>JAPDNY010000007.1:177560287-178160287 GCA_029375565.1 Gekko gecko | reverse complement strand
GGGCGAATGTCCCGTTTCCTAGGCCGCGCTGATGGTTCTTTTTATCCACAAACTGTGCAAGGATTCTCAGCCTTTACTGAGCCTGCAGGGGCACCCTCGTAAGTCTGGCACAGGATGGCAGGTGTACCCGCAGAATGGCAGCTGTAGGGGACCCGCAAAATGTCTGCCGCGGGAGGCGGGGCCAACCAGGAGACGTCAGGGACTGAGGTGATGCATAACGCTAATAGTAACTCTTCAACATTTCAGGCGGAAGCTCTGTTTAAGAGAGTGCTTTTCATCATGGGCAGATTGTTTGAAAATATTTCCTTGCTTACCCAACGCTGTCCTTCAGTCACACAGTGAAAATCCTGCTGCTGCTGCCAAATCAAGATTATTATTATTTTTTTATGTCTGCACAGCCAGTCAGAAGTCCTGCTGGGCAAAAGCCCCACCTGGCCCCTCCCACTTTTAAAAAAACACTTAATGGTGCCCACGGGCGCCACGTTGGGGACACTTGCTGTAGGGAATTCAAATAGCTTGTGGCACTTCCTGAAGTTGTACTGGGGTGGGGTCAGAAGGAAGCATTACAGCCCTAAAATATCTAATGATAAAGTGTTTACTGTAACCTCCCAAAGTTGCACAGAAGGAAATCGCCTCTCATCTCTGCGTGTGTCTTTGGGGGAGGGGGGCACAGCAGCAACTGTCTGAAGGAGATGCCGCCGTAAGACTCATCAGGTCTCCTGTCAGGCTTCCTTCTGAACCTGGGCATGGTAGGAACAAAGTGGCCAGGGTAGCAACTCGTACTTGGACCCCGGGTGTGTGGCATGTTTGCTTGCGGAGGCTTCTGTGCCAGGGTGGGTGCCAGATGACCACCTGCAGTACCATCCTGGAGTCTCCTGGCTGAATCGTCTGTGCCAGGGGAGCAGTATTGCCCTTTGGGGACACAGCATCACAGAAAGCAGAGAGGGTTTGCCAAAGCCCTGGGCTGGTGGTGAGAGAACCCAAATGCAAGTGGAGTTTTCTGCAGTCTTATATTAAAATGTTTTAAACGTTCATGCTACATCAGCATCATTTGTTTGCTTGCACAGAGCAAAATGTGGTGGCAAGATCTGAAAATGTGGGGAGGGGGCTTAGAGGTACATTTGAGAGAGCTTCAGTCTCTCCTTATGAGAGAGCCAGTTTGGTGTAGTGGTTAAGAGCACGGACTGTACTCTGGAAGAACCGGGTTTGATTCCCCACCCCCCCACATGTAGCTGCTGGTGTGACCTTGGGTCAGTCACAAGTTCTCTCAGAGCTGTTCTCTCAGGAGCAGTTCTTGAAAGAGCTCTCTCAGCCCCACCTATCTCACAGGGCATCTGTTGTGGGGTGGGGATTGTAAGCCGCTCTGAGACTCCTTCGGGTAGTGAAGGGCGGGGTATAAATCCAGTCTCTTCAATCTGTTCTTTGGTTGGAAAGCCTTTAGTTATAAAGCGGTTAAGATGGTGACTCTGGAGTGCAGAATATTAAATAAGGGCCACGCTTATGTTAGATTGGCACTTTTTCGGAAGAACCTCAAGTGGGCTGCACCGTGAATCATGCAGGTTTGTGGCAGCCCGGCTGCTGTTTGTGGTTCTCCCACTGGCCCCCTCTCCCAGTCAGACGTGACCTTTCTACGTGGAGCTTTGGCCATCTTGGTTGTGACCTGCCCACACCCTGGGAGGGACCAAGGAGGGACCCTTCGCTGCTGGTGTTCTCAGAGAGGGTCATGTTCAATGTTCCCCCTAAGCTGTGGAGTCTTGTGAGCAAAAATTCTACTTTCTGAGCTACGGGCATTAAAGTTGTGAGCGAGCAATTTGGCTACTGCATAAATTAGTTTGCTCTGGCGCCAGCCTTCCTGAGCGAAGACAAAAACGTGTGAGCCGGAGGCTGAAAAACTGTGAGCTAGCTCACACTCACTCAGCTTAGAGGGAACCCTGGTCGTGTTGTTTTGGAGGGCTTCCCGCTGATCTTACTGCTGATAGCGGCCCACGACGGCTAACAACGAAACTGTGTTTCTCCTTCCTGTATGTCTAATTACCACCTTAGAAGTCTGAATAACGACGACAACAAAATGCCTTATAAATGTTTTATGTTTTCTAACTGTTTTAGCCTTTTATGCAAGCCACCCTGAGCCAGCTTCGGTGGGAAGGGCGGAGGATAAATCGAATAAATAAAATGAAGTAAAAATAAATTTTGGTGCTGGTTGGAGATCCTGAACTCCTGGCTCGAATGAGGGCCTCGTTCTGAAGGACGCGTGAAGCCGCCTTGTGCTGACTCCGGCCCTCGGGGGTCCATCCGAGTCAGTATTGCCCACCCAGGCTGGAAGCAGCTCCCCGGTGTCTCAGATCCTGGTCTCTTCAGCTGGAGGTGCTGCCAAGGATCGAACTGGGGGCCTTCTGCGTGGCAAGCAGAGGCTCTACCAGTGAGTCACGGCCCATCCCCTCAATTCATCGATGTGTCCTTGTTTTAGATTATTTTTATAATCATGTTATATAATTTTGTGTGTGTGTGTTGCCTTAAAGTCTTTTTTTGGGGGGGGGAAGCGGGATACAGATATTCTAAATCCCGACACTGCTACTCCAACTGGGCTGCCCTGCCTTTGACTACAGTGGGGTGTACCCAGCTTTCCCTAGGACCCTCCCTCTGCCTGAAGAACCGCTTAGGTTGGCGGAAGGGTCGTCGTGCGGGCAGGGGGCTTCAGCCTCTCTTCCGCAGAGGGGTGGGACAGAGGAAGCAGCCACCCTGGGAACTCACTGGCTGTTGCGTCAGAGGCCTGCCCTGTAGGATTTCTAGCAAGAGGTCTGGTTGTTAGTAGGGTCAGTATTTGGACCTGGCAGATTTGTTCTGTTGATGGTAATGCCTTGCACTGGGGGAAGAGATCGGCAGGATCCCAACCCTTGGTTTTCAAATAAATGTGTGGTGTAGAGACTTGCTCACTTGTGGGCAGTGATGACGGGGTCTTCTTCCCGAAAACCTGAAATCTAGAAAGTTTTCCAGAATATTATCTGTTACTCCAAGCTGAGTGTAGTAGGTTGGATCCAGACTAAACTGGCAGTTTCACTGATTTCTCCCTTCCCTTAAATAGAAATATTTGATTAGGAAAAATGGGAATCAGGCGTGGATGAAATGTTACATTGAAACCAACTCCAGGCTTTATGGGGAAATGAATTATATGAAGTGATAATTTAGTGTGCACATCCCTTACATTGTTTAAATTTAAGAAACAAACCAGAGGCCTTAAAAGCTGTTGATAACGCTAACTTTTGCAGATGCAAAGGAAGGTGCGTGGTTTGCCACAGAGGTGGTTTTCCACTCCGCTGTTTCAACAGAATCTGTCTTCTCTTCCCCCAGTAAATGTGTTTAGTGAACGGGCAGAATGTCGCAAGAGTGTGGATTCCATGTTTTGAAGGAGGAACCGGGTTCAGATCCTCAGTATATACACCCTTTTGTCATTGTGCTTCAGAGTACCAAAAAGGATCTCAGAAGAGCTGATTGGTGGCCATCTTAACATATTGGAGGCCTGCAGCTTAAGGCGGATGCTGTGACACCCCCCCCCCCCCCCGGCAGGCTGAGTTGTTACCAGTTTTGTGTAGAGGTGGATAAAATAAGATCCACGCTTCCGTTATGGGATTCCATTTATTGTCCCCCAGTTTATGCACGATGGATTGTAGTGCCTGTCTTGTCGACCAGCCAAATAGATGTCCCGTCTTTGAACAGAGTAAGGTAGAGGAGATTCCATCAAGAGAACATAGGGGTGTAAAGTCCTGGGTTCGCAGCATGGAGACTCGGACTACGACATGCTGAACGAGTCGTGCTTATTGTACTTCACACGAAAGACACACACGGCCCAGCAAGGACCAACTATATACACCCAACCCAGACACACCCACAGTTCCATTGGGGGGGGGGTTTGAATCTCCCACCAAAGGTCCTATTGGAGGGCTCCGGGTGGCCTAGGACCCTTGGCCCCTATTGTGTTTGGGACCAAGCTCAGGACTGAGGCCGCAGACCCCTGGTGGCGGTCCGTGGACACAACAAGGGGCTTCTCTCTAAAGTTAACAAAGTTGTGAAATTTGGTTTGCACACTTTGGTTCTCATTGTTTCGTCTCTCATCAATGTCGTCTGCTAATAGGGTTGGTTCCTGCATTCCACGGATGCTAGGATCGCAGAACTTTACCATGTTCCCTTCCAGTCCTGGGAAAGTTTGTTCTTGGGGTTGTGAGAAGGGGCAAAATCGCCCCTTGCCGGCTCATCAGCACGGCCTCGATTCGGCCCCCTCCCTCCTTGCATCCTTCCAGCCTCTGTGGCAATGGAAGCAGGCAGGTCTTGTGATCCCTGGGAATAAACTTTTTTTTTGGGGGGGGGGGGTTGCAGGGGGTTGCGGAGAGGAGCATGGGAAAGATCTGCAACTTTTGCTGACAGATTGGGGGGGGGGTTCCAACCCAGCTTCTGTGTATTCAAAGTTACGTAAGCCATGAGGTATAAAGGCGGGCTGGGAGTGGCGGGGGGGGGGAGATCTGTGGGGTTTGTGTGGAGTATGTCTGACAGGCTCAGAGCAAGCAGTCTATGGGGAAAACATGACTGAAAGCTATTTGGGAAGGTGGACTTTTGCAGAGCTGAACCTTAGCTGGAGTCCAAACTAGACAGCCGGTTCTGTTGAGGTACGCCAGAGATAAACACCTCTGCTCATGCTGGAGGCTTTCTCCACACCTCACCGTCCAGGTCTCCCCTCCGTTTATACCTGGGAAGTGTGTGTCGGTGCCATTCTTCGTTGACCTTGCAAGCAGTGCCATTTGCTGCCGTTCGTTTGTGGCCGTTTCATCTGTGTTGCTGCAAAAGCTACAGCTTCCATGTGTTGTTAGTCCTGCAGGTGAGCAGGGCATCAGTTCTAACACTCTGGTTTGAGCGCTTGCGTTGGGACTCTGTCCACCTCTCGAAGGGAGATTAGGCAAGATGAGAGTCCTTTCCGCCTCTGAGAAAATGTCCGGTGAATTCCTGTAAATTCCTTCTTAGCCCATTTAAAAAGCAAATAATGGAAAAGCATTTGTGTGTGTCTTCACAATGTGCCACTATGGGGCTCTGTTCACATTTCACTACTTAAACCCATAGAGCAAGAGCCCCACCCCAAGGGAGGGGTTTCCTCCCGGCAAAGTCCTGGGGGCCGGGGAGAGGGCAAGCAAGTCTTGGAAGGCGTCCTTAGTCCTTCGCTGAAACTCAAGAAGACATGTATGACGGTAGTGAAAAAGAATTGGTATCTGAAAAGGGAGCATCAAGGTTTGGTGTGCAGGGCAGGAGAAAGCAGCAGTACTCCTTTGTCCCTTGGCCAGGGTTTGCGAATGCCAAGTTGGAAACTTCCTAGCATTTTGGAGGGTAGTGGGATGGGCATCGGCAGGGTACACAGTTCACCCTCCAAAGCAGCCATTTCCTCCGGGGGAACTGCTCTCTGTTGCCTGGAATTGACTTGTAATTCTGGGGGATCTCCAGCCCCCCACCTGGAGATGGGCAGACCTACTCTTTGGAATCCTATAAGCTGAGAGTTGTCGAGGGCCGTGCCAACTTTTCCATAGCCTGTGACTTTTTCCATGTTGGATTTCAGAGCTGCGTGGAGCAATTAGGTATCGTAACATTTATGTTCCAGGTAGGGATGGGCATGAACCCAAAGAAACCCGGTTCAGTTCGGGTTTTGGGATGGCCCAGACCGAACTCCTATCTGAACTGAGCTAAAAATGTCTGAACTGGACCGGCCAGTTCGGATCCTCTTTCTCCCAGCTGTGGCAAGCAGCAGCCGGTAGAAGGGGGGTCGCCTGGAAAGGTTTAAGTGGCTGGCAGCCATTTAACCTTCTGTTTTGCTTCCCCCCGCATTGAAGTGAAGCGGACGGGTTTAATGGCTCGCAGTTATTTAAACCTAACAGCTGACAGGTGGATCCCCACCCTACTGTTAGGTTTAAATGGTCAGCAGCCATTTTAAGTCTAACAGTGGGGTAGTTCTGTCTTTCAAGTCCTTTCTGCATTTGCCTGCTGCTCTGGATTTTCTCGGTGTTGAGGCAATTTAAGTCCACAGCAAAGCATGATCCCCATAACCCGGGGCAACAGTCGGCTGAAACTGAGTTGACCACTGAAGGGAGGTAATTTAATGCAGAATAGGGAAAAAAACTGGATTAAAAAGGAAGTCGAAATTGATCTTAGTGCAGAATTCCTTGGAGGACACTGTGGTGAACATGACTCTTTCCTGCCCTGGGAGGGAGCCGTGAACAGAAAAGCAAGCAAGAAAAACGAACAAACTTGACCTTGGGCCAGCGCCGGTCGCACACACTCAGTCACACCCTCTCAGCACAAGACCTCGTGGGCACTCTGTGAAATTGCTGAGCGGTCGGGTTAGAACGGATAAAAGGAGGTCCTTCTTCACCCAAAGGGTGATGAACAAATGGAATTCACTGCCACAGGAGGTGGTGGCAGCTACAAGCATGGACAGCTTCAAGAGGGAATTGGATAAACATCTGGAACAGAGGTCCATCGGTGGCTATTAGCTACAAGGTATAGATGGGAACTCTCAGTCTGGGGCAAGGGATGCTCTGAATTCTTGGTGCTTGGGGGGGGGGCAACAGTGGGAGGGCTTCTAGTGTCCCGGCCCCGCTGGTGGACCTCCTGATGGCACCTGGCATTTTTGGCCACTGTGTGACCCAAAGTGTTGGACTGGATGGGCCATTGGCCTGATCTAACATTGGCTTCTCTTATGTTCTTATGTTAGCCCACCGCACAGGATTGTTGTGTGGATAAAATGGAGGAAAGGAAAATGGTGGAAGCCCCTTTGGGGCCACGTTGGGGAGAAAGGTGGGCGATAGATAGATGATGACAGTGGTGGTGGCGGCGGCGGCTTTTAAAAGATAAGTTTGTTTTCTTCAGTTTTTCCAAATGAAACAGAGAGCAGTGGAAAATCTATGTGAAACGTGACTTTATTTTTCATTTTTTGAATGGATGAACTGTTCTGTGATAGTTTAGGGTGGAGTCATTTGCTGCTTTACCTTGCTTCATTGGGTGTATTTGTAGCTGTGCTCGTAGAAAACTTAAGTCATTTATATTTTAACATTCCATAAATATGTCGGATCCTATACTAAGTTACAAATTTTGCATTTTGTGTTGTTCAAGCAGCAGAATAGGTTTGAGTTTGGTTAAGAAAGTTAGCAATGCTCCCATTTTATTTTCCCCTCAAATTCCTGTTTTTTTCCCAGAAAAAAAGTGTCCCCCTCCATAGCTTCAAAATTTCCAGAAGTGTTGCATCCCTAGCAATATAAGCCCAGGACCCAGGTGGCTACCTGGTTTCAGAGCATATCAAATATATCTGTGAAATGTACTAAAAACAATTCAGTCTGCATCACTTTCTTCTGCTCAAGATTTTCTGGTGAGATTTAAGAATGGCAGGAAATTTCCCTGCCTTGTGCTTTAAGATGGCTCAAGAGCACTGAATAAGACTGGAAGGAGGCTGGGGCAGCCCAGTCCTTTTGTTTGCAGCTTGTTTGTAGGGTGCTTTCCAAGTAGCTCATTCTGCCTCCCCTGGCTTGTTCCAAGAAGTTTACGAGGAGGATGCTGGAGTAGAACAGGACTCTTTCCAGAGCTTCACTTTTCCAGTACTTGGCTAAGTCATGGATACCATAGGTCTCCGTATGTTGTGGGTCAGCCAGGACTCAGCAACAGTGAGGACTCCTCAGGAGAAGAAGAGCCTCAGGAAATCAGCTCTGAACCACCAAGCAAAAAGATGAGCTGCAGGATTGTCAGAGTTCACAGCTAATAGCTAATGCAGAGCCACCAGCACCTTCCAGCTCAGTTCTAACAGAGGAAACCCAGGTAGTCGTTACCAGCCCTCCAGTTTCACCCACACCCTTTGAGCACTGGAGACAAAGGCTTAGAATGGAGCTTCAGGAAAGAAGACAAAATGCAAGTCTCCTGGCCCGACACCAGCTGCTTCCTGATGATGAGTAGCTGCAGGGTTAACTCCCAAGCAGCTGGCTGCAAGTACGACCTTCCAGCAGAGGCCTATAAAAGCTGGTCAAGGGAGACTAGACTGCTCGATGTGGGAGCAACAAGTCACCAAACTCTTGACTCAGCAACCGCAGCTCTGAACTCTGCTCCCGTGACCCTTGGATCGGCTCTTGACTCTGGAATCTTCCTCCCTGCACTTGTGAATGACCTTGGACTGTTGGACCTTGCTTCCTCTATAATGTTCTGAACTGGACTCTGCTCTCTTGGTAACTGACCTTTGGACTGAACTTTGACTCTGATCCTGGAATTCTGTTGCTGTACTGCACAGCATTAAACTCCATGGAAGCGGGGAAAGAGTAAATTGCTAGATGAACTTGGCTCTTGGAGGATCCATGCTGTCAGAAATGAGCGTGACTTTATTTCTCATTTATGTCCTCCCAGATCTTCAGGTGGCTCATTTCACCTCCCTTGGACACCGGGGCGCCTGTCCGGTGTCTGTCTGTGTGCTCTTGGAAGAGCACACTTATCTGCCCTGGAAGCAGAAAACTCTAGGCAGACCGTGCTGGGGGGGGGGGTCGGGGACGGGAACAGGCAAATTACTGGGTTGAATTTCTAAACGGGGCCCTTCAGGCACCTTCTTGCAGCTCAACGGTTGGTGTATGTGAGAGTCATACGGATGTAATTGTTTATGTATATTCTCTTCCTAAGATTTTGTGTTCAGGTAGGCCTGATCTGTAGCCGGGAATGCTGAATTCTGGAAACGGCGGAAGTGAAGCATGTTAAGCAGCTCTGAATGTGTTGGGTAATCACCAGTGGGAATTCCGCTCCGTTGAGCTGCATACCTGGGACCAGCTCCTGTGTTTGCACCGAATGCACCTGCCGCGATTGGGATCTGTCAGAGCAGATTGCCCTTGGATCTGCTAGCGTCCCCACCTGTTTGTTTTGGTCGTGGGGGTCCCACGTTTTGATTTCAGGGACAGCTGCTGGGTGCGTTCTGAAGCAATAACAACAGTGGAGGCTGGGGGCAGAGCCTGCTGGGTGGGTAGATCCTCCCCCCCCCCAAAAAAAAAGAAGAGGGTGGCGTGGGTCCATTTTGTGTTCTCCCTTCTCCCTCAGGGAGACGTCGTTCCCTGTGTGCCTTGCAGGGTTCGCCTCTGGCAGGGAGTAGGCTTGTGTTTGATCCCTGATAGTGTCACCACCCACGCGGTGAGTCACTGGTAATGCTTTTGCTCTTATTTTTAGTCCTGTTGCTGCCATGCGTCTAACCATTAGCCAGTAAGAGATTTAAGCATTGCAATAAACATGTTAATCTCCCTCTGCCTTCCCTCCTCCGCCAGCTCTCTCGTCTCCAGATGCCGTTTCTCCCTGGGCTGTGATCACCAGCCGGGGCATTGGGCCTGCCAGCAACTCAGCCGCCTTTGCAGCAGCTGAGTGTCGGGGAGCTCTCCGGAGTTTGTGAGCGGTGCCGTTTTCCATAACAAGGAGGGGCACGTACCCCAGCCTGCTTCTGACGAGGGGCTTTCTCCGCTGGGAAAACAGCCTTGTCTTTGGTGGCTAATTTTAGGGAGTCCCTGGAATTCTGCAGCTGGACATTTTTAGTTATTGATGCATCCTGAATCGATTTTGCTTGGCTCTGTGGTCACATCCCTTACAGAAGCTGCAAAGGATTTTTGTGGGCTAGTTTAGGTGGTGTTGTGAGGAAAAGCCAGCTCGGCTTCAGCTATGCAGGGCGGCTGTCAAAAGGTGACGTTTAGTTCCTTTGGGGGCGGGGCATCAAACGGCAGCCAACTTATGGCGACCCGGTAGGCTTTGCAAGGCAGGAGATGAACAGAGGTGGTCTGCTGAGAGCCAGTTTGGTGTATGAGAGCCAGTTTGGTGTAGTAGTTAAGTGCGCGGGCTCTAATCTGGAAGAACCAGGTTTGATTCCCCACTCCTCCCCATGCAGCCAGCTGGGTGACTTTGGGCCAGTCACAGTTCTCCCAGAGCTGTTCTCTCAAGAGCAGTTTCTGTCAAGAGCTCTCTCAGGCCCACCTACCTCACAGGGTGTCTGTTGTGGGGAGGGGAAGGGAAAGGAGATTGTAAATCACTCTGGGACTCCGAGTGAAGGGCGGGGTATAAATCCAATCTCTTCTCTTCTTCTTCTTCTGCTGTTGCCTGCCTCTGTGCAGAAACCCGGGACTTCCTTGGTGGTCTCCCATCCAAGTACTAACCAGGGCCGACCCTGCTTAGCTTCCAAGAGCTGATGAGATCAGGCTAGCCTGGTTTATTGTATAGGGTTATAAATGGAATAAAGGATCCCGAACACGCACTGTGGCTGGAAAGGTCGCTGCAGGGGACAGTGGAGGAATATTGGAACCGGTCTTCAGTTAGTTTTTTAGAGTCCCCAGTCCCCCCGGCATTGTCTCTCCAGGGCCAAGGCTTAGTTCTTCCTTAATGCTACTCCATGGGCGATTTAGGATCTGCATGTGCTTCAGTAAGATTGACTTATATCAGTGGGCATCTCTTCTAGAATGTAAGAGCAGCCCTGCTGTATCGGGCCAGTCGTCCATCTAGGCCAGCAACCTCTCTCTCACAGTATCCAACCAGTTGCCCTGGAGGACCAACGAGAAGGGCACAGAGGTCGAGGCCTTCCCCTGATGTTGCCTCCTGGCACAGTATTTGTGCCTCTGAATCTGGAGGTTCCCTTGGGTCACCATGGGTAATAGCCGCCGGCCAGCTTCCCCTCTTCATGGCGGCCTTTCCTCCTGACATGGGCAGTAGGTTTGTCCACCCCCCAGGTGGGGCTGGAGATCTCCCACCGTTACAGTTGATCTCCCTGCAGCAGAGATCAATTTCCCCTAGAGAAATTGGCTGTTCCAGAGGGTGGACTCGATGGCATTGAGGTCTTTCTCCTTCCCAAATTCTGCCCTCTTCACCCCCCAAATCTCCAGGAATTTCCCAACCTGGAGTGGGGAACCCTAGATGGTAGGCTGCTCCTTCAACTTGGTTGCAGCACAAAGCTGCTGTGAGTACTGATGAAGGCCAGGCCAGGCAGTAAAGACGGGGCCCTTCCCAAATGCCTTTTTTGCCCCCCCAGCTCCATGCCTCCACTGCCACAGGAATGTTATTATTCCCTGACATGTGTGGCTTCAGCTGGGCAGCTGTTCTGAAGATTACAGAGTTTTTTTTCTTTTGAATCTTTCATTGCTCTAAATTTGTTGTATATATTTGTTGTTGTAACCCGCCCTGAGCCCTGCTGTGCAAGGCAGGGCAGGCTAGAAATTCAAATAAATGAATAAATAAATCTTAATCGCTAACAAGCATTACGGTTTAAAAGCACACCTAGGCATGCAGTCAAGAGAGAAAAATCGAAGACCCAGGAAAACACAACCCCCTTTGGCTTTACAAATATTGAATAAATTTTCATTAGAGCATTATTTCTGATCTAATGACTTCTCCAGGGCTACTTTCATTCCAAAAAGATCTATGAATGGCTGCCATTTTCCTGTAAATATATCTGTAGACCATTGTCTGTACAGACACACTGGAGTGACTGCAGGACTCTTACTCATTAACATAATATGCCAGGGCTTCCGACACTCTCCTCCCAGGTGGGTTTACTATTATCCCCCCCCCCCAAAAAAAAAAAAAAAAGTCTTAGCTATAATAATTTTGGGAGACAATAGCAAACACTTTGGGAGAACAATATGTAGTATAAATAGCAATCTGTCTCCTGTGGGTTTTTTTTCTTTAGGTTGAATTGTCTTTATGACGTCCAGTAACTTTTTATACCCTTTTTATAGCCAATTTGATGTAGTGGTTAAGTGCGCGGACTCTAATCTGGGAGAACCGGGTTTGATTCCCCACTCCTCCACTTGCACCTGCTGATGTGACCTTGGGCAAGCCAGAGTTCTGTCAGAGCTGTTCCTGAAAAAGAGCCATTTCTATCAGAGCTCTCTCAGCCCCACCGACCTCACAGGGTGCCTGTTGTAGGGAGGGGAAGGGAAAGGAGTTTGTAAGCTGCTCTGAGACTCCTCTGGTAGTGAAGGGTGGGGTATAAGTCCAATCTCCTCCTCCTCTTCTTCTTCTTCCTCCTGCAGGCTTTTGTTTTTGTTTGTTTGTTTTAAAAAACCCTTCTGCATTATGTCTCCACCATTCACTGGCAGCAGTGTTAGAATTAAATTTCCATTTTTGTGTCTGTTTACTTAAGTTATACCCTGTCTTTCTCCCCAATGGGGACCCAAGGTGGCTTCCATAGTTCTCATCTTTCTCCCCTCCCATTTTATCCTCACCACAACTCTGTGAGGTAGGTCAGGCTAAGGATCTGTGGCTGGCGATGGCCCCACATCACCTAGCTAACTTCCGCGGTGGAGTGGGGGTCCGTTACTGGATCTCCCAGTTCCCTGTCCCAATGCTAGAACCACTATATTATACTATACTGTAGGCATATACCTTCTCTTACTATAAACGTACTGTAATCTTACCATAAGCATTAATTGCAATGTTTAAAGATTTATTTGTTTTCTTATGTTGTAATCCCGTCCTCCTTCCAAGGAGCTCAGAATCCCTTCTCTTTTACTCTTACAACAGCCTTGTGAGGTAGGTGAGACTGTGAGAAAGTGACTGGTCCGAGTAGCCTAAGCAGGCATCATCACAGAGTGAGAATTTGAACTCAGTTCTCTCAGCTCCTGTTCTGACACTCCTTAATTTACTACATAACATGCTCTTGTTGGCACTTGATGGGCATAGTTCAGAAATCTTTTCATTCTCCCTCTGAGTACAGGAAGACATCTTGGCGGGTGATTCCCACCATCCATTCAAGAAGGCAGGAAGTACTCCCCCCCCTTCCTGTCTGCTGTGGGAGTCACCCTCCTTCTCAGTTTTTGTTCCGGCATCATCAGGGAGAACAGCTTAGAGTAGCCATTTCTTCTAAAATACCATTTCCTTCCTTTACTTTTTCATTCTTAACTACTCTACATCTGTCCTTCTCTTACCTTCCAACTCTGGTTAGAAGCGAGCGAAGTCCAGAAGACGAGGATCGACTGGCCCCGGTGGCCATTCCATTCCATTCCATTCCATCTCATTCCCAACAGGCTTGAGTTCCCAACAGGCTTGCACTCAGGCCGTGGAGCAGAGAGACACTACCAACGGGTTCCTCTCTGAAGAGGAATCGGAGGCTCACAGTTGAGCCTCCTGGCTGGGAGCAAAAAGGTGCGAAGAAACGCCGCTTGCGGAAGGTGGCTGCTGAAACGACCCGTGCAAAGTCTTCCAGCTGCAAGCGGCACCCACTTCGAGTGCACAAACCCAACCTGCAGAATTCAGCTCTCTGCCTTGAAAAGTCATCATATCAGTGCAGGAGCCGGCGGGAATGAGGGGCAGACTCTGAGCAGGCACCCAACAAGGAAGACGCCACATCGGGGCGACGGAGTGGTAGCGAACCTGACTTGGATCTCTCACCAGAGTTCTTCTCCCTCCTTGGACAGGCCATGAGGGGAGAGATTGAGCAATTTTGGCACGAAAAAAGCTAGAGAGCAGGAAGAACCCTTTCTGGCCCTCCCCCCTCTCCTTCTTGGCACGAGGAAGTCCCACCAGTTAGTAGACGCTCTGCTTGGCCAACTAAAGCAGCGCAAAAGGAGCCTTATTAACAGAAAAGAGGGGAGACGACACCTTGTGGGAAGGCAGCCACCCATTGAAGAGCAAGATCAGTGAGGGGGAGGAGGAGGAGGAGGAAATCAGAGTCCCCGAGCAGTCCATAAGGCCGCCCGAGCCTGCCTCAGCGGGGAGAGCAGCGTATAAATCAAATCAATCAATCAATCAATCAATCAATACTTTAAACTGGAGGACTACCAATGCCTCCTTATCTAAGACTCTGGCAGCACTAGATTTATGGGATATCCCAGAGGGAGGGGACCAAGATTCCACAGTGCCAAATTTAAAGCACAGACCAAAGGGAAATAAAGAGTTCTTCCCCAGATTCAGCATGAGTGAGAGGGTGCTCTCCTTCCCTGGGTTCGTTGAAAAGCAGTTAAAAGCAGAAGAGTCAAAGTCCACGACCACCAGGCAGTTCCCAGGCTACGTTAAGAAGTTATTTGCATTACCGTCATATGCCAATGAGTTTTTGCAGGTAACCCTGGTGGATGCACCCATTGCAGCATTGCAGCCTACAGGACTTCGGTCAGAAGATGGTCAAGGTTCCATAAGGGATAGCCTAGACAAAAGAGCCAACTTTGTGTTACGAAAAGCACACGAGGCCACAGCCATGTCAACCAGAACATCAGCTGTGGCGTCCATAGTGTCTAGGGCAGCCATAATATGGACCAGAAAGGTACTCCAGCTCATACCAGACAACAGTTGCCATCTGAATGAAGGCATCAATAAGGCTACTCAAGGTGTTGTCCTTCACAGCGGATGCAACCCTGGGTTCCATGGGTTTTTTTTTTCTTCCACAGCTGTGGCCTCAGCGGCCGCTGCAATAGGAACACTTTGGCGTCATGCATGGCAGGCAGATTACCATTCTGAAGCCATTGTTTTGGGACACCCATTCCAGACTGTTTGAGATGCACTCGACAAGGTTTTAGCGGAAACTACAGACAAGGGAAAGGCGCTTCCCAGAACCTTGAGACACAACAGAAGGCCATCTGGAAATTATTCCTTTTGTGCCCAACGTGCACTTTCTAGGTTTAACCAAGGAACGAGAGAACGCAACTGGACTCGGTCAAGACAGCCATTCCGAGAGGGAAACGTCAATGCCAGATGTAACAAGCAACAAGGCAGCAGATCAGACAGAACCGACAGAGATGGAAAATCCGTTAAGGCGTGACTTGCTGTTCGCTACGGAGGGAGGATGTCTCTTCCATGTCAGTGACGTCTAGATCAATTCCAAGGTTGACAGTTGGGCAGTAGAAATGGTTACCAATGAGTACACCGTAGAATTCAACAAATGACCTCTGGGGCGATTCATAACATCACCTCTCCACAGAAATGCACTGAAATGACTCAGAACCATGAGAGCAACCGAACACCTGCTCAAGATCCAGGCCGTAGAGCTTGTTCCTACCTCAGAAAGGGGACCTGGAGTGTACTCTGTTTTCTTTATGGTCCCAAAGAAAAACGGGCACTGGAAAGCAGTACTTGATCTGAAATATCTCGAGGCATTTCAGAATGGAGATGCTGCAATCAACAACCGAGCCACTACAACAGGAAGAGTACCTCATCTCAGTAGACCTGACGGAGACTTACCGCCAGGTCCTGATATTTCAGGGTCACTGAAAATTCCTATGTTTCTGCCTAGGAAGGAACCATTTTCAGTTCAGTCTATCTACAGCCCCAAGGGTTTTCTCAGAAGAGCTAATCAATTTGATTGTACAATTGAGAGAACAAGAAGTACACATCCACCCTTAATTGGATGACTTGTCAATCAGGTTCAGCTCGAGACACAAGTCAAGGGAAGGCACAAAGAAGACCATATGGTATTTACAGGCCCACCAGTTCCTTGTGACTCTACACAAGAGCTCCCTGGAGCCTACACAGAGACTGGAACACCTAGGCGTGCTCAGGGACACCACATCCAACTGTCTTTTTCTCACAGACAAAAAGGGGAAGAAGACGAAGGACTTGGCAACGTCAATAATACAGATCAGACCCTCATCACTAATGACACTCGCAGCATTGATGGATCTCCTGATTCCAAACATAGACACAATTCAGTGGGGCAGATTTCACTCCAGACTCCTTCAGCAGTTCCTGAGACCCTTCCAAGCTCAGATCTTGAGGAAATAAGAATTTTCAACCCACATTCCTCTGAGGGTAAAATCCAGCCTCACCTGGTGGACAAGAACACCCAATCTCTTACTGGGGAAGAAATATTGGATTCCAGAAGTAAAGCACATATTTACAGATGCCAGTCTATCCAGATGAGGGGGCAACACTGAACAAGACACCAGTGCAGGGTTGATGGAGCCCGGAGGAATCCAGGCTACCAGTCAACTTGCTAGAATTTTGAGGCATCAGACTAGCACTTCTCCATTTTGGAAACGAAGTAGCTCAATCCCACGTGCTGATAAGGACAGACAACATAGCAGCAAAAGCTTAACAAACGGGGGTTCCAGATCCTTGGCGCTTCACAGGGAAGCAACCAGGATACTAGCATGGGCAGAGAAGAACCTGTCAACTATCAGGGCAGAATACATCAAGGGAACCGCAAATATCCACACAGATTGGCTCAGCTGGCAAACAATCCAAGAGGGAGAATGGTTCCTCGAGAAGGATCTGTTCAATCTAATATCAACGCACTTTGGCACTTCACTGGTGGATCTCTTTGCATTTGCAACAGACAGTCAGATGGATCGATTCTTCACCAGGTTCCATCACCCTCAGGCCGAAGGAACAGAAGCCTTAACATGGAGCTGGCTGAGAGATCTGCTGTACGCCTTCCCACCGGTCCCAATTCTACCAAATCTCTTTCAGAAGATCAGAGAACAATAGGCAGAGATCATACTAGTGGCTTCCTTTTGGCCTCGCCACCCCTGGTTTTCAGCAACACTGCATCTGTCAACATATCTACCTCTAAGACTCACAGTGTCCGCAGACATGCTACAACAAGGACCTCTCTGGCATCTAAAACTGGAGTGGTGAAATTTGAATGCTTGGAGATTGAGCGGAATAACTTCCTCCAATTAGGTTACAGCATAGAAGTTGCCAATACTCTCCTCACATCTAGGAGACAATCGACCATCATAATATACAACACTACTTGGAAAGCTTTCGTTTGCTGGTGTAGGAGGAAGAAAGTTGATGCTCGAAATTCACAACTCAAATTGTTCCTAGAGTCCCTCCAAGAAGGCATTGATAGAGGATTGAGAGCTTAGAAGACAAGTCGCAGCATTATCCTCAGTGCTACCACAGGTCAGAGGCATCAGTATGTAGAGACACCCTCACATTCACCGTTTCATCAAGGGTTCATCTCTAAAAAATCCTCCACAGATGCATGGATTCCCAGCCCGGAAATTACTTACAGCACTATCAGCCCTCACCAAACCGCTATTTGAACCAATTAGAGAGATCCCATTGAAGTGGCTGAGAATAAAAACTCTATTCCTGGTAGCCATCACATCAGCGAGAAGGGTTTCCATGCCTGGAGCACTTTCCATCAAACCCGAACTGTGTGTCTTTCACAAAAGACAAAGTTACACTGAGAACGGACCCAAACTTCTGGCCAAACGTGAACTCCATTTTCCGCAGATCCCAAGAAATTGATCTTCCATCCTTCTGTCTGAACCCCAGCCACCCAAGGGAAAGGACATGGCACACTTTGGATGCCAGAAGAGCACTAAAGATGTTCGTATGTAGGATGGAACACATCAAGAAAACAGATGCCTTCTTCATTTCCGTTTCCCCACCAAATATGGGGAGTAAAATGTCAAAATCAGCCATCAGAGGGTCTCCTAAGATCTGTATTACAGAAGCATGCAAGCTTCACAAGCTGGATGTACCAAATGGAACCATGGCAGCCTTTGCTGAACAAGCCGTAGTGGAAGAAGTACGCAAGGCGGCGACATGGTCATCCATCGCGAACTTCATTCAACACTACAAGATTAATTCCTACAATTCGATGGATGCTGCCTTTGGGAGAAGAGTGCTTCAGCATATATTAGCTGCAGAAGACGATGACCCACCCGGAAAGGGGGGACACTGATATGGGAGGTCCCACTAAGATATCCTGTGCCTCAGAGGGAGAACGGACCATTAGATACTCGCTGCGAAGGGTCCTTCTCCTCTGCGGACGGGAGGATCTCTTATCCCTCCTAAGTGGTCATCAGTTAATCAAGTAGCAAGGCAAACAGTTAACCAGTTTTCTGCAGGATCCCTACCTGCCTTAGCTGTCCTACACTTAACTGTTTTTTATTTACTTACTTTTCACTGTTGTTACAGGTTAATGTTCTGTGTAATTATAGAGTTTTTCAAGTATTTTATCTGCTTTTGGTGGGTGGCTCCCACAGCAGACAGGAAGGAGAAAAAAGTAGTTCCTGCCTCCCTGATTGGATGGTGAGAATAAACCCACCAAGATGTCCCCCTGTCCTCAGAGGAGAAGGACCCTTCACGGTAAGTATTCAGCAGTCCATTCTCCTACGGAAATGTTAGTCTGCAGGGAATTTTCAGTGCCTGCCCCTGAAACCTTCAAATCTGATCCTTGGCTGTCTGATTTGCTTTCCTTCTGGCACCACATGTATCTGTAAGTGCTAGTAAAATAAAGAAGCTGTTCTTTTAGTTGTGCCTCACCTCATTCAGTGTTTTGAATCTGTTCTCCATATAAGAATCTTTTGCTAGTTTGCTTTTTTGCAAAGTGCTGCGATTGCTGGCATATCTGAGCCAGGGGAAAATCTTTTATGATAAATGGGACATTGTGTGAACAGCGCAACCCTTTTCTGTAGTTTTCCCAGATGCTGGGTGTTTAAAATCAATTTTCTGTCTCCTTTGGCTAACATGGTAGGGGACAGTCTTGCTGTTCGGTAGGCCAAGATACATCAATATTCTTTGTTTGCCTTCAGCACGAGACTCATGCTCGAGGGTGCCACCCGAAAATATCTCACAACATTTGGCACCGCCAAAGCCGCCTTTCAAAGCCTCCTGGCTGCACACGGCTCACTCTTTCCCTTTCAGTCTTATTTTCCGAAATGAACTGATTGATTAGATATGGAATTAGATTTAACTTCTGCTGTGGTCCTTTTAACTACTGTGGAGGTGCTTGCAGGATCAGAGGGGAAAGAATTTTGACAGTCCATTCATTTCTATCTCTGCACTTCTCTGCATTCATGGCTTTTTAAGCTTCAGCCAAGCCTCTGAATCTTAATTCGTAATGGTGCAGCACTGTCATTAAATGGGGGTGGTCAGGTTCTTAGATAGGTTTACTCCCAGGTACCTAATAGAATCACAGAGTTGGAAGGGACCTCCACGGTCATTTGGTCCAACCCCCTGCACAATGCAGGAAATGTGCAAATACCTCCCCCCCACACTCCTGCTCCATGCCCAGAAGATGACAAAAAACCTCCAGCATCCCCGACCAAACTGGCCTGGGGAAAAATTGCTTCCTGACCCCAACGTGGCGATCAGCATTTCCCTGGGCATGTAAGAAAGGGACCCAAGAACTAAGCACTGAGGCAACCCTTCCTGCCCTCCTTCTCGTGATCTGCCTAAGATCACAGAATCATCGTTGCTGTCAGATGGCCATCCAGCCTCTGCTTAAAAACTTCCCAGGAAGGAGAGCCCATCACCTCCCAAGGAAACTGAGGAACCGCTTGAACTGTCAGGAAGTTCTTCCTAAGGTTTAGCCAGAAACTCTTCTAATTTAATTTCAACCCGTTGGTTCTGGTCTGGCCTTCTGGGGCAACAGAAAACAACTCAGCACCATCCTCTGTATAACAGCTCTTCAAGCAGAAGAAGAGGAGATTGGATTTATACCCCGCCCCTCACTCGGAGTCTCAGAGTGTCAGAGGGCTGAAGCTCTGTGTTATCGTTTACACTATGTTCATTGTTCATTGTTTACTATCTTGTCCCTTGCTTTTGCGCCTGCGTAGAAATGCCAGCTGCAACATGGGAGAATACTCTCCTGCTGCCTTGTCTTATCATGGTGGCCTTGAAGAAGAGGTTTTGGAGAGTTCCTCAGTCTGGGGGAATTTTCCAGTCCTACGTGATTAGGTGGTGGTGGGGGTAGTACTCTCGAGCATTACGTAATCCTCCCGCCGGGAGTTTTCCCGCGTGCGCGCTAAAAGTTCATTTGCTAGTTTTGGCTTTGCATCATGCTATATCAGTGTCTAACTGGCCCCATGCAGCCATTCCTGACAATAGCAGTATTACTGTGGGCAACAGCCTTGTATTCCAATAAAGCATGTCTTTATCTGAAGAATGCCTGGACCTACTTGCTATTGAGCCTGACACAGAGCAGGTTACAAACTCCTTTCCCTTCCCCTCCCCACAACAGACACCTTGTGAGCAGCGTTCCCTCTAAGCTGAGTTAGTGTGAGCTAGCTCACTGTTTTTTTAGCCTCCGGCTCACACGTCTTTGTCTTAGCTCAGGAAGGATGGCTCCAGAGCAAACTAATTTAAGCAGGAGCCAAATCCCTTGCTCACAACTTTAATGTCAGTAGCTCAGCAAGTAGGATTTTGTTCACAAGACTCCACAGCTTAGGGGGAACATTGCCTGTGAGGTAGGTGGGGCTGAGAGAGCTCCGAGAGAAACTGCGCTTTTCAAGAACAGCTCTGACAAAACTGTGGCCTCCCCAAGGTCATCCAGCAGGTGCAAGTGGAGGAGTGGGGGAATCAAACCCGGTTCTCCCAGATGAGAGTCTGGATACTTAACCACTACAGCAAACTGGCTCAAACAAGTACTTGAAGATGGTTATCATATCACCTTCCTTTCCACCTAGCCTTCTGCCACTGTGTCTTTATTCTCTGTGGGATGGATTCCTGACAGTGGTTGTTCCAAAGGTCCTGTGGGGAGGGGAAGGGAAGGGAGTTTGTAAGCCGCTCTGAGACGCCTTTGGGCAGTGAAGGGCGGGGTATAAATCCAATCTCCTCCTCCTCCTCCTCCTCCTCTTCTTCTTCTTCTTCTTCTTCTTCTTCTTCCTCTTCTTCTTCTTCTTCTTCTTCTTCTTCTTCTTCTTCCTCTTCCTCTTCTTCCTCTTCTTCCTCTTCTTCCTCTTCTTCTTCCTCTTCTTCTTCTTCTTCTTCTTCTTCTTCTTCTTCTTCTTCTTCTTCTTCTTCTTCTTCTTCTTCTTCTTCTTCTTCTTTGTGTTTGCTTTCTCCAGACAGAGAGTGAGGACAGCAAAAACCAGTGGCATGCTAACGTCCAACAACATTCACTCTGGTGTGATTCACAAGTCACAGCTGTCTTCCTCAGATGCAACAGAAATAAAAAAAATCCACGCTTTCCTCATTATTGCATAGAGCAGGGGTTCTCAAACTTTTTAAACAGGGGGCCAGTTCACTGTCCCTCAGACCGTTGGAGGGCCGGACTATAGTAAAAACAAAAACTATGAACAAATTCCTATGCACACTGCATATATCTTATTTTGAAGTGAAGAAACAAAACGGGAACAAATACAATATTTAAAATGAAGTAAAGTTAACTCAACAAACTTACCAGTATTTCAATGGGACTTCCTTAGCCCCCGCCCCCAGGATGACATCCCCCCTCCGGCTGAAAGGGATCAGTCCCCCGAGGGGCCCTTGTGGCGCTGGAGGGGGGGGGCTCACCGGCATTGCTCCCACGGGGGGTTCTCTCCCCCCCAAAACAGACCTTTCCCGGAATGCACCTTCCCCTCAAATGTGCAGGAATTCTCCACCCCGGAGTCAGCAACCGTTGCCGAGGGTGTCCCCCACCTCCCTCCCTCCCTCCCTCCCTCCCTCCCAGGACCTCCCGGCAGCTGCCCCCCCCCCCACGAGCAACTCCCTTTCCGGGACCCTTCCCCTTCGCCGCTGCTGCCCTGACCGGCTGCTCCACGCGGCTTCTTCTCCGCAGGCCCCTCCCGTCCCTGGACACTTCGGCTGAACCCTGCCCAGGCTGGGGAGGGAGGGGGGGAGGTGCCCGCCCCGCCGGGAGGAGCTCCGCCCAGGCTGCTCTCCACCGCGCCCTTGAAGGCACCTCTCCCAATGGGGCTACTCAGGAGGAGGAGCCCAGCAGGTGGGCGGGGGCGCTGCTGCTGTGCTCCCCGAGGAGGAGGAGGCTCCAGGCGGGGGGGCGGGCATAAACACCCGGCGGGCCGCATAAACGTCCTCGGCGGGCCGCATGTGGCCCACGGGCCGTAGTTTGAGGACCCCTGGCATAGAGCATTACAGAAAGGGGGGGGGGAAGCGTCGGGCAAAGAGAGGCCTGGTGCCATAGATCAGGGATCCTGACGGCTACTTATTGCTGCTACGGATACCCTCAGCATTGCATGCTGTAGAACTGAGTGATCCGAGAGGTCGCTGATTTGAATCTTGCCTGCAGAAGCTCTTGGTCTGGGTGGTCGTAGGCAAGGCGGTCTTTGAGGCCCTGGCAGGGTGGCGGTTCACTGGCAGTGTTCCCTCTAAGCTGAGTTAGTGTGAGCTAGCTCACAGTTTCTTAGCCTTCAGCTCACACATTTTTGTCTTAGCTCAGGAAAGATGTGACTCCAGAGCAAACTAATTTATGCAGCAGCCAAATCACTTGCTCACAACTTTAATGCCCGTAGCTCATAAAGTAGAATTTTTGCTCACAAGTCTCCACCGCTTAGAGGGAACGTTGGTCACTGGTCCCCGCAGTTAGGGAAAGTGCTGATGAGATTGATGATAAATGCAAAGTTCTTTGAATGCTGACAGCCCCTTGCTGGTTTTGTGTAGTGCCGTCTTCCTCTGGCGCCTGGTCGTGCAGAAGGAGGTGGCCGGGTTCCTCTGGCAGAGCTGAAGCGGAGCCAGGTGCTCCCAGTGGGATGTGGAGCTGAGGAGGATGCAGACGCGGCGTGATTGGTCGCCGAGGCTCGGGGGAGCAGGCCAATCCACTGTGCCACTTAAAAGCGGAATCTGCTGGATTGCTTCTTAGCGATAGCGGCCAGCCGGCACCAGGAATGCAGTAAAGCAGGTGGCCTCCGGAGGCGTGAGCGGTCTTCTCTCGCTCTCTTCGTAACCTCAAGATGTCTCCTGGTTTGCTGGAGAACGCTCAGGGCCCTGGAGCCGAAGCGGCACCAGCCGAGTTGCACGAGAGCAGGGGTGGCCAAACTTGCTCAACGGAAGAGCCACGCAGAACAAACGTCAGACGTTTGAGAGCCGCAAGACAGAAACAAATATCACACTCACATTTTTATTTTTTAAAACATGCAGATTAGCTTTTTATTAACATTAAACGAGATTGCCAAAAATAAAAGCAAAAGGGGTAAAACAGATACTGATAATGCTATATGGGAGGGAGGGAGAAGAAGTATGCCTCCCCTTCGCTTCCCCAGCTGCCTCACCAAGAGCCGCACAATATGTGTGAAAGAGCCGCATGTGGCTCCCGAGCCACAGTTTGGCCACCCCTGCACTAGAGGAAGGCGATGACCTCCTTGCCTGCTCCTCTTTCTCTGCGGCCACCTTTGCTCCTGAAAGTTCTGCTCTTTTCAGTCAAGCGTCTCTGCGTGTGTTGGGGGTGGGTGGGAGAGAATTGGGAGCCTGCAGCAGGGAGGGGAAATGTACGGAAACCAGCTTTCCCTCCTCTGTGAATGGAGAAGCTGTGCCATGGAGGCAGCAGCCCAAGGGCATGGACGGGCTAGCATTTGGGGATCCAGGCTTTTGTGCTGACGCTTCTGCAGAGCCTCACGAAGGCCGTTTCAGACTTGCAGTTGCATGGGTTTCCCCTTGGTACGAGGCAGAGCGTCTATTGTGTGGGAATGGCTGCTTCCTGGGGGCGGGAAGGTGGCCCGTGGTGGAAGCATCAAAGTACCTGCATACGAGCAAGAGGTGCTAAGGCAGGGGTGGCCAGATTGTGACGCGGGAGCCACAGGCAGCTCTTTCGTGCACATTTCGCCGCTCCCGGCAGGGGGACTGGGGAAGCGAAGGGGAGGCCGGCCTCCCTGATCCATCTTCCCTTCCCCAGCTAGTGTTCCCCTCCCTAGGTAGGCTTGAGGTGTTGTGGGGGGAGCAGAGAAAGAAAGAAATCTTTAGCTTTAAGTGTGTTCTGTTTAAAATCCCATCTCCAAGCCGAACCAGCCAGCTTGGAGGATGCATTTAAAGGTAAAGTTGCTTTCGTTCCACCTCTCCCTCCCCATCTTCTCTCTCTCCCTCTCCCTCCCCATCTAAAGTTAAATGTGTTCTCCAAGCCCTGCCACGCTGGCCAGCTGGCTTGGCTCAGAGAAGGCATTTGTCTCTTTAAATTAAAATAATAATCATCATCATCCCTTCTCCAAGCCAAGCGGGTGTGGCAGTGGAAGCAGGGGGCTTGGAGAACACATTTAAAGGAAAAGGTGTCCTCCAAACCCCCACCCCGTGGCCCCGCTGGCCTGCTTGGAGAAGGCATTTGTCTCTTTTAAATCCCTTCTCCAAGATGGCTGGTGGGGGGCGGGTTTTGGAGAACACATTTAAAGTTGCTTTCTTTCCACCTATCCCTCCCTCCCCCTCCCTCCCCATTTATTTACATTCCTTCCTTCCTTCCTTCCTTCCTTCCTTCCTTCCTTCCTTCCTTCCTTCCTTCCTTCCTTCCTCTCTCTCTCTCTCTCTCTCTCTGACAAATATCATTAGCAAATAAATCTCATTATCAGTATCTGTTTTTACCCCTTTTGTTTTTATTTTTGGCAGTCTCATTTCATGTTACTAAAGCAAAATTGCATATTTTCCAATAAAAACAGTTGTGCAATGTTTGTTAATGTCTTGCGGCTCTCAAACGTCTGACGTTTATTTCTGTGTGGCTCTTACGTAAAGCAAGTTTGGCCACCTCTGTGCTAAGGCTTTGTGCGCTGGGGGCGGGGGGGAGGGACTGGGGACTTGCAAGCAGCCGCTAGCCTGCCCGCTGGCCTGCGGTATATAAGGACCTGCTTTCAGGCAAGAGAATTGAAAAAGCTGTCCCTTTGGTCCTCTTGGGGGTCGTGTGCCGTTAGAGGGCCTGGTGATGAATAAGGTGAAGCCCAGCAAGCTGGTGTGTCTTTCTCCCGCCGGGCCTCTCGTGCATTGTGAAGAGATCTGAATCTGGCACACTCAGGCATGAGTGACCAGCCGAGCTGTGAATGGCCATTTAGGCCAAGAGGTGTGCCTCTGAGGGTGGTGGACCCGTTTACCCTAGAAATAGCATCCTGGGCACTTTCCTTTCTTCAGAGCTGACAGGGCCTCCCCTGCAGTGGCCGCAGATCCTGTATTGCTGGTATTAACATCATCTGTCAAGGCATATT
This sequence comes from Gekko gecko, assembly GCA_029375565.1. Classification (NCBI taxonomy): domain Eukaryota; kingdom Metazoa; phylum Chordata; class Lepidosauria; order Squamata; family Gekkonidae; genus Gekko; species Gekko gecko. Next base: position 178,135,466 of record JAPDNY010000007.1, on the reverse strand, counting down.
GTATTGTGTAGTTTTAATTTATTGCTCAATTTAATCGATGTATACGTTCTTAATTTTAATTGTAAATCTGCACTTGTGTGCGGATCAGTTTGTATGGAATCCACCCTGAGCCCGCTATGGATTCCCCCCCCCCAGGATATAAATTTAATAAAATAAATAAAATAAATAAAAAATAAGAGCTGGAACTCGCAATAGGTGACAGTTTGCAGTATTAGGGGTCGCTGCTGTTTCCATGCTGCTCTGTGGCTGTGGCGTCCTCCAGACCGGCTGCTTTTGACACATGGCTTTTGTGACCAGGCTCACAGGCATCCCCAGCTAGTACGTAAGAACATAAGAGAAGCCCATGTTGAATCAGGCCAATGGCACATCTGGTCCAACACTCTGTCACACAGCGGCCAAAAATACCAGGTGCCATCAGGAGGTCCAGCAGTGGGGCCAGGACACTAGAAGCCCTCCCACTGCTGCCCCCTCCAGCACCAAGAATAGAGTGCATCACCTGCCCCAGACTGAGAGTTCCTCTCTATACCCTGCGGCTAATAGCCACTGATGGACTCCTGCTCCATATGCTTATCCAATTCCCTCTTGGAACTGTCCATGCTTGTAGCTGCCACCACCTCCTGTGGCAGTGAATTCCATATGTTAATCACGCTTTGGGTGAAGAAGGACTTCCTTTTATCTGTTCTAACCCGACTGCTCAGCAATTTCATGGAGTGCCCACGAGTTCTTCTATTGTGAGAAAGGGAGAAAAGCACTTCTTTCTCAACCTGCTCTATCGCATGCATAATCTTATAAACCTCGATCATGTCACTCCTCAACTGTCGTTTCTCCAAGAGCCCCAAGTGTTTTAACCTTTCTTCATAGGGAAAGTGTTCCAACCCTTTTATCGTTCTAGTTGCCCTTCTCTGCACTTTTTCCAATGCTATAATATCCTTTTTGAGGTGTGGCAACCAGAACTGTACACAGTATTCCAAATGAGGTCGCACCAATGATTTATACAGGGGCGTTATGATACGGGCTGATTTGTTTTCAGTTCCCTTCCTTTAAGACCAACAAAGTTTAATTCTGGTGTGTGCAGGCCCAAAACTTTGTTCTGTGGCTTCAGACCAAGACGGCGACCCGCCTGCATCCAGTAACGTAGCAGGCAGCTTCGGGCTGGCCTTATCTTTGCAATTGCAGGCCCTACCGATGGTGGGAATAAGACCAGAGGGGTCTGCGGGCCCCACGGCAGGCTTTGGCTGCGAGAAGCAAGCACAGTCCAGTCGTGCAAGAAGGGGCCGGAAAATCCCCTTGGAAAGGAGCTGGGGGGGGGGTGCGTCCAGGGCCCTGGGTGACCAGCAGAGCAAGCTGAGGCCTGTGTGTGTGTGTCGGGGGGGGGGTAAATAATAGGCATGGTGGGGCAGTTTCCTGGGCTGTGTGTGTGTGAGAGAGAGTGAGAGAGTGTTTCCCATCCAGGGTGCTGGGGCAGCACGACGTTTAAGAGAATGAGCTCAAGAGCTGGCCATTTCAGATCTCCCCTGCCAAGTTGCTCGGTGGGCTTTAGGCCAGCCTATCTAACGGCCCAGGTGAGCCCAATCTCATTAGAGCTCGGAAACTAAACACGGTCGACGCTGACTAGTACTTGGATGGGCGATCCCCGGGGGTCTCTCTACACACAGGCAGGCAATGGCAAAGCATTTCTGAACATCTCTTGCCTTGAAGGCCCTGTGAGAGGCCGCCGTAAGAAGAGGAAGAGGAAGAGATTGGATTTATACCCCGCCCTTCACTCGGAGTCTCAGAGCGGCTTACAAACTCCTTCCCCTTCCCCTCCCAGTTTGGTGTAGTGGTTAAGTGCACGGACTCTTATCTGGGAGAACTGGGTTTGATTCCTCACTCTTCCACTTGCACCTGCTGATGTGACCTTGGGTCAGTCACAAGCTCTGGCACAGCTATCCTTGAAAAAGAGCAGTTTCTGTCAAGAGCTCTCTGAGCCCCACTTACCTCACAGGGTGTCTGTTGTGGGGAGGGGAAGGGAAAGGAGTTTGTAAGCCACTCTGAGACTCCCTTGGGTAGTGAAGGGCGGGGTATAAATCCAATCTCCTCTCCTCCTCCTCCCCCCACAACAGAGACACCCTGTGAGGTAGGTGAGGCTGAGAGAGCTCTTTCCAGAACTGCCCTTGAGAAAACAGCTCTGAAAGAACTCTGTCTTGCCCAGGGTCATCCAGCAGCTGCAAGTGGAGGAGTGGGGAATCAAACCCGGTTCTCCCAGATTAGAGTCTGCACTCTTAACTACTCCACCAAACCAGCTGTGACTCAATGGCACTTTCTACCACCGCTATCAAACACTAACTGCCTGTTGCCACCACGCCATGCAGCCTTGCAGGGATAATAATACTGGTCCTCCTTAGAAGACTGGTGTAAGAATTGCCCCAAGGCGATGCTGGTGAAGGGCTTTGCAGACTGCAGTTTTTATTTCCTTTGGGCGAGTGGGTCGGTGGGATGATGGGGCTTCCGGAGGGAAAGACCATGACAGAGTGTCTCTGAGGCTCAGGCTAATGGGAAGGCCTTGATCTGGGAGCTTTTATGAGAAGTCAGGAGAGTTCTAACCACTTTGGGGCAAGAAGTTCGCTAGATTTGGCAGTCCTGTATGCATTTCTCCCTGGCCAACCTCAGCAGCTTCTCTGGGGCTGTGTTGTGAGGTGCAATAAATGCTTGGGGATGGCAGTCCTTGGCTGGCGTTTGCACTTTGATGAGAGAGTACTCCTGTTGTGTTAAGTGCCCAAGAGGCAAATGGGAGGTTCAGAAGGTGTCTACATTTGCCTGTACTACTTCGGGATGGGGAACTGCAAGCTCAGACATTTCCCTAAGTTAAAAGCTTCCTGCCTTTGGCAGGAGCTTAGGCCGGAGATGAATGTCCCTGGTTGGGCTGTGCCAGTTCTGGTGAAGCAGAAATGCTGGTTCTAGATGTCCCACAGTTTCCAAGAAAGAAGGGCTTTGTCGCTTCAGAGTTCTTTCTGGATTCAGCCTCTTTACCCCCTAGATTCCCAGGTTGAGGCAGCAGCTGGCAGGGTCTCCCATGGATTTCAGTGGTTATGTGTACATTACTTTAGGATGATGATGAATTGTCACTGAATGGTAGATGGTGTTCTGCAATTCAGGATCTAGCCAAGTTCCTGGGAATTGCAGAGGTATCTTCGCAGGATTCTTGCAGTTCCAAGCAACACTGTCTTCTGGAATTGAGCCGGTGTTATTTGCTCAGTGTATCAAAACAAAGAAACACTGTGATGAAGTTGACAATAACATTTAATGACAATTATGTATATCAATAAAAACTTTAGAAATTCTAACATAGTCGAGACAAAATCCAATATCCTCCTATTTTGGGTATTAATAAAAACTTTGGAAATTCTAACATGTTAGAGACAAAATCCAATATCCTCAATGAGTACCTGGTTATACACTCATTTCAATAGTCTTCCTCAGGAGTAGTCCTATTAAGTGACAAGGTGTCAGCCTTTTGATACATTTTAACTTCCTTTTTGGCTCCCTTCAAATAGTTGCAGCATTAACTTCTTTTTCTACTTTCTTCAAATTATAACAGCTGTTATACACAAAATTGGAGGATATTGGATTTTGTCTTGAATATGTTAGAAATTCTGAAGTTTTTATTGATATACATAATTGTCATTAAATGTTATTGTCAACTTCATCACAGTGTGTCTTTGTTTTGATATATTATCTGCCACTGTGACCCCTCCGTTGCTCTTTGTTATTTGCTCAATGCCCAGAATGTCTAGGTGTTTCTTGAGACTTCTAGGCACTGCTCCATGGGCTCCAGTGACAACTGGCACAATGGTCACCTTCTTTCCCCAGAGGCTATCTAACTCTATTCGTAGGTCTTGATATTTTGTGGTCTTCTCCTGTTCTTCCTTTTCTATTCTGCTGTTTCCTTGAATTGCAGTATGAATGATCCAAACCCTATTTCTCATTTTTTTCCCTACAGTTGTGATATTAAGGGTGTTATGTTCTAGGTGTTTATCTGTAATCGGAAGTCCCAAAGAATCTTTGTTCCCCCATTCTCCATGATCTTGCCTGGTTTGTTCTCCCATTAATTTCTGGCTGATGGCAAGCCATTCTTCTTGCAAAGATTCCGGTGCATTGCAGGCTGGATCTCTACCATGACCTTCCTTATAGTCAGTTTGAGCAATCTTTCTGCAGGCACTGACTATGTGGTCAACTGTTTCATCCTTTGTTTTGCAGAGTTGACATTTGCTGTCATCACTTCTCTTCTGAATCTTGGCTTTCATACTATTTGTTTTGACTGCCCTCTCCCGGGTTTCCTGGGTTCAAAAGGCGGGGGCACGCAAAGCAGGCCCTCTGAAGGTGACCGCAGTGGTCCTAAACGTTCCTGGAAATGGAAGAGCTGGCCATACTGCGGTATGTGCCCTTTTGGCTAGTCTACTGTGGTGTACTTTCAAAGGGGGCGTCCCTTGAGGGGGAAAAAGGAAAGCGTTAACAAATTCAGTTTGCAGCTGTGTGAGGCTGAGCCATTGCCGGCTGAAGGGAACATGAAATTACCACTCCTGTGCGAGCGGCATTGGCTGCTAGCGTCACGGGGCTGGTGTTCTAACGAACTTCGCCTTTAAAGTGTGTCCCTGCCCGGGGCCTGGGGGTGTTTATTTGTTTTTTATTTGATGTGCTTCATTTATACCCCACCTTTCTCCCCAGTGGGGACGCAGAATGGCTTGCGCTGTTCTCCTCCCTCTGTTCTCTCCTCACAACCATCCTGTGAGGTAGGTTAGGCTGACTGGCCGGCCCAGGGTCACCCAGCAAGTTTCCACGGCAGACTGACCGTCTGGGGGCGCAGTCTCCCATGTGGACTCCCCTCCAGCTGGAAATCGAATGGCTGTGTTTTGTTGCAAGCAAAGGCCTTCTGCGGTTTGGTTATCGGTGATGGTGGCAGGGCTGTATCCCTTACCGTCCCACAATTCCATGACGGCCTCTTGCAAGGAATCCGCTGGGTCTGGAACCCTGGTCCGTCTGAGTTGGACTTTGAGAGCTGTTTTGTTCAGAGCAGCTTTCCATGCTGAATAGGTCACTTTGTGGTAGGGGGCTGCTTGGAGTTCTTTGACTGGTTTTGTTTCCTTTGGTTTGAATTTGTGATTACTTTATCAGCTTGGGAATGCTAGCGAAAGACCCCACCACAGTGTTTCTGAGTAAAACAGAACTGGGACCCCGAGGACTCACGGGCAAAGGGAAAGCCCCCCCCCCGCCATTGTTCCTGCTTCTCTCCCTCTTTTGCCCTTGCTGTCCCTTCCCCGCTGACTCCCCGTACTTGCCCCTGCTGCTCCCCACCTCCGGCTACGGCTTTCCCTTCAGCCCCCTCATCGCATTTGGGGTTGCTCTGCAACCCCCAAAATGACTCCTGAGATTTTGCAAGGCTGGGTTGTGAGAGGTCATGGCCGCCATATCAGGGTTGCTCGTTATCTCAGGTGGAGCGTCCTGCCGAATTGGCTGGTGAATTGGGAGCGTCCTGCCGAATTGGGCCTTTTTAGGATCATTAAGCCTTTTTGGTCACAGTCCCCTTCCTTCACCTGATAATCTAAACGTTCCTCCCCCTTTCCTAGCAGAAACTTAACACCCGTTGCCTGCTTCTTGCAGGGTGCATCTTCTGCCTTGAAGCCCTCCCACTGTTGTCCCCCCCAAGCACCAAGAATACAGAGCATCCCTTGCCCCAGACTGAGAGTTCCTGTCTATACCTTGTGGCTAATAGCACACACACAAGTCATGCCCTTGTCTGGAAATATGCATAGATATAATGGGAGAGTAGCCGTGGCTGAACCAGGTTAAAGAAAGTTCGCAAGTCTTCTCTTTGGATTAGCTGTGTGCACAATGATTACTGCACCGGGTTGCATTTACTGTCAGGCATAGGCATGGCTTGGAAGAATTACACACCTGTCTTTTAAAAGACAGCAAATCAATGGAGTCCTGGTCAACTTTTGCGCCCTCTGTCTTTCACATGTTCCATGCCGGGGGCGGGGGGGGGAGGTAGCCGTCTCGTGCTTTATCCGGCTTCCCTCCACCCCAGGTCTTTGCTTTTTAGACGCCCCTGAAGGAGCATTGCTTAAAGAAGCACCATCTCTCCTGTAGACAATTTGGTGCAAGGCTCCCTGTAACGGCCCATGTGTGATCTCTGAGGTCTGCTGAGACTGATTAAATTGCACTGTGATTGGAGAGGCCAGATCCTCTGACAGGAGCCATACCTGTGTGCTCCTCCCACTGATAGGCCGGCATTTTTCATAGCTGCCGTCTGGCTCTTGTGATTGGTGGTAGATAAGGAGCAGGCTGCCCTTTGGTCCGTGAGATCGCTTGATCTGTATATGGACTGCACCGCTTTCCCAGAGGTCCAGCTGCCATTGGGGTATGTAATTCTGGGGTCTGCTGCTCGCTTCTTAAAAGCACGGTAACATGTCTGCTAGGAAGAGGGCAGGAGAGAAACTGGGCAATACTGATACTCCCACAGTTTATGAGATGCTGTGGTATCCAGAGAGATCAGAAGTTCTGGCTGAGCTTGGTAGCCAACCGTTGCTCGTAGCCTTTCGTAAATACTTGGAAGGGCTGCTTCCTCCCACCTGAACTTGCCAGACTTTAAGAGGTGCTTGAGAGGCCGTCTCTGGGCACCTCTGCCTTTGTGAATTTGATGGGTGGTGGCCGGGGAGAGGGCTTTTTGCGTGGTAGTGCTTGTTCAGTCAGGTCTGGGAAGTTTCTACCAGTGCATCCCTAGGCAAAGTTACACCCTTCTAAATCCATCAAAGTTAAGAGCCAGTTTGGCGTAGTGGTTAAGTGCGCGGACTCTAATCTGGGAGAACCGGGTTTGATTCTCCACTCCTCCACTTGCACCTGCTGATGTGACCTTGGGTCAGTCACAAGCTCTGGCACATAAGAACATAAGAACATAAGAGGAGCCAATGTTGAATCAGGCCAACGGCCCATCCAGTCCAACACTCTGTCACACAGCAGCCAAAATATACCAGGTGTCATCAGGAGGTTCAACAGTGGGGCCAGGGCATTAGATGCCCTCCCACTGCTGCCCCCCCCCAGCACCAAGAATAGAGGGCATCACCTGCCCCAGACTGAGAGTTCCTATCTATACCTTGTGGCTAATAGCCACTGATGGACTTCTGCTCCATATGTTTATCTAATTCCCTCTTGAAACTGTCCATGCTTGCAGCTGCCACCACCTCTTGTGGCAGTGAATTCCATGTGTTCATCACTCTTTGGGTGAAGAAGGACTTCCTTTTATCTGTCCTAACCCGACTACTCAGTAATTTCATTGAGTGTCCACAAGTTCTTGTACTGTGAGAAAGGGAGAAAAGTACTTCTTTCTCAACCTGTTCTATCCCATGCATAATCTTATTAACCTTGATCATGTCACCCCTCAGCCGTTGTTTCTCCAAGCTAAAGAGCCCCAAGCATTTTAACCTTTCTTCATAGGGAAGGTGTTCCAACCCTTTTATCATTCTAGTTGCCCTTCTCTGCACTTTTTCCAATGCTATAATATCCTTTTTGAGGTGTGGCGACCAGAACTGTACACAGTATTCCAAATGAGGTCGCACCAATGATTTATACAGGGGCATGATGATACTGGCTGATTTGTTATCAATTCCCTTCCTAATAATCCCCAGCATAGCGTTGGCCTTCCTTATTGCAGTTACACACTGTCTAGACATTTTCATTGAGTTATCTACTACGACTCCAAGATCTCTCTCTTGGTCCGTCTCTGCCAGTTCAGACCCCATCAACGTGTATTTATATTTAGGATTTTTGGCTCCAATGGGCATCACTTTGCACTTGGCCACATTGAACCCCATTTGCCACGTTGACGCCCACTCACCCATCCTCGACAGATCCCTTTGTAGTGCCTCACAATCCTCCCTGGTTTTCACCACCCTGCACAACTTCGTGTCATCTGCAAATTTAGCCACTTCACTGCTTACACAGCTGTTCCTGAAAGAGCAGTTTGTGTCAGAGTTCTCTCAGCCCCACCTACCTCACAGGGTGTCTGTTGTGGGGAGGGGAAGGGTTTGTAAACCGCTCTGAGACTCCAGGTGAGGGGTGGGGTATAAATCCAATCTCTTCTTCTTCTTCTTCTTAATGGGCTTAGCAGGGATTGCGATGTACACTGTCTTTTCAGTGCTCCTTTCAGATCTTCCTGTTCTCCAACGCTTTTAACAGCCGATCTGCACTTTGTTTTGCTCATTATTTATCAGGGTTAATGGAGGAATGTTTTAATATGTTGTGGCTTTTAATTGCTTAATTGTAATTTTTTATTCAAAAACTGATTTTGGATTTATTTGTTTTTCTGGCGTGCTACTTGGAGGACGCTTCAAAGTAAAATGGCTTGTAAATGTGTGTGTGTGTTTGGGGGGGGTTTCAGGGCAGTAGTTTTCAACCCATGGATCAGGCCGTGGGTCTGGGAGCCCTTTCTGTTGGGTCACAAGTCCCTCTGAAGCTAATTCTTGGGTCTTTCCCACTTTGGGAAGGACCTACTATGTAGAAAGCCAGGTGCGATGTTTCCCTGGCACTGCCACCCAAGTAAGGTCATAACTCTGGCAAACCCTCTTCCTGTCATGTGACACTGATGCCTGGAAAGGCTGAAGATCACGTAACAGGGGAGAAGGTGGGAGATTTTGAGGGACAGTGTGTGGGTCCCTGTAGTCTGTAATACTTACACGGCATCCAGCTAAGTGTCTCCTTGTCTTAGTGAGGGGGGGTGGCTTTAAAAAATAATTTCTGTGGAAGAGGCATTTGAAGGCTTTCTCTGCTGACCGTCATGGGCCGCCACTGTTGAGCAAGGTTTAAGGCTTGTATTTAGAAGGTCTGTTGACCTTGTAATAAATTGTTGCTGTTGATGAGAAAATAAATGGCTGGCACGAGACACCCTTTTGCTGTTCTCCTGCAAAGGTGAGCAATAGAGCCGCTGTTCATAACCGTTCATGACCCCTGCTTTCTGCTTCCTGCTCCTTTTTGCCCCTTGCCATGACTCCCAGGGGGTTGCCACCTTGGTCTGCCACCACTCTGGACTTAGGGTCCCTTTGGGAAGGCCCCAGAGTACCCTCCCAAGCCCATCCAAAATGCCCTTTTTAATCCAAGAACTATAGGCGTGATGACCAGGCAGAGAACAATTAAACAAATGGTTTATTCATACAGTAATGGGGCATTGAAAACGAGACAAGGTGCTTAAAAATATTTAACAGTGTCTGAAGGCAAAATCAATCAAATCTAACACGACTGCCTGTTCCACTTAACTGTTTACTATTCCAGGCCCACAGCCTCTTATGCCAGGCCTCTGCCTGTACTCACTCTGTCCCAAGTGAGAGATCTTCCTCTCAGCTTAACTCTGAGAGAGACAAGCACGCAGTTCCCTTCAGTTTAGCTCTGTGAGAGGAAAGAACACCGTTTTCCACAGCCCACAAAGTATGTTAACAATCACTCCATAGAATCCCTGGACACTGATTGGTTACAACCGTCAATAAGTGTTGTGGGGATTGTAGGCTGTGTCTGCTTTCCACTGCCACACAGGTCTCTCCTGGGCCCAGGCTGCACCAGGCCCTGCCTCCCAGTCCTACACAGATCATGACACCTCTGCTTTCTGTTCGCCATGAAAAACAGCTGAGAAATGGGGAGCAGAAAGCAGGTGGAGCGTCCTGCTGGCCGGAACACCCCCCCCCCCGCTTTCTGCTCCCTGCCACTGAGCTGTTTTTGATGAAGAGCAGAAAGCAGGGGATTAAATGTCTTGGAGCCACTTAAACCCCTGCTTTCTGCTGTTCACAGACTGCCACGAACTGCCTTAAAATTCATGGGATGTTGCTTCATGAACCATGAACTGCCCATTCCTACTCTATGCCCTGTTGTTGGACCTTCAGAGGAACTGGTTGACCACTGTGCAAGAAAGGACGTTGAACTAGATGGAGCACTGGTCTGACCCAGAAGGGCTCTTATGTTCTTCTTATGATGCAGAACGGGCTTGCTCCGACAACTTAAAGCCCTGGTCTTATTTTTCACAAAGAGAACAAGCAAGCTTGCACTTGCGCATGGCAAGTGCTTGGCTTCCATCCTACCAGCATGCGGGAACAGCCCACTGCTTGGACTCCGTTCTCTTTCTCTGGGACAGCTAGTTCAAATTCTTCAAGCTGGGTGATGGAGTCCGAAGGGCGCTGCACTTTAAAAGGCGCCAGCCATTTAATCCTGCCAGGGAAAACACAAGTGAATAACTCAAAGTCCTGCAACTACACTGTGACACCGTAGTGGTGGTGACCCTGGGAGTGTTAATTGAGTCAGACGCCGTGCTGAAGTGCACAACTGACTTGAGAGAGCGGTTCGTGTCTTGATGGATCGGGATCTGTGCAGCCTTGGTAAATACAAAGATTTCTGCTAGCCCCCTTGTCCATGCCCACCCGTCTTCCACATTTGTGGCACCTCAGCAGCTTTGACAATGAAGAGTGTCCATCTCCATTGATGGAAGCTTCCCTGCCAGGTTGACTGGGAAGCAAGACTCCCTTGCCGCAGGTAGCCCATTAAAGGGTTACTGGGATGTTTCTGTTTCCTCCCTCCCTATGCAGAATTCATAGATGATGGGAAAGCGGACATTCACCCAATGCCATGTTTCCCCTACCCCTGAGTATATTCCACGTATAGAGAGATCATTACAAGGAGAAGCAACATTTGGTGTTTCTGGTCGCCTCTAAAAAGCAACAAATGGAAGAAACCTCATTGGGAAGTTGCATTTAAGTAAATGAATACAGTTAAATGCACCAATACGTAAAAGTTGTGGTACTTCATATAGGAGGAGATGTCCTCCCTATGGCGTTAGCAGCGCAAGGATGCATAAAAGATGTCCACACCCTCCTCCTGTCGGGAAGAAATGTTCAGTGGAGTAAAGATCCAAAGTTTCCTTCCGTTAAGCATGCTAGGCTGGAACCCGTCGTTTGCTCTCTCTCGTGAAGGGGTGGAGTATTTGCAGAAGTACGGGGCATAGTTGGACTGATGCCTCGTCTTCAGTTTAAGTGTGTTTTGAGAACAGAAGATTCCAGAAGACATCCTTCAGGAAAACAGTAAAAAGTCCAGTAGTACCTTTAAGACTAACAAACTTTATTGTAGCATAAGCTTTTGAGAAACACTGCTCTCTTCGTCAGATGCATGCATGCATCTGACGAAGAGAGCTGTGTTTCTCGAAAGCTTATGCTACAATAAAGTTTGTTACTCTTAAAGGTGCTACTAGACTTTTTACTATTTTGCAGCAAGAGACGAACACGGCCGACTCCTCTGGATCCTTCAGGAAAGCTTTGGAAGGAGCACAGAGAATTAGGTGGCAGAGCAGTTGAATGGGCACTGCCGCATCTGGAGCGTTTTCAGTGGCCACTCCCCTTTGATCAAACAGCCTTCATGAAATTGTTAGGAAGGCTTCCACTCCAAACCTGCACAGACAGTACAGCTCTGTGGAGACCTGGAGGCCATCTTCCGCCATCTACGCTTGAAGGAGTACTTTCACCACAGCACGGGACGGAACATGCTTGGACAGGCTGCCTCTTCGCAGCTTCCACGATCTGCTGCCAAACAGCTGCCTGCTCACCCGTCAACCAGTGGACAGTGTGAGGGTGACCAGTGAGCTCCCACTCAACACTACAGAAAGAAGGGCTCCCAGTGGACTCCACCTGAAGGCCACAACACCACATGGGACCTAATGCGTGGAACGCTTCTGCCGCTGGGCCTTGAGTCCAGCGAAGCCAATCCGAAGCCATAGCATACCTGAGGAAGAAGGCAAAAGGCTTCCGCATAAAAACAGGGCTACAGGCAACATCGGCACAGAAATGGCCTCAACTGTCGTTAGGAGTGTAGTGATGTTCAAGGGGCATGACCGGTGGCCAGGTGACGACATCATCAGAGGAAGGCCAGGAGTCAAGAAGAAGAGCTGGTTTGCACACCCCACTTTTCTCTACTCGAGGGAATCTCAAAGTGGCCTTCCTTTCCTCTCCCCACAACAGGTGCACTGAGACAGCGCAGAGAGAACCGTGACTGGCCCAAGGTCGCCCAGCTGGCTTCATGTGGAGGAGGAGAAGTGGGGAATCAGACCTCCTGGCTCTCCGGGTTCAAGCCTGCTGCTCCTCTTAACCACAACACCATGCTGGCTCTCGCCATGCTGGCCAAGCGTGATAGCTGTTGACCTTGCCTCTCCAAAGCTGACCTCCCCTTTCCATGTCGTGTGGTAGCACAGATTGAAAAGTGTCCATCAAAATGACCTCTTTTCCTTCACGAGGGGGTGGGGGATGTTTCCTTCAGTGTCCGTCCGTCCCTGGACTGTAGAATGAGCTGTAGGGGGGGGGGTGTCGTCTTTGCTGCAAAGAGCAGACCCTCTCTCTGATGTCCTTCCTTTTAGGGGCTATGTGCAGCGGCCGCAGGGAGAATGCCGGCGTCAGGGCAACTCAGCATCCAGATGCAGCCGGGGGGGTCCCTGGGGGAAGGCCTTTCTCACCCAGGCGCTGGAGCCAGTCGCCGTCCCTCTTCTCACTCGTCTGGCGACGTGGCTGGAAAAGGGTCAAGAGGTGGGCCTGGTCTCAAGAAGGAACTGGCTGGAGGGTGGTATTTTTGGGTCTCCGAGAGTGCTCACGGATGCGCTTGCGTGGTGATAGGCAATGTTTCCTCTAAGCTGTGGAGTCTTGTGAGCAAAAATTCTACTTTGTGAGCTGCTGGCATGAAAATTGTGAGCGAGCGATTTTGCTACTGCTTCAGTTAGTTTGCTCTGGAGCTCTCCTTCCTGAGCTAAGACAAAAATGTGTGAGCCGGAGGCTAAAAAACTGTGAGCCAGCTCACACTAACTCAGCTTAGAGGGAACACTGGGGTGTGTGTGTGTGTGCGCGCAAAGAGGACATTCCTGTTGTGAGGATAGATCGAGATGGGTAGCTGTCTTAGTTTGTCTGTAGCAGTAGAAAAGAGCAAATGTCCAGTAGCACCATCAAGACAAACAACATTTGTCCTGACCTGGATAGCCCACACAAGCCCGTCGGATCTCGGGAGCTAAGCAGGGCCGACCTTGGCAAGTATTTGGATGGGAGACCTCCAGAGAATACCAGGGCCGGGACGCAGAGGCAGGCTATTAAGCCACTTCTCTGAATCTCCTCCATGCCCCAGTAAGAGGCGCCAGAGGTCACCGTGACTTCCAGGTATGGACACACACACCCATATGTATGCATGCTACACACAAAAAGCAAAAATGCAAAAAACGACTAACAGAATGTGTGAGCCCCTGCTCATTACTTCATGCCCTGCCACAGATTTTGTTAGTCCTGAAGGTGTTACTGGATGCCTGCTCTTTTCGACTGCCATTGTGGGGAGTATGTGCAGCACCAGTGTTCTGACTCGGTAAGCATGCCAGACTCCAGAGGAAATAATCCCATTTCTCAAGCTTTCCTGCGCTGGGTCCCATTTCCGTTGGGATTGGGCCATTTTGTGGCTGTCTATTCTTACGTGGCTCCCTCTAATGAGGTTGGGGCGGCAGCTGCTCTGTGGGGTGGCTTCCCCACCCACCCAGCCAGCCGGCCGGCCGGCCAGCCGCACACTGGGCGTTCTCTTCCTCCCATGGCAGCTGATTAGGCACACTGACCTTTTCCGCCGTGTCTCTTCATCTGCCTTTCCCAAGTGGCCGTGGTGCGGAGGCCTGCGTAGATTTGCAGACGGCGGCTGCCTTGGGATGCGCTGCTCCCGGCTTCCCTTTTTAAAAACCGTTGTGACAGAAAGCTGAGACTCTCCGTGTGTCTGTGGGTGCTGTTTGTGGGCTTTCCTGTGGCTAAAAATCATTCACTTGTCTGCATTTCCATTAGAAATGCACAGATCCTGAAGGCTTGAACAAAAGCGGCTCAGATCTTTATTCTGAGATGAGGAGGGCTCTGGCATCGGTCTCTGTTACTAAAGCGGCAGCCTGGATACTTGCGTGTGTTGAGTGACAGTCCTTCTTCAACACCTGTGCCTCTGGAAAAGTCTTCTGGGCTTGACGTTTCAGAAACCTGGAGATGCCTTTCTCTGCTGTTCCTTCTGCAGTGAAGAGGGGGGAAATCTTACCAGAGCACAGGACCAGGAGAAGGATGCCTCCAGGCATGACTGGAAATGCTGTACAATCTAAATCGTTGCTGGAATTCCTTATTGCGGTTCCCGTATTACATTTTTCAGAAACACGCTGTAAACATTTGAGCTGATAATTAAGCAGGCTCTTAGAAGTTCCTTTATATTGGACACTCTATTTAAAAGGTAACTTGAGAGAGCCGTTCCAGTTCTGATCCCGATTTTTGAGGACAGATCCACTGTTCATAATCTGATTTGCTTAGAACATCTCTGCTCACCCGAGGACACTGAGAGCACATCCCGAAATTCTCCTGGTAGAGAAACAGGAAGAGAATCTAAAGATGTTCCCTAAGGAGCTCAGCTCACAGATTATGCAGAAATTTAGACGGGAAATGCTTACATACTTACAGCTGAATCATTACAGAAGGTGTCTTCCGAGAATAATGGATCTTGAATTTCACACCATAAAATCCGGAAAAGCCATGGCCTATCTCGGAACGGCACTGTCCTGGGCTTAAGACCAACGTGCACTCTTCTGCAACTGCAAAACAAAGCACCTCCGTGGTGGGTCTGGGCATGCCTCAGAGAAGTTCGGGTTAATGTTGTCCTCCTCTTGGCCATCCACATGAAAAGTCTTGGAGTCTTGAAGCAAGTCTTGCAAAAAGCCAACCTATGGCCATTAGGAAAGGCGTTGCAAGTCTGGGGGTCCCATTTTGAGGGTCAGGCTCCATCAGTAAGGTGCATGAAATTTATGGGTTGGTTTCTGGACCTGTTAGTCACACTCTTTATAAGATTATCAATGGGATCAATGGGATTGAGCAGGTTGAGAAAGAAGTACTTTTCTCCCTTTCTCACAATACAAGAACTCGTGGGCACTCCATGAAATTGCTGAGCAGTCGGGTTAGAACAGATAAAAGGAAGTCCTTCTTCACCCAAAGAGTGATTAACACATGGAATTCACTGCCACAGGAGGTGGTGGCAACTGCAAGCATGGACAGTTTCAAGAGGGAATTAGATAAACATATGGAGCAGAAGTCCATCAGTGGCTATTAGCCACAGGGTATAGATGGGAATTCACAGTCTGGGGCAGGTGATGCTCTGTATTCTCGGTGCTGGAGGGGGCAGCAGTGGGAGGGCTTCTAGTGTCCTGGCCCCACTGCCGGACCTCCTGATGGCACCTGGTATATTTTGGCCGCTGTGTGACAGAGTGTTGGACTAGATGGGCCACTGGCCTGATTCAACACTGGCTTCTCTTATGTTCTTATATTCTTCGCAGATACTATCACATAAGGAATTAAGGATTATAGGAATGGCTGGCGGATAAGGGAATAAGACCGGCAGTTGTTGGTTTGGGAACTTTTGTCACCAATGTGCAAGTCTGTAGCTAGAGTGGAAAACCCCGTTTGGAAAGTCAGGTTCCAAACTGAAGGGCGCTATCTCCAAGGCTGGTTTGGGAAGCGGCCCTCAGGTGGGTTGCTGGAGTCTGTTTCAGGGCACTTAGTTGCAGGGCATTCTGATGGCCCCATGATCCCTTTGGAAGAAGCGTTTGTGGATTGACGACCTGTCTGCATTCCAAGTGAGTCAGCGGTGGGGATTCCACGGCCATTTCTGCCTGACCTTTCTCTGCGCTTGGTGGCGAATGCCACAGTGTTCCAGGAGGAGTCCCACACAACTGGAGTGAGCTGGAATTCTTTGCTCTGTGCTTGTCTCTGCCTGTTTTGTTGCCCTGGAGACGGAACAGCGTGGAATTCTTTCCCCCTGACCAGAAATAGTTTCCTGTACCTTGTGATTGGAGTGCTTTTCTTCTTGGTTCGCCGCCAGCTCTGCAACTGTGGGTGCGTGCCTGCGTGCGGACGTGGCCCCTTGTCGCAAGGTGTGCGTGTCTGGGTATCGCTAGCCCTGGCCTGCCCCTGTCTCTCAAGAGAGGGTCAAGTTTCCCGGAGCGATGGCTCTTGGTTTACGTCTCCTGCGGCACTTGGTTGGTTATGTCTTGCCTGCTAAAGGCCACGGGCGGGTCACCTGTCCATCTTGGCTGGTTGAGCAGCAGGGAGCAGGGGCAAACTCCCGCCTCTTTCCCCATCCCTCTTCAGACTGGCTGATCAGCTGTTGGCTCCTCTGCATTGTTTCCCCGTTGAAATGTGTTTCTTGCAAGCCTCGCTTGTGGTTCCAGTAAACCCAGGCTGGTAGCCAGAAATTCTCTGGTACGGGGGGGCAAGTGAGAATCGTGGAGGGCAGCCCATCACATCCCAGGTTTTGGACAGTTGCAAGGCAGTTTGCAATGCAAGGGCTTTAGGGTATTTGAAGTAATACCGTAAAGGGTACCTCTGTGCATATGCAAAAGATCTTTCCTTCTTCCCCACTGAATAAACACAGTTCTTTACATAGGGAGTCAGGGCAGGCATAAGGTTTTTTCTTTTTAAAAAACCTTGCTTTCTGCCAAGTTCACTCTATCCATGATATATCTGCAGCACCTCCTATACGCCAAAGTACCACAAACTGCAGAGTTGCAACACTTCTATCATACCCTGGCACATCATTTTAACTACATGGGAGACCTGCTTGATCAGACCAATGGTCCATCTGCTACGGTTTCCGGTTTGTTATGGCATTCAGTTGCCTTGGAAAGGCCATACGCAGAGGCCAAATCCTCTCCGCTGCTGCTTCCTTTTAGCTGCGGTCACTGGTATATTGTCCCAAACATGGAGGCTCCATGTAGCTGTCATGGCTAATAGCCACTGATTGATCTCTTCTCCAAGAATTTGCTTAATCTCACTTTAAAGCCAGCCATGCCTTGGCAAATTTTCTTTGTATCTAGGAGCCAAACTCATATTTCAGCCTTCAGGTTTTTGTACTTTTTAAAAAAAGTATTTTGTGTGTGCGTGCTTGCATGCACGCCTGGAAGTCATGGTGACTTCTGGTGACCCCTGCTGGGGGCTTGGAAGTTTTCAGAGAGGTGGCTTGATTGCCTGCCTCTACGTCCCAGCCCTGGTATTCCTTGGAGGTCTCCCTTCCAGGTGCTTGCCAGGGTCCACCCTGCTTAGCTTCTGAGGTCTGATGAGTTCAGGGCAGGTTTTTGTACTTTTGACGGCCAAATTTTCTAATTATTGCTACTACAAAACCTAATCCCAATCTTTTTACACTTTCTCATGCTGTGGGCTCTTTTCAGAAGAGGCATTCTCCCATGCGCAAGAGGGAATAGGGTTCTTCCACAATAGTGCCTGCCGACACTTGTTCTTATAAGCATGTGTATCTGTACATGGACATGCACACATTTCAAAAATATGCTCCCAAATAAATCGTGGGCATCTTTTAATTGACCAAAAAGCTTTCAATTGGTTATTCTAATTAATGAAAATTGAAATCATTGCAAGTCTGCTTAGAAATAAGTACCGTGCCTAGCAGTATATAAGCACTACTTATATAAGCACTACTTAGAAATAAGCGCACCGGCTTTGCTTCCCAGCGGGCGTGTCTGTGATTGCAGGGTTCATAGCAATAGAAATACAGTGTGCGAAAGTGCACAGTAAATTAAAAGCCAGAGCTTCAGAAACAAGACACACAGTTGTAAGGACTTCAGCCGTCACTCGTAACTAGAAAAAACAGGAGACTTGGCAGTTCAAATACTAACAAATCTATTGAAACATGGGCTAAAAGTCCTCTTTGTGTAATGAAACGGAGTTCAGCTATGATGGATTTGTTACCCTGAAAGATTTCAGCGTTCCGTGCGCCTTGGTGTTTAGTCATGCCGGCCACATGACCACGGAAACATCTTCGGACAGCGCTGGCTCTTCGGCTTTGAAACGGAGATGAGCACCGCAACCCTAGAGTTGGATTCGACTGGCTTTCGAGCAAGGGAAACCTTTGCCTTTACCTTTACTAAGATTTCAAAAGACTTCTGACTCCACAGGAATTTATAGTTCGTTATCAGAAAATTTAATGAGCCACCTTGAGTGTCCCTGAAGGCCCCCCCCGCCGCCCCTTGAGCTGCCCCCAGGTGAAGGATCCTTTCCCAGCACGGCAGACGCCACAGCCGACTCCTGAGCCGGCAAATTCCCGCGGGGTGACCCGATTGGCAGTCCCCGCCAGGAGCTGTCGAGGCAAGCAAGAAGCAGGGGTGGCTGGCCGTGGCCTTCCTTGGTGGCACCGCCTCCAAATACCAACCCTGCTCACTTTCCCCGATTTGGTGAGGTCAGTTGACCCTGTCCCATTGCACACGCCCTACTGCACATTTACCATTCAGTCAATTTAGTTTTTCCGATTAAAACTTTCGTCCAAGTAAATCCCCCTAGCTTTTTATGTAGGTTCTGGTGTGACCGGAAGTGACATCATTATTTCACCAGCAAGTGTCCCCCGCCCCCAGTGACTTCCCTCCCCTCCCCTCCCCTCCCCTCCCCCTCGCTCTTGGTCTTTTCCTCTTTGCTTCGCCCCCACTACAGTGTGGGGTTTTTTACTACCCCCTTCTTTCCTTAGCTTCCCCCCTTGTCTTTGCTTTGGAGGAAGGGCCACTCTCTGTCTCGGCTGTTCTCGAAATCCTGTGGCTCTCCCTCTCGAGAGGGCCCCGGGTGTTCCTTCAGAGCAGAGCCTAGCAGCTGCGCCAGGACACCAGATGGGGTGGGGTGGGGGAAGAGCACAGCAGACTGGGGGAAATGATTTGGTGGTTTCCCAATGGTTACCTTGCTAATTGGTTTCCACAGGAGTTTAAGTGGCACTGTTAGAAGAGCGCTGTCGAATTGTGATGGGGCGTGATGTGTTCGTCCACCTCTCTGGCTACCACAACGTGGTTTTCAGGCACTGCCGCCTCCAGGGCATGGAAAGGAGGGTGTTTTCCATAAGGACAGCCCCGGAAGCCTTGCCTTTCGTGTGCAGGGTTGTTTCTCAGGTTCTTCTTTCAGCTCAGTGTCTCTCAGGACTGTCATGAACTGACCAGAACTTGCCTTCTGGCCTGTTATGGGTATCCTGGGAAATCTTTCTTTCAACTCAGCCCGGAAGGCAGCTACATATAGTGGTAGGAAATAGTGCTGCAGACAGCGCAGAGACTCGCGTGTGTCCGGAAGTGTGGATTTCACAAGAGGCTGTTCCCTTTGGTCACTCCGCGCGAAATGTGGCATCTGACTCAACTTCTGTTTCTGCTGTAAAGGATCCCCCCCCAACCCCGAAAAGCAAGTGTCCAGCCCTCTGGCTTGCAGTGTCGAGGTGAAACTGGGCAGGCAGTGGCTGGGCAGAAGCTAGACGGGGAGGGGGCTTCTTCGGTGCCTGTAACCCCTGACTCTTTATTTGCTGATGCTGCCTTAACCGTGCAAGGGAAACACCCATTCGGGTTGTGAGCATGGGACAAGGCAATGCTTTAAATAAGTATTGTGGAAGTACTGAGGCTGGCTTTTGAGCAAAAACTGTGCTCTGCTTTACACATCACAAAACTGAGGCGCTTGCAAGAAACCAGCATGTATCACGTTTGGTGATACGGAAGGTCACGGCGCTCCCAGCACATTGACGTTTGGTGAGATGTGGGGCTGCCAAAGGTCCAAGGCCCCAGAAACGGGGTGGGTTTTAGTCACCAACAGGGGAGGCGAGGGGCTGGGAAGCCTCAGGGGCTGGCGGGGGCCTTCCAAAGGTCTGTTTCCAGTCTTGGCCGGCTAGATGCTCCGGCAAAGGCCTCAGATGTCACACCTATACAGGGAAGCTCCATTTAATTCTTACGCCTGATTAGCCCCTATAGGCAGAGCTTAGAGCTGGTCTGCAGGGTTTGCAAATAGGTGGGGGTGGGATTTTGCAGAGTACAAGAGGGGAAGGCGTTTAATTAAAAAAGCAACCCAAACCTCCCTACATAGAAAGCTAGCCCATTAGGAGGAGAGGCTTAGTACAGTATTTACTCAAATGCAAGACTAGATTTATTCCCAACTGTGCCATAAAAAGAAGGGGAGGGGGTCATCTTACATTCACCTGCCAGTTAAAGTTATGGACAATAATATATATTTTTGTGCATAGTTTTTTTTTTAGTGGGGTTCTTTTACCTCCTTTCAAGTAAATGCAGGAGATGGCTGAGCCAGGTGGGCTAATTTAAGGTCAGCAGGGAGCGTTTGCCCTGAGGGTGCAGTCCAACGGACTCCCCTGCCTGTCGTCTGGCGTGGAAGAGTCTAGAATGCCGCTTGGCGTTCAGTGCCAGTCGGCTCTGAGCCAGGCTGGCATCTTCAGCATCCCGTGGAATGGCTCTCAGGCCATATAAAATATTAATCGGGACTTTTGCTTTCCTCTTTCTGAGTTCCAGCGAGGAGAGGTGAAAAGGCTGCCGGGCTCATCCAGGGAGAGGGGGCTACCCGTTCCTTTTGAGAATTTGTTTGTGCTGCTTGGGAGGGAGGGAACCTGGGAGTCTTGTGGGAGGGTGGCAAGCCTTCCAGCAGCCAAAAGAGCTGCTGTCTGTCTGTCTGCATTGAGCCTGGTCTTTGTGGCACTCTGGCGATGTGCTTCCGATGCGCTGCATTATGGGTGCCAAGCAGATGGTGTGCCCCCCCCCCACGGCTCCCGCCCTCCTCTTCCCTCCCTCCCCCGCAGGCACTCTCTCTGATCTTGGGGACAAATTTGGGGTCCGAGAAGTATTTCATAGGGGTGCGCAAAAAATTTTTTAAACAGTATTTTTCAGTTTGGGTCTACTGGACCTTAAAAAATTTCAGGATTTCCGAAAAATTCTTTATCTTAATACCGGTACAGTATTCAGATCCATTTTTGGGGGAAATCTGAATGGGGGGGGGGAATAGACCCAAGAAGAAAATATCAGTTTTTTTAAGAAAGCCAGCCTAATCCTGGGGAGAAGACAGATCGTGCAGGAGAAGACAGTGCAAAGCCCAGAAGCACAGCGGATCCTGGGGCTGGCTTCTTCTGCAGTCCTGTTTAAACCAGGCTGTGTGAGAAGCCAGCCCCAAGCAAAGCCAGCTGGAACAGCCTGCTCCCAACCAGCACAGCTGATCCTCCGGCTGTCTTCTGTAGTCCCTTTATACTTTAAAGGGATTGCAGTAGAAGCCCAACAAACAGCTGAGAAGCCAGAGTGATCTGTTCCCACCTCTCTGCTGTTTTTGGATCTGCCCGGTAATTCCCACATATATCTAGGGGGAGGAGGTTTCAGGATTTTCCTTCCAAATTTCCCAAGAACATCTGAATACATATGGGATGCTGAAATCAACCTGAGAAATACCAGTAAGGTATTTTTCAGGTAGATTTTCAGCTCAGGTAGATCTGAATTCACATCCCTAGTATTTCAGTGTGTGGACAACATAGCTTCCTGCTTGAAATTAATCCTTCTGCATAACTATTAATGGCAAAGAAGTTCTGCGTGGAATCAGAGGTCTTCCAGAGTAAAAGCTGTGGCTTTGCTGGTCAAGAGACTCAAATGATGGCCCAGACCTGGGTTCAAATCCTAACTTCTTGTGAAACTCTCCAGATGACCTCAGGGCCACGTATGCTCCCCCCCCCAAGTTCTTTGGAGGAAAGATGGGGGGGATTACTAAATGAATGGGAGGGCCACCAAGAAACCAGTAGGTTGGTCTGTCCAAAATTGCACAGGGCATTGGGCTAGTTTGTATTTGAGTGTCTTTACAGAAAGGTGGTGTGGTATAAATACAGCAGGGCCTCCATTTGAACTTAGCCGAGGTCCTTGGCTCTATCTCTGTGCATGCCACGGACAAGTAGTGGAAATGTCCAAATATCTCCAAACACTACCATCACTCCCTCCTCTGCAGACTCTCAAATCTCGTGTTGAACTTGTCTAGAAATCTTTCTTTTTTTGGCTGTCATTGGAAAGAGACAGAGGACCTCCTCCGCGTTGACAGGGCACAGGGGTCCCGCCTGATCCTTGGCGACTGGAGACGGCCTCCAGGAACGTCTCACTCCCCGCCCCCTTCAGGTCGGATTTTTCAGCATTACAGAGAAGCTGCCGCCTTGATGCTTCCCCCCTCATCCAGATGACAGCTCTGCTGGAACTGACGTTATTTTTCTTCTCTTTTGCAATGAATGTCCTCCTTAGAAGGCAAAGATAACTGGCCGCGTTCCTCCACCCCCTTCCCAGTCATTCCATTGTGTGGAATGAGACTGGCTGGACCAGCCTCATCTGTGAGTCTCCTTGAAGAAGCTGAAGGGGTGATTTCTTTCATCCCTTTTCTTCGTCCTGAATTTTTCTCCAAACAAATTCCCCCAAATCCATTAATCCTGACAAGGAGCTCACTTTGTTTTTTGTTTGGTGTAGTGGTTAAGTGCACAGACTCTGATCTGGGAGAACTGCGTTTGATTCTCCACTCCTCCACTTGCACCTGCTGATGTGACCTTGGGCAAGCCAGAGTTCTGTCAGAGCTGTTCTTGAAAAGAGCAGTTTCTCTCCAAGCTCTCTCAGCCCCGCCTACCTCCCAAGGTGTCTGTTGTGGGAAGGGGAAGGGAAAGGAGTTTGTAAGCCACTCTGAGACTTCAAGTGAAGGGCAGGGTATAAATCCAATCTCCTCCTCTCCTCCTCCTCCTCCTCCTCCTCCTCCTCCTCCTCCTCCTCCTCCTCCTCCTCCTCCTCCTCCTCCTCCTCCTCCTCCTCCTTCTTCTTCTTCTTCTTCTTCTTCTTCTTCTTCTTCTTCTTCTTCTTCTTCTTCTTCTTCTTCTTCTTCTTCTTCTTCTTCTTCTTCTTCTTCTTCTTCTTCCTTCTTCTTCTTCTTCTTGCTAAGGGAACCCAGATTCTACACTCCAAATAAATTAAGAATTTTATTAACATTTACACCTATATGTTCATTCCAAGTGGGATATTGGAGGTTGGGATATTCTTAATAAATGAGAGAAACTGAAGATTGGTGGATTTCCCAGTATAGTTGCCAGTCCCCTGTTGGGGGATTCCCAGTGGCAGTGGAAGGGGTTTTTTTTTTAAAGGCTATTGGGCCTATAGTGTGGCAGTCACTTCCAGGGAAACTCGGAAATCACATCATGCCCCTCTAGGAATTGCTGGAAACCCTGTGGTAAAACCATAGTGCTTCCAGTGATTCCTAGAGAGGTGTGACTTCTTGCCCCAGAGGTGATGTCACTCAGTAGCTGCCCCCTAGTCTTCTGCTGCTTGCCAGTCATCTATTTATTCAATTTATTTCCCAACCATTTATCTCCTCTCCCTCGAATTATCAGAAACAAATGCACAATATTTATTATGGATTACCAACTATAGTAGTAATGCTTTGTTAATTTTTGGAAACTTTTTCCAAAGCTTACGGTGATTGCAAATTAAGAAAAACGGGAGCTGGTGGGCTGTTGGAGAGTGCAGCTGGCCTGGGTTTTCTGGAAGTGGTAGGCCTGCGCCTCAGCTGTGATGCTTTGGATTTCCAGTGGAGAGTTCTGTAATCAGGTGCTTCTCCAGACAAAACCAGATATCTGCCATTAGAAAACTTGGTTGTCTGTATTCAGGGAATTTTTGTTTTCATGATCCCCCTTAGTAGTCTGAAGCTCCATTGGCTCAATAATAACTTTTTTTAAAAAAAGGCTTCCTTGAATTCAGCAGTGAAGACACCCTTCTATGCAGCCTGTCATAGAAGCAGTCGGTTGGTTGAGGTCAGGAGGGAAACATAGCTGGGGGCCATGAAGGGAAGGGTGGCGTGCTGCACATTTCTAAAAACCTCTTTGCCGGCATGGCCTCCATTGTTTTTAAGCATATCTTGAACCATGAGATCTAATCTTTCTTGGAGAAGGTTCTACACCAAGTAATGTCAATATTCTGACACTGGTGGTTTTGTGATGGCTGTAATTCCAGCTGCGGGAGAAGCCACGAATTAACTGGTGTACGCCAACTTTTCCCTCAGTTGATTCCATACTACTCTGGAAGGTAGGAAGGGCCCAGAGTGAGCTAATGTGGTGTAGTGGTTAAACTCTCAGACTAGGATCCAAAGGCCTGAGTTCAAATCCCCACAGCGCTGTGAAGCTGCCTTGGGCCAGTCAGCCTAACCTGCCTCTTGCGGTTGTTGTCTGGGTACGGCGGGAAAGTAAGAACTCTGTGTGGCTCCTAGGAGGAAGATCTCGGCGGTTTCCCTTTGCTTCCTCTCAACAATACTCTTTTTCTTTCTTTTTTGAGCATCCACATGAAATAGTCGTCTACTTGTCCTGTTTTCAGGTTTCCCCTCTCTTTGCTGTGATCTTTCTCAGATTTGTTTTAATAACATCTTTTGTGAGAAAATTGCAGTCAAAGGGCCTTTGGGCATCCCGTCGATGGGAGGGAGCTCATGTTCTCAGGTCCTGCTCCCATTGATACCATTTTCTTTACCTTTTTCAGGACTTCTAAGAAAAATCAGTAATAGCTATAACATTATAATGAGCTCTTGCAACAAGGTTCTAGTCCCCAACTTTCACGTTTTTTAAAAGAGCTAGGCCTCTGCTCCTTTTGGTTAGAGAAGGGGAAGGGGAAGATGTGTTATAGGGGCTGCATGTTTCTCCTTATAACTCTGCTGCCAAAAGAGCTAGAGACTTAATAAATTGTTGCAGTAGATTGTTGTGACGTTATAATGCTATAGTACTATAGCGATTACTGATCTTTTTTTGGCAAATAAAGCCCCCTGGTGGCTGGGGGACAAAATGGCAGCTGTGGAGGCCAAAGGAAAGGAAGTGCTGGGGAAATTTCCATGCGGACCCTCCTCTGCATTCACAGCAGCACCGCATGGACAAAAATGTGCTTCGTTGATGGCCTGAACTTCCCTGCATGGATCTCAATAACAAATTGACAAGCTCTATAGAGTGCAAAGGTAGTCTTGAGCATTTGAAGCTGCCTGTTACGGAACGGGACCGTCACTCTGGGCCCTCCACAACTCTCCCAGCTCCTTGGGCAGCAGTCCAGTTGAGTGTGCCAGGGTGCTCTGCCGGGCCTGGGCAGACCGGGCTTCAGAGCTCCCCTCGGCCACGAGAGCTCATTGGGTGCCCCTGGCCTGCATGCCGGGCTTCACGCCCCTCTCCCAAGGGCTGTGCACGAGCCAAGCGGCTTCAGGGACTGGACTGCAGGCCTCCTGACGTCTTCTCAGAAGACAGGCCAGTGGCCGTCAGGTTGCCGGAGGAGCAGTAGCTTGCCTAAGACATCTCCCCCCCCCAATGAATTTTATTTATTTGCTTCATACGTATCTTACTTTTCTCCCCAACGGCAGACAAAATGGCTCGCCTTCTCTTCCTCTCCTCCATTTGATCCTGTGAGGATTTTCAGGGAAATTTTTGCATGTGGAAATATGACCCCACCCCTGTGGGTGTGCGGTCTAGTTACGCCCTAATTTTTAACTCGATGGGGATCCAAAGCGGCATACATCATTTTCCTCCTCTCCATTTTATCCTCACAACAACCCTGTGCGGCAGGTCAGGCTGTGAGGGGGGCAGGGTCACCCCGCAAGCGTCTGTGGCAGAGCAAGGGACGGGGGGGGGTCTCCCAGATTCTCCTCCGTGCTCCAACCACTGCACCACAGGGACTCTCAAAACAGAGGAGATGGTTCACCACAGGACTTGCAGGTTGGCCCCCGTGCAAGCCCATCTCCGCCAGCAGCTGTGGCCGTGTCCCTTCCAAGCATGGGTGACATTCGCGGTGTTCGTCCCCCCTCACCCCTGGCGACTGCTGCTCTCAGCCGCCCATTGCTTTCTGCCTGCGAATGGCTCGTCCTGGAGCGGAGGGTGCCCGCTAATGTTCTCTTTCTTCTCCTCCCCCCAGATCATCAGAAACTGGAACGGGAAGCTCGAATTTGCAGACTACTAAAGCATCCAAATATTGGTAAGAGCCACTCGGACGGTCAATGGACTCTGCGGCTGAGCGAGGGCCGGGTGCTGGCCGGAGTCTTTCCCTCTTGGGGAGGGGGAGGGGGGGAGCAACAGCGGGCTCCAGGGTTCGCCCCGGGGGACCCCTGAGGCCACTCATCTCTGCCGAGGGGGCTGGCCAGATTCTCCCTCCGAGGGGGAACGGGGTGGGGGAAGGCTCTGCTCCTCTGCACCCCCCGCCCACCACGCCAAGTAGAGGAGATTTGCTGCCGGGGGAGCAGCACGACTCATGCGGCTTGAGCCCCAGGCGCCCTCCTTGCGCTGCTTCTCTTCCTTTACGACTCGATTCTGCTCTGGGGAGCGTACGACAAGTGCCATGTGTGCTGTGCTGACCGACAGCCCCCGCCCTGCCCCCAACACCAAATCACCCAGGGCTTTTGGAAAGTCACCAGCCAAGGGCCAGAGTCGTTGGGCTTCCCCTGTTTGTTCCTGGCATTGGAGGTTTTCTGTGAACGTGGAGGTCCTGTGCAGTTTTCATGGAGGACACCTTCGTTGTGCATGTCTGTTTAAGCTTCCTCTCCAAGGGTTTCTCCAGCACTGGTGTTAGCAGAAAGGAGCTTAGAGATGTCTGAGCGGACACACTAGTTGGTGTCGGGTGCCCTGGTGCTCCTGCCGTGCCAGGAAATGCCATTGGAGCGCTGGGCCCAGGTCCTTTTGCTGTTTCCTGGCCACCAGTTTCTTCTGCCCTTCAGTCGATCTTTGAACTAGCTCTTGAGACCCTAGCATGGGCACGGGGGTGGGGTGGGGTCTGCGCGGGATGTATGCCTGCAGGGACCAATAAGAGAAAGGATTCCCCCCCTCCCCACCCCACCCTCGAGCTTAGCATTGGTCTGCTTGTGACTGGCCATATCTGCTCAGTGTCAAAGCAGCCATTGGGGGAGAGTTGGAACCCAAGCAGAAGTTTGAAATGGACGCGCTTGCCCTTGAAGTGGGGGGACGCAGCTGGGAAGGAGGCCTGCCATGTAGAAGTGGCTGGCTGGAGATGGGTTAAGGCGGGGGGCCCCTGTGTGCAGGCATGAGGTTTAGGGGGCCCTCTGGGTCTGCTGCCAGAAGTGCAGGGCCACCCGTGGTGAGGGGCCGTGAAACTGCTCGGCCAGGGCTGCGGACAAGAGACACCCAAGCACTAATCCTGACACACACACACACACACACACACAGAGTTATGGCTGCTCCGTACTTTGCTGTCTCGCAGGGGACTTGGCATGCCGCCCCTCTCTTGAACTCTTGGATCCGGCGCCGCTTCCTCCATTTGGCCCCGTTCCCTGTGCTTTCATTTAAAGGGTGCATTCAGAAGATCCAGGAGTCTCTAATGCAAAGCCCTGAGCTTTTTGGCTCCTAGCTGCTGAAAACCACCAGGGGAGCCGGGAGTCTTTATTTCGCCTCTTTTGAAATCCTTTTGTCTCTTGCTTGGGAACGCCACTGGCCCTGGGTGTGTGTGTGTTTCCATGGTTCTCATCCTGGGAGCAGGTTCATTTCTCTGTCGTGTGTGTGTGTGTGTGTGTGTGTGTGTCCCCATGTAAGAGTGTGGGAAAACTGCCCACTTGGAGGGGTAGTTGGAGGATTACAAAAAAAAGCACGGGGATCGTGGGAACAGCGTTCACTTAAAATGAAAAAAGGAAAGAAAAGCAAGGCTCTGACAAAAAGCACGTTATTTGCTAAACCTTCAGAACAGCGGCATGGGTTTTTACCCTTTCCGAAATCCTGGAGACGCTTGCCCATCGTGCCCTGCTCCTTTCAGTCCAGACCAGGGAAGGGGTGAGCAAAGGAAAGACATGTCGGTGTGGGTGTCTTGGACTGTTTGGGGAAACGAGTGTTTCTGGGGAAGAACATTGCTGGAGAAGTCCAGTTTCAGGGGTGGAGTTGAAGCTCCCGAAAAACACGGAGCCGCTACCAAAGGAGGCAGCTGCCTGCCCAACCCCTCCCCCCCCCCATCGGAGCACCATTTATCTCACGCGGTGGCACTCTGCTTGCCCTCCAGCAGTCGTGGAGGGGGCAGGGCAGGGCAGGGCAGGGCAGTGACTCCAGCCATGGGGGGGTTCTCCACGGGCTCAAGGAGCCTCGGCTCAGATGTGGTTGGGCTTCTTCTAAAGGTCATTTCACCTGCTTAACCCTTCTCGGGGGGGGGGGGCATCAGTTGAAGCAGGGGAGGGCCTGGATTTTTAGGTCTGTTGAGGCTAAATGGTACGATGAATTGAAGCTTTGGGGACAGATATTTTCCCCCCTTAAATCTGCAGGCATCATGAAAGATGGGCATCCAGAAATAACCATAGAGTTGTAATTTCTCTGTGTAGCTCTTAAAAACCAAGCATCTGATGTTCCTGTAGGCTATATATAAAACAAAGAGCCCTGCTGCTCACTTGTATGGCGTGAGATAAAGATTCAAATCTGCTCTGTAACTTGATGCTTAATAAAGAATTGATTACATAATTTTTGCAAACTTTGCCAAACTTCCTGGGTGCTTTCTGAGAAGGAAGTGTTTTATCATCAGCGTCTTATGTCTGAAACAGCATACGATTCACTGTTAGGCTGTTTCTGATATTTCCCTCAGACTTGGTGATGGAAGAGACGCCCTGCCAGATTGGACCAGTGGTCCATCCAATGCAGCATCCCGTTTCCACACTTGTTACAGTAAAACACCAAAGCCTTGCAAAATAAGCCAGTTCAAGACCTGCCAGTTTTGTGGATGCTCCGGGGTTCAAATATCCGACGGCAGCGCTTTCATCCGGGTGCTCCCAGGGTCCTTCGCCAGTAGTCGCTGCTGCTGTTAATTTCACAGAGTGTTACGAAGTAGGCAGAGGGGGCAAGGCCGGAGGATTTGGCACAGGGCAGCCCTTTCAAGAGCCCCCGGGGGTATGTCGGCTTCACTGAAAGGGCTGGGTGGCACGGTTTCCGAATTTGCTGTTAAAGTTTAATAGATGAATCACGCTGATCATTGATTAGAGATTGCTGTCCTGTGGGTGATCTTTGACGGGGGAAGTGGAACTTTACATTGACTCCCCATCATAGCGTCTCCCCAGTGTGTGGGTGTGATCACACACGTTCATCCCTCCGAAACGAGGGTACCCCTGGCCCTCCTTCCCCCTCCCCCATCATCAGCCTACATAACATGTCCATATAGTAAGGAGTCTCTTGATGACGTGGGCCGTAATCATTTCAGTTTGTGCTGGAATATACTTTATCAGTCTTTACTGTGTTCCTGGACTCAACTTGTCAGGGGATAAAAAGGGATGCCCCCTCCGGAATGGTGTATTATGAGATCTTGTCATTGGGACAATTACTGACCAAAGTGACTTACAAAATGTGCTTGAAGGGGTGCTTTTACTTCGTACACCTTCAGACCTTTTGAACGGCAGTGCTTTGGGGAAGGGGGCGTCTCAAGGACATGGCCTAAGGAGGAAGCCGAGCTCTGTGCTGGGCTGTCTTGCAACGTTCCCTCTAAGCTGTGGAGTCTTGTGAGCAAAAATTCTACTTTGTGAGCTACTGGCATTAAAGTTGTGAGTGAGTGATTTGGCTGCGGCATAAATTAGTTTGCTCTGGAGCCCTCCTTCCTGAGCCGAGACAAAAATATGTGAGCCGGAGGCTAAAAAACTGTGAGCCAGCTCACACTAACTCAGCTTAGAGGGAACCCTGCTGTCTTGCTGTCTTCCTAGTGAAAGGTGTGGTTTTGTGTGTGACCATTGCTACTGGTCAGTAGTAAAGGTCCTGCCGCTGGAACACGTATTGCTGCATCGAGTTGGCCTCCGACAAATTTCTGCTAATACAAGATGTGGGTTTCATTTCATCAAGGTTGTTACACTCTCTTTTCCAGGTTTTGGAATGTTAACTCATTCAGAAATGTCTTCCAGTCCTTCCCCTTTCTTTTAGGGTACTAGAAGGGCTTTCTGCTCTTTGGGTGTCTCATGGAATGGGAGGGGTCCGTGCAGAGTTTGCCACAGACAGGATGTCCCTTCCAGGGGTCTCTCCCTCCAGACACCCTCCCTCCTTTACCCTTTTGCTACCTTTGTGTGTCTGCTGGAGTTGCCAGTTTCCAGGCAGCGGCTGGAGTTCTCCTGGGATTACAACTGACCTCCAGGTGACAGAGGTCAGTTTACCTGGAGAAAATGACCACTTTGGAAGGTGGGCTGTGTGCCATTATACCCCACTGAAGTCTCTCCCGTCCTCAGGCTCTGCCCCTCAGATCTCCAGGTATTTCCAAAACCGGTACTGGCAAACCCCGTGTCTGCCCATATCGCAGTCTGAGGTCTAGATTTTTGTACAGTAAGTGGGCATGGCTCTGGTGAAGGGAAATAGCGCTGTCTCTTCTGGCCAGGTAGGATCTGACCACTTGACGTTATCTCATGACCCCTGGTGTTCTTTGCTGCATCTTCAGCTGGCTAAAATTCCTCCACTTCTTCCTCTTCTTCTGCCCTGTCCTTGTGAGAATGAAGTAGGAGGTGGATTACGAAGGTGCACTGGAACACCGTTGACACATTGATGGGTCAGAATGGGCTTGTAAGTAATTATCTCACTGAGGGGAGGGAAACGGGCCCTGGAAGCTTCACCTGTATTGACTATCCTGCACTCTGCAGGTGGGCCCAGTTAGATCTCCTCTGGAGTAGTGCCCTCAGGCCTAGATAGCAAGGCTTGGAGGGTGTCAACAGGAGCCGGGACACAGGCTTGCGCCTGGTAGACCAGTTGATCCGGCAAGGCAGCTGTCCAAAGCCTCAGCCTAAGTAGGCTGGATGGAAACTGAGCTCAGCTGCCCTGCCAGTGGCTGTTGAGACCTTGTGGCTGTGCTGGGCTTTGGCCAGGATTCTTTGAGGAAGTATGGCCCTCAGCAGTCTGCCCCAGACCTGCAGGGAGGTTATGCCCGGCTGGTCGAACACTTTGCCTCCTTTGTGCGGCCTTGCCTCAGGCCTCCTGCTGCCACCATTCCCGTGAAGCAGGAGAGAGTCCTGACAGGCTGCGGGCCCCGGTCCAAATTCTTCCTGGCAGCTGGTGGCAGTGCTCCCCTTGCAGGGTCTGGCCGTATGGCTTCTGGTGCCATGGGCACCCCCTTGGCAGGCATCTCAGTAGTGCTGGGCCCTCCCTGGTACCTCAGGTCTTTCTCAGTCGCTGACCTGGGTTCCTCAGGCACCTCTCGTGAGAACTCTGAGTCAGATCCACTGGGCTGGTCGGGGTGCGTCGTGACGTCCACATTAAGAACATGTCCTGCTCTTGAAGAATTCACTGGTGGAGAACTTGCGGCTCTTTCCATTTAAAATAGTGAGACTGGCGACATCCAAACTTTGTATGTGTAAGAGAAGGTTGCACAATTCTGAGCTAGGAAAGCAGAGAAGGAAATACAAGGGAATTTCACATTACCGAGATTCTGCCGGATTGAAGCCGTTTCTGATTCGTCTTGAAGTAAACCGCTACAGGGCTGCCATTTCACACATGGCTTTCCCTGACCGGAAAAGAGCCGAATCAGAAGCGGTTTGGCAATTCAGACTGCACCGCTTTGTTTTCCCGCTGTGCCTTTTTTTAGAAAAATGTTCGCTTTAGAGTGCTATAGTGCTATAAAACAACACTCCAGGCATTCCAATGGGGTTGCTATAATGCTATTGCGCTATAGCGTTATAGCGCTCTAAAGCGAACATTTTTTTAAAAAAAGCTGGAGATCGCCCGTGTGGGTGAAAAAAGGCGGGAAAAAAGCGTATCGGATCCGGGAGAAGAAACTGACGACTACTTGGAAGCGGTTGACAGGTAAAACGCTTCAGCCCCATTTCCTGAACGGGACAGAAGCGATTCTGTGTGAAATTACAAATATATTCCGGTAGGGAACCGGTTCTAAAACGGTTCTGTCTGAAATGCCAGACCAGAAACTGTTTGGGAACTGTTCCTCTTCCGGATTATATCATCTGTCTGAAATTCCTATCTGTCTTACGGAGGCCTAATCCGCAAACTCCTAGCACCTGCCGGGCTTGGAAGCGGCGTCTCATGGCCAGTAGGAAGCCTAGGAGATCTGTTTTTAAATTGCTTCTGAGGCCTATCGCTCCTCCTTCCAAGCAAGCTGCCTTCTTCTGAGACCAGAAGAACAGCAGATCAGCTGGAAGCAAAAACTGTATTGGGGAGCCCCACTCGGATGTCTCCCGAGTCAGGACAGGTTGTAGGGATGCGCAGGGTCTCAGACAATTCGTTCCCCTGCAGTCTGGGGTCATCGCCGTGTCCTGCCACCATTCCGTCAGAGTCCTCTGGTTTCTCCTCCCTCTTAGAAATCTGTTTCCCGAACTTTCCCTTTGGATTTTTTTGTCTGAGCATCCTGTCATCTCATCTGCCTGCTCCACCACTCAGCCGCGGGCCCTTTGCTTGGCAGAAGGACCGATGTCAGCTCTGCCATGGATAAGTGTTGCATCTTCCCGCGCTGCTGGGGTTGAGTTTTCTTGGCCCTCTTAGCCTGTTCGTTGGAAGGGTCTGATGCGGGCGGCAGATATGTAAATATTTGTAGCTCAGGCATTGCCGAGATGGTGATCAAGAGTTGATCGCTTCAGGGGACTGGGGTGGATGTTGTCAGTTCGTATATGGCACTGCTCCATTAGTGGAAACCACAAACAGCACTTTCACCTTCTTGGGGAAAACTATGCACTAAATGGTGCTGGTGGCCTCGTTCGGGAGCAGATGAGCTCATGCAATAATTCCCTTTTAAGAAGCACAGATTGTTGCAATGGAAGGAGGCTTGCCTGTCTACCTATCTGTGATTTGTCTGATCGTCCACGCATGGGACACCCTCCCAAACCCTCTCCCCACCCACCCCCGCCAGTACCCTACTCCTGTCATCTCTCTCCTCTCCTTATTGCTCTGCTTCCCCCTCCCCTTTGCTGACTAACTTAGGACCTGGAAGACGTTACCACATTCACAGCTGCTTGGGGTTTATTTACACACAGAGAGAAGAAAAATGATCAGCTGGTGTTGTGCGTGTCGTAGCAATACTGTCGAGCGATGGAAGCGCCTGTTTTTGTCTCGTTTCTTCCTTGTTTTCTGTTCTGGTGGTAAATTCGGGGAGGGGAATCTACCAGAACGGATGGAAATCACGTCCAGGTCCTCTTGGCCTGCCCACCTTGAAATGGCTCAGCACGCTGCCCCCTTAGAAGAGGGACCAGCCTTGCCATTCCTCCGGGAGCCCTTCTCAATCGTGGCCTGCAGAAGAGCCCTGGGAGAGCCCAACGTAGAATCATAGAATCACAGAGTCGGAAGCAATGTTCCCTTTAAGCCGTGGAATCTTGTGAGCAAAAATTCTACTTTGTGAGCTACTGGCGTTAAAGTTGGGAGCAAGGGATTTGGCGACAGCATAAATTAGTTTGCTCTGGAGCCCTCCTTCCTGAGAACTAAGACAAAAATCTGTGAGCTGGAGGCTCAGAAACGGTGACCTCGCTCACACTAACTCAGCTTAGAGGGAACACTGGTTGGAAGGGACCTCCAGGGTCCTCTAGTCCCCCGTGTCCAAGGTGTTCTTCATCCAGCATGGCAGGGACAGAGAGGAAGGTGAATGGGCATGTACTGGCTCCCCCCGCCCCCTTTCCATTTGCAGTTTTGATTTGGAAGGGAAGCCGGCACATTTGTGTACAACACCCAGTAGGTGTAATTCTGAGCCCCTCCTACCTGGGTGGGAGAGTTCTTGCAGGCATGGAGACATATCCTGCACAGCCTTCAAGGCGTTCTGGATGGTTTATGTGGTTCTCCTTCACTGTTCCATGCTGGGAGGTAGGTTAGGCCACAGAGTTAGGACTGGTCCAAATTTACCAACCAGGGAAGCATCCATAGCCCATGGCCCAAGCTTCGAATCGGGATTCGAGTACTTCCATGGATCTTTTGGGGGGACACAGGCAGATTTCAAGCAAGCTTGATGCCTTCCCCCCTTCTGCATCCCCATCCCTTTGCCCCTCTCACTGGTGTACGATCAAAAATTCTGGTGCAGGTTGCTGTAAGCACCCCACATTTTAGTCTTTCTTTGTGGTGACAGACTGTTCTGTCCCAACTCTGATCTCAGTTGTTTTTTTCCTTACTTTTCCAGCTCTTCTACAATAGTCATTTTTTAGTGGAGAGAAATAAAACTTTATAGTTATGTGACAGGTACCATGGATTTGTGGTGTTATTTCCTGTATATATTTTCCCCCTGATCCCGTTCCTAACCCTGAATTAACCCCTTTCACGGCTGCCTCAGCCGAGCTGGTCTTTCCGCTTCCGAGGTCTGCTTCTGGTTGAGATTCCATCAGTGTAAATCCGAGTAAGCGGTTTTTTCCTCTCATTTGCATCACTTTGCACTTGCTTATATTGACTCTTGTCTGCCCTTCTGCACATAATCCATTGCCTCTTTTAAGATTTATGGGCCCACATTGGAGAAGTGCCTAGAAGCTCTTAAGGAATATCAGGACCCCAGAGAGAGAGAGAGAGAGAGAGAGAGAGAGAGAGAGAGAGAGAGAGAGAGAGTGTTTCTCAGCGATGGCCTGGACCTTGGCTTGTAGTTCCCACACTTTGAAAAGGCAAATCTTGGCTGTTCCTAGTGCCCTGGCTTGCCATGAGCCTCATATTCATAATTCCCATCAATCAAAAGATGGGAGCCATGCCAGCCAAGAAACACTTGGGCATTGTTTTCTAAAGTGAATGCAGTCTTTAGGCCGACTCTTGCCTTCTTACCAAATGTGAATTGTGACTTTCACGGCACGTAGCAGGAAGCGGTGTAACTGGAGGACTTCCAAAAAAGGGCTTGGGAGTGTTTGAGAGCCACCATGATGACGCTTGCAAGATGAGACAGTCTCCTGTAGGCCGGGGGACGGACGATTGGGCAGGAGGGCAGGTCTGTGACGGGGGGTCGGCTCCAGTGCTGGGTGTCCCCGGAGTCTTAGGAGGCTTCAGGGGCTGTTCTCTTGCGGCCAGGCCACTGCCTGCCTCCTCCTTCCGTGCCTGAGCCCTTCAGATCAAAGGCTGTGTGTGAAGAGGGCTGAAAAGTGGTCGCCTAGTTGAGCAGTCAGTCCTTCAGGCACATGGTTTGAGGAATCCTCATCTTGTGTTCACTGGTGTGGCCTTCCGAGGGAAGGTGCTTCGTGTTGTTCTGGGTTAACTTTGTGATGCTGTCCCTGCTTGGGCTTCTTTCTGTCTGCACCGTCCTGGTTGCTCTGCAAGGGAGCCACTGAGGAATGGGGGATTTGTCCTTCCCTGCGATTTTCCATTCTGACAGGAACCTTCTGAGTCAGAGGTCAAATCTGCATTTGCATTTTTAAATCAGTTCCGTGCTGCATTTGCATTTTTAAATCAGTTCCGTGCCACATTTGCATTTTTAAATCAGTTTCGTGCTGCTGTGACGCTGTCTTTCTCTGTGCTTGACCCCGTCACAGCAGCAGGAAACTGATTTAAAAATGCAAATACGGATTCGACCAGAGTCAGTTGCATTCTAAGGGATACGCAGAGTAGCTCTGAGCCCTGCAGCCTGAAGTGCTGTAACTGGAGAGGGCGGGGCTTGGGGCCAGGGCCTTCTGCATTTGCTCTGCTGCCTTGCCGTGGTGGCAGAAAGAGCCGTCAAGACTCAGCTGGCTGATGGTGTCCCGGTAGGGTTTCCGAGTCAGGAGAAACTCTCAGGTGGTTTGCTGTTGCCTGCCTCTGCCTGGAGCCCGGGCCTTCCTTGGTGGTCTCCCAGCCAAGCCCAGGTCAGGGCCAGCCCTGCTTAACTTCCAAGATTGGGAGAGGTTGGGCTAGTCAGGGCCATCCAGGCCACAGCTGTTCCCAAGACTTTGGGTCAAACCTAAGAGGAAGCAGCTGTATGGGCAAGACCGTCAGTCTTTCCAGTCCAGCATTGCCTACTCTGACCGGTAGCAGCTCCCTGAGGCTTCAGGCAGAGGTATTAAGAGCTTGAACCTGGACTCCCTTCCTGCAAGGTCATCAGCACTGATTCTCTCCCTCCCAAATACGGGAGCTCCTGGGTGCATCAGGGAGGACTTCTGCTTGGGAAGAATCTCGGCCTGTGTTGGCGTCCCTCCAACAAACAAACCTGAAGGAGCGGGCTCTGAATCACAAAAGCTCCGTCTGAAATAAATGCCGTTGGGGTCTGTAATGTGCTTCCAGACTTAAGTTTTATTTTGCTACGATAGACTTTAACCCGGCTACCCCTGTGGTAAGATCACTGGCTTCAGGGGTCTTTTCGTAGAAAAACAGCTGCAGGAGCTCATTAGCATATGGTATGCTAATGAGCTATTAGGCTATTAGCATATGCCATGCCCCCCTGACATCACCGGAAGTGATGTCAGAAGGGGAAGCAAAAGGGGGGGAGGCATCTTCAAAAGCCTCCCCTTCCCTTCCCCAGCTGGCCTGGGTGGGGGAGCTAAGAGAGAAGGGGTTTAAGGTTTAAACTCCTTCTCATGAGAGTTGGGCCACAGGAGGAAAGAGGGAAGGAAAGAGAGAGAGTAGAGAGAAGGAAAGAAGGAAGGAAAGAGGGAAAGAAAGAGAAGGAAAGGGGAGGGAAAGAAAGAGAGGGAAGGAGGAGGGAAACAGGGAAAGGAGGAAAAAAGAGAAGAGAAGTAGGTGGGAAAGAAAGAAAGAGAGAGAGAAGAGAAGAAGGAGGGAAAGATGAAAAAGAGAGAAGGAAGGGAGGGAATGAAAAATTCGGCGGCAATTCGCCCCCATTATATCCTATGGGCCATTGAAGTCAGTGGTGAAAACATAGGGTATATTCTGGGGGCTGGAGGGGAGGGGTTTGAGGGAGGGAACAAT
Source organism: Gekko gecko (assembly GCA_029375565.1). Taxonomy (NCBI): domain Eukaryota; kingdom Metazoa; phylum Chordata; class Lepidosauria; order Squamata; family Gekkonidae; genus Gekko; species Gekko gecko. The sequence continues at coordinate 178,098,872 of JAPDNY010000007.1, read as the reverse complement.
GGAGGGAATAGGGGCAACCTGTTTGGGGGCCCATAGAATTGGACCCCCTGGTCCAATGTTCTTGAAACTTGGTGAGTATCTTGGGGAGACGCTCCATCAGCTACCCTGTGAGTTTGGAGCCTCTCCCTCAAACCCCCTCCCCTCCAGCCCCCAGAATATACCCTATGTTTTCACCATTGACTTCAATGGCCCATAGGATATAATGGCGCTGAAATTGACATTCAGCTGCCTGCAAGACGCTGGCTGGGGGCGGGGCTTGGCTCCTGAGCTCCCGGAGCTGTGCTCCGGTGCGCTCCCCTCCACAAAAGACCCCTGACTGGCTTAGAATTGGGTTTTTGTGTTTGAGTACAGAGAACGTGGCTTAGACGGACATGGGGCGGGGAGTAAGCAGTTGACTGACAACCCCCCCCCCCCGGCTGTGTGGCGTTGACTGGCATTTCAAAAGCGCTTTTGCCTTCTTGCGCTGTAGGATTCTAGATTGTGTAGGAAACGGGTTCTGGAGTGGAGATGTGCAGAAGGGTTCAAAAATCTGATTCTTGGTATCCTTCGGTTTCCTGCTGTGAGCCAAGCTCTGTTGGTAGCGCTCTCTCTGTGCCCCCCACCTCTCCTTCCTCTTGGGGCAGGCAGTTTTTCCCGTGTGAACCAGCCATTGTGGGGGGTGGGTGCAGGAGGACTTCTATTGAGTGAGCCTCTTTCGGTTCCCTGTCGTCGTCCCCCCCCAGCTCCCGCTTTGAATACTTGCGCCTTGGAATCGTCTTGCAGCCGCTGAACTGAAGGCTGGGTTGTCACCGTTCCAGGCGTTGTTGGTGAGGGCGTTAAATGGAAGCCCTCTTTCCCACCCCTTCTGGGTATCATCCCCCCCCCCGCCCAGCAATGTTCCCTCTAAGCTGTGGAGTCTTGTGAGCAAAAATTCTACTTTGCGAGCTACTGGCATTAAAGTTGAAAGCGAGCAGTTTGGCTCCTGCATACATTACTTCACTCCGGAGCCATCCATTCCTGAGCGAAGACAAAAACGTGTGAGCCGGAAGCTAAAAAACGGTGAGCTAGCTCGCACAAACTTATATGTTCGATAGCTTACACGTCACAAGATTGTACGATACTGTTGTGTTCTTGTTTTGTGTATTTATTGTAATGAACTCAACAAAATTTGTAAAAAACAAAAAATATAGTACCTTATTTAATTAAAGAATATTAAATTAAATCATAGTAAATCACTTCAGCAAATCATGTTAGAGGGAACACTGCCCCCCAGCAAAAGCACTTTCCAAGCAAAGCAGTGAGGATGCTGGGGGGGGGGGCGGAGAAAGGTGCCCAGGGAATGTTTGAATCGTCCTCTCCCAGGCGTGTTGAAGATTTCTGAACGCTTGTCAGGGACAGTCCATTCACTCCTGCCATTGTGGGAAGGGGGGTCAGATGGTGCAGATGGCCTTTGCAATATGCCCTGGAACTGGAATTCTTTGGTGCCTGCAAGAAGGCCCCCACAGAGGTCAAGAGAGGCCTGGGCCACTCCCCTTTTTGAGCCCCCCCTTAAATTAAAAAAAGAAGTGCGAAAACGGTGATACAAAATTAGTAGTATTATATTTGAAATTTTTACATTTACTGCAATAGGAAAAAGAATATTGTAAGACTTTGTAATAAATGTTCCCATTTTTATTTAACATGTGATTAGTGTAAATGTGTAAAAGTGTAAATTTGAGGGGGGGGCAAGAATGTGAGGCCCGGGCCAAATGGCCGTGGCTGGGCCCTCCTCTCAGAGGCCCTGCCTGCAAGAAGCACTGCCTACAAACTTTTATTCAAGGTGTGAGCTTCAGATTTACACGGCTGCCCATCTTGATCTATCGACAAGCGATCTGTCTCTTCCCTGTCTTGGTCGAGCTTCTAGTTGCTGGCGAGCTTTGCAGTGTTTGGCTTAAATTGCCCCCACCCCACCCCCTGGTCCGCCAAAAGCCTCCGTCGGGCTGCGTCTCCTTATTAGATGGCTTCCTCTGATCAGTTCCTTCTTTTTATCTGTGCTGTTGATTTCTGTATTCTCTGTGTGGGAATCGTCTTTCTCCTAATTGAGCCTTTTGGGTGTTCTGTGATGACTTCAGCCTGTTCCTTGCTGGCAGCCCCGTCTCCACGGCTCAGCGTCTCCCTCCCGCTTTTGGCTCTCCGAGTGACCTTCAGCTCTTCGGTGGCTGCTGATCTTGGGTTGCCTCAAAGGGGGAGCGTTGTGTCGGGAGGGCGAGGGGCTGGGCCTGCCACAGGAAGGCTAAACTCGGCCCCTCGCGGCTGTCCCGCCAGTAAAAGCACAAAAGAGGGCCACACGGGGTACTAAATGTCTGCTTTGCTTTGCTGGAAAAGGACAATTGGGAGAGGTAGAAGAAACTAAGCCAGGAGTATGGTATTCACTTGGATGGCTGCAGACCCCTGGGTGCATGCGTTGGTCTCTCACTGGCAGATCCCGTGTTAATCTGTTCTTGCAAAAGCAACCAAGAGTATGTTAGACAGATTTATTGTGGCATATGTCTAGGCCAGCAATCCGAACTCTTTGCAGCTCACCCGCTCTGTATTGAATCCGGTGATGTGGTTCTGGAAAATTTTCCCAAAGCAGAAAAATTAAATTTTTCTGTGGAAACTTTACTGCCCCCTGTACATGACACAGCCCCCGCTTATCTGTACTTGTCAAGGCTGCTATGCGGCAAAATCCCTTGTGTCAGGCAGACTAAATGTGGGATGTAAAGCCCAGACAGACAAACCCCATCCCTTGGACATGGTGTGTTTGCCTCCTGGGAGGGCACTCCTTACGATTTGCTGACATGATTTAATATGATTTAATCTAATATTCTTTAATTAAATAATGTAGTCTATTTTTTGGTTTTTTTAATTTTGTTGAGTTTATTACAATACATATACAAGACAAGAACACAACAGTATCGTACAACCTTGTGATGAGTAAGCTATCGAACATACAAGATGCACGGAACGTCAGACAAAAATACTTCTTAATCATGTTGCATTAGAGAAGTGGATCGTAACACCGAACTTAAATCAGCCAGCTACCAAACAGATCAGAAAACCTTTTTAATGTCAGCTATTAAGAAAGTTCCTATGAACCAATTTTTTAGGACCGATATTGTGAGAAGCCGAATGACCTAATACAAGAAACCACTTTACTGCCAATCTGGAACATATAACCATATCCATATTACTTTGAGTTATTTGATCAGCGATTTCCTCCCCGTTATATAGGGATTCCACATCTTGTTATGCCACATATTTCTGGAAGGCCCTGCCTCGCCTCTCCATTTAGCAGCTATAGCTGTTTTTGCTGCAATCCATAATGTGGCTATTAATTCTTTAGTAGAGTTTGGTATATCTAGATCTGACCAGTAGTTTAGAAATAAGAGCCCCAGTTCCGTAGGTCTATTAAAACCAGTCATAATCAATGCTCCCTCTAAGCTACGGAGTCTTGTGAGCAAAAATGCTACTTGGTGAGCTACTGGCATGAAAGCTGTGAGCAAGCGATTTGGCTACTGCATAAATTAGTCTGCTCTGGAGCCATCCCTTCCTGGGCTCAGACAAAAACGTGTGAGCCAGAGTCTAAAAAGCTGTAAGTTGGCTCACACTAACTCAGCTTAGAGAGGGAACACTGGTCATAATATAAATCTGATTTAAAACCTGTTCCCAAAATGCCATGATAACCTTCACCTGGTGTACCTCCACCAGCAATGCTCAAACGACCCCACTTCTCCACACATTTCCCAGCACAAAGGAGCACACTTAGAAGACACATGAGACAATTTAAGAGGGGTTAGGTATCCATGAGATAGGATTTTAAAGGCCTGAAGCCTTATATCGAAGGAAGAGGGATTAAAGGTACAAGATGGCCAGACCCACACTGCCGGCGGGATCGCAGGCTGCAGTGCGAGACCTGCCTGCAGTTCTTCTTTATCCCTTCTCTCTCTCTCTCTCTCTCTCTCTCTCTCTCTCGTGAGACCCAGGGCAAAAGAAGATGGCCCACCTGTAGATTTCTGTTGTTGTGCAGAAGAGAGAGTTTTTGCAGGTGCAGCTGGTCATGCAGGCATGAAAAGTCCTGATCTTCTGCACAGCTATTTTATTTTGTTTGTTTAATTCATCTATACCCCCTGCCTTCCCCACCCCCCCACGGGGACCCAGAGCGGCCTCCGTTGTCCTCCCTTCCTCCGTTATCTCCTCACAAAGCAGTTCTGTGTGGAAGCTCAGGCTGAGAGAGCGTGACTGGGCCCAAGGCCACCCAGCAAGTTTCCGTGGCATGAGTGGGTATTCGAACCTGGGTCTCCGAGATATTAGTCTGACACTCTTAACCCCACTGCACCATGCCGGCTATTGAAGACAGTCGTCATCTTCACTGGTCACCATTTCTCTCCCTGCACGTACCCATCTCTGTCTCCGTCTGCTCCTGAAAGTATCCTTCTCCCCCAAAGGGAAACAGGGGTGGGCCAATTCCATTTGAGCCTGTTTCTGATCTACCAGTTGAAGACTGGAGGGATGGCGCCCATCTTCTCAGTGGCCAGAAGGGGCGGAGGGCTGCATCCTGGCACTCCACCCAACCTTCGTCCTCTTTCGGGCCGCTGTACCTGGGAGCAGGCACCTCTTGAGGCGGGAGGAAGGCTGCGAACCTTGCAGTGGCTAGGAGTCCTGCTTGCCCTCCCATGGCAAGAAGTCTCCAGGTAATGACAACCCCTGCCTACTGGTGGTCATCAATGTTCCCTCTAAGCTGTGGAGTCTTGTGAGCAAAAATTCTACTTTGTGAGCTCCTGGCATTAAAGTTGTGAGCGAGCGGTTTGGCTGCTGCATAAATTAGTTTGCTCTGGAGCCCTCCTTCCGGAGCAAAGACAAAAATGTGTGAGCTGGAGGCTGAAAAACAGTGAGCTAGCTCACACTAACTCAGCTAAGAGGGAACACTGGTGGTCATTTGATTGGCAGGCAGAAACTCGAACCAAATGGGGACGGACAGACTCATCCTGAGGAGAAAAATTAAAAAGAAAAACAAGGCTTCGTCTACTTACAGGGAGTTCTGACCATAGAGTTCCTGGCGATACCTAGAGCTATCCGGAAGTGACCAGAGTAGCTTTAGAAATTGCCAGAAAATCTATGATAAGATTTCTATAGAATTTCTAGTAATTCCTAGAGTTACCACAGAGTTTTAACAATGTATCTGGCAATTCCTAGAGCTACCCTTGTCACTTCTGGGTAGCACTAGGAATTTGCCAGGAACTCCACAGTCAGAACTTCCTGTAAGTAGACAAGGCCTTAATTTTTAGAAAAAAACTTTTCTCCTTGGGTGCTACTTCCTCACCAACCCTCCTGCTGGTTTGTTTATTTACTTGTTTAAAGCATTTATTTGCCTCCTTTCTCCCCTGTGGAACTCAAGGCAGTTTACAAAATTTATAAAATATTATAAAAACGGAATGAAACACATGATTATAAAACCCATAAAAGTCACAGTTTAAAAACTCCAGTTAGGACCACCAGTAATAAAAGCTAAATCAGTCGAAATGCAGTCCTAAATAAAACTCTCTTCAACTGCCCCCTGAAGATGGGCAGTGAGGGGCCGGGCTCACCTTGCTGGGGGGGGACGGGGACGTGGTCCCATAACCGTGGGGCTGCGGTGGGAAAGACCCTCTAGGGTGCACCCATCAGGTGAGCCTCCCTAATTGGCGGGACCGCCAGGAAGGCCTCTCCCTGCGAGGGCAGGAACGTGTGGGAGGAGACACACCTTTGGATGCCTCAGTCCCAAGCCATGCTGGGCTTCAAAGGTCAAAGCCAACACCTTGGGCTGGGTTCAGGAGCAGACTCGGTAGCCGGCGTCATTGCTGTAGTATTGGAGACATCGACTCCTGATAGCTGCGGCCAACCTGCAGTCCAGCTGCAGCATTCTGCACTTAGCTGCGCCTTCCAAGCACTCTTCTTGGATAGCCCCGAGCAGAATGCTTTGCCATAGTCCAGTCTAGATGTAACTAAGGCATGGATCACGGTGGCTAGGTCTGATGGAGCTGGATGATGCCACCGCGGCCACCTGGTTTTCCAAGGTGACCCCTGCTGTGTCCGGCAGTCCTCCCAAGCTGCAGGGGAGATCTGGAGTCCCCGGTCTGCCTTTCTGCTAACCCAAAGGACCTCTGTCTTGCCAGGATGACGTTATGGCTTCTCCACCTGCATCCAGCCTGTTACCGCCTCCAGGCACTGTTTCAGAACATCAAGAGTATCCTTGGAATTGGGTGGGAAAGAAAGGCAGAGATGGGTGTCGCCCGCCTCCTCCTGATGGCCTCTCCCAGTACGTTCAGAGCAGGAATTTCCCAGCGCTGCCTGCTGATACTGGCCTCCCCCCACCACAACTGGCCTCAGCCCAATACGGTGCTCCCCAGTCCCAGTGTTGAGAGGCGGCCTGGTGGGATACCATCCTGCTCGATAGTTGGTATCAAAGGCTGCCGAGAGACCCTGCTAGTCCTGGTCCAGCAGCCAAGCCCCCTGGGAGCAAAGGAAGACGTGACCTTCCCACAGTTGACGAGAGCAGCCGCCTCCTCTCACTGGAGCCCTGGGGGAGGAGGGCCCCCGCCCCGTTTGCCCTGAGGTCTGGGGAGGATGAGCCGCTCTCTCCTATTGCTTCATAGTCTACTCTTGCTCACCCGGAGGACCGGAAAAGAACCCGCCTCTCTCCTCTGCAATCCCAGAATGCTCAGGGAAAGGATACGTCATGGCCATTGGAGCAGACGAGCCGTTAAGGTCACGGAGAAAAGTCCCGGTAGGCTGATGGCCTGGGGGGCTGCCCAAGTGAGAAGTGGCCCTGGCCCCAGATGTTAGGCAGGGAAGGACGTGTGTGGGGCAGGACCAGGGCAGGCTGGGGAGGGGACCTTTCCCCACTCTGCCCCAGTGTTGTGAATAATGGCCGCTTAGCAAGTTGGATCCGGCAGTCCCCTAGCGGAAGGGTCAGACTCACAGGGCTTTTCCACATTCCTGCCTCTCCCCCCGTCAGTGGTCCCTTCTGACAAATTTGGGGTTAACGAACATACAACCAAGACTCCACCCAAGCAGCATAATACAGTGTATAATATCATGCAGTAGAACAAATAAAAGTAAGGAAATCTTGGCGGTATTCAAAGAGTTCCTTAACTGTGCATTCCTGTAAGGTCACCTGGATCTCTCCATTTGTCATGTAAAGGAAAGCTCCCTGTTCCCGTTGGGCTTTGTGGACCCAGCCTTTGGGTCCCAGAGCCTCCCTCCACCCTCTGCCCCAGATCCCCAGAGGGGCACCCCGTGGTTTCCGCAGTGCGAGTGGAAGGGCCTCGGGGAGCACCATCTCCTCCCTTCCCGTCGTCTGTCGGATGCTGTGAGATATTGGCAGGAGGGAGGGAAGGCGCCTCTTCGCAGTCTAATTGTATTTGGACTGATTGCCACGCGGGGCAATGAAACGGCAGAATGTTCTCTTACTCTGGATGCCCTGCGAGGTTGTAGCGAGGACTGTCACTGAGATTTTTCATGTGCGTTTTCATGTGATGTAGATCTGCATAAGGTTGCATGGGAATGACGGGGCTGCTTCCGGATTTCAGCAGTGCATCTTGCCTTCAGGTTGCCTGGCAGTGCCAGACTCCACAGCCGCCGCCTTAAAACGGAGACTGCCGAAGTGTGAGACTGCAGGCGGGTCACCACTTGGCTCTGCAGCACTCTGCTCGGCCGAGGCAGAAGGCTTCCTCTGGGACTCTTCCTCTGGAGGAGGTCTCCCTGGGCCGAAGGAAGGGCTGAGCAGAGTCCAAAGGGCTGCTGGCTCCGGCTTGGAAGATGCCTGGAGATTTTGGGGCGGAGCCTGGGGACGTGAGGCCACCCAGTGGGTGTGTGGGGTGCCACGAGGACTGCCCTTTCCTCCAGGGGAACGGATCTCTGGAGTCGGGGGATCAGCTGTAATTCCAGGAGAACTCCAGGCCCCACCTGGAGGGTGGCAACCCTGGCAGAGTGGCAGGATAGAGAACTGCAGGGAGCGAGGCAAGAGGCGGCAGTGCGAACACTCACATTTAAAAAAAAAATTGCAAAAAACGGTCTTCTGTCCAGTTAATCTAGTCTGAAGGCATTACTGTTTCCCAAAAATACATGAGGAGGCTGGAAAAGAAGCCATACTTGAAGGCAATGCTCCCTCTAAGCTGTAGAGTCTTGTGAGCAAAAATTCTACTTTGTGAGCTACTAACATTAAAGTTGTGAGCGAGCGATTTGGCTACTGCATAAATTAGTTTGTTCTGGAGCCCTCCTTCCTGAGCTGAGACAAAAATGTGTGAGCCAGAGGCTAAAAAACTGTGAGCTAGCTCACACCAACTCAGCTTGGAGGGAACACTGCTTGAAGGGCTGTCCCATATAGAGGATGGTGCAGAGTTGTTTTCTGTTGCCCCAGAAGGTTGGATCAGAACCAAAGGGCTGGAAATTAGATCAGAAGAGTTTTTGGGTAAACCTTAGGAAGAACTTCCTGACAGTTCGAGCGGTTCCTCAGTGGAACAGGCTTCCTCAGGAAGTGGTGGGCTCGCCTTCTTGGGAGGTTTTTCGAACAGAGGCTAGATGGGCATCCGACAGCCATGCAGATTGTGTGAACTTGGGCAGTTCACGAGAAGGGAGGGCAGAAAGAGTTGTCTCAGTGCTTAGTTCCTGTGGCCCTTTCTTACACGCCCAGGGAAATGCTGATTGCCACGTTCGGGTCAGGGAGCCGTTTTCCTTCAGGCCAGTTTGGCCGCGGATCCTGGAGGTTTTCTGCCATCTTCTGGGCATGGAGCAGGGCTGTGGTGGTGGTGGTAGGGAGGTATTTGTGCAGGGGGTTGGACTAGATGACCCTGGAGGTCCCTTCCAAGTCTGTGATTCTCTGCTTCTGTAATCCAGGGCCCACTTATCATCTGTCGGAACATTTCGGTTAACCGATTGAGTCCACCTTGCCGCCATAATGGTAACAGCACGGGGCTGTATTCCAGCCATCTGGAGATCTTCTCTGCTTTCCGCTCTACCCGAGCATTCCTTTCTGACTTCGGGGGAGTTGATTCTTGGAGGGGGGTGTACAGTGCCCCTGTGTCGTGGGCTGCAGTGGAGTGGGGTAGTGGCTGAAGGTCATCCCTCTCCCGCCCAAGGCAGGTTCACTTCTGGAAGAGATGAGAATGATATCTTGCTCCTTGCTGCAGAACCACAGTTACCCATGCGGAAGGGGGTGCTGGGGGAGGGGGCCGTGGCCTCTGCTGCTGGATCCAGCCCTCCCGCATGCAAACCTCCCCTGCACAGCCCCTGAAAGGCGGGGCAGACGGAAAGGTCTCCCTCGGATGAGGGTTCCGAAAGGCTCTCCGACTCGGGTGGCTCTCAGCCGGGCGTGGGGAGGGGCCGTAACTCAGTGTGGGTCACTTACTCAGTTGCCCAATTGTGCTTTCCGGGCTTCTTTCGCTGACGGGCTCTTTCTGCTCGCTGTGCCGTGCAGAACGTTTGCTACTGAAAGCTTCCATTGTCACGGAGTTTGCCGCCTGCAAGCCTCATTCTGCTCTGGAGAGCGGGGTGGGGGGCAGGCCTGCTTGTTCCTAGGGCTGGCCAAGCCCCCGCTCGGTGCCAGAGACGGAGAATCCACAGAGAAACCCCCCCCCATGCATTCCTCCCAGCAGTTCTTCTTGGGCGAGTGCTATTGAAATGAGCCGGAGCAGAACAAAATCCTGTTCATCTCCGTGGGGCAGGAGAGCGTCCCCATGAATGGCTCTCGGATCTGTCTCTTCCGTCTCCTCTCTTGTGTCCAGAACCTGCAGGGCTACACACGGAACACAAACGCACACATACCAAGCTGCCTCATACTGAATCCGAGCATCGGTTCATCAAAGTCAGACTGGCCGTGGCCCTCCAGGGTCTCAGGCAGAGGTCTCTCACATCCCCTATACTGCCTGGTCCTTTTTAACTGGAGATGTCGCCAAGGGAATGAACCCTGGACGTTCTGCATGCCAAGCAGAGGCTCTGCCACTGAGCCATGGGCCCCCCTCCCCATGATGGTTTGCTGTTCTGGAAGGAATCTGTATTATGCAAAAAGAGGAATGGGTTTCTTCCATTTTGGGCCGCAAAAGGCCAGCTGCCAGTGTGTTTGGCTTGGAAGACGCAAAGCTCTGAGCTTCCTCTCACTTCTGCTGCCGCTTGGTGGGAGGCTGGAGAGAGGAGACTGGCCAGCAGAGCTGCACCCGATCCTTTTTGCTTCCCTGTCCCCCCTGGGAGCTCCTCATGAGCGGCTGGAGAGGATGGCTTCCAGAGGATTATTTGTTTTCTTTAATGGGTTTTCCCCCCATTATGTACTTACATTACATCATGCGATTTCCAAAATATGAGTCATCTATACATTATTTTCTACCCATTTTTTAACTCTTGACCATCTTTTAATTACCACATTATCTTCTGTCCCATGCAATTGAGCATATATCCTGTCTATTTCCACAGCTTCCATTAATTTCAACGCTACTTCTTCTCGAGCGGGTATCCTATCCGTCTTCCAATATTTTGCTAACGGTATCCTGGAAATTGTTAAGATATATAGCAGAATGTATATACTCTGGTTTCTCTTCAGGTCGCATAAATCTTTCGCCTTTTACCAAAAGGATTATTTGTGTTCTGCACAGCAATGCTTTCTAATAGCAAACTTTTAATTAAAAGGAGGTGCTTTCTGGAAGCAGCTGCAGCAAGAAATTATGCCCGTTTTAATATCACAAGGGAGAAGCTGAGGGTGGCAAAGCCAGGCTGAGCTGCTTTGGAAAGTCTCTGGGGTTGGCATCTCGAGGTGTCCGGAGTTGCACTGGCTGCAGCGTAGGCTGTGGTTGCTACCATGGGGCACTTCCCCATCTGTCATTGATTTATTTATTGAAACATTTATAATGCAATCTTAGGAGGCATTAACCGAAGCATTGTGTCCAGATCACGGGAGGTGGTGGTTCCGCTCTATTCTGCTGTGGTCAGGCCTCACCTGGAGTCCTGTGTCCAGTTTGGGGCACCACACTTTAGGAAAGATGTTGACAAGCTCAAGGGTGTCCAGAAGAGGGCAACCAGGATGGTGAGGGGATTGAAATCCAAGCCTTACGAGGAAAGGCTGAAAGAGCTGGGTGTGTTTAGCCTGGGAAATAGAAGGCTTAGAAGGGACATGATTGCAGTCTTCAAGTATCTGAAGGGCTGTCATGTAGAAGCTGGAGCAGATCTATTCTCTCTTGCTCCGGATTGCAAGACTAGATCTAATGGGTGGAAATGACAAGGGAGTCTTTACCGGCTAGATATCAGGAGAAATTTCCTGACTGTCAGAGTGGTTGAGCAGTGGAACAGCCTGCCTTGGGAGGTGGTGGATGCTCCTTCCCTGGACGTTTTCAAGCGGAGGCTGGACAACCATCTTTTGGGTATCTTGTAGGGCTATCTTTCGGCTATGCTCCTGCAGAGTGCAGGGGGTTGGACTGGATGACCTGCAAGGTCCCTTGCAACTCTAACATTCTATGATTCTATGAACCCACCTTTCCTTGTGGTTCAAGGCAACACCTGCGCCGGCTGTGGTGGATGGTGAGCAGGCGGGGGCGGGGTTGGCAGGTGAGTGATGGCCGTTCAGGCCCCTTTGCAGATCAGTTGAGTTGCTGCACACAGCACCTTGTCTGTGCTTTGCCTTTATAGCCTCAGCATATTCTCAGGACTAAGTGACAGCCTCGGGGTGGGGGGGGGGGAGAAAGGGTGCCAAGAGGAATCGTCCCTCCTGTGGGTTCTTCCGCCATCCCCACCGTTTTGTCTGCCGGTGCAGCAAGAAGACCCATCACCGATATGCCGAGAGTTGCAGATGTTCCCTTAATGGCTGCATGGCAGGTGCCCAGGGGTGAGGTTGGAGCTGACTCTTATTTATTTATTTATTTATTATGGGATTTATACCCCGCCCTCCCCGCAAAGCAGGCTCAGGGCGGCTCACAAACAATATAAATACATACATAAAACATATTTAAAATACACCCGATAAGTACACTCTTGAGTTGCTGGCCTTTCTATACATGATGTCTTGCTTTGAAAGGATCCCCAGAGCAGTTTGCAGGCTGCACCACATAAATCTCCTTTTAAAAAAAATGAATGCAGCAGCCGTATGAAGAACTGTGATCTCCTTCGCAGCTGCAGCAGCTACAGCACCTTAGCTCTGGACCGCCAGCATTTGCAGCAGAGAGTGGCTTCGCGCCAGCAGCCAAAGAGCTTCCAGCAGTACAGAAGGTTGCCGGCTTCTGCGGGCGTGGGGTGGCGGAGGCGGCTTCCACGGTGAGGGAGGATTAGTGGGGGCAGCAGAGAATATGGCGGCTGATTGAAATGGGGGGGGAGGTGGCGCAACGTGGAGGGGAGGCGGTCCAGTCCAAGTTGAGAAAGGGGGTTGGGGGAGAGGCGAGGGGTTGGTCTGATGACTTATTTATAGTGTTGGGCACATTCTGTGCTGACAGGCATTCACGGCGACATGCGGCAATTGAAACAGAGTGACACCCTGCAAAAAAAGGAATAACGATCAGTCGAATAACCCTCAGCCCTGACCTGGGTGGCCCTGGGTGAGTGGGGGGGGCCCGGATGGGCCAGGGGGCGCTGGTTGGAGAACCCAAAGGGTGGCCAAAGGACCTTGGAGCCCAAGTGGGAGGGACCAGCCGGTTTGCTGGGCGTGGCCCAGTACGCATGTGGTGGGAGGCAGTTGGGTTATGGCCTCGGCCACCCTTGGGGGGGGGGGGAAGGGATGCCACTGGGTGTGCACGGGCCAGACTGGGCTAGGGGAAGGGGGGGAACAAGGCTCTGAGGGAGGCGCCCATTAAAGGTCAGAGCCTTAAAGGTGGTAATTCGGCAGGCCTGGGGCTGACCGGTGGAGGAAGAAGGCCTCCATACCCTGTAGCCATGGGGAGTGGATGTAACGGCACCGTGTAAAGACGTTTGGGGACTCACTCTCACAGAGCCGAGCTCATTTTCTCCATGTTATGGATGGAAGGCCCCTTCTCCGCCCTCTGCAGCCCGCAACCCTGCAGGTGAACTGGGACACGCCCATCCCACGTGACTCCCGGGCTGGCCAGATCTCGGAAGCTAAGCAGGGTCAGCCCTGGTTAGTCCTTGGGTGAGAGACCACCAGGAAGTCCAGGGTCACTCGCAGAGGCAGAAAAAGGGCAAACCACCTCTGAACGCCTGGAAAAACCCCACCAGGGGTCGGCACAAGTCAGCTGCCCTGGCCATGACGGCACTTCCCCTCACCCCCCACCAGGCCCCCAGGCGGCATTAAGGGGGGGCGGGTGGCTGGCCGGAAGGCTTTCTGTGACAGTGGCATGGGTGGGTGAGAGACTTCCAGGGCCAGCCCTGAAATGGCCTTGAGAAGCAGCAGCTCCAGGTTGGGGGGGGTCATGCTGAAGGAGGAGAGGAGGCTGATGTAGGGGCCGCTTTGAACCCCCGTTGGAGAGGGGGATGAGAGACGGATGCCAATAGATACATTCATACATCCTGCCTTTCATTGCATTCAGTTAGGTCTGTGTCAAAAGCAAGCAGCATTCTGTGAACCTTTTTGCCAAAAAGTGTGCACGCTTTGAAGGGGTGGGGGGAAGGTTTATTTATTTATTTATTTATTTCGATTTATATCCCGCCTAGCCAGGAAACTAGCTCAAGGCAGCGTACAGTGGTTAAAATACCATAAAACAATAAATATAATATATACAATAAAAGTCATTAAACAACAAGTTACATAAAGTGCTAGTGTGAACAGAAGGCGATTCCTGTTCTGTATTCCCAGCGTCATGCGGGCGGCAAATCCAGCGTTGTAACCAGGTCCATAAGAGGTTCCATTTTCAGCACCTCTTTCATCAGTGGCGGCCCCTAATCAAAGACCTGGTGGAAGAGTTCCATTTTACAGGCCCTGCGGAACTGTAGAAGGTCCCGCAGGGTCCTGAGGTCTTCTGGGAGCTCATTCCACCAATATGGAGCCACCACTGAGAAGGCCCTGGCCCTGGTTATCGCTAGTCTGGTGTCCCTCGGGCCCGGGAGGGTCAGGCGGTTCTGTGATCCTGACCTCAGTGGGGAATATGTGGGGAAAGGTGGTCCCTCAGGTAGACAGGCCCCTGACCATATAGGGCTTGTATTCCAAAGTAGTGTTTAGTAATACAGGTAGCCAGTATCACCTGTGTAGCTCAGGCAGGAAGTTTTGCTCTTCCTCTCTCATCGGTCTTCACTTAGCGAAAGCATCACTGTGTCCATGATCCTTAACTGGATTTAAACAAGGGTGAAGTAACTGGACGGGGGCAGCAGCAGAGAAGAAAAACGATGTCTGCAAAAGAGACTAAGAAAGAAAAGATCACCAGTAAGGCGTTTTTAGAAAGTCTCTTGAGCCTTCTAAGACGTTCTGGCTTGGCCCTGGGAATGGAAATCTCTTGTGCTGAACTGTTATGAAGTGCTGTTTTTGGAGCTACCCAAGGCCTGGATTGGAGAATGGAGATCTCCTTCTGGAGTACTGGTCATTGGCTTAGTACTCTCACGAAAAACTAGGCACCAGTAACAAGCACTAATAATAGGCTAGTCTTTGTTATTAGAAGTTCCTTGCACATTTCCCATGGTCAGTGCATTCTCTAGAAAAATGGCACATGTCCCATGTTCGGTGCATTCTCTAAAAAAAAAAGGCACATTTCCAATGTTCAGTGCATTCTCTAAAAAAGGGCACATTTTCCATGTTTGGTGCAGTGTCTAAAAAAATGGCACATTTCCCATGTTCAGTGCATTCTCTAAAAAAAAAGGTACATTTCCCATGTTTGGTGCATTCTCTAAAAAAATGGCACATTTCCCATGTTCAGTGTATTCTCTTAAAAAAGGCACATTTCCCATGTTTGGTGCATTCTCTAAAAAAATGGCACATTTCCCATGTTCAGTGTATTCTCTTAAAAAAGGCACATTTCCCATGTTTGGTGCAGTCTCTAAAAAAATGGCACATTTCCCATGTTCAGTGTATTCTCTTAAAAAAGGCACATTTCCCATGTTTGGTGCATTCTCTAAAAAAATGGCACATTTCCCATGTTCAGTGTATTCTCTTAAAAAAGGCACATTTCCCATGTTTGGTGCATTCTCTAAAAAAATGGCACATTTCCCATGTTCAGTGTATTCTCTTAAAAAAGGCACATTTCCCATGTTTGGTGCATTCTCTAAAAAAATGGCACATTTCCCATGTTCAGTGTATTCTCTTAAAAAAGGCACATTTTCCATGTTTGGTGCAGTCTCTAAAAAAATGGCACATTTCCCATGTTCAGTGCATTCTCTAAAAAATGGCACATTTCCCATGTTCAGTGCATTCTCTTAAAAAAAGGCACATTTCCCATGTTCAGTGCATTCTCTAAAAATGGCACATTTCCTATATTCAGTGCATTCTCTTTAAAAGCACATTTCCCATGTTCAGTGCATTCTCTAAAAATGGCAAGATTGAGTTGGGATCCCACCCTGCTTCAGGAGGAGGAAGAGGAGGCTGGGGGGGAGAGATTGTCCCTGTGGAGTGCCATGTCCTCCCCACCACACGGAATGGAAGCATCCCTGCCCGGTCAGACTGGGGGTCCCTCTGCACTTGAACCCTGTTTCCAGCAGCACCAGCGGGGGCCGCCTGTAGGCCTTGGGGAAGCTCAGAAACCACAAGATCCGTTGCAAGTGGCATTTATTTCCTGAGGTGTTCCATTCAGACACCAGGGTTAATAGCCACTGACAAGGCTAGTACAAAGGATGCACAGGTGCCTGTTGAAGCCAGAACCCTGCCTGGGGATAAATCAGTCAGGTAGGGTGTGAATCAGGACTTCCTTCTGTACGTCCCGAGCCTGCAGCTCATCAGTATCATCGAGGGGCCCCAAGTTCTAGCTCTGTGCATGCGGGAGAAATATATCTGTCATGCACCCCCCTCCCGGTTTTCTTTTCCCCTAAGCCAAAACGTCTCTTGTGAAGCCTTTCTTCATAGGGTAGGTGCTGCGGCTGCGCTCTGTAGACGTTTTCCCTTTTTACCTCTTCTAGCTCTGTGATGTCCTTTCTGAGACAGGGAAAACACATCCGTACACAGTATTCCAAACGTGGGCATGGTCCGGGCTGATATAAAAACATTATGACTCTGGCTGTTTTATTTTTAATCCTTTTCCTAATAATGCCTAACATGGAGTTTTCCCTTTTTTATACCACTGCTATTCACTGACGTTTTCACTGAGTTATCCGCCGTGGCCCAAAGATCCCTTTCCGGGATAGTCAAAGCCAGTTCGCAGTTCATCGGGGTGTGCCACATGAAGCCGGATTTGTCCCTCCACGTGTCACTTGCTTAGCATTGGGCCTCTTTTGCCCGGGTCGGAGGGGTCTTTTTTGAGTTCTTTTCGATTTGTCCTGTTGGTTGTTCTTTCTCCCCCTCCTTCTGGGCACATGCCTATGTGAGAGAGAGACGTTCACAGAGCTTTTCCTCAAATTCAGTTTTTTTAAAAAAAATTACGAAGGTTATTTTTGGAAGTAAGGGACGAGAACAGATTTGGAAGTGTAGAAAAGTCAACTGTGGAAGAGGACGGTTACGGTTGTTACGTTCGAAGCCCCTTTCTCCTGTTACCTGGGTTTATGTAGAGCCAGTTTGGTGTAGTGGTTAAGTGCGCGGACTCTTATTTGGGAGAACCGGGTTTGATTCCCCACTCTGCCACATGCAGCTGCTGGTGTGACCTTGGGTCAGTCACAAGCTCTGGCACAGCTGTTCTTGAAAAAGAGCAGTTTCTGTCAGAGCTCTCTCAGCCCCGCCTACCTCACAGGGTGTCTGTTGTGGGGAGGGGAAGGGAAAGGAGTTTGTAAGCCACTCTGAGACACCTTTGGGCAGTGAAGGACAGGGTATAAATCCAATCTCTTCCTCTTCTTCTACCTCACAGGGTGTCTGTTGCGGGGAGGGGAAGGGAAAGGAGTTTGTAAGTCACTCTGAGACACCTTTGGGCAGTGAAGGGTGGGGTATAAATCCAATCTCTTCCTCTTCTTCTACCTCACAGGGTGTCTGTTGTGGGGAGGGGAAGGGAAAGGAGTTTCTAAGCCGCTCTGAGACGCCTTTGGGTAGTGAAGGGCGGGGTATAAATCCAATCTCCTCCTCCTCCTCCTCCTCCTCTTCTTCTTCTTCTTCTTCTTCTTCTTCTTCTTCTTCTTCTTCTTCTTCTTCTCCTTCTCCTTCTCCTTCTCCTTCTCCTCCTCCTCCTCCTCCTCCTCCGCCTCCGCCTCCGCCTCCTCCTCCTCCTCCTCTTCCTCTTCTTCCTCTTCTTCCTCTTCTTCTTCTTCTATGTTCCTGGACCTTTTCCTGGTGATACCAGTACTTCCGTGGACCCTTCTCTGTAATCTTGAGGGTTGTAATTTGGGCTGCATGCTTTACAGAAGATGGTACAGTAGGCCGGTGCACATCATATGCCAAGAAAAACTGAACTCACCCAAATGTATAAATACGTGCAGATCAAGGGAAGAAGATATGCAAGTTGTCTTATTTCACCTTTGTGTGGCAGTTCGCAGTTCTGATTTTGCAAACAGGGAGGAAGGGAAGAGCGGTGCTGGGCCTTCAAGTCCTGCCCGCAGGGACTAGAAACTAGAGGCATGGACCAAACCTGCAGGGGCTTGAGCGTCCCCATGTGTGACCTGGCACATCCTTCTCCAGCAGTGTGCTCCCATCCAATGTTCCCTCTTAGCTGAGTTAGTGTGAGCTAGATCACAGTTTTTTAGCCTCCGGCTCACCCATTTTTGTCTTAGCTCAGGAAGGAGGGCTCCAGAGCCAGCTAATTTATGCAGTAGGCAAATGGCTCGCTCACAACTTTAATGCCAGCAGCTCACAAAGTAGGATTTTTTTCTCACAAGACTCCACAGCTTAGAGGGAGTATTGCTCCCCTCCCCTCGCTCCTTCGCTAAAGTTCACACACAGGAGAGAGAGAAGGCCCATTCGTCCGCCAAAACATTTACACATCCGTTGGGAATACCTGGCAACCCGGCAGTTCGAAAGCAAGAAATTGCAAGTAGATAAATAGGCACCACTTCGGTGGGAAGGTAACAGCGTTCCGTGCGCCTTGGTGTTTAGTCATGCCGGCCACATGACCACGGAAAGGTCTTCGGACAGCGCTGGCTCTTCGGCTTTGAAACGGAGATGAGTACCGCAACCCTAGAGTCGGATTCGACTGGCTTTCGAGCAAGGGAACCTTTACCTTTACTGGGAATACTTGAGAGGCTGTCAGAATTCATGGAGGAAACTCGCAATTAGCAGTCCGGTTATGATTTGGGGGGATGCCGTGGGCTCTGACCCGGCTCCTGAGGTTTCAGTTGATGATGTCCACAAGCATTCAGGCACACCTTCGCGAGAAGGGCTGGGGGGTCAGACATGCAGCCCGGGGGCCAGATCAGGCTGTCTTCTGCGGCTTCTCCCAGTTCTGCTGCTGCTGCGTCATCATAAGTTTGCAGCTTACAGAGACACACCTGAACAGCAGATTCAGGATTGCAACAGCACAGACATTTTGATGCAGTCATTCAGAGCAAGAGGTGTCCGTTATCAGACACTGTTAAATAAACAAAATATTGCAAGAGGGCTACTGTTTTAAGCACGTTTTTAAGTTAAAAAAAACCTTTGTGTCCTTTATAAAGTTTATCTCTCCGCTACCTGGCATTACATTTTATGACACTCGTGGCCCGGCCCAACAAGGTCTCATTCATGTCAGATCCGGCCCTTGTAACAAATGAGTTCGACACCCCTGGGCTAGAAAGTTCGGTATGAAAGTTGGAAGTTCTTGGGAAGCAGAATTCTGTGCCCTGTGCTGCACTCGGCACGTAAAATGTGCATCTGCTGAATCATGAGCCTGGTGGTAAATAGTCATTAATTTGGCAGAGAAGTTTGAGATGTCGTTGCTGTTAAGATGTTTCTGTTAAGGGGGGGGGAATCTAAACTTTGGTACTCCCTTTTCTCCATAGCTTGCAGTACACCAAGGAGACCGTCACAGATGTGAAGGGAAAGGTGTTAGCTAAAGGTGTTTGGTGTAGTGGTTAAGTGTGCGGACTCTAATCTGGGAGAACCGGGTTTGATTCCCCACTCCTCCACTTGCACCTGGCTGGATGACCTTGGGCAAGCCATAGTTCTGATAAGAGCTGTTCTTGAAAAAGAGCAGTTTCTGTCCAGAGCTCTCTCAGCCCCACCTCCCTCACAGGGTGTCTGTTGTGGGAAAGGGAAGGGAAAGGAGTTTGTAAGCCGCTCTGAGACTCCCTTGGGTAGTGAAGGGCGGGGTGTAAATCCAATCTCTTCTTCTCTTCTCTCTCTTCTCTTCTAATAAAGTTTGTAATTTAAGCAAAAAGGGAAGAATCTTGGAGTTCATCTAAGTGAGTGCAGAAAGGATTTCTAACTCTCTCGTACTTTTAGCAAAGGATTGAACGTGGTCGCAGAAGTTCCAGGGGCCAGAAATAAGGAGGCAAAACCAGAAGATGCGCAGAATCTGTGACATTCAGCCATTGTTGTTTGTGTCTGTAATGGTGATTTTTGTGTCCCTGTGAAGCTGTGTGCAGCCGAGAATAAATACAAAGCAACTTCTCCGCTGCAGCAGGCATCTATCAAGTTGATAGGAAGCCAAATCATTATTTCTAGGTAAATGTGCCCAGTAGCAACAACCTTTTCCATGTGATTCTTGATTCTTTACCAGCTGGCCTGAACATCCCCGCCAGCTTTAATCTAGTATTATTATACTGAAAACAGAGATCGCAGAGCAAGGAGGTCACCAAAAAGGGAAGCATCGTAACATTATTCAAAGCCTGTCCCTGGGCATTGGACTTGACACATAAGCTGTGAAAGAACCAAAAATGAGAATTTGAAGCTCTTTGGAGGTGTTTAAAGAACTTCCATGTACATTCTGAGTAATCTTTACAAGACCCCTGCAAGGTTGGTAAATAGTTGCTAGGGTTGAGTCTGAGATTGTGGCTCCCGTATTAAGCCAGAGTTGCACCCAGTCACTTTCCGGTTTGCGGCCTCGCTCTGCTTCCATCCCGCCCAGAGAGATTAATGAACATTCAAGAAAGGGAAGAAGAAGAAGAAGAGATTGGATTTATACCCCGCCTTTCACTTGGAGTCTCAGGGCGGCTTACAAACTCCTTTCCCTTCCCTTCCCCACAACAGACACCCTGTGAGGGAGGTGGGGCTGAGAGAGCTCTGGACAGAAACTGCTCTTTCAGGAACAGCTGTGCCAGAGCTTGTGACTGACCCAAGTGCATCAGGAGGTGCAAGTGGAGGAGTGGGGAATCAAACCCGGTTCTCCCAGATTAAAAGTTCGCTCACTTAACCACTACAGCAAACTTGCTCTGGGGGCCTTGGATTCCTCAGCTCTTGTGAGAACTGGTGGCTCTTCCTTGCCTGCCTGCTGCCCTCCTCCTCTTCCTCCTCCTTCTTCTTCTTCTTCTTCTTCTTCTTCTTCTCCTCCTCCTCCTCCTCCTCCTCCTCCTCCTCCTCCTCCTCCTCCTTCTTCTTTTTTGGTTAGCTGCTGTCAGTCAGTCATCCTGGTGTTCTGCCAATTCACTCAGGAGACCAGCCTGTTAACCAGAGAAAGTGCACTTTCATAGAATGAAGCGGTGCTTTTCTCACTTTAGCTGTGCGCCGTGCAGCTGAATGGCTTGCTGACTGGTCTGTTCTGGTGGCAGTCAGAAGTCCCATCCCCCCCCCCAGCATCTGCCTCTCTTTTAGGATGCTCTGTGGCCTCTCACGCTCCTCCCCTTCCCCTGCTAACTTTCTGCCCTTGTCATGGAGTGCCTGAAGCCAGCGGTTCCTTGAGGGTTGAGTTCTGTCCATGTGCCACAGAAGCACCCCTCCTTGCCCCCCCTTCTCCCTTTCTGTTCTCCTCCTCCTCCTCCTGTGCCTCCATTCCTCGTTCTCCTCGCGTCTGTGCCCGCATTCACCTTGACTTTACGCGTCGCTCGCGGCCTTTGGGGAATCCAGCATATGGCGTGCTCTGCTGTTAGCTGCCACTTGCTTGCGTTGTCGCCAGAGGAAGTCCTCCTGGGCGCGCTTGGGTTTTATTGCAGCAGTGGAAAATCTGCCGCTTCGGGAAGACGAATCCCACCGCCCCCCACCCGTGCCTCGGGACTTTGAGGCCGCTTCCTGTACCTGAGCTTCAGCCCTAAGCACAACAGAGAGCGGCTTTCCCACCAGCTGCAGCTCCGCTTTCACGCTCTGTGTGGAACAGTTTCCTCTCCGAGCGCTGCCCAGCCGCTGCCTGGAATGATGCAGCCTTTTCTGATGCTATGTGCCGATAGGACACCTTTGCCCAGTTCCGGGAAGTGGATTTCTTCCCTCCTAATGGAAGGTGCCCCGGAGAGTTGGGGGGTTGGGGGCACCGCAATCGGCTCATCAGCCCACCCAGGATGAAGGTCTCGGGGCTGTGGAGGGGGGACCTCGGTCTCTAGGCCGTACCGCTTCAGGCAGCCACAGGAGGGCATTTATTTATTTATTTATTACTTTCGATTTATATCCCGCCTAGCCAGAAGCTGGCTCAAGGCGGTGTACAATAGTTAAAATGTCATAAAACAATAAATACAGTACATACCGTAAAATTCATTAACAACAGATTGCAATAAGTTACAATAAATACAGTACATACCATAAAATTCATTAACAACAGATTACATAAAGTGCTAGTGTTAACAGAAGGTGATTCCTATATTATGCTCCCAGCATCCTGCAGGCAGTGAATTTCCCAACGCCATAACCGGGTCCATAGGATGTTCTGTTTTCAGTTCCTCTTTCATCAGTGGCGGCCCCTAATCCAAGGCCTGGTGGAAAAGCTCCGTTTTACAGGCCCTGCGGAACTGTAGAAGGTCCTGCAGGGCCCTGAGATCTTCCAGGAGTTCATTCCACCAGTATGGAACTGCCACTGAGAAGGCCCTGGCTCTGGTTATCGCTAGTCTGGCATCCCTCAGGCCCGGGAGGGTCAGGCGGTTCTGTGATCCTGACCTCAGTGCTCTCTGGGGGATAGGTGGGGAAAGGCAGTTCCTCAGGTAGACAGGCCCCTGACCAAATAGGGCTTTAAAGGTCAAAACCAGCACCTTGAAACGAATCTGGTATGCTATTGGCAGCCAGTGCAGTGTCTTCAGCACATGACAGAATACGGCTATTTCTGTAGCGCAGAAAACGAGAGACCAGAGGGAAGGCTTCAGACCTGGTCTTCTGCCTCATGGAGTAATTTTCTGCACCCAGAAAATTTGTCTTAAGGAGGGTCTGAGCCCCCATTTGCAGTCCAAAGCAGGAGAGCTGGGGGGGACGATGCTGGATTCCAGACCTGGCCCCTTTACATGCCTACTTGAGAGGAGTGGTAGGAGAAGGGTGCCTTGTTAGAACAGGGAGGTTCTCTCCTCCTCCTCCTCCTTCCGGTCACATGATGTGACGAGTGCCCTGACATGTGGCTGTCCCATCTGTGGTGTCCAGCTGGTCCTGGGAGGGAAAGGTTGGAAGCCATGGCTCTGAAGTGCTGTGTACATCCTGAGTGTTTTATCTGAGAAGCAGTTCATCTTCTGGGCAGTTGTGCACGTTGGGCTGATGGGCATTTGGAAAAGGTGTTGTTCTGAGCGATGGCCGGGGAGCGAAGATGTTCCTGCCCTGCGTGGGGCCCGCCCAGGTCGGGAGGGATCGCGTGTGCCCATTTTTCAGCTTCCGGCTCTTGTCTGTTCTTGTCGTTTGCAGTTCGGCTCCACGAGAGTATCTCAGAAGAAGGCTTCCACTACCTCGTCTTTGATCTGTAAGTGTCTTCCGGGTGGCTGTGATCCTTCCATCAGGGACACCAGCCTGTGGAACAAGGTGTGGGCCACCCATTGCCCCCCCCCCCGCTCCTTCAGTGCCTCCCGCCAAGGTCCTGTCCATTTGCTGGGCCCCAGAGGGCCCCCAAATCAATCAGTGCATGTTGTTGTACCAGAGGAGCCTTAGTTCTGAACAGAGAGCCGCTGGGTTTTGCAGCCCATCTACATTTATGCAGGTTTGCTAACCAAGTTTTTGGCAATTTTTGTATATTTCTACCTCTGCAAGTTATGTGGAAGACAAAGGTGGGTGCAAGGGGATTTCAGCCACCTGCTGCCCAGCTGCATTTCAGCAGCTGTTGATAATCAGGATTCCTACCAACTGTTGCTCATGGATTCCAGGCAGACATCTTTTGGGCCTGCTTTCAAGAGCCGAGTTCTGCAAGTGGTGCCATGTGGGGGTGGCCACCCCCGCCCCATGCTTGCCACAGTCTTAAGTTTGCATGCACAGCCTTGGCTAGGTCTGAACTGGCGCCTGTATTCCACTCCAAAGGCTACCACGTATCACCCCACGCCCACGGCTCGTTTCCCTTTGTCTCCGATGAGCATTGAGCAGTGAGAGAAGGGGGCCAGGCCTCCACCACTGTTCCCTCTAAGCTGAGTTAGTGTGAGCCAGCTCCCAGTTTTCTAGCCTCCAGCTCACACATTTTTGTCTCCGCTCAGGAAGGAGAGCTCCAGAGCAAGCTAATTTCTGCAGCAGCCAAATCGCTCGCTCACAACTTTAATGTCAGTCTCTCACAAAGTATAATTTTTGCGCACAAGATTCAACAACAAGAACAACAATAATACAGTCCACAGTAAGCAGTGACCAAGAAAAAACAGAAAATAACAACTGTGCACTGCCAAAACCCGCACAAAAGCTTACAAAAAGAGACTTCAGCACAATAAATGATTCAACACATGTGATCCGTCATAGGAAAATATGAAAGTCCACCATATCCCAAAGGGAAAGAACAAAGTCCAGAATAGAAATCTCTCAGAGGGAAGCAACGAAGTCTGGAATAGATGTCCAACACTTTTCCTAGGTATTGATCAGTGTTTCGGACTTCAGGCCCTTCCTCGGGAACTAGAAGCCACTATAGGAAGTCTCATTGCCATTTCTTAACAGGTCAACGTTATAAGGAGGCATGTTTGGTCCAGCTTACATAGTAGCAGCCTTTGCAGGTGCTTTCTAAAGCTGAGGAGACCTGGCCCACATTGGAACTGAATAATGGAGTCGCCCCGTTATAAAGAATTCGTTGCTTCCCTCTGAGAGATCTCTATTCTGGACTTTGTTCTTTCCCTTTGGGATATTGTGGACGTTTATATTTTCCTATGATGTATTACATGTGTTGAATCACTTATTGTGTTGAAGTCTCTTTTTGTAAGCTTTTGTGCGGGTTTTGGCAGTGCACAGTTGTTATTTTCTGCTCACAAGATTCCACAGCTTAGAGGGAACATTGGCCTCCACTGCAGTGCACGGGGGGCGGAGGGGATCCCTCTTTGGAGTTGACCTGCCGGAGGAGGCCCGCCCGGTCCCCTGGCCAGGAGCTGCTGGACCAGGAGGGGTCAGTTTTCAGCTGCAACTTAGAGCTCGGTGGGGGTGGGAAAGGAGTTGGTGCAGGGCACCTGAGCACCAAGCTGATCCGGGCGGAGAGGCCGTGTTTGCGCTGCTCAGGGGTGGGTGGAGATCGGTGGCACGCGGGTGGGCAGTTTTGGAGGCCCGGGGGGCGCTTGGCTCAAACGGCGGCCAGTTCCCTCCTCTCGCCAGCGCGATTCCGAAACACAGAGGAGACACTGATGCCCCAGAGCGGCAGGTGGACCAAGTAGAACCAAAGCTTTGGCACACCAGATTTACGTCGCTGTGTGTGAATATTGTGTCTGCGCGCACTCTGGGGGTGGAGCTAGAAATGACCTCTGTTCCCACGCAGGGTGTTTGGGTCATGGCTGCGGCTGGAAACAGTTTCCGGGGCCGGGCCCACCCACAGGACACTCTTCGGCCCAGTTCTCTCCCAGCGCCCACTTTGTTCATGTCCATGCAGGAGAGCAGTCTGGCCAAGGGTGTGCTCTGGATCAGACCCGCCAGTGCTGTTCTGCTCTCTTTGACGGCACCCCCGGGACACCCTTAGGAGAGGCTCCCTCCTCGCCTAGCTGTGCTCCTGCGCTTTGCACAGAGCGGCTGCCGGTTGTGCACCTGGGTGGTCCTTGCACATGTGTCCAACTGGGGTCTCCATGTAAAGCACCCCCCAAAAAAAGATATTGTTTCCTGCTGCTTCTTAATGCCCTTCGGCCCTTCTCCCGCTAGAGTCACACCTGCAGAAATCCCGGCTTTGTCCTGCCCAGACCTGTCTTTGCCTGCTTCTCCCCACCCCACCCAGCTTCTGTTCCCTTCTCCAGAAGGGGTCAGGCGGCTCTCTGCAGAACAGGCGTGCAGCCCACCTGCCGGGGCTCCTGGACACTCCGGTTGGACTCCCCGGCCCTTGCCTGCTACACCCACAAGGGGGGACAGCTTTGATCCAAGCGAAATGGCGTTCCAAGTTGGCTTTGATCTGGGCACAGAACCATAAGTGAATTTGGCTGCTTAATGGTCTCTGGGTGGCTTTGAAGTAGATCTGAAGAAGCCCCGTTTTGGCTGCGTGCTTCCTCTTTGGCCCAGCTGCTCCTGCGGCCCTCGCTTGGGAGGGTGGTGTTGGAAGGTCTGACGTGTGTGAGGCCCCTGCTGTATGTCACAGAGGAGAGAGTCTGGTGGGAGCACTTCTCCTCCCCGAATTTTGGCCGCCTCCCAGGTGGCTGTTTATCCTCTTGGCTTGTGTTTGCTTCCAGGGTCACCGGTGGGGAACTCTTTGAAGATATCGTCGCCAGGGAATACTACAGCGAAGCAGATGCCAGGTAAGGGTGTGTCACCGAAGCCCCCCGCAATTTCCGCCGGCCGTCCTGGGAAGTGCAGCCCGGCTCACCTTGTGCCCTCATCCGTGCATGGTCCTCAGCTTTGCTTTCATCCAGCGTTCCCTTGAGAGCCACTGTGCTGCGTTGGGGCCTGGACCCCAGCTCTCTCCAAAGCCCCCTGCCTCTGTTTCCACTCTCTTTGGAAGCTTTATTATAAGTGTTGCATTTTCTTTGTGCCTGCAACGCAGGTGCTACACCTGTGGCATGCATGACCCAGAGGAAAGAGGCAGGCCTTGGTACACCTGTTTGAGGCTCAGCTAGGCACTGCCGTGGAAGGGAAGGGAAGGGAGCCGCACTTCTCGCTCCGTGCCGCATCTCTTCTGACGTGTGGCTTGGCAGAATGCAGAGTGAGGGATGGGCCTCCACGTCAGACGTGTCGCTGCATCGTTCGTAATTCTCAGCTGGAAGAGACCCTTCTCTCCAGCCTCCTCTTTTGAGGCAGGGTTGTCCCTGTGGTCACAAGGAGCTAGAAAGGGAGAGATGAAGAGCATCGCCTAACCATTCCCCACATCCTGGCCCCCTCCAGCCAGCAGGGGAGTGGAATCCCTTGCAGCGGGGAAGTCAAGGAACTGGGACGATCGATGCCATGAGAGAGAGAGAGCAGTTTCCAGGCTCTGCGGAGGGAGAGGAAGCTATGAGCATCTTCGGCTGAATCTATGCAAATGAGAGGAGATCTGGGTGGGCCTTTAATAGCCGGGGCTGGGTGGTCTCTGTGGTCTCTCCGCCTGTCTTTTGACAAGACTCAGAACAAAGTTTGAGTCCAGTGGCACCTTTAAGACCAACGAAGTTTAGTTCTGGGCATAAGCTTTCGTGAGCATCCACACAGAACCTTATAGCCTAGAATTAAGCTTTGCCTTCTGAAAGGTGTCCAACTGGACTCCGAGTTTCTTCTGTTGCTTCAGACCAACATGGCCGCCCACTTGAATCTATTTACAAGGCACAGCCTG
Organism: Gekko gecko; assembly: GCA_029375565.1. NCBI lineage: Eukaryota > Metazoa > Chordata > Lepidosauria > Squamata > Gekkonidae > Gekko > Gekko gecko. Next base: position 178,072,212 of record JAPDNY010000007.1, on the reverse strand, counting down.
GAGGAACGTTCCGATGCCGCACCAGTGGTTAAACTGGCCAACTCCCGTCTGGGAGACCCAGGTTCAGATCCCCACTCCTGCCGTGGAAGCCCGCTGGGGGTGGTCCTTGGGCGACTCACACATGTGCGGCATAATCTGCCTACCTCGCAGGGTTGTTGTGAGGAAGCAGTAGTGGAGGGGAGCTCCTTTGGGTCCCGAGTCGAGAGAGAAGCGTGGTACAGATGAAGTAAGTAAACCTATGAAATGTTTGCCACCTCGATACCAGAAACAACTGAGAGAAGACAGAATGATAGTAATGAGAGGGAGAGAAGGTAAGGAGAAAAGCGCATTCTGGCCATGGAAACCCAGCGGCCACATTTAGACACTGCAACAAAACTCCGAGGGGTCTGCGAGGGGCACGAAGGCCGTCAGGCCCGCACACTCCCTTCCCTTTATGATTCGAGTCATTGTGGCTTGGCAAGCCTTGGCTCAGGTTCCAGTTCATCGTGATGTCTGCAAGCAGCTGTCTGGGCCGGCTGGCGCTGGTTACTTCCCACAAGACAGTGAAGCTTAGAGTGCGAGTTTGTGGAGCGTCATCAGACGCCAGCCGGCCTGAGCAGCTGCATTCGGGCGTCACAGCAAATCGGAGGTTGAATCCGGGTCTCCCAAGGAGGAGGTGGAGGGGGTGGGAGCCGCGTTCCCACCCCCGCCACGAATCGAGGTTTAGAGTGATGCTTGAATGTGGCTAGTGAGGCACAAACTCTGGTTTGCTCCGTGAGAAACCGGAGCTTGGTTTATTTGCGTGTGTGTGTGTGTGTGTGTCCCCTCCCCTTGCCGATGAGACTGAGGCTGAAAATTTGCTGGCTTGTTCTGGCGCCAGTTCGTGGTGGCACCCAACTCCCTTACTCACACACAGGCATTATAAATGAGGAGTAAATCTTTTCCTTAAAAAAAAAGAAGAAGAAGAGTCCCCAAAGAATTCACAGCCTCCAGTTTGGCAAAACTGCCCGTTTTGGGCATGGCCAGACATGGTTAGCGCAAGGACGGCCCAAAGCGAGGCCGTGCACACAAGGGCTGTCCAGGCTGCTGCTTGTCTGAGCACAGGCTGTGCACATACGCGCATACACACCCACACCTCTCTCCTCAGAGGTTTTGGGGGGAGGTCAGCACTGCTTTCCTGGGTGCCCCTTTTCTGGTTGTTGGAGGAGAGCAGCGCCCCCCCCCGGCTGCCTTGACTGCACCCCCCCCCTTAAGTTGCTGTCCCCAGTTCACCCCCGGCCACCCTGGCCTTCCTTTCCTCCAACCCGGATTGGTCCGGCGCTGCCCAGCGTGAGTCACGGCGAGCTGGCCGGTCCCTTGGCTGTGCAGAGCGGCATTCCGGAGCGGGCCGCGGGAGCCAGCAGGCGGGAGCAGCAGCCTTTGTGCCAGTCTGACTTTCCCCCGTCCTGGTTGCTCTTTTGCCATTTTTGGCCAGAAAGTCTCTTGCTTTGGAGCTGTCTCTGTTCTAATTATACTTCTCCCCCCCACCCCCACCCCGCCCCCGGTTCTGGGATGGAAGAGATAGTCACGGCCAGCCCCTTTGGCTGGGCGGTGGGGAACAGCCGCGTCCTTTCCCAGAGCGACTCTCTGCCCTGCAAGCAAATCCGACCCACGTCCCCCAGGCCCTCTCCTCTGATTGCGGGCCGGGACGATCAGGCTGAACACAGGAGCGGGGTGGGGGGAAGCGCAGGCACCTTCATGCACCAGAGGAGAGGTCTTTGCTCTTGCCCCGAGCCCCTTGCGTGCACGAGCTTCCTTCCCAAGTTCTTGCTGATTGTTTCCAGAAATTCCTGTGCTGTCGTCCGTTCCCCCCCCGCGCACCCTGTGTGGGTGTGTTGTTGTTGTCCTGACACGATACTTACAAATGACACATTGCTCCCCTCTCTGCAGCATCAGTGTGAACACGGGGGTGGGGGGTGGAATGCAGGCAGCAGATTTTCTGCGTGCGGCACTTGAAGAGGAGGAAGGAGGGTGCCGGAGACGTCGCCTCCGTGGGTTGTGTACTTCAGAGGCGGGCCCCCGCCCCCTCGGCAGGCTCCTCCGCCTTGTAACGGGCTTGCGTTGGTTGCTTAGAGCTCTCCACGCTGGCAGGTGCGCATAGTGTGCACACGGAGGGAGGTTAGCATTGGATTAAAGCCCACGAGGAGTCCTGCTGGCCTGGATCGACTGACAGGCCTTCATGGGGTGTGCTGTGGGCAATGTTCCCTCTAAGCTGTGGAGTCGAGTAAGGAAGAATTCTACTTTGTGAGCGACTGGCATTAAGGTTGTGAGCGAGCAATTTGGCTGCTGCATAAATTAGTTTGCTCTGGAGCCCCATCCTTCCTGAGCTAAGGCAAGAATGTGTGAGCTGGAGGCTAAGAAACTGTGAGCTAGCTCACACTAACTCAGCTTAGAGGGAACACTGCCTGTGGGGCTTTCTCATTCAGATACCCGTGGGCAACTGGGGACGTGCTGGAAGCATCCGGCAGCAGGAATTGGGGGGGGAGCAAAAGAGTGTTAATTATACTAACGATGGTCCAATGCAGTGTCCCAGATTAAATCCAACCACAGGTCGGGGCTTTTTTGTTTATTTCCACGTTGTGTTAAACATACGGATGGCCTCTTTCTGTGCAGCACTAGCAATGTGGGTATGTGCCACGCCAGTGTCCAAAGTGCGCACGTATGGTTGTCAGCAACCCGGCTTGAATATGATGCCCGGCAGACGAGATCTGGCTGCCCGAGGCCGTTAGCCAAGCTGCGAGAGCGTGGGAGGGCTGGGGGACCCCAGCTTCTGCGGACAGCCCAGAAGGGAGGGGGGAGAGGAGAGAAGTGCTGGGCTCTCCCCAGGACGACCAGCAGGGAAGCTGGAGCTGCTTCGAAAGGCCTTAGAAAGGTCCCTTGCTGGTTAAACGCGTGTTGCGCACTGTGACCCGTGTTCCCTCTAAGCTGAGTTAGTGTGAGCTGGCTCACAGTTTTCTAGCCTCCAGCTCACACATTTTTGTCTTAGCTCAGGAAAGATGGCTTCAGAGCAAACTAATTTATGCAGCAGGCAAATTGCTCGCTCACAACTTTAATGCCGGTAGCTCACAAAGTAGAATTTTTGCTCACCAGACTCCAGAGCTTAGAGGGAACATTGACTGTGACCTCTTGGTCCTGCCGATTTTGATTGGAAAGCGTTTTCCGCCTTGGAGCCTTGATTGCAGTTTATAAAATAAAACAGAATGTGGTTTGTAAAATTATGTGTGTGTATATATATAAAGTAATACTCTCCCCCCCCCCCTTCTTGTTCTGCAGCCACTGCATTCACCAGATTTTGGAGAGTGTCAATCATATCCATCAGCATGATATTGTACACAGGGACTTAAAGGTAATCCTTGCTTTAATGCCGTTTAGTGTCAGTTTTAGAGGTCAGGGCTGGTGGAAGCAGATGGCGTGGAGAGAGTCACACGGGGAGGCCCTTCTTTCCTCACTCAGAGTGGGGGGCGGGGGGCGGCTGGCTCCAGTGACTCGGGTGTGTTTGCTCAGTAATCATCCATCTAACATTTCTCCCCAACCCTGCACAAGGCACAGTTTCTCATTCAGAAGTTGTCATGGAGTGAAGTCTCAGACTTGTATTTGTAGCAGGACACTTCAGGGCCGTAGTTCTGACAAGAGCTGTTCTTGAAAAAAGAGCAGTTTCTGTCAAGAGCTCTCTCCACCCCACCTACCTCACAGGGTGTCTGTTGTGGGGAGGGGAAGGGAGAGGAGCTCGTAAGCCGCTCTGAGACACCTTTGGGTAGTGAAGGGCAGGGTATAAATCCAATTTCTTCTCTTCTTCTCTTCTCTGTGCCCATCTGTCTGTCTGTCGTCGTCCCCCCTGCCCCGCCGCCCCAGGAGCAGTGGGTCTGCCTGCACAGTGGGAGTCTGCCCCCCTTTGGCTGGGGGTTCTCCTGCCCCCCTTTGGTTCTACAGCCCTGGCGATTGGCAGCAGTTCCAGTTGCTACAGGCACATGTGGCCAGGCAGTTGTTGTGGAAGAGATTTTTTTTGAAGTTTCACTAGCAGAGTTACAGGAAAAGCTCCCCTCCCACAGACACACATACGCCTGTGTGCCTGGAGGGGCAGCTGATGTGTTTTCCACAAAGCAACAAACCAAATGCAGGCTAGACCCCTAAGCAGGGGAGACAGAAGACGGCACTGGGCGGATTTGTTGCAAGCGGAACCAAACCAGAGACAGCAGAAGACTCTGCCGGAACAGATTTAACGGGTTGGGGGTGGAAGGCTGCAGTGTTGGGCCAGGGATTGGCCAGGAATGGTGCTGAGTGGCTCTCCCCCCGGTAGCTGCTGGCCCGTCTACTAAGGCAGCCCCAGGGAGCGATGGAGAGGCTGAGAGACTTGCCTGAGGTCGCTTTGCATTTTGGTGCTGCGTCTGGAAACCGTAGCAGTATCTACATTCTTAGGGCTCAACCAAAATAGCCCTTTTGGTTGCGACACGGTTTCAAAACGTGGAGGCAAGTGTGCATCCACCAGAGAGGTGATGGCTTTGCGGCACTTTTGACTGCCCATAACTCATGCTCCCCCGCTTTGGACTTCCAGCGGCACGTCCATTGCTCACAATGCAGGAATCCAATCTTGCCCCTTCCCCGGTTGCAAACCTCCGAATCCTGGGCTCAGAATGATACTTGTGCCTTTAGGAAAACCCTGAGATGCATTTGGTTACATGAGTGTTCAGTTACCATACTTATAATCTCAGGTAAAGTTCCCTGCTGGATGTGACCAGGAAGCCTGACTTCTCAAGCCAGCATGCCCGTGTGCCCCTGTTGAGCGTCTCCTGTTACTTGCCAGCCTTGGGTGGGAGCAGCTTCTGGGTGCCTGGTGGTTCTGGAGGTCTCCAAGAGAGATGCTCCTTTCTCACCAGCCAGGGCAGTGCGGTGTAGCAGGCAGAGTGCTGAACTCTGGGAAGCTAAGTAATTGGATGGGAGGCCGCCCAGGGAGAAGTCCCGGATTGCGGCAGGCAGGCAGGCAGGCAGTGGCCGGCCACCTCCAAACGCCTCTTGCCTTGAGGACCCCACCAGAGTTGGCCATAGGTCAGCTGTGACGTGATAGGGGTGGGGGTGGGGGTGGGGAAAGTGTCACGGGGTCTGGTAGCCTACTGGGAAATGCCAGGATTGGCTCTTGGTCTTAATAAAAGCAGCCTCTACTCCCCAGATAGTTTTCCTTTTGCATACGAGGCATCTTCTGATTTTCTTTCGCTTCAGGTGTCCTGTGATTACAGGGAGGCATTGTTATCTGGATGCAAGAGTTTCTACCCCAGTTGTAAGCCTTCTCACAGTGACCTGTGTATGTCTCTTGCTCACTCTTGCTAAAAGTTGTGTGCGTACATGGGCATGGCACCAGGTCAGTTGCTGGCTTGAGTATTTTTTTTTAAAAGAGCCAGCTGTTCTGCTCTGCCTCCAGTGGATTGCTTTGGGCCATAGATCCCTTAGCCCTCATTAGCCGACCCCCCTCCCCCCGTGGGAGAAACCTGAGTGGCAGTGGCAGGCACGCAGGAACTTTGCTTGGCTCAGGTAGCAACTTACGATGCGCACCTTGGTTAGGAGCGGGGATTCCCGGAGTCCCCACCCAGCTATGACTTGTGCAAAATCCCCAGATCCACAGGACGTAACCAGGGAAAATCCACTTCAGCTGTAACATCCCAGGTGGTGATGCCAAGTGGCCGGGGCGGGGGTGGTGCAGAGGCTTTAGGGAGCCCCTCTGAGGTGGGCTGCAGGTTGCCGTTTCAGAGGCATCGGAAGCCCAGGTCAGCTTCCCTTAGATCTACCTTGGAGCCTTCAAAACTGTTTTCCACTCTCTCTGCACTAGAGGCATAGATTGAGCTGCAAGATGTGGGGGTTTTCTTTATAACGGGCGACTCCGGCATCCTAGCTGGCAGCCTTTCCGCCATGGCTGGAGCGCCCTCCCGGTCCGCCCGATTTCCTTCCCGGCCCTGACTCCTCCGTTGTGAGCACAACGCTCCTTTTAAAGCGTGAAGCCAAACGGGCCGGGCAGCCGCTCAGAGCGAGATGGGTGAGCGCAGCCTCTTGGATCTGGAGGCAGAACACATCTTAAGTTTAAATATTTACTTTAAGCAGACAGGCACAAAGCAGTCGTAGCGCAGCAGGCAGCGTCCCTATATATCTGCTCTTTGACTTACCAAAGTGATTTCCAGACCGCGTTCCAGGAAACCCTGGCAGCTCGTTCCTTCGCAGTCTTGTCAGAGGGATGTCACTGAGATGCTGACGGCCGACAGATTGCCCAGAAGTGAGCCTGGCTGGCCGTCTCTGAACCTCCCCTTGTAAGGCACCACAGTTGTGGAGGGGATTGGCTGTGTCTGAAGGCGCCTTCCCGTTGGGGGCAGCAGCTTCGTCCAGAAGACCAGTCCGGTGGAAAGCTGTGCCACCAGGCCACAGCTGTCCACGGAGGGTTTTCAAGGCAAGAGGCGCTCAGAGGAAGAATGGAGCGGAGCTGCCAGCCATTTAAAGCGAACAGCTCTCTCCCTCCCTTCCTTTTCTCTTTCTGTCTGTCTTTCTCTCTTTCTCTCTTTTCTCTCTCTCTTTTTCTCCTTCTCTCCTTTCTCATCGTCTATTTGTTTTCTTTCCACTGCTCCCCTCCTTCCTTAACTTCCTTCCTTCCTGTCTTCTCTCCCCTTCTATTTCCCTCCCTCCCTTCCTTTTCTCTTTCTGTCTGTCTTTCTCTCCTTTCTCTCTCTCTTTCTCTCTTTTTCTCCTTCTCTCTTTTCTCGTCATCTATTTGTTTTCTTTCCACTGCTCCCCTCCTTCCTTAACTTCCTTCCTTAACTTCCTTCCTTCCTTCCTTCCTTCTCTCCCCATCTCTTTCCCTCCCTCCCTTCCTTTTCTCTTTCTGTCTGTCTTTCTCTCCTTTCTCTCTCTCTGTCTTTTTCTCCTTCTCTCCTTTCTTGTCATCTATTTGTTTTCTTTCCACTGCTCCCCTTCTTCCTTAACTTCCTTCCTTCCTTTCTGTCTTCTCTCCCCATCTCTTTCCCTCCCTCCCTCCCTTCAGTGTAGTGGTTAGGAGGGCAGACTCTAATCTGGGGGAACCGGATTTGATTCCCCACTCCTCCTCCACATGCAGCCAGCTGGCATGATCTTGGGCCAGTCCACAAGTTCTTTCGGAGCTGTTCTCTCAAGGGCAGTTCTCAGGAGAGCTCTCTCAGCCCCACCTACCTCACAGGGTGTCTTTTGTGGGGAGGGGAGGGGAAAGGAGATTGTAAGCTGCTCTGAGACTCCGAGTAAAGGGCAGGGTATAAATCCAATCTCTTCTCCTTCCTTCCTGCCTTCCTTCCTACCTTTCTTCCTACCTTCCTTCCTCCTTCCCACCCTCCTTCCCACCCTCCTTCCCACCCACCCTCCCTCCCTCCCCCCTCTCTCTCTCTCTCTCTCTCTCTCTCTCTCTCTCTCTTTCTTTCTTTCTTTCTTTCTTTCTTTCTTTCTTTCTTTCTTTCTTTCTTTCTTTCTTTCTTTCTTTCTTTCTTTCTTTCTTTCTTTCTTTCTTTCTTTCTTTCTTTCTTTCTTTCTTTCTTTCAAAAATGGAGGCTCGCTCACAATTCTGATCCTATTAGGTCTTTGGGCTTACGGGACTCTGTGGCTTAGAGGGGCCACTGGTGGTCTCCGATCCAGGTGCTGCCCAGGGTCGACTCTGCTCAGCTTCCACAGGCCTGATGAGAGGAGCCTAGCCGGGGCTGTCCAGATAGAGGCACGAAGTGAACGGAGGCGGTTTGCCATTCCCTGCCTCTGTGCACCAACCCCGGACTTCCTTGGTGGTCTCCCATCCAAGTACCGATCAGGGTACCAAGTACTCGCCTTGCTTGGCTTCCACAGATCTGATGCGGCTAGGCTAGCTGGGGCTGTCTGATCAGGGCTCCCCCCACCCCCCTCCCCCCCTCCCTGCAGCCAGCCGGAGGTGAAGGGTTGGAGGAAGTAGAGGAGCTCCACAGAGGTTGGGAGCGACGGAGGAGCTCCGGGGTGCTCTGCGGAGCTTCTCTGTTTCCTTCCTTGCATGACAGAGAGCTGGATGAGGGGCCAGCCTCGGGCAGAGGGACCCGCCAGTGGCTCGGAAACCTCTAGGGTCACCCTGTGGCAACGTTGCCTTGGAGAAATGACCCCCTACCCCCCAAATATAAGCTCCCAGCTGTAGTCTGGTCCTGGGTTGGTGGTCTTCTCTGAGGTCTCAGTCCTTCCTCTACAGCCCGAGGCAATCAGGCAGAAGTTCACGACAGAGCCTCAGTACCAAGGAGGAATGCTCCCCCCCAGAAGAACATCAGAGCAGTCCTGCTGGATTTGACCCATGGAAAGTCTCCCCAGCCCAGCCCCGTGAGTGTCTCACACAGTGGCCGGCCACTTACTCGCCATCCCTCTCTCCAGGCTGGCTCTGAAGGACCCGGAGGCTGAGGTGGGGGGCCTTCGCGAGAGCCCCTTGCCCCGTCCGAGAGGGTCTCTCGCCCACCCACTTCCTCCCCAGGAACTCTGGAGCGGAGGTCGAGGTTTCCTGGCTTGCAGGCCGGCCACTCCAGCGAGTTTCTCTCTCGCCCAAAGGTGCCGAGTTCCTTTATTTTGTCCCTCTTTGACCACCCGTGAGGCCAAAGGGATGCAAGGCTGGGGTGGCTCGGGGTTGTCCTAATCAGTACCTGCTGGCCCAGGGAAATCTTGGAGCAAGGGCTACAGGCTACAAATTATGGTTAGGACTTGATTTTTTCCAGACAGGGGCTCACAGGATCTGTTAAGGGAAACAAAAGGCTGCTGGGCACAACAAGCAGCTCCGGAAGCAGCCGGGGTGGGGCAGGGGGGAGGAGAGCGGCCAGGTGAGAGTCCACATGCGAAGCACATTCAAAATTGTGCACAATTCAAGGATCAGTAACCACCGGCGGGTTTGCCACATGCATGAATGACACCGATTTCTGTGGACAGCCTGTAGACCTGCCAGTTTGTTCATTTATCTGCACATGACTTGTGCACGCAAAGCTGCCTTCTCGTGAGTCAGGACCCCCCCCTTGGCTCATAAATGTCCGTCTTGTCTGCTTTGACTGGCAGCGGCTCTCCAGGGTCTCAGGCGGAGGTCTTTCCCATCACCTCCTGCCTGGTCCTTCTCCCTGGAGATGCTGCCAGGGATTGAACTGGGGACCTTCTGCATGCCCAGCAGAGGCTCTGCCACCGAGCCCTGGGCCCCTCCCCACTCTGTCCCATTCGCTTACAAAGTGAAGAAGATGTCTCTCTGATTTGAGCGTTCCAGGCAGTGTCCCAGTTAGGGGAGCGGAGCCCTTTTCCCCTCAAGCCCCTGCCAGGCAAGCGGGCCCTGGGCAGATCTGTTCAGCCTCACAATTAGACCTTCAGCATTGTATACAAAGGACTGCAAAGACATGAGGCTCAGAGGATGCGTAGTGGCCAACTCAGCAGCCTGGGCTTGCTCAGCAATGAAAATGCGCCTCACATGGTTTAGGGGGCCAGGAATTCAGCTGAGGGCAAGAATCATTCCGATTCGCTCCAGTTCTGTAACCTGCCGGGAGGAGTCGAGTCCAGTCAAGCCAGGATGTCCCTGTTCCAGAACCGGAATGCTCCCTGCGCAAAGGTTCGCGTGGCATCTGGGCTCTCCTTTGGCAGCCACAGAAGTCAGCCACTCATCGGGCAGGTGAAATAGCAGTTAACAGCCAGCCCATCTGGGGGGACTGACCCAGGCTGACTGGGGGGGGGGCAGAGCACCGACCCAGCCAGAGCCAGAGGTTGTGGGAGGCAGCCCCTGGATGTGGTATTTGCACGAGTCCCTGCATAGACGACTGTTTGCACTATGCACTGCTTGCAGGCACTTCCTGCAGCAGTTCCAAGCATCCCTGGGAGGTTTTTCTGATTGGAGGCCAATATCCCAGCCACATGCCAAGTAGGGGCAGATCCCACAGTTAGCCCTGTAATTAGCGGCTGGTGCAAATGGATCGAAAAGGAAACCAGAATGACTGAACCTGGCAGCGAAACCCCCAGCTTATCCAGAGAGAGAGAAATAGAATGGCTTCGCTGCGATACTGGAAGCGCCAGGCCTTCTAGCCGTGGGTTTCTCTGGGCTTGGGAAATGGGTGGGGTGGGGGGATGGAGTGAATGAGGAGAATGTTCACTGCCACGAGCCAAATTCTGGCGTATCTGGGGGAGGCGGTAGGTAAAATATCACCAAACAAAATCTGCGAGGGTGCGTCACGACACCCGGAGCCTGTTCCAAGCGTCTCTTGTTGTTGTGCATTAGCCATTTTTGTTCTTTCCAGGGTTATTTTTCTGCCCCAAGCACATCCCTGGGAAACATTTACCATCTCACAGACATGTGGGTCCATTGTTTTTGCCAGCCTGTAGGGAACTCCACCCGTCCCTCTCTCTGGTGCGAAGCAAGCACCATAGAACCCGACCCAACGGTCCTTTGGGGGATTCTTCCCTGCCCCCAGGAGCTTTCCTGCTTGCAGGCAGGGTGGGACAGGTGGTCCCCCGTGCTCTCGCCAGCCACCTCTCCGGAGGCCAGAGCGATCCTCCCGCTTCTCCGCCCGCCCTGTCCTGAACAACCAGGGAGACTTCTCATCCCAGAGTTCCTCCTTCAGAGCGGGAGGTTTTGCCTCCTGGGATTGCAATCCGGGTGTTTGGCCAAGGAACGGAGAATGTCCTCTTCCGCTGTCATGGCAGGAAAGGCTTCTGCTGAGGGGCGGAGGGCTCTGCACCGTGTGGTCTGAAAACTCTTTGCAGCAGCCCGGACGGTCATTGTCTGGCGCAAGCAAAACTTCCCCTGGAGGGCGGGAGGTGCCAGGACCCAGGTGCTGGAGTCACAGTGCTTGTGCGATGTGGCAGAGGCATGAAGTCTCCTAGGCAGGGAAGACCCACTGGGGCACGTTGCTGCAAGGCAGCTGGCCAGGAGCAGGGGGGGGGTAAGCGAGTTGCGGCTTGAGAGGACAGCTGGCTGTGGTGATGGCCAGAGCTCAATGGGGCTGGACCCAGTCCCCCCACCACCACGCTTTCACTTTGGTTTGGCACCGAGCACTTCCGCCTTCTGAGATTCCTTGGCGATCCCTGGAGCGCCGCTGTAGTTCCTTGGGGTCACCCAGGGCCCTTTCTGGGGGCTGCGGTCTGGGGTGTGGTCCTGGTTCTTCCTCTGAGTGAGTGGGGTGGCCTGGATGAGTGAGGTGTTGATAGGCCTTGTTGCTGGGGGGAGGGGGGGGCTGTGACTCTCTGAACGCTTTTTGATCTCCCCGCTGGCTCCTTTTAGATGGACGCGGTGTCTGCGTTTTAGTTCACTGGGCCTTTCTGACCACCACCACCACCCCCGGTAAATTTGAAGAGGTCTGCTGGCTCGCTTGTCCTTTGACGATCGCCCAGCAGTGAGGACCCCCCCCCAGATGTGGGTGGGCGCTGTGGACGGGTGGGCGTGCCTCCCATACAGACCAGACAGGAACTGGGCCGCCTCCCGCAGGGCAGAGTGATCTTGAACAGAGAGCAGGAAAGCAGTGGGCTCCTGGGCTCTGGATCACTGGGGGCAGCCAACCAGCAGCTCTTAGCAAGTCCATTCCACACACGCACGCACTCTGGATGCTCTTTGTCAGCGTTGGTGCCAAGAATCCCGTGCGCGGCCTTCCAAGAGTTGCCCAGTAGCCAGAGGGGCTGCCTTTCTGGGTGCGGCTGCTGGTCTGGCAGCTCAAAGTGTGGGTCATGGCCCCTGGGGGGCTGGACTGCGGGGAGCTGCAGCCAAGGTCTTCCTGGACTGCACTGGGGGGATTGCACGTTTGAGCACTCACATGGGTGGGGGGAGAAAGAAGAAGGCAAGGGTGTCTCTGAATGGGGAGCACTGAAGCATTCGGCAACATTGGAGTCAGAGGGAAGGAATATGTGCTGCGCCGGGGGGGGGGAGCGGAGCAGGTGGCTCCCTGCCGGGGCAGGGGTGGGGCCGTGGTGCTCTTTGCGCCCCCTCCCCGTCCCTGGCTGAAGCAGAATAAACCGTGCCGATGATCCAGGCTGCTTTGCGTTCAGCCGCCCTTGGTGCCTGGTTCGCCCCCCCCCCCCGGTGGAGGTCTGCAGATGAGTCAGTGAGCGTACGCAGACCAGCATCTTATTCTCTTGTTTACTCGTCTGGTGGCCTGGGGACCTCGTGGGATTTTCTCTGGGAATTGTATCACCGCAGTCTGCTGGCGTCTGCTGGCACCGCCAGGTCTCCGCATGGATGTGTCAGAAGCAAATCTGAAAGCAGCGCTCTGTCAGCGCCACCTGTTGTTGATTCTGGGCACTGATCGCGCCAGGCCTTGGAGTGGGGAGCGCACCTGGTGCCTGGCGAGGGTTGCCAGGGGGCCTCCTGGGAGGGGGGGGTGTCACTGCACTGGTGACAGGGGAAGGGGCCTCATCCCCTTCCTGGGAGACTGGGGATTTGCCGCAGCTACCAGTAGGAACATCTCTGAAGTCAAGGAGGAGATTTGGGGGTGGGCGTGTTTGCAGAGGATGAAAAAGCTGGAGGGGGGAAAGTAACGTGTTTTTTTTTCTGCTCTTTCTTTCCGTGGCTCCGCCTCCTTTGTGCCTCAGCCTGAGAACCTGCTACTGGCCAGCAAGTGCAAGGGGGCGGCGGTCAAACTGGCGGACTTTGGGCTGGCCATCGAAGTGCAGGGGGAGCAGCAGGCCTGGTTTGGTAAGTCTGCCCCCAAACATCTCCCCTCCAGTTCCCCCGACCCACGGAAGCGTTGGGGGAGGGCTTGTCCTTCGGCTCTCAAGTGGGGGCCAGAAAAGCAGGGGCCGGTTGGCAGCCAAGGAGTGACCTGAGCCCCGGGGCCTGGTGCAGAACTCGGTCTCCCTGGTCCGTCCGTCCTTCCTTCCTTCCTTCCTTCCTTCCTTCCTTCCTTCCTTCCTTCCTTCCTTCCTTCCTAACCAATGTTTTAGTTGCTGTTTTTATGTCTTGTATGTGTTTTAAGTCTGTTTTTAATTGCTTTAATGATGTGTATTGGGGGGGGTCGGTTTTAATGGTCTTAAAATGTGATTTTTATCACACACGTTTAAAATTGTTAGCAGCCTTGGTGGCCCTTGTAAGGCAGAATGTAAACCTTGTGAAATAAATAGACCAGCCGAAGAGGCTCTCTTGACCCCAGGTGCACAAGCAACGCACAGAGCTGGACTCGGGTGTTGTTCCTTAAGAGAGACCCTCCTCACAGCTTGCCCGCCCTGCTGTCACAAGAGCAGAGTCACCAGAGCGGAGGGTCAGTGTTCCAAAAGTGGCCCACGTCGGCATCTCCTCTGCTGATCCAGGCTGCGTGGCACGACTCCTGTATTCGGGGCCCCCCTCCGCTTCACCGCCTGCTGCTTGTGTGTGGGGGGGGTGAGGTTGGGCTTTGCGTGCTGGATTGCCCGGCCGTTCCTGATGCGGTGGAACTGGGGGGCAGGAGAACAGGAAGGGGGAGGGCTTGGTTTCTTGCAACCGCCTTATTGCTCAGGTGACTTCTGATTCCAGCATGTCCGTGCCCTTCCCATAGCATCCCGTTACCGCTGGGGGGGCGTGTGGGGCCAGCAACAGAGGAGAACTTGACCTTCCCCCACAGTGTATTAGTGGCTGCCTCCGTTCCAGTGAGGGACCTGGGAATAGATGCACCCGAGGGGGACAGCTGCGGGGCTCTTTGGGGCCTGCGGAGCTTAAGAGCAGCCTCTGACCTAGGGAGCGAAGGTGCCCGGCCTGGGGGCTCAGAGGGCGTTCTGTTTCCTTGGTGGCCTCTCTTCCCTCTTGCCCGACTGAGTCTGCTTCCTTTTCAAAGTGCGGAAGAGGCGGGGGCCTCACGGCCTTCTGGATTTTGTGCCCAGCCTCTGGCACGAGGAGGAAGGGCCGCTTTATTTTCAGGGGCTGATACCGTGGGATTTATTTTTGGCAGGGTTTGCTGGCACTCCGGGCTACCTGTCCCCTGAAGTCTTAAGAAAAGATCCTTATGGAAAGCCAGTGGATATCTGGGCCTGTGGTAAGGCATTCACCAGGCACATTTGCTTTTGCTGATAGCTGCGCTTAACCTGCTGTGGATTTGTCTGATCACTTAGAATACGTGTAGCGTCTGGTACAGCGCCTTGTAGGGAGCTCTGTCTATTTAATTGTGTTCTCAGGTAATGCCAATAACCAAATAAATGAAATTTATTTGGCTGGTTTTGTGCCTTTAAAAAAACCAAAAAAAAGCAGCCCAAGTCTCCTGTTAAAGGTGAGTTTGGATTATGAACATAAGAACATAAAAGAAGCCAATGTTGAATCAGGCCAATGGCCCATCTAGTCCAACACTCTGTCACACAGCGGCCACAAATACCAGGTGCCATCAGGAGGTCCAGCAGTGGGGCCAGGGCACCAGAAGCCCTCCCACTGCTGCCCCCTCCAGCACCAAGAGTAGAGTGCATCGCCTGCCCCAGACTGAGAGCTCCTATCTATACCCTGTGGCTAATAGCCACGGATGGACTTCTGCTCCATATGTTTATCTAATTCCCTCTTGAAACTGTCCATGCTTGTAGCTGCCACCACCTCCTGCGGCAGTGAATTCCATGTGTTAATCACTCTTTGGGTGAAGAAGGATGTCCTTTTATCTGTTCTAACCTGACTGCTCAGCAATTTCATTGAGTGTCCTCGAGTTCTTGTATTGTGAGAAAGGGAGAAAAGTACTTCTTGCTCAATCTGCTCTATCCCATGCATAATCTTATAAACCTTGATCATGTCACCCCTCAGCCGTCATTTCTCCAAGCTAAAGAGCCCCAAGTATTTTAACCTTTCTTCATAGGGGAAGTGTTCCAACCCTTTGACCATTCTAGTTGCCCTTCTCTGCACTTTTTCCAATGCTATAATATCCTTTTTAAGGTGTGGAGACCAGAACTGTACACAGTATTCCAAATGAGGTCGCACCAATGATTTATACAGGGGCATTATGATACTGGCTGGTTTGTTTTCAGTTCCCTTCCTAATAATCCCCAGCATAGCGTTGGCCTTTTTTATTGCAGTTACACACTGTCTAGACATTTTCATTGAGTTATCTACTATGATTCCAAGATCTCTCTCTTGGTCAGTCTCTGCCAGTTCAGACCCCATCAATGTGTATTTATATTTAGGATTTTTGGCTCCAGTGTGCATCATTTTGCACTTGGCCACACTGAACCCCATTGGCCACGTTGACGCCCACTCACCCATCCTCGGCAGATCCCTTTGGAGTGCCTCACAATCCTCCCTGGTTTTCACCCCCCTGAACAACTTTGTGTCATCTGCAAATTTACCCACTTCACTGCTTACTCCCAATTCCAAGTTGTTAATAAAGAAGTTAAAAAGCATCGGACCGAGTACTGATCCCTGTGGTACCCCACTGCTTACCACAGTGGGGTAGAAGAGACAGAAGTCCCCTGTCTGCACGGACTTGTAGTGGCAGAGCGCAGAGGAGAGGGCGTCACACACGAGGGCTCATCTTCCAGCCTGGGGGCCTGTCAGTCTGGTGCCTTGTGGCTGCCCAGAGGGGCTGCGTGTGGCTCTGTGGGAGAGCCGCTGCTTGCCGCGCAGGAGGTCCCCAGTTCAATCCCTGGCAGCTCCGTTTAAAAGGACTGGGCAGGAGGGGATGGGAAGGGCCTCTTCTGCCCGAGACCCTGGAGAGGAGCTGAGGCCAGTCTGAGTAGACAAGGCTGACCGCAATGGACCCACGATGGTCTGATTCGGTGTAAAGTGGCTGCATGGGAGTGCGTGGACAGAGGCAGCCATAGCAATGCCACCCGTAGTTCTGGGACACGGGGCGCGTTCTGCCGGTGGGTGGCTGGATTAAGGGGCTCTTGCCGGCCTCGGTGTAATCCTCCTCTTCTCTCCTCTCCCTCAGGAGTTATTCTGTACATATTACTCGTGGGGTACCCACCCTTTTGGGATGAAGATCAGCACAAGCTATATCAGCAGATCAAAGCAGGGGCCTATGACGTAAGAGAGTTCTCTGGATAAAGGGGCTTCTGTTCGGCTGACTGGAATAAGCCAGTCCAGAGACGCTGCGGTTAGTCTGGCTGCGGGCAAAGAGGAGGCGGACGTGTGGCCGGAGTGCTCTTCCGTGGGCTCTGCTGTGTTCGGGGCAACGACGGGAGGACATGGGAAGGCAGAGGGGGGCAGGGTTGCCAACCTCCAGGTGATAGCTGAAGCTCTCCTGCGATTCCAGCTGGCCTTCAGGCGATAGAGATCAGTTCCCCTGCAGAAAATGGCCACTCTCCGGCCTTAGACCCCACTGAAGTCCTTCTGCTCCCCAAATCCCCCCCTCCCCCCCAAGCTCCAGGAATTTCCCAACCTGGAACTGGCAACCGTAGCAGAGAGGGTTTCATACCAGTAGAATGCACCCTTAGGACCCAAAATTCCCTGTTTGAGAGCAGCTGGTAACAGAGAGGTCTCCAGTACCTCCACGTTGCCCGCTTTGGGTGGGTTTCAGGGATTGCAGGGCTTGCTTCCAGTTCATTCCGGCATTGCTCTCCTGGTGACTTACCATGGGAGACTGAGAGCGCTTAGTTGCTCTTCACAGTTTTGATCTTCAGCGCCGAGTCAGGAATCGCCTCCCCCCCCTCGCCCTGCATCTGCCAGTGGTGTTTGTGTGTCTTTGGGGATCAAATAAGTGGCCAGAGTCTACCCCAAAACCATGGCAGCTGAATCCAAGAGGAATGCGCGTGCAATTGTGTCCTTCCCTGGAAAGAGATGGAGGAGGAACAGTGTTTAAAAAACGGGGACAAAGTTATCTGGTCATTTAATCCCACCCTCCGCCCCTGCCGTTGCCTGCTCTGAGGCTGGCCTCTCTTGAACGTATTTCCCAAAAGCGCAGCCTGCTGATTGTCCCTGAAAGGGGGGAAGGAGGGTGGTGTGTGAATGCGGACTCTTCCACATTTGCTGGGCAGAATGCAAGGCAGAGAAGTCGCTTATCACCACCACCACCACCACCCAGACGTCTCTGCAGGAATCACCCGCTGCTCCAGTCCGGTCTTAGCTTTGTTCGAGGGTCTCTGTGCATGGCCCCCGCCAAGGCCCTCCTTGGGTGGAGATCTCTGCCGGGCCCCTTGCCTGCACGTGGGCGGGAGTGTGGGGGCTCGCCACGGGCTGCAGTGTGCAGGTGAAGGACAGGAGGGCAGAAGAAGCCGCCCGATTCCAGAAACGTTCTCAGCACCATCCCTGGTCTCCCCCCCCCCCCGCCCCTCCTAGTTTCCTTCTCCAGAGTGGGACACGGTGACTCCCGAAGCAAAGAACTTGATCAACCAGATGCTGACAATAAACCCAGCCAAGCGCATCACCGCCGACCAGGCTCTTAAGCACCCATGGGTGTGTGTAAGTATCGCCTTTCTCACACTCCGTCCTTCGCAGAAGATGCCCTTCAGAGGTCTGTTGTGTCATCCTGCAGGTCACTGGGCTCATCCAAAATGGGTGGGGGGCCTTTCAGCAATTTGGGGAGCGAGGGGCACCGGACAAAGGCTTTGCTCATGTAAATCCAGGGCAGGAAGTGGATCTCCACTCAAGCGACTCAGTGCCCTGCCGGGGCAACATCGTGGTGGCCCCGGAAGGCTCCCCTTTCATGCTGAAAATGTTCCCTTGGCGCACAGTCAAGTGTTGCTTTGCTTTCCTGCGAGGCTTCTTCTTTTAAAAAAAATGTTTTGCACATATGTTTGTGGTGATGGTGGTGGTCTAACCGTGCGCTTTCTTATCCCAGCAACGATCCACTGTGGCCTCTATGATGCACAGGCAAGAGACTGTGGAGTGCTTGAGAAAGTTCAACGCCAGAAGGAAGCTCAAGGTGAGTTTGCAGGTGGAGGGGGCGGGGGGACCGACACAAGGACTGGGGTGCACGCTCTATGCGCCTCTGACTGTCTCTGCAGTTGGGGATGAGATCAGGATGGGCTTTGGTCCTATGATCTCCTGTGACCATACAAAATGGAGAGGGATGAACTGGGCTGTATATTCCCTTTGTGCCGCAGCAAGGGCACTCATTTCGTGACTGCTGACAAAGGCGAGCGGTGGATGGTCTCTGTAGTTGTGGGGGGCATTGAGAGGGGCCCTCTGCCTTCCTGGCACGTCCTGGGTCTTGCCCTGTTTGTCTGTGACCGTGCAGAACCGGACAGGGATTAACTGGGCAGCATGTCTCAATTGTGCCATGGCAAGAGCACTCATTTTGTGACCACTGATACAGGCTGGTGAACTTGTGCCAAAGGGAGTTAGAGGCCCCTGTAAGCTTTGAGGCATGGCACACAGTGCCCTGGCGGGATCGGTGCCCTGTACACATACCCCGTCTATCCAGGGAGATGGGGCAATTGTGGATGAGGCCTGCAATTCAGTCTGTCCCCCCCAATGTTCACCTTTTCTGCCTCTTTCAGGGCGCCATCCTCACGACCATGCTGGTGTCTCGAAATTTCTCAGGTGAGTGTTCCCTCTTCCTTTCTGTTTCCGTCCTCCTTCCGCCCCCTGGGCCTTTGAGTTCAGTCACTCTCAGGAAATGTGTCGGGGAGTCCGTCAAACACCTTTAAGTCAGCTCAAGAAAAACTGATGACTCAGGAGGCTTGGCTTAGGCCATTTTCTGCGTGACGCTCGAGGACGTGATCGTCCCATCCGTTGCCGCAGACTGAGCTGGACCCCGCGGCATCCTTCAGGGCTCGGTCAGGAGTTCCTCCCTTTAGGCCTCGTGGAGGCAGGCAGGCAGGCAGGCAGGCAGGCAGGCGTGCTCCTTCCCGCGCAGCAGTGGGGAGGTGGCCCTGGGCACCGGAGCCAGGCTCCTGATCAGCGGGCCTCCTCTGGAAGCGTCTGGGCAGCTGCTGTCCGCTCTCTGCGGGGCCTCAGCATGGCCGGCCGCTTCACGGGCATCAGTGGGACGCGTTGAATTCTGAAGGGAGTCTGAGTCCAGCGGCCCTTCTAAGACCAACCGAGTTTCGCTCTGGGTAGGAGCCTTTGGGTGCCTGCAGATGACCAGCTTCATGCTTCCACCCAGAGTTCAACTCGGTTGGCCTTCAGGGTGCCCCCCCCCCCCGGACTCAGGCTTCCTTCTGTTGCTTCTGGCCTGCACGGCCACCCTCCTGAGTCGGTCACTGCTGAATTCAGGTGAGGCACCTGGAGTGTTTCAGTGGGGGACACTTCCTCAGAAGAGCCGGGGGTGTGTGTGTGTGTGGAACGGAGAAGGAGTTCCCTCTCAGCATGGGGGTCAGCCCCCCCAGAGCACATCTGCCCCAGCTGTTGGGGTGAGAGGGGAGAGTTGGGGCGCCATGCCGGGCACCTTACTTTTTCTCCTTTCTGCGAAGAACCTCTTTCCTCTCAAATCCCTTGGGTCTGTGGAAAGGGCCAGAGAAGCTGGAAACGGCACGCGTTTGGGGAGTGGGCTCCGCTCTGAGCTTCTGCAAAACCCAGTTTCTTGCCAGTCAGGACCCTTTCCTTTAGTGCCCGAGCACCTGGACCGCCCCTGCAGCCGAGAGGGAGGTGCAGTCCCCGGGGGAACCGTCCCCACCCTGTCCCTTCAAAGAATGGGCATTTTGCAGGGGAGGCCAATTCCTCTTCACCAAGATGGCTTCATCCGTCTGTTGTCATGAGATCCGCATAAGCTCCTTCCCCAGATATCCCCCCACCCCACCCTTGTCAGTATCCCTCTCTCACCTGGTGTTCAGTTGCTATGGCCACCAGCCGTTGAACCCTCATTAGGCACCGTGTGTGATGCCGTTTCTGATCTTCTGGTGTTGGAACTTCACTTGGACTGGTAAAACATGGTGGCTCATAGGTCGGGGTGGGGGGGAAGTGGGATCTGTTCTCTCTCGTAAAATATTCTCCTGGCTGTTAACGGCTGTTTGTAGGTGGTGTTGGGGAGGGTGGGACTCCCGGTGAAGAGGGGAAAACCTGTCTCCGTGTGGGCACTTTGTGTGATTTTTTCCCTGGACGGTTTGGCACGATCTTGTCCCCGTTGGCTCTTGCGTCAGCCCCCTTCTTTGATTAGAGGGAAAACACGCCAAGAGCAGGTTTTTTTTTTTTTTTTAAAGGGAATCTAAATTTCCTCGGGAACCGCTGTTCATAGAGATGGCTGTGTGCTTCTTGTGTGCACTCTGGCTAAATGTTGCCTTTCCTGGATGAAGGCTAATCCCAAGTGTTTTGGCAGTCTTGCGTCAACCTAATGGTCAAGTCCCTCAAAGGTGCTATGTGCAGTGTTCCCTCTAAGCTGAGTTAGTGTGAGCTGGCTCACAGTTTTTTAGCCTCCAGCTCACAGATTTTTGTCTTAGCTCAGGAAGGATGGCTCCAGAGCAAACTAATTTATGCAGCAGCCAAATAGTTTGCTCACAACTTTAATGCCAGTAGCTCACAGAGTAGAATTTTTGCTCACAAGACTCCAGAGCTTAGAGGGAACATTGGCTATGTGATTCAGCTTCATAGAGATTTGTGTGTGTGTGTGTGTGTGTGTGTCCCTTTCTTCCCTTTCTTGCCCACCCCCACATTAGACTTTCATTCCTGTTTCAGAGTCGGGTGGGGGGGATGTTTCCTGCCTCTGTAGGGTTACCATCTCCTAGTCGCTCTTCAACCTTGCCTGACATAAGATGAAATGAGAAACGCAACGGACGCCTCATTTGGGGTGATGTTTTTCCTGATCCTGCCTGTACGTGCAATGGAAATTGGCTCCCGGTCTGTACACAGAAGACGACAGTTCTGATGGAGCAGATACACCTGTGCCCTCCTGAGTTCTGGGGGATTTCACAAGGCCTCTTAACTGAGCACACACTAAAGCTGTTGGCTTGACGTGGCGTGGGGTAAGATCAGAGGGAGCTGCCAGCGACATCCAGAGAGGGTCTCAGCTTGGGAACCTTC
Organism: Gekko gecko; assembly: GCA_029375565.1. Lineage (NCBI taxonomy): Eukaryota > Metazoa > Chordata > Lepidosauria > Squamata > Gekkonidae > Gekko > Gekko gecko. The sequence continues at coordinate 178,051,409 of JAPDNY010000007.1, read as the reverse complement.
CTGTCCTGGCTGGAGAAGTGAGCGTCTGATCTGTGTGTTGGACTCGTCAGGCCAAGGAAGGTGCTGGTATACCCAGAGCTGCCTGCGTCTGGACACTTGGGGAACTGGACTTCCGCTGATGGGGTTCTGCCGGCGTATTCCAAGCTCCACCTTCCAGGGAATGAAACCTGTGAACTGTAAACAAGGAATGTTGATTGTAAAATCCTCTGCTCTGTCGGTTGGATACCAAAGAATCCAATTAGACAGTAGCAGCAATTATTCGCTTGTACCATCAGGAGACGGCCGTGGATGCACCAGTCTCTTTGAACTCCGTCGGCCTCCCATGCTTCGTGCCTGGGGTCATGAAGACACAGTGGCTGTTTGGTATTACATCGTCAACAGTGTTCTTCTGAGGACTTCCTGGGAGACTGGCTATTTCTGGACTGCTCCTGTTAACTCTCTGTACATTTTTATGCTGGGACTACGAATGGAGAGACTTACAAGAGCCAAGGACCTTCCCCTCCCAGGAGCAAATGTGGCCGGTGGAATGTTTAAAAGTGTTTATATTTTCATCCCACCATGCAGGACTGTGCCTGTGATATCCTCACGGCAACCGTGTGAGGTTGGCCAGACATAGGAAGAAACCGGTCCGAGGACACCAAGAGCACTTGGTGGCTGAGACGGGGTCTGTGTGTGTGTGTGTGAACTGTCGGATCCTCACTCCCACTGGATGGCCAGGAAGAAGCTGCTTTTCAGACTTGGGGGGGGGGGCAAGCTCATCGTCTTGCTGTTCCCCAGCAGCTCTTGACCTGGAGGGAGGGGGCTGCTGGCCGCCCTGCCTTCACAGTAAACCTACAGTTGGGAAATCTGGAGGGCGGGGGCAGCCCCCACTCCAGAAAGACCTAACCTTTGGGGATTTTTTGTTCCAGGGGCATACCTGTTAAGAGTGTCAGTTCTCAGAGGGTTTATGGGATTGCCTTTTGGGGGGGCACCTGGAGTCTGGAGAGCTCCCCCTCCCCCCAGTTCTTCCTCCAGATGGGAAAAATATTTCGGCCACAAAACCTTCTCAGCTGCCCCCTCTTCCCGTACTATGGCAGAGGACAACATTTCGCCCGGTTTGGCAGAGAGGAAGGACTGCATGTAACGGAGAGGATCTCGTGGCGGAAATAAGTGTCTCCCCCCTCCTTGTGCTAGAAAACCCGCTCCAGCATCAAAAACGAGTTCCCAAATGCACTGAGTGTGTGACATGGAATCGGGGGACGGGGGACGGTGCTCCTGTCGTTTTATGTTACCATTTCTGGGTCTCCAGTGAAGCTCTCTTGGCGGGGGGGTCTGAGCCGTGTCTCTGTGGGTGCCCCCGGACACAGCTGCAAGGAGCCCAGCCGGGCAGCGGGACTCGTCTCCTGCAGAGCTCCTGCCTGGCGTCACCGGCGGCTCTTGAAGGAACTCTTGGGATTTGCCAGCAGACTATAAAAGTACACTGGGGGGGGGATACACACTGGCAGCTTTTGTCAGTTAGAAATAACAAATCAAAGATGCTGCCAGCCCGCCCCCACCACCCCCAAATCGGTGCTGACGGCTGTGCAGGGATGAAGGCGGAAGAGGCCGCTCTGGAATTCTCGTTTCTCATCAAGAGAAACTGCAGGGAATGATCTGCCAGTGGTACGAAATATGAAAACCGAGTTCACGTAGTGAGTTTGTGTCGGGTGTCCCCGCCATAGTACAGCTTGTGTGCCTGGCTGGTCTAATTCCCTTCTTGCAGCCGCAGGCCGGCTGATCTCCATGGCCTTGAGCTACCAGGCGCCTTGGGTGCAAGAGTGTCTTTTCTTCCCAAACCATTGGGTTCTCCCCGCGCTCATATCTCACTGCTTATTGGCCCTCGGGTCTCAGGGGGTTGTGTATGAAACCTGTATAATTATGATAGCCATTTTGAATACCCTACTCCTGACTTAAGAGTGCAAGGCATTCCATCTGTCTGATCAATAAAGCTTTTCCTACTCAGGGACTGGCTGTTGATACTGAGTTGTTGGGAACCTAACAGAAAGGAATCACCATTCCTCCACCCGCATCGTCTTCAGGATGAGCGGAGCAGACAAGGACGTCCCCTTGCCTGACGAACAGGTACCGGTGACCACCGCCCCGGTCACCACAACTCCCACTACGACCCTGCCGGCGACAACGGCATTCACCACGACTCTGACCCTACCAATGTATCATCCATTAAGACCTACAGATGGCAGGGGATCGAGACCAAGGGGCGTCTCCGAAGGGAGGGAGCAGTTATCGGTGGTCAATGCTCGATGCGAGTACCCAAGAGTCGTGGATGTTGACTCCGGGGCCAAGGCGAGAAATTATGGTACGAGTATGAACCTCTGCACGAGACGGGGACCCGTCAGCAGCGTCAAAAGGAGCGGCGCTGAGTGGAGGGGACAGATTGGGAAGATCGCCTCACCCGCCTTGAGGGACGGCAGGACCGCTTAATCCAAGCAGTGGATGAGACGGTGAGGAGAATCCCAGCCATGGTGGCACAGGTGGTGCAGGTGGAGATTCGGCTGCAGCTACCCCAAGACCAACGGCAACTCCCTCCCCTTCCACCCGGGGACCAACGAGCACCCATTCCTGCCTCGGGGCCTGGGCCAAGTCATGGGGAGCCGGCACCAGTCCCAAGACCACCTGAAATCACCCCTAACAGGGACTACTGGATGCTAAGTGTGATGGAAACCCCGAGAAACTGGCATTTTTGGTGGTCCGGGTGGAGAAGTTCCTCCAAGCATGGGGGCCCCCTGTTCCCAACCGACGCCAGGAGAGTGGACGACATAGCAGCCCAATTGAGGGGAGGGGAGCGGCTGACTGGTATGTGAGCCTGCACCACGTCCGGGGTCCGGAGCTGCAAGAGGTGGGGGCTTTCGTGACGGCACTACGAGCAAAGCACGGAGACCCTCTCGAGAGGGAGAGAGCTCAAAACCATCTACGTGCCCTGAAGCAAGGCAAGTGCACCGTGCGGGAGTTACACCGAGGAGTTTGAAAAATATTCCACTAAACGGAGAGGTTGGCCCGATGGGGCGTTGGCAGAGCAGTATCATGTGGGGCTTCACCCGGAAATTTGGGAGACCATCCTGTGGAGTGTGCGCCCCGTCACGCTCAACGCCTGGGTGCGGGAGGCGGCTGATGCAGAGGAGTGCCTCCAGATGATCCAGATTCCACCCTGCGTTGCAGCTAAGAACATAAGAACATAAGAGAAGCCAATGTTGGATCAGGCCAATGGCCCATCCAGTCCAACACTCTCTGTGTCACACAGTGGCCAAAAATACCAGGTGCCATCAGGAGGCCCAGCAGTGGGGCCAGGACACTAGAAGCCCTCCCACTTTTGACCCCACCCCAGCACCAAGAATAGAGTGCAGCACCTGCCCCAGCCTGAAAGTTCCCATCTATTTTTGTTGTTCAGTCGCACAGTCGAGTCCGACTCTTCGCGACCCCATGGACCAGATCACACCAGGCCCTCCTGTCTTCCGCTGAAGTTTGCTCAATTTCATGTTCGTTGCATCGATGACACTGTCCAACCATCTCATCCTTTGTCGTCCCCTTCTTCTTTGACCTTCAGTCTTTCCCAGCATCATCAGGGTCTTCTCCAGTGAGGGCTCCGTTCTCATTTGGTGGCCACAGTATTTGAGCTTCAGCTTCAGGATCTGGCCTTCCAGGGAACAGTCAGGGTTGATTTCTTTTAGGATTGAATGATTTGATCTCCTTGCAGTCCAGGGGACTCTCAAGAGTCTTCTCCAGCACCATACTACCTGTTGGCTAATAGCCACTGATGGACTTCTGCTCCATAGGTTTATCTAATTCCCTTTTGAAACTGTCCATGCTTGTAGCTGCCACCACCTCCTGTGGCAGTGAATTCCATGTGCTAATCACTCCTTGGGTGAAGAAGGACTTCCTTTTATCTGTTTTAACCCTACTGCTCAGCAATTTCATGGAGTGCCCACGAGTTCTTGTATTGTGAGAAAGGGAGAAAAGTACTTCTTTCTCAACCTGCTCTATCCCATTCATAATCTTATAAACCTCGATCAGGTCACCCCTCAGCCGTCATTTCTCCAAGCTGAAGAGCCCCAAGAGTTTTAACTTTTCTTCATAGGGAAAGTGTTCCAACCCTTTGATCATTCTAGTTGCCCTTCTCTGCACTTTTTCCAATGCTATAATATCCTTTTTGAGGTGTGGCGACCTGAACTAGAATGACAAGATGTACAGGCCAGCCAACTGGAGGCTGCTGCCTCCGTCTTCTGCTCCTCCCTCCATTCTTCATGGTTAAAAAATGTCATGTTTGTCCACTACAGGCTAGAAGTTGGCCACACGCTAGGCTGCAAGTCTGAGGGTGTTCATGATCCTGCCCCCCCCCCCCCCATATCTGCCTCCAAGCGGTTTCTGTGCCACTCAGCTCACTGTACAAGGAGGGGCAACAGTAAGCTGGGGGTCAGCCCCGTGCCAGCCCGGCCTGGCCAGAGATTACCTTGACTGCACCACTAAAGGCCGCCTGAACGTCACGCTGCCTGCCCCTCGCCCTAAAATGGCCAGCCCACCCCTGGCAGAGGAAAGCTTTGTTGAGGACTGACGGAAAGCCTTTGGCGGGAGGCACCTCAGATGTCTCCCCAGGGTAGATGCCAGCCGCCTGCATGCCGGGGAGAACGTCTTTCACCCATGGAGCACGATGCTTCGGGGGCCGGCAGCCACCCACTGTCCCTTGGCGGTGTTGCCAAGTTCGCACGGCCTCTCCTGGGTCACTGAAGCGGAAGAGGACCTTTTATTTGTGGTTAGCAGAATGTTTGTCATCTCCTTCCAAAACCTGCATCGCTTCTCTCCCATTTACTGTTCAGTCCTTGTCAGTCCTGGATGTAGTGAGGCCAGATTAATCCCTCAAAGTTGAAAGCAAAGTTTTATCGATCTTCTGCAACCTTGAGCTCCTTAATGAGGCCAGTTGCCCCCCCCCTTCTGCTTTTTCAATTACGGTGTACGGACTTCGCAGCATTGGGGCCACTTTTACACCATAGTGGCACCTGGAGAGGAAACTGAAGTTGGCACAGAGGGTGAGACCAGATGTTCCAGTCCTGGTGTTCAAGCTGCTGTTCTGTTCCTGTCCTACCAAAGGAAGATGGATTTTTGGATTCCAACACACTTTTTATTTGTATGACCAACTCTGGGATCGAATTGATTCCTGCACTGAATTAGTAAACAACTTTTTAAAATGCAAGGCTGACAAAATACACCTTGACACACCTTGTCTCACCTTGACATGGAGAGTCCTCCATCTTTCTGTGTTATTCCTCTGAGGATGCCAGTCACAGCTACTGGCAAAACGTCAGGTCCTACAATGCCAAGACCAGGGGCCACACAACCCAGAAAATCTACAGCAACTAATGAACTCTGGCCGTGAAAGCCTTCAACAACAAAATATGCATCTATGAGGTGCCCTCTTGTTGTTGTTCAGTCACACAGTTGAGTCCGACTCCTCGCGACCCCATGGACCAGATCACGCCAGGCCCTCCTGTCTTCCGCTGAAGTTTGCTCAATTTCATGTTCGTTGCATCGATGACACTGTCCAACCATCTCATCCTTTGTCGTCCCCTTCTTTGACCTTCAGTCTTTCCCAGCATCATCAGGGTCTTCTCCAGTGAGGGCTCCGTTCTCATTTGGTGGCCAAAGTATTTGAGCGTCAGCTTCAGGATCTGGCCTTCCAGGGAACAGTCAGGGTTGATTTCTTTTAGGATTGACTGATTTGATCTCCTTGCAGTCCAAGGGACTCTCAAGAGTCTTCTCCAGCACCATAGTTCAAAAGAATCTATTCTTCGGCGCTCGGCCTTCCTTATAGTCCAACTCTCGCAGCCATACATTGCTACGGGGAATACCATTGCTTTGACCATGCGGACTTTTGTTGGCAGGGTGATGTCTCTGCTTTTTATCATGCTGTTTAGGTTTGCCATCGCTTTCCTCCCAAGGAGCAGGCGTCTTTTAATTTTATGGCTGCAGTCACCATCTGCAGTGATCTGGGATCCCAGGAACGTGAAGTCTGTCACTACTTCTACGACTTCCCCTTCTATTTGCCAAGGAGTGATGGGGCCAGATGCCATGATCTTAGTTTTTTTGATGTTGAGCTTCAAGCCCACTTTTGCGCTCTCCTCTTTCACCCTGAGCAAGAGGCTCTTGAGGTCCTCTTCACTTTCTGCCATCAGAGTGGTATCGTCTGCATATCTGCGGTTGTTGATCTTTTCCCCAGCAATCTTCACTCCCTTTTTTGACCACTGATGTTGGATGTTCCATTCTTTCTGAAGGTGTGCTCTTCCAGCCTCCAGTCCTTTTGCATGGTTTTCTAGGGCGCCCTTGGAAGCTTCCTCGAGCCTTGGTTTGCTCTGTCTCCTGAACTGCTGGGGCCATCTGGCCGTCATTAGATGGGGTCACCCATAGCGAGGGTTTTCTTGACAAACCGGGTCCTTCCTGGAATGTGGTGCCTTTTGCAGCACTTCTCTTTTTTGTGACAGTGAGGGGTTGCTAAGGTCAGGTAAGGTTAAGACACTCTCAGCAGGTGTGGATTTAGGGTAACCCCCCCCCCCCCGGCATGTGGTTAAGTCCAAAGGGCTTCAAGTGCAGTACCTTGCTGGATCTTCTTCGTGGTCTCTGGGCAGTGCCATGCTTGGGAGAAGTGCCTGTGCACAACCGTGACGTCGGAGAATAGTAGAGTTGCCTCTGACACTTGTCGGCATGCTTTCTCCCCCACGCTGGGGACCGGGCATCGACTATGCATGCCTGGAGCTGAGAAGAAGGCGCCCCTCCCGCTCAGTTCCCTTTCGACCCCCACGTCGTCCACACCTCGTTGCTTTTTCTCCTCAACTGAGCTTCCTCAGTGCCTCTTCTCTTCGGATTTCTTCCTTTCTTCTCATCTCCTTCTGCAAAAAACAAACTTCCTGTTAGTTCGTGAGTTTTCCTGCCTTTTTGGACCCCTCCCCCCCTTCTTCCCGGGGGGGGGGGACGGAACATGATGTATAAGGAACTGTCTTCTTCAAGAAGTGTCCTTGCTGTAAGGCCAAACTGCCTTTGACTGACAGTCGTGATTTGTGTCTCTTGTGCCTGAACCCTTGTAGCCACTGTGCCAAGTTCGCAAAATAAGCATGGAAGAACTGGGCAGCTTGGCTCCATACCTTCTTACTTGGAATCCTCACTTCACCTGACTATGCAACAACCTCCCCAGACCAAGGCTACACCGCTTCCCCCACCGCCAGCGAGGGGGAGATTTGGTAAAATCTGGAAGCTCAACCACGTTGTCTGTAGCTAAGCGTAAGAAAGATAAAGTGTGATGCAACGACAAAAAAGGCTAATGCGATCTTGGGGTGTATCAACAGAGGCGTAACATCCAAATCGCAAGATGTGATAGTCTCACTGTACACTACATTGGTCAGGATGCGCCTGGAGTCTTGTGTGCAGTTCTGGAGGCCTCCCTTCAAAAAGGATGTGGACAGAATGCAGAGTAGAGTGATGAGGATGATCAGGGGGCCTGGAGACCAAGAAGCCCTCTGAGGAAATGTTCATGGGGGACTTGGGAATGTTCATTCTAGAGAAGAGGAGGTTGAGAGGGGATATGATGGCTCTCTTGAAGTCTTTGAAGGGCTGTGTCACTTGGAGGAGGGCAGGGAGCTGTTCCTCTTGGAAGCAGAGGAGAGGACTCACAAGAATGGGTTTAAATGAAGGGTGGGAAGGTACCGGCTGGATATTAAAAAAACCTTTTTCACAGGAAGAATTGTGCAAGAGTGGAATCAGCTGCCTCTGGAGGTGGTGAGCTCCCCCTCCCTGGCAGTCTTGAAGCAGCGGCTGGACAAATGCTTGCCAGGGATGCTCCAGGCTGATCCTGCATTGAGGAGGGGGTTGGACTAGAATGGCCTGTATGCCCCCTTCCAGCTCTGTGATTCAATGGTTCTGTGATTCTAAATCGTCTACGAGGCCTTTGAGATTGACGCCCTCAGGACCAAAGTTAAAAAAAAATTGAAGTCATTGTGTCAGACCCCTGGTCAAGTTACTCTCAACAACACTCTCTTTGGCAGTGATACGTTTGTTGAGTTATAAGCAAGATCCAGGTCATAACTGTGCCATGTCAGAACTGAAGATTTTGGCAGGTACAATCATAGATACAGGTAATTCAAATGAAACCCCTCCTAATGGCCACTCATACGTCCCATCCATCCATGCCGCCTAGCCATAGCGGTCCTACCCCCCTTTCACCTGGCAAATATACAGTCCCATTATCTGCATGAGCAAACTGGCACCAAAAGTTTCAAGGACGTTCCTCTGGGAGAGGAGGGCTTCTTCGGACGAGTCATGGCCTCTAAGGTAGTGCAGTCGCATTCTCCACACCTAAGGAATTCCCTCCCCCCCAGCATTCATGGCAAACTGACCAGGGCAGTGTTTGGCACAGTGCCATGCTTGGCACCAGTGTTCCCTCTAAGCTGTGGAGTCTTGTGAGCAAAAATTCTACTTTGTGAGCTACTGGCATTAAAGTTGTGAGCGAGCGATTTGGCTGCTGCATAAGTTAGTTTGCTCTGGAGCCATCCTTCCTGAGCCAAGGCAAAAATGTGTGAGCCAGAGGCTAAAAAATTGCGAGCTTGCTCACACTAACTCAGCTTAGAGGGGACACTGCTTGGCACCAACATCAGTTGCGCCATTGGCCATCATGGGTCTCTTGACCCAAACACTGGCCATCTGTCAGGTCGAACAGTGTGATCAGCATGCCTTCAAGGCACTCTCGACCCCAATCGTCTCAACTGTTTTGACAGCGACAGATACTCAACCTGCCATCTCAGAGGTGGTACCCCTGGGACAACAAACTATCAGTGTCTCATCCCATTTGCCATTGGTCTGTACTTCTAGTCCGTTGGGAAACTCCTTGTCTGAGGATGTCCAGCACCGGACCCAATGGTTAGAGCTGGAGCAGATGTGATTCCACCAGTCATACATTGCCCATGAAATCCTGTCCAGTCCAAGGGCAAGATAACGCTCTTGGGATCGCTCCGGCTTGCTCTCCCTATCACTATGACACCCGAGGCTCGAGATCTTGCTCTCTCTACCATCGACATTGGAAAGAGGGTCGTAGAGGTTACTCTTTGTATTTGAGGTGTCCATCTTGACCCCGATGCCAAGCTCATAATTGTTCTCAACGAATGCGCTGTGTACCATCTCAATCAACCCCCAAGATTTCTTTGCCTATCCTAATCTCGTTCTCAGTTCATGTATCCCCCACCCTATGACTCATACCGTGGGTCACCGTATTAATATCCCAGGGCCTCTCAGTCCTCTCAACCATCGGCTTCTGGACGTTCTCACCATCGTGAGAGCTGTTCTTTGGCTCCTCCGCTCTGTCCTGCCAGCGGTCCTACAGCTTTGACCTCGGGTTTGAAGTCCCTAGTCTCGCATCCCCCACCAAATTCAGTCATTGCCCATTCTTCCTCCACGTCTATAAACAGGTCCTGCGTACTGCCCCTCCCAATCAGGAGGGTAGGAAAATTGACACACTTGCCAGGGAAGTTTACTCCTTGACCACCATCCTCACCAAAATGCAGAATTATTTATCTTATTTGGCAGCCTACAACTTTCACTTAGCCAGTTCGTGTCCTTGATCCCGGGATTGCCCTCACCCTTCCAGCAAAAGGCCACCTCGGTGGTTCGGGAGATCTGCAGGGCGTCGAAGCGGCAGATGAGCACTACTAAACATACTGTCACCTGCCCTTCGAGAACCTTCCCCGTTGCTGTCGCTTTTTGCTGCCACCACCTGGCTCCAATCAACTTTGCTACAGCCTAAAATCAAGGCCTAAATAGAGGACCTGCCCTTGGATGGTGAGGGTGTTCCATGTTTCTACCGATGACACCTTAACCGCAGTAGATGGCAGCAGGAGGCATGCGAGGAACCTCGGGGTCACTCAACCCCCTACTCAACGTCACTTCAAGACCAAAAACTGGAGGGCCACCTACCCCAAATGTCCGCATTCCCCACAAACACGTGACACCTAAAGATCTTTCCCTCCCAAGCAGTCTGTCACGGGCTGGGGTGCAGGCAGGGGAGAGTCCAAGTCCCGGCCGGGATCTAAGCCAAAAGGGCCAGAGCGGAGCCGATAATGAAAGTCCAAAGCACAAAACCAGGAGTGCGGTCATTCAGAGCCGGGGTCAGAAAGTTGAGAGATCCGAGTAGGAACGGAGTCTGAAAACCGGAGGCGTGGTGGATGCGAGAGCGTCACGAGGTTGACCGGTTGCCTCCACGAAGAAGCCAGCCTAGAGAATGAAGCTGTTTCCAGTTAGCGAACGGCGCGAGCAGCCAGGCATCTGTCAAAACTCAGGGCTGAATGGCCATCTGCTCTGCAAGTGAGCCTCACGCCGCTGGGTCACCTCCTCATCAGCTGGTGCCGAGGCAGATGCTGATGCGGGCGGCGGTGGCAAACTGTCGATCCCTGAAGCTTCAGAGGGGCCCGCTGTGGGCAGACCACCTCAACCAGACCAGCTCAGATGGAAACGAATGGTCTCTCAACTGGAAGTACCTGCTTCCTATTTTCAGGGCCTTTGGTCATCCGTAGGTGGATACGTTCTCCACCAGAGAAAGCACCCCATGCACTGTCTTTTATAACAGGACTAGCAACCCAGGGTTCTCTCAGGGATGCCTTTCTGCACCAATGGACAGAGAAGCTATTCTACATGTTCCCCCGTATCCATTGATCCCCCGTGTTATTCAGAAAATAATCCACGACTGAACATCATGCATCTTAGTGACTCCTTGGTGGCCTAGACAGCCTTGCATGGTTTCCACACCTACTACAGTTGTCTCGGAATTCATACGGGCAACTCCCCCTGGCTCCAGGCCTTCTGTCGCAGCAACGTCCTACATCACAGTCCTGGTTTCTACTGCCTAACAACATGGAGGATATCTCTCTAACTTTTCCTCCACAAGCAGTATTTCCTCTAAGCTTAGTGTGAGCTAGCTCACAGTTTTTTAGCCTCCGGCTCACAATTTTTTGTCTTCGCTCAGGAAGGATGGCTCCAGAGCAAACTAATTTATGCAGTAGCCAAATCACTGGCTCACAACTTTAATGCCAGTAGTTCACAAAGTAGAATTTTTGCTCACAAGACTCCACAGCTTAGGGGGAACATCATCCACAAGCCTTTCATGTTTTGCTTAATGCCAGGAAGCTGGCTACCTGCCGCAGGTATGAATTCAAGTGGAGACGTTTTTCCGCGTACGCATCTGCTCGTCAGCTTGACCCCAAATCGGCTTCGTTGCCAGATGTTTTATCATACCTAGTGTCGCTGCAACAGTCTGGCCTCGGATTTTCCTCCCATTCTTGGATTCTCCGTGGATTCTCCTTGCAGCAGTCTCAGCCCATCGTGATTCAATAGAGGGCAATTCCCTCTTTTTGCACAGGATCACCAAGACTCTTACGGAAGGGTACATTGCAACTCCACCACCACCTTTGAAACCTTTGGCTCCTGAATGGAGCTTGTCTCTTGTCCCAACCAAGCCCATGGCAACCATTTCTCTCCATCACCTCACTTGGAAAATGGTGTTTCTGATGGTGATCACCTCTGCTAAAAGGGCCAGTGACTTGTGCACCTTCTGAGTGGACGCTCCTGATACCATGTTCCACAGGGACACTCCTGATACCATGTTCCATAGGTGGTGCTGCACTCTGACCTGTCTTTTCTGCCCAGGATGGTCTCACCACTCCACCTTTCGCAGCCTTCAGTTTTCTTTTCCTTCTTCCCAAGTCCCAGTGATGAGGGATAATGGGTGTTGCATTCCTTAGACTTTGTACAGCCCTATCCTTCTACCTAATATCAAAATAGTTAAAATACCATCCTTATATTGTTTTATTATATATCTAAGTAATCCAGTTACAAACTATGTAGACTGTTCACTTATATATCTAAGTAATCCAGTTACAAATAGTATAGGCAAGTGATATTGTAACAATATAGACTTAAACTATGGTTGCCAAGTACCTACCGTAATTCGGCAGGGGACACACAGTCCCTGGCTGGAACATTCCTCCGGGCAACACCCACACCGCACGATGCTGTCACCAGGAAGTGACGCTGGGCAGCGCTCTGGCAATGAGGCTGGAAACTTGATGGTACCATCGAGTTTCCAGCCCCATTGCCAGAGCGTTGCCCGGCGTCACTTCCTGGCGACGGCATCATGCTCCATATCTTTCCTTCCCCCGGGGGTGGTCCTGCCAGGACGTATCCGTCCCCCGCCGAATTAAGGTAAGTTCTTGGCAAGCCTGACTTAAACAGAGGCTAGTAACTCTGGAGTAGTGAGCAAACCTTGATTAGTTTTTTCTGCAGGTGAATGCGACTCCTCCCGAACAATGTCTCTGAAGTAAACACTTCCAAAAATACAATTCCATATATATACATCTGCAAATTAGTCTGTTTTCCTCTTTCCCCAACGTGTGAGCCAAGTTTAAAGAAAGATTGCTTCAAAAGTGGATATTCTGAAAAGAGAAGAGACACTTGCTAATATATACATTCATCAAGGCACCAGTTGAACCAGAAAGAAAGGGGGGTTTGCCTATCAGTCGATTATCAGGACAGCACTGAAAAGATGTGTCACAGCTCACAATTCTGAAAGTATTTTAAAGGGTTCACAGGTGCTTTTGCTGGTGGCTTAGAAATCCTTAAAGTGACAGTCAATTTCAGGCGGTAGTTCATCTATATAGTATACTCCAAATAATGAAAGCGATGTATCCTGTACATTTTCACAAGAAACATGAATAGTCTAAAGACTGATTCAGTCCTGTAGCCTCTATCTGTAATAAATCCATTTAGCCTCTATTGGTAATAAATGTTTTTGTACATCCACAGAGTTATATTAATTACCTATATATCTGTGAATTACAAAATACCTTAAAAGATTCCCCATCATGTTTTTCCAAAATAAAATGGTTGCTTACCTGTAACTGAGGATCTTCCGAGTGGCCATCTAGGCAGTTATACCTGCCCGCCCATCCTTCCCCACTGCTGGCACCTCTCTGTCACTTACCTTGGGTTGATGGGAGTCACGGGAGGTGGCTGGAGGGAACTGAGTGGGTGGGGTGCTTCCTCCTCAGCCCCAGGCATGCGCAGTCAATGCCCGCTCCCCAGGGCAGGGGGGAAAGTGCACCAGAAAGCATTAGAGGCTGGCTCTAGTGTCCTCCAAGGCTGGGTTCATCGCAGGCGCTGAACCCAACTGTGACTGCACCGATGACCCCTCGGAGATCGTCCGTTACAAGTAAGCAATCTGTTTTTATTTAAATTACTCAAGTTTTGTATCTCGTGTGATGTTGCTCAGGGCTGGCAGGCTACATGAGCAGTATCATTAAAGGAATTGGAAAACAGGATAGCTATTTCAGAATCTGTGATTTGTTCAGTTGTGCTGGGGGGTGGGATTGGTCGAATGCGGACGGCTTTGGTCCTGGGCAATGGGAGCAGAGCTGGGCGGCATAAATGCTGGTCTTCTGGCTGTTTGTGATGGCCGGAAATGGGTCTCACGCTGACCGTGCCCTCGTAGAAACAAGTTATAGATAAACTTTAAATGTGACACAATTCCAGGCTTGGATTGGAATTAGAACCCTGCGATGGGGGGGAGGCAGCTTGCAAGGTGATGAGCTCCTCTGCACGGCCACGGAGACTGATAGAAGCACCAACGGAACGGAAAAAATGATGGTGGTGGTGGTGGAGGTGGAGGAGGAAGGGGCCATCAAGTCGCAGTGGGTTTTCCAGGCAAGAGATGTTCCGAGTTGGCTTGCCATTGCATCACGACCTTGGTACTCCTTGATGGTCTCCCATCCAGGCCTCTGCCTCATGACCCGGCTATTCCTTGGTGGTAACCAGGGCTGGTCCTGCATCACTTCCCAGACCTGGCGAGGTTAGGCTTACCTGGGCCCTCCAGGTCACGGCAGATTTAAAAGGGCACCTTAAATGAAAGAGTGCCAAAGTCACGCCCCACGACCTTGCCCAGTGAAGTCAGCCTTGGCCGTTGGATCCTGCTCGCACCAGGGTGGTGTTAGCCAGGGTGCCTGGGTAGCATCAGCGGACATGTGGATTTTGTTCATGCTGGATGGTTTGCAAAGGAGAGCCGTGACCGGCTCAGTGACCAATCCCGCACCCCCACAAGTCCAAATAGCCTCTGTCAACTTGACCCCCACAGAATCTAGCATGGCTGGATTTGGCGGTGCTGGAATTAGCCGTGTGTTTTCTGAAAGGGAAAGCCTAGCCTAGCATCGGGACTCCGTACGTGGAGGCTGAGTCTTCCCAGGGGTCATTTTCTGGAAGCCTTGAAATGCTGATGAAAACATGGTCAACAAGGCGAGTAGGGGAAGGGCCCCTGGAAGCAGAGGAAAGCGCCGCCACCCCTGATCCCTGTTTGTGTAACACATCAAAGCGAATCCTTCCTCTTATGAAACCTTCCCTCTTCTTTATTTTTTTTTTCTTGTTGCTGTGCAATCGAATATTGTACTTTTGTTTTATTGTTGCACTTTTAAAAAGAGCAAAGCTGTATAATGCTGGGGAGAGAAGTGCCTTGTGAGTAGAATGCCAAACTGGTTCATTTATTTCTCTTCTTGTGAACTTTGTAAAAAACAACAGCAACCAAAGCACAAAACCTTCAAGTGCAAAATAAGCCCAAGTACTGGGGGCAGCCCATGTTCTAGTGACATCACAAGGGAAGCCTCCAATTAGAATCACGTCCAGCCAGTTTCTGTCTGCTTCTAACTGGGAAACAATATTTCTTCCCAGAGCTTTACCCTGGGGGAAAAATGCTTGCAGTGGGTGCAGAAAGGGCACTTCTGGAGCAGCAGGTCCAACCTGCTCTAAAATGGGATGCCTGCCTTCATGTTCATTGGCGCCCCCACTTTTCTCCCCAGTGGTGGACCTGTGATGGCCCACATCACCCCCCCCTTCTCCATTCTACCCTTGCAGCAGCCCTGGGAGGTAGGTCAGGCCTGAGGGCCTGTGTGTCTGGCCCAAGGTCACCCAGATAGTTTCCAGGGCAGAGAGGGGGTTTGTACCTGGGCCTCACAGATCCCAGCCTCATGCTCTAACCTCTACGCCACACTGGCTCTCCGACCCACTTCACCCTTCCGTAATTATGCCCTGACTTCCTAAGGACGCATCCCACACAAGACCACCTGTGTCCTTCCAGCTGTGTGTGCAGATACAGTTGCCGCCTTCAGCAACATTAATTTTGATGTCAACTGTCCTTGCAACCGTCAGCTGGTTGGTTTCTCAGGTGCCGCAGCACCTATCAGTCCGGCTGCCGTCTTACAGGAGGATGTCCTCTAAGGTTAGGGCGACCTCCTGCGACTCGGTTGGCAGAGTGCCGTCCGAAGACCCGTTTCCCAGACTGGCTCCCTGGCCTTTGCCGTCCGACTGTTGCCTGACAGACGAATTGCAGAGTGTTCGTTTCCTCTCCCTGCTTCTGACTTTGAGGCTTTAAAATGAGAAACTGCTTTTGGTGTATTTTCCTCTCCTGGCAACTAAATATTTGATTCTGTGGCTTTGTCCTTTGGGGATGGAGACGCTGCTGAGGGCAGTGAAGTTTTCTCGCTGATTCTTCATTTACTGTTCAATACTCCAGTTTTCCCTCTCTGCTCGTGAAGCTGAGTGCTGTCCCAGAACAAAGCTGACATGTCAACCAGTGTAGACTTTTACTCCAGCCGACTGCATTCCAGGTCCCTAGGCGGATGGAGGAGCTCTGTGCAGGACTGCCCCCCCCCATCGTTTTCTGCTCCATCACAGACTCCAGAATCAACCTGGTGTGCCCTGATCCCTTTAAAGGGCAGCAGAGACATGAACGGAAGCCTCCCTGGAACGTCTCTGAGACTTCTTGTGGGTCAGAAACAGGTGACATGTACAGACACATCACTCGCTTTCTCATCATGATCACACAGGGTGATAATTTTTGAATTTGGTGCTCCACTGAAAGTTGTGTCAGACATTGAGGGATATGAACCTTCTGCTTGTGGCCTGAAATATATGACCCACTCACACATATGAGTCATGTCTATTTATGATTTGTTAAAATGCCTAAGCCCCCTGCCCTTTGGCGATTAAAAAAAAAATAATCTCTCCAAGCCGTTCTAGGAGATGAGCAGTCCTTCCTGCCTGGTCTCCGCAGGCGTCGGTTGGCCTTTTCTAACAAACTGACCAGTGTTGAGGAGGACCTGGTGTGGTGAAGGTGGCGTGGAAGGACGGGGAGGCTGAAGTCCCCTGGATCACCTCACCCTGGGTCACCTTCCGTTTGCATTTTTTGGAACTTATTTATTCGATTTACAGACCACACTCCCCTAGACATAGGGCTCAGAGCGGTGAAGGACATTTCAATAAATACCATTACAGTTGTATTAAAACCAGTAAAACAATAACAAATTCTATAACTGTTCAGATAGCAGCACCAATTTATGTCAATTACTCCAGGAGGGGAGAGGAAAGACGGAGGAGGCCCGGTGCGATGAAAAACCATTGCCGTCCTCAACCTGAAACCAGTGCAGCTGGCGCAGCACCAGTTGGATATGTGCAGTCAGGGGGGTTCCAGTGAGAACCCGAGCCACTGCATTCTGGACCAGCTGTAATTTCCGGGTCAGATTCGAGGGGAGCCCTGCATAGAGTGAGTTGCAGTCGTCCTAACCTGGAGGTGGCCGTTGATTGGATCACGGTGGCCAAGTCAGGGCGGGACAGGAAGGGGGCCCGGTTGCCTGATCTGGTGCAGCGGGAGAAACGCCGGTCCGTGACAGCATTTGGGGCCTGGGCCTCTGCTGGGAAGGAGGCTTCCAGGAGCGCACCCGGGCTCTCCATGCTCAGCCCAGACCTGATTCCTACACAGCCAGGCACAGAACTGCCGTCTTCGTGACAAGCCAGTTTGGTGTAGTGGTTAGGAGCGCGGACTCTAATCTGGGAGAACCGGGTTTGATTCCCCCACTCCTCCACATGCCGCTGCTGGTGTGACCTTGGGTCAGTCACGTGTTCTTTCAGAGCTGTTCTCTCAGGGGCAGTTCTCGAGAGAGCTCTCTCAGCCCCACCGACCTCACAGGGTGTCTATTGTAGGGTAGGGAAGGGATTATAAGCCGCTCTGAGACTCCTTCGGGTAGTGAAGGGCAAGTTATAAATCCAGTCTCCTCTTCTTCCTCCTCCTTTGATGGATTCAGTCTGAGCCAGCTCTGTTTCAGCCATCTGACCGTGGCCGCCAGCCCTTCAGCCAAAATTGTTGGGGCGCTATCGGGCCAACCACCCGGCTGGGGGTCATCTGCGTACTGACGACAACCCAGCCTGAAACTCTGCACCAGCTGGGTGAGGGGGGCGCACGTAGGTGTTACACAACATTGGAGAGAGGATTGCCCTCCGGGGAGCCCACACACCAAGGGGCGTCCAGAGGACACCCTCTCTCCTAGCAGCACCACCTATTCCTGACCTGGGAGGAAGGCGGCCAGCCCCTTCAAGGCCCCCCCCCGGGAGCTCCTGGCATGGCTCGCTGACTGAACATATATATATATATACAAAGTACTTTGACTGTTTGAAATGTGTTCTGTCAATGTCAAGTATTGCTAATGCTGTCTTCTTCCAGGAAGGTCTCCCAAGAGCTGGTTTCCAGTTTATCTGCTTGGTTTTCCTTTGGGAAGAGCAAGCATCCCTGAGTAGACAGCGGTAGACCGTATGACTTTGAAAAACACGGCTTCTTTTGCTGGCCATGCAGCTGTCCCTGGGGTCCAGGGTTCCCTCTAAGCTGAGTTAGTGTCACGGTTTTTTAGCCTCCGGCTCGCACATTTTTGTCTTAGCTTAGGAAGGGATGGCTCCAGAGCAAACTAATTGATGCAGTAGCCAAATCACCTGCTCACACTTTAATGCCCGTAGTTCAGAAAGTAGCATCTTTGCTCACAGGACTCCGTAGCTTAGAGGGGGCATAGCTGGGGTCTCTCCTGCTTCTGAGCAGTTTCTCCACCACGTTTTGCATCACCTTGAAATGCTGCCCTTGATTTCAGGCCTCTGTTTAGTATCCTGTCTTCTAGGCAGATGTTGACAGTTTCTGGAGAGTCACCCCGACATCGGATACTTCACAGGGCTGTGCCATATTTTCCCGTGCAGGCCAGTTTTAAGGGCTGCTCCCTGGTCTTCCTCCTGGTGTCTGAAACCGGTGGTATTCCACAAGTTAACAATTTCTGGACTCTGTTTTACATAAGAAGAACATAAGAGAAGCCAATGTTGAATCAGGCCAATGGCCCATCTAGTCCAACACTCTGTCACACAGCGGCCAAAATATACCAGGTGCCATCAGGAGGTCCATCAGTGGGGCCAGGACACTAGAAGCCCTCCCACTGCTGCCCCCTCCAGCACCAAGAATAGAGTGCATCACCTGCCCCAGACTGAGAGTTCCCATCTATACCCTGTGGCTCATAGCCACTGATGGACTTCTGCTCCATAGGTTTATCTAATTCCCTCTTGAAACTGTCCATGCTTGTAGCTGCCACCACCTCCTGTGGCAGTGAATTCCATGTGTTAATCACTCTTTGGGTGAAGAAGGACTTCCTTTTATCTGTTCTAACCCGACTGCTCAGCAGTTTCATGGAGTGTCCACGAGTTCTTGTATTGTGAGAAAGGGAGAAAAATACTTCTTTCTCAACCTGCTCAATTTCTCTTAGACTAAATCGTAAAATTTCTAATTCTGCATTTGATGTCGTTGTGTTTATTTGAAACTGATTGAGCCAAAGTGGGAAACCCGACTATCAGCAAATGTTGGAGTTCAGTGAGTGGAAATCAAAATTCTGTCTGTACCCCTAAGTCATTTCAGGAACGAAGGGTGGGGGAGGAAACGGGGTGGTGGAAGAAAGAAACTCTCCCGTTGAAGAGCTGAGATTAGATATCCTCTGGTGAAGACCAGTGTTCCCTCTAAGCTGAGCTAGTGTGAGCTAGCTCACAGTTTTTTAGCCTCCGGCTGACATGTTTTTGTCTTAGCTCAGGAAGGAGGGCTCCAGAGCAAGCTAATTTATGCAGCAGCCAAATGGCTCACTCACAACTTTAATGCCCGTAGCTCACAAAGTAGAATCTTTGCTCACACAACTCCACAGCTTAGAGGGAGCATTGGTAAAGACTACCACTGCTTAAAACATGTCAAAAGCTTCCATTTATTTACTTGGATATCCCACCCACCCCGGCCCGTTTTCTCCCTGTTGGGAATCTGGAGCAGCTTACAGCGCTGTTGTTTCCTTCTTCATTTCTGGCCTTGGGCCAGTCACTGTGTAATTGGCTCAAGGTCGCCCAGCCGGCCTCCACGGCAGAGTAGGGATCTGAACCTGGCTCACCCGAATCGTGCCCTGGCGCTCTAACTGCTGCACCATGCTGGCTTCCCGTCAAAATTTTGTCCTTCCCCTTCAAGAAACACTGATAGCCACGGACTGAACTTCTCGGCGTTGACCACCTCCTTGGTACTCAGTGGCCAAGGAGGCAGCTCTCACGGGCCGGTTGCGTTGTTTCAGGGACTCTTGTGTTCTGGCACATCCAGGCGCCACAGAGACATTCAGCTGTGTTTGCAGTAGCCCACCCCGTCTCTCTCCTCCCTTCATCCCCAAAGCCCACCCTGCTGCCTCTGGAACCATAGACTGCATAAAACTAGCCTCCTGTTGTGTGAAGACCCGTTTTTGAGCTTTGCTGGCCCAGAGCGCCGTACTAAAGTCTCCTCATAAAGGTCATGTGCAGCCGAGTCCGCGGCTGTCCGAACACCATTCCTGATGTCTGATGCTCTGGGCTGGCCTCGTGTGTTCAGGGGAATAAAATCACTTCTCTTTCTTTGTGAATACTGTGCTTCCCCTCTTCCCACTTTTCTTTTAAAACTAATTGACTTGCACCTTGCTCTCTCGTTGCTGTTGGGCCTCTCTTGCTTTATTACGGCTCCTCCCACTGAATGATTGTGTCCAATCAGTTGGCGGCAGGCAGAGCTCCGCCCCTGCTTCGGCCACCATGAGCGCTGCTGCCGGCCTGGCTGAGCAAGGTATGTGGCATGAGTCATCTCTCCCGAGTGCCTGAACCCAGAACCCCACCTCCCTCTTGCCCGCCCACCCCAACCCCACCCCCCAGAAAGACAAAACAGCATGACAAGTGATTGTGCACCGAGTGAGACACCATCCGTGCTTGCTGGCTGAGAAATGGGCATGCACCAAGTGGTCCATCTAACCAAGACCATTCTTACATGGATTTTGAGTCTACTAACCAAACATGCATGTTGGGGTATTTAACGCAGTCCTGTGGTGGATTGGCACATGAGATTCGGTGATGGGGAATTGGTGTAGAGTGTGGAGCGCCCACACCTGCTTTTTCGTGGGGACTTGGGAGGCGAATGCGGCTAGTTTGAGACTGGATGTCTTGGAATGAAGACATCAGGATGCCCAGAAGTCGTCCAGACCATCTAAGGTTAGAGATTCTATCATATGGTGACCAGTTCCGATGAAGTGACCTGCCACGTTCAAGGAGAAGATGGCGGCAGCGGCTTCCTGTCTCCCCGCACAGTCTGGTGTTGAGCAAGGACAGGATGGTTGGTTGTTTCCAGTAGCATCTACCTGGGCCTAGGATTCTGCAGTATAAAAAGCTAAATTCTGCAATTGCAAAATTTGTGC
Source organism: Gekko gecko (assembly GCA_029375565.1). NCBI lineage: Eukaryota > Metazoa > Chordata > Lepidosauria > Squamata > Gekkonidae > Gekko > Gekko gecko. Next base: position 178,030,773 of record JAPDNY010000007.1, on the reverse strand, counting down.
TTCTTGAGTGCATCATCCGTTTGATTCGCCACCTGCAGGGTGTGCCGTTATGGATGCTGGAAGAGGATTGCAGGGCAGGTTAGAGGATATCTTCCCTGTTGCATTCTCTCCACCGGCCAAGACGGCCGCCGTCTGAGGGGTGGTTTGCCGTGGAAGAAGTGTGTCACTAGAGAACAGCACTTGGGCATCAGGCCTCAGCCTTTGGTGGAGGAATGCTGGTTACTTGCTTCCTTCAGACCAAAAAGTCCTGTAATGGTTTTGGGGCTAAGGAAAGGGATGAAGCTGTTCCCTGGCTGCCTGCCATTTCACCCTGGCGTCGGAGAGGATTCAGGGATCTGGCAGGCCGTCCTGGAGACCAGTGTTCCCTCTAGGCTGAGTGAGTGTGAGCTAGCTCACAGTTTTTAGCCTCCGGCTCACGCATTTTTGTCTCAGCTCAGGGAGGAGGGCTCCAGAGCAACCTAATTTATCCAGGAGCCCAATCGCTCGCTCACAACTTTAATGCCAGCAGCCCACAAAGAAGAGTTTTTGCTCACAAGCATTGCTGGAGACCCAGACACGTGTCCGAGGCGGCCTTGAGGAGAGAGCGCAGGAATGAGCCCAGCCCGGTGGCCCGGGGTCTGGAGAGGTGGGGCAAGTCTTCCGAGGGCCCTGTGGCCTGTGAGGAAGCCTTTGTGCTGTGCCCGGGAGCTCTCAGGACACAACGGCAGCCCCCTTAGGGTCAAGGGGGGACACTGGTGGTGGATGCATGGGGTGTGTGTGAAAAAGCATCTTCTTCCCCTTTCTCTCTCCTCCCTAGTTCCTTACAGGTTGGTCTTCCTTAATCAGCATGTTTATAGAGGGGGGGGGTGCTGTTTTTGTGTGGTGTTTTTGGCTCTACGTGTATATTTTTCAGAATTTGGACTTTTTGGTGTGCTCCAGTGCGCCTGTCACAGGTTGGAGAGGTGGGCCGGGCCTTTGTGGGTGATTTCCAGGGGCAAGGCCGCCAAGGCATTTCCCAGGGAGCAGCGGCTTCTTCCGCCTGCCAAAAAGAACAGCTCAACCCGCCAGGGCTGTCGGATTTCACTCTGTGGGGTCTGGAGCGCTTCGGCTTGGTGCACCAGGGCCTGAACTGGAGCTGAGGCGGAGTGGGTTCAGGTGCCATCAGGGGCTCCCTGTCTCTCAAAGGGCCTGTGTTTGATCGGCCCCCAGTCCCCACGGGTGAGCTGGGGGGACAGTCAAGGGCTCTAGGAAAGGCAGGCAAAAAAACCCCCACCCCAGGGGATGCTGGGACTTCAGTTTCCAGCCTTGGCGCTTTCCTTGCGATGGGTTCCCATGCCCCCACCCCCCTCTCTCGCCTTGACGTTGGCAAAATCTCTCGTTCCTGGGGCCAAGACCACCATTCGGGCCGACTGGTATTTTCCCACCAGCTAGACAGAGGGCAGATTTGCCAGAACTGAGGACTTCTGGGAGTGGGGGGGAGTTAGTGGCCAAAAAACCCCAAGGCTAACAATTTTCTCTCGTTTGAAAGAAATCAAAACGAAAGCTGGAATTTTCTGGAGTCAGTCGAGCTTGTTGGCTGATCGCAGCCCCCATCAGTCTAAACCCAAGACCGGCCTGTCTGGTTGAGTCAGTGAAGAATGTGCTCTCCCCCCGCCCCCCAAACCTTTCCAAGAACGCCTGCTGTAGAGGGGCAGACAGACACAAGAGGAATCCCACGGGAGAGCCAGTGACCACCAGCGGGCACGCTCTGAATGTAATGATACATGCGCACGTCTCACCTGCTGGTGGAAATCTTTAGCCGTCTTTAGCGGAAAGCGCGTCTGGAGGCTGCTAGCTTGTAGAGACTCAGAAGCTGCGTTCAGACAATCTTCAGGAAGGATCTGGGCTCTCAACTCCCATTGTGGCTGCTGAGTTTTTCAAACACAATGTCAGGTTTAGGAATTTTTGGGTAAAAAAAAGCAACCCCACTTTACCAAAGCCCCCGAAATACTTCTCGTAGCCTGCAGACTGTGTGTTGTCCCTCCCTGTGCTAAAGACCGAGGGTGAACATTTTGGTCTTGTGGTTGTTTTAAGGTTAGTAGACTTTTCAAAGCAGGATTTTGCCTCTGAGGGGTAAGGGGGTGGGGGGGACGGGAGCTGCGTCCCGTGCCTGGGGGTCTGCAGATCACAAGGGCCCGAGCCATTCCCTCACCTGCCGAGGGTCCTGGCCTGGCCAGCAGCCGCTTCCCTGGGGTTGTCCTGGCTGTTTCCTTGTGGTGCCTCTTGTGCCGTGTGCGTGTGTTCCAAGTCAGGTCCCAGCAAGTCTGCGCATGGGTGCTCCAGTGCAGGACATCCCCACCCCTGCATCTCTCTCTGCCGCGTGCCTGTAGAGACACCTGTAGGCCAAAGCGCTGGGGCAGAGCGCCTCTTTCTCTTGCCTTGATTTGCCTGTCTCCCGTTGCTGGCTGTTGTGTGGCAAGTTCAGTTTCCCAGAATGCTTTCCCAAACTGCGTCACGTGGCACGAGCCTTCCCACCCCCGCCCCTCGCCCTGGGTCAGCGGCTGCCTCCCGCTGGGGACTCTTGGTGTGTGGAGTGTGCTCAGTAGGGCCAGGGTGCGAGGAGATTGCTGCGGGTGCCGGCCACCTCTGTGCCGCGTTTCCACTTGCAGCAGAGAGCCGGGAGAGGGCCATGGAGCCTGCCGACTCCGAGTCAGTCTCCTTGTACCCTCGCTTGCATTTCAAAAATTGTGTGCAACGGGCCGCTGTAATATATTGGGATGAATGCGCTAGGTGTGGCCCGGAGTCTCGGGCAAGCAGGACTGCTTTTAAGTCCATTTATGTTCCTGCTTGTGCATTGCTGGGCCCCAGCCAGCCCCTTGGCACCTGCTCACAGGGAACATGAGATGAATGATGCACATCAGCAGCTTCCCTGTGGGGGCAGCCAGTGGCGTGCCAAGTCCCAGAGAACCAGTTTGGCGTGGTGGTTAAGTGGGCGGACTCTAATCTGGGAGAACCGGGTTTGATTCCCCCATGTTAGTACAGGTCCCTTTTATGAGAAATCTTTACAATCTAGATTTCTGTTTTCATTTGCTGCAGACAAAAAAAAAAACCCGAGGAGAGCCAGTTTGGTGTGGTGGTTAAGGGCGCGGACTCTAATCTGGGAGAACCGGGTTTGATTCCCCCACTTCTCCACTTGCACCAGCTGATGTGACCTTGGGTCAGTCATAAGCTCTGGCACAGCTGTTCTTGAAAAAGAGCCGTTTCTGTCAGAGCTCTCTCAGCCCCGCCTACCTCACAGGGTGTCTGTTGCGGGGAGGGGAAGGGAAAGGAGTTTGGTAGCCCCTCTGAGATGCCTTTGGGCAGTGAAGGGCGGGGTATGAATCCTCCTCCTCCTCCTCCTCCTCCTTCTCCTTCTCCTTCTCCTTCTCCTTCTCCTTCTCCTTCTCCTTCTCCTTCTCCTTCTCCTTCTCCTTCTCCTTCTTCTTCTTCTTCTTCTTCCCTGCCCCAGTACCCACAAGGAAGGGGTCTGTGATGGGTGCGTGGCTACTCCCGATCTGTGGCACATGGACCATAATGGAGACACCAGAGAGGAATCTGTTTTTGAGGAGATGTTGACGATGTGGGGGGACACACACGCACATTCTCACTCCTTTTCCTAAAGGAGCCATTTCAGGGCCAGACAGGGACGCTGAGGGGAACCTCTGCTTTCTCCCCACCCTGTTGTGTCCGAACCACGCCCTCGCTCTGAGAGCAGGTGTCCTGCCGGTGGGTCCCGCCAAGGGAATTCTGGTGCCAAGTCTGGACTTCCGGGAGGGGAGCAGCCGGCCTCTTGCTGGCACCACACCAGGCCTTCCTGGCCCACCCCCTGCCATGCCCCGGGAGGCCAGACAGAGACGTCGCCAGACTCTTCCGTCCAGAGTAGGGGGGCTCTCAGGGAGACATCAGCTCAGCCGGTCTTCTAGGGTCGGGGGAATGAGGCCCAGAGGCTTTGGGCAGTTGTAGTTTTGCAAGGGAAGGCGGATCCGTATCCCAAAGCTTTTTACCTGTTTCCTTGCACGTGAGCACAAAAGCAGAACCTCCCCCCTGACCCAGTGTTCCCTCTAAGCTGAGTTAGTGTGAGCTAGCTCACAGTTTTTTAGCCTCCAGCTCACACATTTCTGTCTTAGCTCAGGAAGGAGGGCCCCAGAGCAAACTAATTTATGCAGCAGCCAAATTGCTCACTCACAACTTTAATGCCAGTAGTTCACAAAGTAGAATTTTTGCTCACAAGACTCCACCGCTTAGAGGGAACATTGCCCCCACCCCCATTTTCCTATCCCGTAAGGGCGGGTGCAGGAGCCGCTTAAAAGGGGGCTTGTTCATTGCTATTTTTAAAGTCACCTGCAGCTCCAGGGAGGCACAGTTGACTCGGTGGTGGAGCGGAAGGTCCCAGGCTGGGTCCGTAGCAGCACCAGTTAAAGGGACTGGGGCCGTAGGTGATGTGAAAGGCCCCCCCCCCCCCGCCTCACGATTTTGGAGGTGAGGCGCTTTCGAGTGTCAAGAGCTCCCTGGGCCTGAGATCCCAAAGCTCTGACTGGTCTCCACAGTGCAGCTGGACTGGAAACACCCACACACCCACACTGCGCTCGACTGCAGACCAGCCTGGCTGTCCTCCGGAGTCTCCTGCAGGGAAGAAGGGGCTCGGGGGGGGGGGGTTAACTTCTGTAGACACGTGTTCATGTCTGAGGCAGGCTGCAGTTCTGAGTTTGAATCGCAGGCGCTGCTCTTGGGAGGCAGACTTCGTTTGCACTGTGTTCTGATGCCCCGCCCTGTTTAGGGTGTCCAGTTTTTAGAAGTCCCGTGAGGGTGCAGAATGAGTCCCTTGGGTCTAGTGTTTGTGGTGAAAATTGGGCTTGTAAGGGGCATGACACTCACTTTGGCAAAGGCCTTGTCTGAACAGTTCACCAGATTTTTGTCATTCTTCTTCACAGCCCCAATATGTGCCACTTTCCAGTCCAATTTTAAGCCCCCCTCCCCGGGCCCTTTAGTGTGTGATCCCAGCTAAATGGTCAACACACAGCGAACCTGACGGTGCCCCGTTGTCAGATTTTAACACCTAGTGGGGTCACAGGGCATAGAAAGCCCTCCCACGGCCCCAACTCTGCACGAGGAAAGGGGGGATGTGTTTCCCTGGCAGTCGGACAGGGCCCTCTGTGGTCTCTGATGAGTGGTTTTGTTGCAGAAATGTGGCCACGTGCGCACACGCATGTATTTCAGCTTGAGATGCAGGACTTCTGGCTACTAGGTCCAGTGCATGCTTTTGTGTGGTTTTAAGTACAAAGACACTTAGCTGGCCCTCACGGCAACCACAAGGTGTGGGTTCTTAACGTGTGATGTTCTCTGTGTGGCTGGGAACTGGGGTCCACCCTGGAGTCCCGCCGGCCTTTCCCACGGGTCATCCAGCAGGTGTGTCCGGAGTAAGTTTCAGGGGCCGTTGGCTCTTCAGAATCCTACACAGGCCTCCACAAGCAGTTTGTACATCAATTCCTTTGTGCGAATGTTTGTCCATTTGGGCAGTTTGTCGGCCACGGAGCACAGCGTCGCTAGCAAAAGCTTGTCTGTGGTTGTGGGGGTTTGGACGCATGTGTGCAATTGGGCTCCTCCGGTGTCCCTTTGCTACACATGCAGAAAAGCACGCTCTGCATTTTGTACATGTGTGTCTGTGTGTGTCTGCAAGTTGATTGCCCATCCCGGAAGAGGGGACGAGGCCTTGCCCGGTTGACCTCCTTCGTCTTGCGCACGGTCTCTGGGCCGCGGCCAGGACTGCCCCACTTCTAGGCCCCGCCCTCCCCTACAACAAAGCGCATCCCTTGTGTCTTGATCGTTATCCCAGCAGGGTTCTTACTGGATTTGTCAAAGTAGTGAGAATGTCCCGATGCAAAACTCCAACACGGAGGTCAGGTGTGTCCTGTGCATTGTGCCCCCCCAGCATGCATTCGTGGCTGACCCAAGGACTAGTGTCACGTGACCAACGACACATGGGATACCATGTGTTCTAATGCGGACGATTTTCCTTGCCGTACACTGGTTTTTGGTGAAGTAGTGTTCAACTACGGTATCCAAGAGATAAGATTCAGCATTTAGGGTTTCAGACAGCTATTTTTTAAAAAAATTATCCCTTCAGTATTCACTATTGGCTTTGACTACTGAAGTGAAGAGGGAAGTAAGGAGAGCTGGCAAAATCCTCAGAGCTCTACATGCCCCTCCTGTTGTACTTGGTGTATTTGGAAAAGGCATGATTCCCGTGTGAGATTGGGAATGCCACACCAGCCGTCGCCCTTCTATAATTTGCTGCTTTGAACAAGCAGATGCCTAATTGGGTCTGGCTTGGCCTTTGTCCTCATCCTAATTTCTGGGGGACACTCTTGACTAACACTCCCGTGAGGCTGTGTTGGGGCCGGGGGGGGGAGCGAGAGTTCACCCAACGAGGCTGACCCCCCGTCTCTTCTCTCTCTCTCTGCAGCGGCCAAAAGCTTACTGAACAAGAAGTCCGATGGCGTGAAGGTAGGTTTTTTGCATTTGAGCCTGGACCCACCTCAGCTCCCGGTCTGTCCCGTGGGAACAGGGGTCCTCAGCCACAGGTCCAGGGCGGACTTCCGCGGAAGGCGACCGCTGCACGCCTCCTGCTTTGCCCCTCTGTGCCCCTCCCGGATGCTGCTGCTGAGACTGACCCGCTCCCTTGGCTTCTCTTTTGCCCCCACCCCTAAGTCTTTGGCGGCAGGATCTCTTTGTGCTCCCTGGACTGACTGACTCGGTAGGCTTCGGGGCGATATTCACAATATCCACAGGTATTCTGGAATTCTGCAGGGAGGGGCGCCCTCGTCTAGTTGTTGAGAACAGGAATTCCTCACTTCATCCTGAGCCAAATTTTGAGGGTTCATTTTACTGCTGGGCGCTTGGCGGGGGCGGGGAGGGTGAATTGCCCACAGAAAATCAGACTTACCCGTGAAACTGCACCATGTCCTTGGGGGGGGGGAAGAATACCATGCGAGCACACAAAAGAACAAGAAGCGTGCGATGATGAGGTAGGTGTTGCAGGACGAAGGGGCCTGTTTGGAGGCATTGGGAAGCGCTGCCGTGACCGGACTTGTGTCCTTGCCTTAAAGCTCATTTGCCAACTGCCAGGTTCTCTCGTCTGAAGGCATCGCTGTTTTCAAAAATATACGAGGAGGCAGGAAAAAAGCCATTCGACTGAACGAAAGTACTTGAAGGGCTGTCATTAGGAGGGTGGTGTGCAGAGTTGTTTTCTGTTGCCCCAGAAGGTTGAACCAGAACCAATGGGTTGAAGTTAAATCAGAAGAGTTTTTGGCTAAACACTAGGAAGAATTTCCTGATGGTTAGAGGGGTTCCTCAGTGGAACAGGCTTCCTTGGGAGGTGGTGGGCTCTCCCTCTTGAGAGGTTTTCAAATGGAGGCTAGATGGCCATCTGACAGCCATGCGGATTCTGCGAACTTAAGCAGATCAAAAGAAGGGAGGGCAGGAAGGGTTGTCTCAGTGCTTGGTTCCTGTGGCCCTTTCTTACACGCCCAGGGAAATGCTGATCGCCATTTTGGGGTCAGGGAGCAGTTTTTCTCCAGGCCAGTCTGGCCGCAGATCCTGGAGGGCTGGGTTGCTGTGTTTTTGCCATCTTCTGGGCATGGAGCAGGGGGTCACTGGGAATGTGTGGGGGGTGGATCACTGGTTGGATAAAGAAGCATAGTGATGAGGAAAGAATGGTGCACGGGATGACTGAGCACCTGCTTGGCACGCAGAAGGTCGAGGTTCAGTCTCTGGCATCTCCAGCTAAAAGGGTCAGGTGGTAGGTGGTGATGCTGCCAGTTAGAGTAGACAATACTGACTCTGGTAGATTAAGGGTCTGACTCGGTAGACAGTAACGTCGTGCATTCATGTGAATTACCATGAGGAAAGGCCGCAGTTTATCTGGTTCTTCCACGGCACCTCTGTTGTTCAGCTAGTGCTGTGGGTTTGGGAGAGCCAGTTTTCGCACGGTTCTAGAGCTACCCATGCAGAGCGCAGGGGATTGGACGAGATGACCTCCAAGGTCCCTTCCAACTCTAACATTCTACAATTCTGTGATTCTACTGGCTAGAAGCTCTGGTTTATATTTTACAGACTCAGGAATGGGACCTTGTGGACATCAGCTGTGTGGTCCTTTTTCACTCCGTTTTTCTGTTTCTGTCCCGGTAAACAGCTTGAGCCTATCTGCCTGGTTCTCCTAACTAGCTGTAAAATTTGATCTGACCTTCAGTGAGATTTGTTAAAAGATTTCGTTTTCTTTTATGCATGTCTTCACTCCCTTCATCTTGACGTAAGCAGTGGCTTTTATGCCAGAGGTTTCCATGAAGTTCTTCTTTCTGTTCTGCCCTAAGTGTTCACCAGGCAGCTTAGACAATTACTGAGGGACACATGTTTTCAGAGGAGCCTTGTCTAGGCTCAAGTTGCAACTCAGAAATGAGATTCTTGGAAATGGAATTTGGAAAATGTACCTAAGCTAGGCAAAGTGCTGTCTTTCAACATCAGCCACACCCCTGCCCCTGTGAGGTAGGTGAGAGGCTGTGGGGGGGGGGGGGTCACCCAGCGAGCGTCCACGGCAGACTGGGGAGATTCGAACCTGGGTCTCCCAGATCCTGGTCCCACGCTCTGACCACTAGTGCTCATTAACGGGGGAGGGCACCAAGGAATGCTGGAAGCCAGGAAGGTCATTTCAAAGGCTCAGGAAGGGTGGGACTGCTGACCCCTGTCCAGGGGTAGCATATTTTTTCTGACACACCGGTGTGACAGTGCAGTGCGCATAAAGTTTCTGCCGTTTTGTTCACTCAACAAGCCAGTGACAGGAGCTCAACTGAGAGGCACTGGCGTAAAATCATGTCTGAGTGGTAATTTGCACCTCAGCCTTTGTAGTCCCTGTTCGGCACAGTCCTTTGCAGAACTCCAAAAACTGCCGAGCTTTGTTTCATTTTGATACGAAAGAGGGTGCTCAGGAGCTGGGAAGGACGGTGAGGTCAGCGGGGCATAGACCAGGGAGAGGATGAAGCCAGATTGGTGTGGTGGTTAAGGGTGCGGACTCTAATCTGGGAGAACCGGGTTTGATTCCCCACTCCTCCACTTGCACCTGCTGAGGTGACCTTGAGTCAGTCACAAGCTCTGGCACAGCTGTTCTCTCAAGGACAGTTTCTGCCAGAAGTTCTCTCAGCCCCACCTACCTCACAGGGTGTCTGTCCTGGGGAGGGGGAGGGAAAGGAGTTTGTAAGCCGCTCTGAGACTCAAAAGTGAAGGGTGGGGTATAAATCCAATCTCTTCTTCTCTTCTTCTTCTTCTTATCTCTGAGAACTGGTCATTGTTCGTCATGTTTGAATAATTTAAAAGTGCAAGAGAAAAGAGTGAATCCTTCTGAGCTCAGTGGGTATTGATATGAGGCGGGGATCTGAGTGTCCATCATCGATCTTCGCAGGCCTGCCGTCGGAGAGGTTCGTACGGCTAAAAAGCCTCCAGGGGATGCTGCGCACTGGAGCCAGAAACTTGTTCCTGCCCAGGGACCACGGGCTCCCGGGCAGCAGCATCCCTCCCCCCCTTCCTCTTTTGCCGCTGAAGGAGACGGTTGTCTTTTTGGAGTCTCTAGTTTATCGTTGGTGATGAATTGCTCCCCTGGTTTCACTGGGGTTGTTCTGGCTTCTGAGTTTCTACCATGGCTCAGAAGGCCCTTTTTGAAAAGATGAGCCAAACCAATGAACACGACCTATGTCTGTTTTGTGTGGGTGAGGGCCACAACATCCCCACCTGTAAGGCCTTCCAACGCTCAACCCCCAAAACTCGGGGCAGGGGGCGGGGCATCAAGACTTAAAGCCGCCTTGTGGGGAGAAAGCCCTTGGAGCTGTCATCCAAGGCAGCCCCGGAAACACTGTTCACGGCCACGTCCTCGGAACTGGCTCCGCCTCCCGGATCCCTGTCGCAAAGGGTCCGATCTGCGTCGCCCTTCCCTCCAGCTCCTCGCGCCTCTTCTGAGCCATCAGCTACGAAGGCAAAGACCATCTGCGCCTCGACAACGTGCTGCTGCCTGCACTCCTGAGCAGTGTTCCCTCTAAGCTGAGTTAGTGTGAGCTAGCTCACAGTTTTTTAGCCTCTGGCTCACACATTTTTGTCTCCAAGGGTGGCTCCAGAGCAAGCTAATTTATGCAGCAGCCAAATCACTCACTCACAACTTTAATGCCAGTAGCTCGCCAAGTAGAATTTTTGCTCACAAGATTTCACCGCTTAGAGGGAGCGTTGCTCCTGAGCCTACTGCAGCAATTCTGGAGAAGCCTCAGATTCCATCCCCGGCTCTGAGATCCCCTCCGGTTCCAATCTCAGATGGGGAAGTAGAAGTGGACGGACTGGCGAGCAAATGGCAACGGTTCCATGGTCCCAGCCTCAACCACCTAGGCGATGGACGTCTCCAGGTTACCTGGAAGAGTGGGGGGACAAGTTTGCTCACCCCAGGGGTACGAATACAGACCCACCCACCCCCCGCCCTCACTGGGCTTCCTCGTATCCGCCTTCAGCAGCAACCGCTCCATGTAGGCCTCGCTCTCCTGTACCTGCTATGAGGGGAGAGGATGCCACCATTGAATCCGACAGTTCTGGCACTACAACAGATCCAAGTCCAGACGAGAGGGTGGGAGAGCCCTCTCTGGTCCCTCCTGCGGAAGACCCCCATAGGTATGGGGAACAGGCCCAGTCCCTTGAAACAGAAGTCATTCCTTCTGAACACAAACCAGAGGACAAGATTTTGAGTCACCTCCGTTTGGAGTCCCCGGGTATTATGGTGTTCCTGGTGTTAGAAGGTCATAAGAACATAAGAGAAGCCAATGTTGAATCAGGCCAATGGCCCATCTAGTCCAACACTCTGTCACACAGCGGCCAAAATATCCCAGGTGCCATCAGGAGGTCCAGCAGTGGGGCCAGGACACCAGAAGCCCTCCCACTGCTGCCCCCTCCAGCACCAAGAATAGAGGACTTTACAACAGGAGCTGTGGCCGAAGCCTGCCTCCCTCCAACCCACGTCTAGAAGAGTGGAGCGTTTTTACGGAATCAAGAAGGAGCCCTTTAACTATTTAACCACTCATCCCCCACCATCTCCTCTGGCGACGGAGGAAATGCAGCCCAAAAGCTGGCAGGCATACCACTCCACTCCCACGGATAAGGAGGGGCGGAAGCTGGATGTCTTGGGACAGAAATCATATTCTTCTTCCGCATTGGGGTTCAAGATTTCCAGCTATGAGACCATCATGGCTGGCTGCCAGCTTTTCTTGTGGGAGGGGCTCTTGTCATTCCCAAAGCTTCTGCCCGAGAATGAGTGGCCCCTTGCTAAGGTCCTGCATATGGAGGCCATCGGCAAGGACAAAGGATTGTGACAAGGATGATCCTGGAGTTGAGCAGCCTGGAGACCAAGCCCCATGAAGAAAGGCTGATGGACCTGGGAATGTTCAGTCTGGAGAAGAGGCGGACATGATTGCTCTCTTGAAGCATTTGAAGGGCTGTGTCACTTAGAGGAGGGAAGGGAGCTGTTCCAGTTGACAGCAGAGGCTGGGACGCGCAAGAATGGGTTTAAGTTAAGGGTGGGAAGGAACCGGCTGGATCTTAGAGGAGACTTTTTCTTGTGCAAGAGTGGAATCGGCTGCCTCAGGAGGTGGTGAGCTCCCCCTCATTGGCAGTCTTGAAGCAGCGGCTGGACAAACACTGGTCAGGAATGCTCTAGGCTGATCCTGCATTGAGCAGAGGGGGTTGGACTAGATGGCCTCTGTATGGCCCCTTCCCACGCTCTATGATTCTATTCTATGATACAGAAAAACAAGCGGACAGCTAAGTCATTGGGGGTGTCACAACCGGGACTCTTCCAATTCAAGCAGAGGCCGTCTCTATGGCAGCCCTGGTGCCCTTAGCAGGGGGGATTGCTGCTGTGCTAACCCTTTGGGGCCCCAGTATCCTGCCTCTAAGCTGTTTACCCCACAACCAGTGTTCCCTCTAAGCTGAGTTACTGTGAGTTAGCTCACAGGTTTTTTAGCCTCCAACTCACACATTTTTGTCTCGGCTCAGGAAGGAGGGCTCCAGAGCAAACTAATTTATGCAGCGGCCAAATCGCTCGCGCACAACTTTAATGCCAGCAGCTCACAAAGTAGAATTTTTGCTCACAGCTTAGAGGGAACATTGCCCACAACAAGGTTATCATAGGGCTAAGGGCTCCAGCCAGCCTAGATGGACACACCCACCGCCCCCTCCTAGAGAGGCAGCCCCACCCCAAAAATCTTCCTTCTGAGTAGGAGTGGTTTGGTTTCTGCTCCTGTTAAGTTTGGAGACTGGCTAGCTCAGTGTTATCCTGCCTGGGAGGCTATTACTTCCAACATGTGGGTTTTATCTGAAGTTAGACTAGGTTAAAGGTTAGAATTGAAGTTGGTTCCTCCACGTTCCTTGCCCCTAGGAGTATGTAGCCAGGTAGCACTGGACCTGTTGCAGGCTTTAATCACGCTATTTACTGATTTATTTATTGTCCTGCCTAGCCAGTAAACTGTTGAGAAGGGTGCAACTGAGGAGGTGTCTTGAGCCCCAGGCACCGGGGGGGGAGGGGTTAGGCCCATTCTGGACCTCAGAAGTTTGAATGTTTTTCTCCACGTCTCTGGGTTCCACGTGGTTTCCACTCCTTCAATTTTACACGTATTTAAGTTCAACCGTTAGTTTGTAATTATTGCCTTGAAAGATGCTTACTTTCATGTTTCCATCCATCCTCAACACCGCACATTCCTACGTTTCTCTTGTGGGATGCATGTGTTCCAGTACACTGTTTTGCCTTTTGGTTTGGCCACAGTGCCCAAGGCATTTTCAAAGTGTTTAACACCAGCAATTGGCTACCTTCATGTGGAAGGTTGCCATATATTCCTTTACTTAGACGATTGGCTTTGGTGGTGGATTCCAGAGACCAATTATTGAAGCATTTTTGGAGACCTGCCAAAGATTGGGGTTCCTGGTGAATTGGGAGAAGTCCCTCTTAGTCCCATTCCAGAGGGTACAATTTATAGGGGCCACATTGGATTCCATAGTGGGAAAGGGTTTCTTGCCCCCCGACATTCTGTTTCGGTTAGACAGTTTAGATAGAACTGGCTCCAATTGGTTTGGAAAATCCTTGGCCTTTTGGGGTATGGCTTCTGCGATGAAAGTGTTGCCCCTTGCCGGGTTACAACTGCGACCCCTACAGCTCTGGTTTCTGTCCTGTTATAGAGTGGGTTTACATGCCCACTGGCATAGATTATCTATTCCCAGACCTGTTGTCAATTCTTTGTCATAGTGGCTCTCTCATGACAATTTATCCCACGGCATTTCCTTTGAAGTTCCTGAGCATGAAGTCGTCCTTACTACAGACGCTTCATTCTTGGATCAGGGTGCCCACTGCGAGGGATTGTCTGCAATGGGGTACATGGTCAGAGGAGGAGAGGCAGCTTCATATTGATCTGCTAGAGTTGCAGGCATTTTGTAATGCCCTTAGCTGTTTCTCAGGTACCCCGCAGAACTGGTCCATACTTGTCCAAACAGACAACTCTGTTACGCTGTTTTATTTAAACAAGCAAGGGGACCCGGGGCCCAGGAGGCTATGCCAGGAGGCGACTCTGACCTGGTTCATGGCACTGTAGCTCAGTGCTTCTGTTCAGGCCATCCATATTCCTGGGTACTTAAACATGAAGGGCAACAGGTTGAGCAGAGCTGGGACGCTTCCTCATGGATGGTCGATAAAGACTGTGTGTACTTGGGACTGATCTCCACCCTTTGGGGAGTCTCGGAGGTCAAGCTTCTTGCAAGGAGAGAGAGGATGAAGGCCACAAGTTTTTGCTCTTGAGCAGGGAAAGGCGGAGGTCCCATAGGGGGTGTGTTCCGGATTCTTTGAGAGGGGGCTCTTTTCTGTGCATTCCCGCCACTTCTGTACCTTATCAGGCTGATAGAAAAAGCCAGGAGAAAAAGATCGAATGTGATCTTGGTGGCTACTTTTTGGCTTCATCAAATCTGGTGCCTGACCCTGATGGATATCTTCTGGGGACAATCCCTTCCCTTGCCCAAGCAACCAGGTTTAATTAGTACCAGTCAAGTGTTTCTTCACGATCCAGATCGTCTCACCCTAATAGTTTGGAGGTTTGGGATAGAGACTTAACATTTTCACATGAAGTTAATGACGTACTCCAGCATCCACGCAAACCTAATACTAGAAAGTCCCATATACATAAGTGGAAGCAGTTTTCTCTCTGGTGCAGTAGAGGGCAAGGGTGTAGCCAGAAAATTTTGGTTGGTTGAGTGTGGGAAAATTGGGGGGGGGGTGCCCCGTCCCCACCCACTGCTCCTCTTGCAGCTCCAGCTCCACCTCTAGTCCTCCTGAGAACCAATTTGGTACAGTGGTGTAGTGGTTAAGAGCACGGACTCTGATCTGGGAGAACCGGGTTTGATTCCCCACTCCTCCACTTGCAGCTGCTGGATGACCTTGGGCAAGCCATAGTTCTGTCAGAGCTGTTCTTGAAAAAGAGCAGTTTGTGTCAAGAGCTCTCTCAGCCCCACCTCCCTCACAGGGTGTCTGTTGTGGGGAGGGGAAGGGAAAGGAGTTTGTCAGCCGCTCTGAGACGCCTTTGGGTAGTGAAGGGTGGGGTATAAATGCAATCTCCTCCTCCTCCTTCTCTAGTCCTCTAGTCCTTTTGATTAGAGAGTCTTATTTCCAGGCTGCTTTTCTGTGTATGCCGCGGGGGGACATCTCTGAGTCTCTCTCTTTTGCATTTTGCAAAAAAAAAATTACAATTTTATTTTATTTTATTTTTGCATTTTTAAAAAACGATTTATATTTTGGCCTGGAAAAGAGCAGATGAGACTGAAGCTCCCGACTGTGCCTGGGGTCATTTTTTGGGGGAAAACCCCCCCCACACACACATTTATTTATTTTTTTGGTCCGAGGGGGCTGCACTCATCACTGGGGACATTGCCCCCCAATGCCCTCATGGCTATGGGCCCATGAGAGGGAGATTTCTCCGGGTAGTGCTTCATTGCAAGTTCAATTTGAATATCTGTTGCATGTGAGGAATAAGTGTTTGGCTTTTTCTTCCTTAAAGGTCCATCTGGCTGTCGCCTCTTGTTCGGGGAGTAGATGGGGGAGGGTCAGGTTTCTCCCATCACTTGTCCAAAAGATTTCTTAAGGGGCTGTGTAATCCCCAGTGGTTCCCCAGTGGTCTCTCTCCGTTGTTTTGGCACCGTTGATGCTTAAGCCCTTTGAACCCCTTACCACGTGCTCATTGGCTGGACTCTCCATGAAAGTCTGTTTCCTGGTGGCTGTTACATCAGCCAGGAGGGTAAGTGGGTTAGCAGCTCTTCGGGTGGGACCACCCCCTCATTTTTGAAGATCTTTCCCGAGAGGGTAATCCTTCGACCCACTCTTAGGTTTTTCCCTATGGTAGTTTCCCAGTTCCACTTATCCCGGGATATTATTTCGCCCATCTTTTTTCCTGCACCAAGCTCTGAAAAGGAGCAATTCTTGCACTCCCTAGATGTTAGAAGGGCTTTATTATTTTACCTTAGAAGAACCCTGGAGTTCTGCAGGGATCGAGCACTGTTTATATGTTTTGCTGGTGGAAATAACAGAGGGACGAGGGCTTCCTCTCAAACTATCCCGGTCGATTGTCTCAACCATTAGGGAATGCTATGGTTTGGCCAGCTTGCCACGCCCACTAAACATTCATGCCCATTCTACTAGAGCTATAGCTTCGCCGGCAGCTTTCTTCGATAGTATACCGTTGACGGAGATCTGCTGAGCTGCTACTTGGTCGTCAGCAGACATGCTCAGATGCCACGACACTTTGGATCTGCAGGGGACGCAAGAAGCTCGAATGGGAAAGGCCGTTCTTCATTCGCTGTTCAGGTGAGGAGAGTGCGCCCCGCCGCCTGGTGAGTAGCTTGCTAGAATCCCCATGTGGGACTGCACAGAAGATCGATGATGAAAACAAAGTTGCACTTGCCTGTAACTGTTGTTCATTAAGTATCTTCTGTGCAGGCACACGTACCCTCCCTCCTGCTCCACTGCACGCTCTGGCTTCGACAGTGCTAGGGGTATTGACGGTGGGGGTGCTGCTGCGTGGGAGCGTGTGGGTCCCTGGGTGGGAACCGGCTTCTGGCTCCGGCGCACAGCACCCCCTGGAGGCTTGTAGCTGTAAAAACCTCTCTGATGGCAGGGGACTGCGCATGCACAGTCCCCCCCCCCATGTGCCTGCACAGAAGATACTTAATGAACAATTGTTACAACTAAGTGCAGCAGTTTTCCATAGGGAGGGGTGCTTAGGAAAAATACTGTGTAGCAGTGACCTCTCCTTCCTCCGCGATGGTTGAGCAATGTTCCCTCTAAGCTGTGGAGTCCTGTGAGCAAAAATTCTACTTTGTGAGCTGCTGGCATTAAAGTTGTGAGTGAGCGATGTAGCTCCTGCATACGTTAGTTTGCTCTGGAGCCTTCCTTCCTGAGCGAAGACAAAAAAATGTGTGAGCTGGAGGCTAAAAAACTGTGAGCTAGCTCACACTAACTCAGCTTAGAGGGATCACTGGTTGTAGGGCTTCGCTTTCAAAGAATGGTGGAGACTTCGTGATGCTTTAGCTTTGAAAGGGTCTGCTGTGTGGCAAAGAGTTAGGCCACATGTCTTTGGATCTAGCGGTTCCAGAACTAGGCTGTCGGAGGAGTGCCCTGCCCGCTTGCCCTTGCAGGAGCCGCCTGGGGTGGAGGAGGCTTGGCTGGGAGGCCGTGACTGTCCTGGTAAGCGCTGGTGCCTGAGCAGAGATCTGAACCTGGGTCCTCCCCAGCCAAAGCCCAGTACTCCAGCTGCTGGCTTTCAGACTTCACCAGAAGCTTTGAAAAAGAGAGCTGTCTGAAATAAGTTAATGAAAGGTAGCAGTGTTCCGGCTGTTCTGTAACCCACACTCATTTGTTGGGTGTGTGAAAGCCATTGTGGCTTCACTGTGTGTGCGTCTCTGGACACCTGACATTGATGCTCACAGCGTAGCCGCTGCCGAAGAATAGTCCGCTTCCCAGCAGGCAGCATCTGTCGAGCCAGTGAGCCGTGGACAGCGAGGCGTTGAAGGCCTCGCGGAGACAAAGTGTTCCCGCCTTCTCTCTGTTGCCTGCTCCATCTCAAGGGCTTCAAGGAGTGAAAAGAACAAACCAGATGTAGAAAATGTTTCTCAAATTCAGACTGGAAAGGGATGCAGGCAAATCCCGGTGGACATATCGGATCAAAACTGAAATTTCCATGCCTGGAGCTGAAATTTCCATGCCCGGGTATGCATCTCTGTCAGTCAGATTAGGGGTGAAAAGACGTGAATTAAAAACAGACAATTTTCAGGTGTGCACTTCAGCCCCCCCCCCCCCCACCGCGTGCCATTTTCCTGGCCTTTTGGCCCCAGGAAGCCCGTTTTGTCCACAGTTCTCACATTCCAAAGGTTCGGCCAGATCCACATCTTCTTAGGGCAGTGGACAGTTCTGTGTAATTCTTTCAGTCATGGGGTGGCGGGAGGGATACAGGTTGTGCCAGACGATGGCCAGCCCCCGCCTCCTGACCGCCGTGTGGGTGTCCAGCTGTAGGGCGGCGTGGAGTCAGAATGCCTGCACCAGGTGACTATTCCTGGCTTCCTCCACCAGATCCTGGGAAACAGTAGTTTGAGAACTGCATTGAGTAAACCTTCAGGCAGTCGTTGTTCGTGACCATGAGCCCCTCTCATAAGAACTGCAGTGACCTCAGAAGGGAGAATGGCAAAGCCCCTGGATGGAGGGTTTTACTCATATTTCCAAATTGGGAAGACAGAAAAAAAGACATTCCAGAAGGAATGGGAAAGGGGATGGTCTCGGGTTTGGACTGATGGGAAGGGACAACTGGGCCAGTGGAGAAAGGGGCACTGCTTTTTCTTTGTAGCCAGGCAGTGGCCGGTGCTCTTTATGGGCAACAGCATCAGCCAAAGAGAAAGGAGGAGAGGTAACGTGAAAATAACCTTTGTCCTGGAGGTACTTGTGTTTCTCCCACAACCTTTCCTTCGTATATCAGCTTGAGGAGCCTCTTTCTTGCCTTGCGCTCCTGTTGACACCCTCTCCTCTCTGCTTGTCTGACCTACTTTGTGTTTGTATGAAAGACTCTTTGATAGGCTGCATCTTCTCCGTGCAAGTTACTATGGGTTTATTGAATCCATTTATGCCCTGTCTTTCTCCCCAGTGGGGACCCAAAGTGGTTTGCATTGTTCTCCTTGCCTCCAAAAATCAAATTATTAATAATAATTTCCCCTCACAACAGCCCTGTGAGGTAGGCTATATAACAAAAAAGTACATGTAGTATAATAAATCTGGAAAACACTGTAATGAAGGAATACGCACAAACATTCTGTCTGAAGGTCCAAAAAACCTCTTATTAACTATTCGTTAAAGATGCAGTACAAGTACAAGTCAGATTTAAATGTGTGACGCTCCGCCACAATACATATGATCACAAACGGAGGAGCTCTAATGTTGAATAGGCCCTTAGTACCAAGAGAAATAGCAGAACGCCTCAGCTTGTTGTAACGCCCGAGTGGTGGAGTTGCGGCTGGTGGCAGCGGAGAAGCGCTTTGTGCACGTCCTGCACCCGCCCCCTCAACTCTTTCCTGGTTTTACCTTGTAAGTACAGCCGCTGATGAAGGGTCAAAGTGGAGATTTACCTGGGACATCCGTTGTCGTGGTTAATGCTACGTGGTTAGCCTCATGTCCTGTGGTGGAGCTTCACACGTTTAAATCCGACTTGTCCTTGTACTGCATCTTTAAAGAACAGTTAATAAGAGTTTTTTTGTAATTTCAAATAGAATGTTACATAAGAACATAAGAGAAGCCAGTGTTGGATCAGGCCAACCCTAAGCAGGCCAGCACTCTGTGTCACACAGTGGCCAAAAATACCAGGTGCCATCAGAAGGTTCAGCAGTGGGGCCAGGACCCTAGAAGCCCTCCCACTGCTGCCCCCCCCCAAGCACCAAGAATACAGAGCATCACTTGCCCGGGAGTCCCTATCTATACCTTGTGGCTAATAGCCACGGATGGTCCTCTGCTCCATAAGTTTTAATTCCCTCTTGAAGCTGTCCATGCTTGTAGCCACCACCACCTCCTGTGGCAGTGAATTCCATATGTTAATCACTCTTTGGATGAAGAAGGACTTCCTTTTATCTGTTCTAACCTGACTGCTCAGCAACTTCATGGAGTGCCCCTGAGTTCTTGTATGGTGAGAAAGGGAGAAAAGTACCTCTTTCTCTACCTGCTCTATCCCATGCATAGTCTTATAAACCTCGATCATGTCACCCCTCAGCCGTCGTTTCTCCAAGCTAAAGAGCCCCAAGCCCTTTAAGCTTCCTTCATAGGGAAGGTTTGTGTGTGTTCCTTCATAACAGGGTTTCCCAGATTTAGTATATGCTGTGCGTTAGGTGAGGCTGAGAGAGGCTGAGTGGCCCCAGGACACCCCGTGAGCTTCCATGGCCAGCGTGAGGGATCCCTACAGCTTGCTTGTGCCGGAGAGGACAACGGGTACGTGGATTTCCGTTGCTGATGAATGACATGGCAGGCCTGAGAGTCGCCAGCGCTGCCTCTTGGGCCCGTGGCCAGTTGCCGTTGCAGAAGATCTCAGACAAGCAGTGCCTTGTACAGGTTGTCTGTGTGTGTGTACACATACAGTTTGGAGTTTCAGCCCACGTCTGCCCTCGCCACTGCAGCTACGCTCCCTGTCTGACCAGTGATGCCCCAAGTGCATGAGAAGGGGCCTGTGAGGCGGCCCCTTCCGCAGAGAGGAGGAGGAGGAGGAGATTTGCCGAGAGGGCGTGGACCTCTGGGAATGTCCCGGCAGGCTGAATTGCCCATTGTCTTTGGTCAGGGTGTTGTGAAGCCTGGTGGTTTTTGTTGGGCAACGTCTGTGTTTCATTGTCATTGGCAAGCAAGCCTTTCTCGTTTTTTTCCCGTGCTGGGGGTCCTTAGAGAAGAGAGCGGGTCTGCCAGTTCCAGTCTCTGCCGTGTCCTGCTGGCTGCCTTCTTGAGCCTCTCTCTGAGTTTGGGGCCTTCCGGTTTCTGCCTCTGGTTTGCAGTCACCAGTTTCCGTGAGCCCGGATAATCCGTGGCACCGTGGTCCTCTCCCGGGGATGGCAGCGGGGCTCCCTCCTGTCACACAAGTGCCGGCATTTTCTCTGCTTCTCTTCTCATCTCTTCTTTTCCTTCTCTCTCTTCCTCTCAATGGTGTGCCCAGAAAAGGAAGTCCAGCTCCAGCGTGCATTTGATGGTGAGCTCCTCCCATTACGCTGACTCTGTCCCTGTGCGGTCACCATTTTCATCCCATGCACGTCCGGCTTGCGCTCATCACCCCACATAAGCATGTCTGGGCAAGGGGGTGGGACGGGGTGGAGCGGAGAGGCCATCTCGCACTCTGGAGGGTCCATGTTCTCACAAAAAGGATGATGCTGTTGATGTGGCCCTCGGCAAGGGTCCGAGTCTGTTCCAAAAACTGGATACTTTTAAAATTCAGCTCTGGGTATTGGGTGGCCTGAGAAGGAGTGTCCCAAAAGCTGGACCAGATGCCTGCATCCCTCTTCTGGCCCTGGGAAGACCGGGTCTCTGCCCTCTCTCCGTGCGGACATGGAACCCGGGATACCCTCCGTGGCGGAAGTGCCGAAGTGGACGCCCGAGGCACCTGTTCTGGCACGCTCTCTTCGTGCTGCTGTCCCTGGCAGAGGCAGCCCTGCAGTTCAGAACCAACGGGGCTTTCCCGGTGTCCTGGATGCAAGCTGTGACTCCAAGCGGCCCCTAATCCCCTTTTCCCTTCTGGGATTCCATGCTAAGACTCCCACCCCCACCTCACCAGCCCCTCTCCAAATTCCAAACTGTTGTGGGCATGAATGTCCACATGGGATGGCCTCAGTCACATGCCTGGTAATTTGTTCCGTCTGTTACCTCTTCATGTGTGTTTTCCCCGGGATGGGTTATGAGGGGGAGTGAAGGCCATGCAATCAAACACAGCGAGAGAAGGAAGCGTCTCCTTATCCCAGGTCACTGGCAACATTGAAGCCTTGGCCAGTGATAACAGTCTGCCCTCCTTCTAGAACAGGGGTGTCAAACATGTGGCCCGGGGGCCAGATCAGGCCCCTGGAGGGCTTCCATCAGGCCCGCAGTGGAACTGGCTGTCTTCAGCTTCTTCTCCCAGTTCTGCTGCTGCTGCATCATCGTAGGTTTGCAGCTTACAGATACACATACCTGAACAGCACACTCAAGATTGCAACAGCACAGGCATTTTGATGCAATCATTCAGAGCAAGAGGTGTCAGTTACCAGACACTGTTAAATAAACAAAATATTGCAAGAGCTAATGTTTAAAGCATGTTTTTATTTTAATTAAAAAAAAAAACCTTTGTGTTTGTGCCCTTTGTAAAGTTTATATCTCCGCTGCCTGGCGTTGCATGTTATGACACACACGTGGGCCCGGCCCAACAAGGTCTCATTCATGTCAGATCCGGCCCTCCATAACCAATGAGTTCGACACCCCTGGGCTAGAAGGCCTTGTGAATCCTTCAGAACCGTCCCTCTCCTTGGGGTCAAGGAGGCAAACAGCCCTGTATGATCTGTTTGGTTTTTAATTTTTCTGTTTCATTCGTTTATGGCAATATGTATTACTCTGTATGGGTAATAGCGTCAGCCAAAGAGAAAGGAGGCAAGGGAACGTGAAGATAACCTTTGTGTTTCTCCCACAACCTTTCCTTCGTATATCAGCTTGGGGAGCCTCTTTCTTGCCTCGCGCTCCTGTTGACCCCCCCTCCTCTCTGCTCGTCTGACCTACTTTGTGTTTGTACGAAAGATTCTTTGATAGGCTGCATCTTCTCCGTGCAAGTTACTCTGGGTTTATTGAATCCATTTATGCCCTGTCTTTCTCCCCAGTGGGGACCCAAAGTGGTCTGCTTCGTTCTCCTCTCTTTTATTTTATTTTACCCTCACAACAACCCTGTAAGAGGGTTTAGGCAGAGAGCGTGTGGGTGGCTCAAGGTCACCCAGCCCATTTCTGTGACATGAGCTGGGATTTGAACCTGGGCCTTCCAGGCACTAGTCTGACACTCTTCACCGCACGTGGCTTGTTTAAGGGCAGAGGCACTCAAACCGGCAGAGAAGCGCTTTCTTGGAAGATGCTTTCTTTGTGTCTAGACTTTTAAAAAGTGTGTTCTTTCTGAACAGGGTTGTTTATTGTTTATTATTATTTGGGTTATCTGGAGTCCTCCTCTCTCACTGGGACTCGAGGCGGACTAGGCCGTTATTGACGGGAACTCAGTGCAGTCCGTAAGTTGGGGCGTCTGATAAGCCGGGACTGCCCAGCCTTCTGGAGCCTGCAGGCAGCTGTGGAATTCTGACACCGCATATGGTGGGTGGCGCCCGCCACGCCATGGCTGCTGCAGGTGCCCTTCCCGTCACACAGTGAAGAAGATCCTTGTGCCGTGGTGGCCGGCTGCGGCCAAAGCAGCATTTTTAGAAATCTGCACAGCCAATCAGGAGCCTTGCTGGGGAAGAGCCCCACCCGGCCCCAGCCACTTTCTAAAAACACTCGGTGGGCTCTAGGAAAAGTGTCGGTGGGCAACACAGTGGGGACCCCTGTAGCAGACAATGCAATACTATTACGATGATAAAAATCTGGAACCAGCCAGAAATCTGAAAACAGAGCTGAAGCATAACGTAAGTATTAACATGAGAAGTTAAACAAAGCATAAAAACACCTCGTAGGATCCTACTTACAGCAACAGACATGGCAGTTATACCAAGCAGTGTAGGCCACAGTTTCTAACCCTTTTATCCAAGAATCTTTCAGAACCACTTTGTTACAGTACCAATTCCAGGACCTAGTGGGAGAGCGCTCCACTTCCTCTAACTCACCCCCAACTCTAAAAAGCCAAGAACTGCAAAATTCCTAAGGTATCATTCTGCTCGAGAAGGAGGGTGGGGTACTCTGAATATCTCTTTTTGTTATGAGGCTGATCAGTTGAGACATTTAATTTCCTGTTTGTCCTTTTCTAAGGAAGCCAGTTAGTTAGAGTTAGATTTAACTTTACAGAGATGGGGGATTCCACTTACTATTTGACAGTACCTTGTATATGTATATTTATTTCTTACAGTCATTAGACCATCCATATACATGAAAATTATAATTAAAACA
This sequence comes from Gekko gecko, assembly GCA_029375565.1. Lineage (NCBI taxonomy): Eukaryota > Metazoa > Chordata > Lepidosauria > Squamata > Gekkonidae > Gekko > Gekko gecko. The sequence goes on along the minus strand of JAPDNY010000007.1, from coordinate 178,007,561 downwards.
TTCTTATTTATAAAAACAAGATACATGATATAAACAGAATTCAAATTTGAGCTTAGTTATAATACAATTTCCGTATCCTCATGATCAACACACAAAATCTAGGAACTTGGAAAGTAATTTTAGGATTCACGTCAGGAGATCTCCAAGCCTGGTTTTATTTGTGTGACCAGCAGTCTTGTCCAGCAGAGATGTAAAAAGGTAAAGGTTCCCTTGCTCGAAAGCTAGTCGAATCCAACTCTAGGGTTGTGGTGCTCATCTCCGTTTCAAAGCTGAAGAGCCAGCGCTGTCCGAAGATGTTTCCGTGGTCATGTGGCCGGCTTGACTAAACATCAAGGTGCACGGAACGCTGTTACCTTCCCACCGAAGTGGTACCTATTTATCTACTTGCAATTTCTTGCTTTCGAACTGCTAGGTTGGCAGGAACTGGAACTAGAGACAGGAGCTCACCCCATCATGCGGCACCCGGGTCTTGAACTGCTGAACTACTGACCTTCCACAGCCTGCAGTTCAGCATCTTAACCACTTGAGCCACCGCAGTTCCACAGCAGAGATGTAATAATTTTCAAATGGGACCCATTATAGTATGTACAACTGAAAACCATATGCTCTAGGGGCTTGACCTCCCTTAAGGGGCATGTAGATAGTCTCTCTATAGGGAGATTTTTTATACCTACCTTCAAGTACTGCAGTACCTTCTGTAAAAAAAAATTAAGTTGGAATCGTTGTCAACACTTTATGGCCCTGTTTTGGTATGGAGGAAATGGAAAAGGTGTTATACCCAGGGATTTTGCCATCGACCCTCATACTGTGTTATCCAAAATCTGGTCTAGTTAAAAAGTTTATGAGGATCTTAAATATAAGTAGTCAATTCTGGACTAAAGGAAGGACATCAGATTTAAAGTTTTCTCCTAAAGAAAGAAATTAAAGATCAAATAAACAGGCCGTTAACTGAATTTGAAGAATTAATCCAAAATATAGATCAGGAGGAGGAGAAAATAATTAATTTATAGGACATTATTAAATCAGGGTCAAAATCCGATCCAGATGATTAAAAAGCATTGGGAAATAGAACTGAATACTAAATTTAATGATAAGGATTGAAAACAGATATTTCAACGATTTCCTTTTAAATCAATTTCAAGAGGTTTACATACATTAAAAGTGTCTCAAAAGTGGGATTATACTCCAGTTAGGATAGCTCATTTGATGATGATAGTAAAAACTGCTGGAGAGGCTGTGGTGAACTAGGGACCTTTATTCATATGTGGTGGTCATGTCCAATTATCGGAGATTTTTGGAAATTAATATTTGCAGAAATTGGAAAAAATAACTCAGGAAAAAATGAATCCTACCGTTGAACTAGCATTGCCGAATTTATTTATCAATGAAAACTCCCAATGTATACAGACCCCCCACCCCGATATACTATGCTTATTGCCCAATGCTGGAAGGATGCTGAAGGGATTTCTTTGGCTAGGTGGCGCATTAAATTAAGGAATATAGAGGTACTTAAAAAAATAATGAACGAGATTAGACTGGTTCAGGGGAGGAAAAAGAAAGACGATTTTAAGGTGATTTGGAATTGTTTTATAAATTATTTAATGAAATTTCCAGAATATCGCTTATTTTTAAAAATGTCTCTAGTTGGATGGAAACCTTTATTTGAAATTTTGATTACGACATTGAATAGACAGATCATAGGATATTATTTTACAGAAATGGTATTAATGAAAACTATATAAATCTACCTCCAGCTAGATGAGAGCACTCTCCCCCCCTTTCTTCTCATTTAAGTATTTATGGGTTTTCAATTTGTTTTATTGTCAGTGTTTTTTGAGTTCCTTTTGTTGTAACCTCACCATAATAAGATGCCATTATTCCAGACTGGATATGAGGCTACAGATGGTGGTGTTTGTTGGCTTTGTTGTTGTTGTTTGTTTTGGGTATGTATAAAATATTTTTTTTTAAAAAAAAACAACTGCTCTGTCACAGCACCAGGGCTGTAGCAAGTGTGTGAACAGCTCCAAGACCGAGCGAGATAACACCCCACCGTTCCTCTTAACTCATCAGGGAGGGGGCATGCCCGTAGATCCAGCTCAGGAAGCAGTTCCTTGTCCTTAGGAAATAGCTTGGTGCAGTCCCACCAGAGCAGGGAATCTACCACCAGTCCTGCACACAAGTGGCAGTGCGGTAGGTCAAGGCCTAACCTTGGGAAGAAGGAATCGAGATGCCCCCGAGCAGATGTTTGGCTGTAGGATTCTCTGGGCCGGGGGCCCAGCCCCGGAGCACGAGGAAACTCCCACCCAGTGATGAGGCACCACCTGTCCCCATGAAGGGGATACAGATGCAGAATGAGGTGACAGGTATATGAATTCAGTTCTCTGGGCCAGCTAAGTCTTGGGCCTTCCTTGGCCTCCCCTCGCGGGAACAAAGGCGAATTCGCAGGACCATTCCTAGTCAGGCCCATTTGTTCCCTGCAGAGCTTTTCTGCTTCGCTGGCAAAGAAGGTAAGACGAGCCCTGCTGGATCAGACCGGTGAGGGTCCATCTATTCTAGCATCCCGTCTCAGGCAGTGGCCAGCCAGTGACTCTGGAGAGCCAGCAACAGGGCGTAGAGCAACAGGGCATAGAGGCCTTCCTCTGATGCTGCCATGTGGCGCCGGCTTCATACTCGAGAAACTCAGAAGGGCGAGAGGCTGTGGCTCAGTGGTCAAGCATCTGCTTGGCATGCAGAAGGTCCCAGGTTCAGTGCCCGGCATTTCCGGCTAAAGGATTTGGCAGTACATGATGGGAAAGACCCTCTGCCTGAGACCCTGGAGAGCTGCTGTCTGAGTAGACAAGAAGACTGGCCTTGATGGACTGAGGAGGGTCTGATTCAGTAGAAGGCAGTTTCAGGTGTGTTCATGGGGGGGGGGGATTTGCCATTGCTTGTCTCAAGGAAGCCATCAACTCCTCCCCTCCCCCCCCCGGAGTGGGGGTCCAGGCAGCTGAATAGTTCAGCCAGCCAGTGCTGAAGGCGACAATGAAGGCCCCAGGAGATGCTTCTGTACCTCTGTTTTTGCTCAAACAGTTTGGTGTAGTGGTTAAGTGCGCTGGGACTCTAATCTGGGAGAACCGGGTTTAATCCCCCACTCCTCCACTCGCACCTGCTGGATGACCTTGGGCAAGCCAGAGTTCTGTTAGAAGCTGTCCTTGAAAGGGCAGTTCTTGGGAGAACTCTCTCAGCCCCACCTCCCTGAGACTCCAAGTGAAAGGGCGGGGTATAAATCCAATCTCTTTTCTTCTCTTCAAGCAGTCAATGACGCAGGGGCTGAGGCGTTAGCCACTCTGCTTTTAATCACACACTAGAATCATAGAATCCAACCCCCTGCCCAAGGCAGGACCAGCCTCAAGCATCACTGACAAATATCCATCCAGCCTCTCCTTGAAAGCTGTCAGTGAAGGGGAGCCAACCACCTCCCCAGGCAGCTGATTCCACCTTTGAACCACTCTGACCGTGAAAACGTTTTTCCTAATATCCAGCCAATACCTTTCTGCATGTAATCTAAACCCGTTGCTTCGGGTCCTCTCCTCTGCTGCCAACTGGAACAGCTCCTGGCCCTCCTCCAAGTGACAGCCTTTCAGATATTTAAAGAGAGCGATCACGTCCCCCCTCAACCTCCTCTTCTCTGAACAAAACATTCCCAAGGCCCTCAGCTTTCCTCGTAAGGCTCAGTCTCCGGAAAGAAAGACTGACTGAGAAAGAAAGACTGACTTTCTCCCTCTTAGTGCAATTCCCATTCCCATCTCGACAGCTGAGGTGTCATTCCGGGATCCCAAGCCTGGTGGGCTAGTCTCACTTTGGCTGGCCTTGAACCTTTTAGTGAGCTTCCTGAGGGCGGAGAATCAGAGCAAGAGGAGGGGAGATCCAATGCCAGGCACTGCCCCTGAGCCTGACTTCTTCACCCACAGAGTGTCAGACTCTTGGACAAAGTTACTCTCAACAACACCCTCTGGCAGTGATTTGTGTATTGATGAATAAAGATGTTCCAAGCTGAGACCAGTACTGTGTCAGAACTGAGGTTCACTTACTCTGTGTGTTGGTCTTAAGACCGTAATAATAATAAACTAAACTAAACTGAGGTTCAGGTGGGAAAATCCCCAATTACAGACAGTTCAAACCAGGCCCCCCCTTGGGGTCCCAGCCAATCATACCCCACAATCGTCCCACCTAGTTTTCGCACGCTCTACACCCCCTGCCTGTGAATATACCATTATTTTCTCTAAGACAGCAAAGCAAGCACAGTCATCTCCAAGGTCATCCCTGCGTAGGGAGGTATCTTAAGAAGAGTTATGTTGCCACTGCAACAGAGCCATTCACACACTCGCTCACTCACACCCCCTCCCTCAGGAATTTCCCTCCCTCTGCAGGCCCCGAGTCCCCAAAGGATGGCAAACGTGAGTCCAAGTTTGACATGGAGGCATCAGTTGCCTTGGTGAGACCACCATTGTGGCCAAGAGTTGTACCCACCCCCTTGCCTAGAGGGCATTCTCGGCAGACCCGCATCCTCCGCCCAGGGGCTGAGATGATCTGTGCTGCTTTAATCGTGCCTCAGGATGGTGGGATTCATAGTCAGCGTGGACGAAAAGTTTTTAAGCTCTCGGAGCATCTGTGTGCAGTCCTGAATACGTGTCTATATAATACGTGGCATTTTTGGAGTAACGTCAGCGGAAGATACGCTGGTGGTGACAGTTCAGAAATTGGAACAGGCAGGACACACGCTCGGCTCTTGATCACAGCAGTCTTCTGCAAGACCTAGAAGAGTGGCCCCAGTTCCTTTCCAGCGCACACCCAACAATATTGCTTTCCTTTTCCTAAATCAGCAGTTGCAGTCAGTCTTTGTCAAAGCCTCCAGGAAATGTGAAGAGTTGTTTTGACTGGCCAGTCCCACGGTGCCTGTCTGCATCCAGAGAGTTTCGTACTGGATGTCCGCACCCCCAACTTAGTGAGAGATCTAAGAGTGCCATGGAATCGTGACGATGGAAACATAGCACAGAAGCAGGGAGCCCTGGATTTCCCGTCTTTGTCGGAAGGCCTGAGCCAAGCTGGACTGGGTGGGGCGGGAGCCCCGTCTTCCATCAAGATCAGAGGTGCTTCATTGCCTACCAATGTGGCTTATGCCCTGATCGCCGGCTCTGATCAGGAAGCCAGTTGTTTGCTGAGCCATTTGCATGACTGCACTGCTTTCTTGCAGCCGCCCTTTCATTTGCCTGGTGCCATCGCTGCTTCGAGTGGATAAAAGGCGCATTCATTAAAAAGATTTTTGAGTTTCAGCGTAGACGTCTCTGTGTGCCTTTGGTGGCTGCCCCTTCATGAATAGATGCCACTGCCTGTATCTGACTTCACAGGAGCCAAGAGGAGATGATATACAAGTGGATTCCACGCCTGGCTAATAAGTCGATTGAGTGACCTAACCATGACATTAATTTCTTGGCCAGTGACTTAGAGGATGTAGTTTGCAGATCACACACTACAACTTATTTGTTGCTTCACCCCAAGGCACAGCCAGCCCTGGCCGTACAGGTGTCTCTTGCACAGGTACAAAGCTGCTCAGCTTGGTACTTGAGACAGACTTTGGCGAAAGCCTTCCAGTGAGGAACTCACCTCTCATACAAGGAAGTAAGTTCAACCTAAACCAGCTAACCTGGTGATCGTGTCCGCTAAGAGGGGGCATCTTGCAACAGTATTGGAAAGGTCTCTTCCTTGGCAGACCTCCTCACAGACTGCGGATCGTGGGCACCAGCAATATCATCGGGCATGGTCTCAGTGGAGAAGTTCGTGCCACAGCACTTGTGCGAGGGGAGAAGCCCGATACGAGCTGATGGGACAAACCAACGCGTGTTCTCCCGTGCCTCCCTTCAAAGGTTCTAAGAGCAGAGGGCCGGGCTTGTTCTCGTGATGCCACATCTAGCAGACCCACTCACATTTCTTGGAGCGATACACGGTCTGTGCAGCCCCAGTGTCCTACATGCTCCAACTAGGGCTAGATACATTTCACCTGCCCAGGTGGAGGCTGAGCTGTAGTGGCTTAAACAATTGAGTCACGCTGTCAAGGTTCTGCCTGGTTCATCTTTTGGTGACGCTAGAAAGCATCCGTGCCGTACTGCAGGTCAGCAGTGCAGATTCTAGATTCTGCCGAAAAGCCTCCTCTACGGCCTCAACACCAAATTGCATTTGTTGCTAGATCAGCATCCTGGGCTGGAAAGGTTCAAGTTCCCCTCAATGTCAGCAGGTTCCCGAGGAAGTCAGCTGATTACGTCCCTCTGTGGTTCATGGATCTTTCCTGTCTTTGGTCAGAGTTCCTTTAGATCCCGATTCCTGCGGACCTTTTCGGAAGCTTCCTTCTAGAAAAATCTCGTAGGCATAACCCTGGCCTATGAAGGGACTGTCAGTTCTGTCCGGATAGAAGCACCTGAGGATTGAGTGATGTTCTCCTGGGAGACGGCACTGGGCTAAAATAATGGCAAAGAGCATCCTGAAGGGATTTCATTCTGCGGGCTTTGTGCCTTGCGTTCATGCAGGTGAAATCCAGAAGGTCACGTTGTGGTCTCCTGTATCTCATGTCACGAGGCATCAGAAAATGGGTGCCTTTGCCTGAACCGGTGTGGCCTTTGAGAGGATACTGCAGAGGGTACCGGTATCCCAGGCAGGGACTCCTGGCCTCTTAACTGTGTGCTCCAACTGGGTGGCTGCCTTTATGCATCCTGAAGGCCTTCCAAAAGTCAGAGGAGAAAAGGGAACTCCTATCCATGAATTCTTCTCCTCTCTGCCTTTGGGTTGGCATTTCCCCCACTTCTCAGCTCTGGAAGGGCATCCATGGCCCCTTTCCATGCCCTTTGCAGTGTTCCAGCCCTGGCCCCTGACCCAGAAGGGGGAACTCTCCTGCAGGATTTAAGAGTCCTTCCCCAAAGTAATGGGAGAGCAGGAATATATATATTGGAAGCAGTTTTCTTTCTCTTTTTTAATGGAATGGCAGAAACCGTTGAGAAGATGGTCCAGGTATTGAGACAGCGGCAATTGAAGACAGGTATTGAAACTTCTGTCTCCTTCGCCAACATAACACACACACACCTGCCTTCTGCTGCTTTCCAGAGAGGAGGAGGAGACCCCAGCACAGTTGCAAAACTGGGACAGTGTTCTGATTTTGTCTGTCCTAAGTAATGCCTTGGTTAGGTGTCTCTCCCAATAGGTGCTAAACATTCGAAGGCAAGGTCTTTATCGAAACTGCCTCACAAGACAAGAACTTGTGGGCACTCTGTGAAATTGCTGAGCAGCCGGGTTAGAACAGATAAAAGGAAATCCTTCTTCGCCCAAAGAGTGATTAACACATGGAATTCACTGCCACGGGAGGTGATGGCAGCTACAAGCATGGACAGTTTCAAGAGGGAATTAGATAAACATACGGAGCAGAAGTCCATCAGTGGCTATTAGCCACAGGGTATAGATGGGAACTCTCAGTCCGGGGCAGGTGATGCCCTCTATTCTTGGTGCTGGGGGGGGCAGCAGTAGGAGGGCTTCTAGTGTCCTGGCCCCACTGCTGGACCTCCTGATGGCACCTGGTATATTTTGGCCGCTGTGTGGCAGAGTGTTGGACTAGATGGGCCATTGGCCTGATTCAACATTGGCTTCTCTGATGTTCTTATGTATGCCTCTTGTCTCGCTCCTCAGCACCCGTGTGCCACATCTTCATTTCCATTTATCAGATCAGGACTTTGGGACATTAATATGCAGATACCCCCTTTTCCTTCCTACCAACGTGTTTTTGGAGTGTGTGCTAGTGGTGGCCCTCTTCCATGTGCCCTCATCGTATGCTCGGTTTTCTTTTTTGTTCTCTGTATGGTTCGGATGTTTGCCCTGACTTCCTTGCTGTCCGGGTCAGAGATTCTATTGGTGCTTTAAGTTTAGCATCCCTGTTTGCCACTAAGCTGCGGTGGCTCAAGTGGTTAAGACGTTGAACTGCAGGCTGTGGAAGGTCAGTAGTTCAGCTGCGGTGGCTCAAGTGGTTAAGACGCTGAACTGCAGGCTGTGGAAGGTCAGTAGTTCAGCTGCGGTGGCTCAAGTGGTTAAGACGCTGAACTGCAGGCTGTGGAAGGTCAGTAGTTCAGCAGTTCGAGACCCGGGTGACGCATGACGGGGTGAGCTCCTGTCTCTAGTTCCAGCTCCTGCCAACCTAGCAGTTCGAAAGCAAGAAATTGCAAGTAGATAAATAGGTACCACTTCGGTGGGAAGGTAACAGCGTTCCGTGCACCTTGGTGTTTAGTCAAGCCGGCCACATGACCACGGAAACGTCTTCGGACAGCGCTGGCTCTTCGGCTTTGAAACGGAGATGAGCACCGCAACCCTAGAGTTGGATTCGACTGGCTTTCGAGCAAGGGAACCTTTACCTTTACCTTGCCACTAAACTTGATGGAGCCAATCAGGTTGTCCCAGAGCCACAGACCCAGCGAGGCCTCCCGCCTTGTTTGGCAGGCGGCTTCGAGAGGGGGTCTCAGGCCCTGGCAAGGTGGTGCTTCCTTGTCACGTCTTGTGTGATCACCATTCTTTTGAGTACACCATCCCGTGGTGAGATTTGATGCTGAGGGAAGCATTTGTTTAAAATATACAATGTTCTCTTCAACAGAGGTTTTAAGTACAAGAACACCACTATTTGTTAAGGGGAGAACATAAGAACGTAAGAGAAGCCCATGTTGAATCAGGCCAATGGCCCATCTAGTCCAACATTCTCTGTGTCACACAGCGGCCAAAAATACCAGGTGCCATCAGGAGGTCCACCAGTGGGGCCAGGACACTAGAAGCCCCTCCCACTGCTGCCCCCCCCCAGCACCAAGAATACAGAGCATCATTTGCCCCAGCCTGAGAGTTCCTGTCTATAACTTGTGGCTAATAGCCACTGATGGACCTCTGCTCCAGATGTTTATCCAATTCCCTCTTGAAGCTGTCCATGCTTGCAGCTGCCACCCCTTCCTGTGGCAGTGAATTCCATGTGTTAAAGAAAAGGTTTGCATTGTAAAAATGGGGAAGAAAAGCCAGCTTGTAGAAATCCAGCAAGCAGCCTTGTCATAAGCATGAGACTCCCAGCTCCATTCTCAAAGACTGACTCTGCACCCCTGTCAGTGGGAGGCCGTCCTCGTCAGGGTTCCATTTCTTCCTTTAGGTCCTTACGGCACTCGGATCTCCTCCCTGGTTTTATCAGAGCTCAACCTGCGACACAGTACCTTGCATTTGTCCCTAGTTATATCCGCATCCGTTTATCCCAGGACCAGTGGGGGGCGAAACCAGGGTGATCTCAATGTAAAGTGGAAACAAAAAATACCCTGAGATAATTACAGGGGTGAACTTGCGTTTAGTGCAGAATGTGAGTTTGGGGACAGGGTTGAACCAGGATTTAAGGTCTAGTTGCAGAAAGGACCTTAGGCTCCAATCTGTGAGTTAGATTGTCTCACTGTATGCTGGTATAAGGGGATTGGTCTCCAAAACTCACCTCACTACAGGGGCACCAATCAAATCCAGGTGCCCGGGTAGATGGAGCCGTGTGGAAGTGGGGGCACCGGCCCACCCCACTCTTCGGACATCCCTGCGGAAGTCGATGGTCAGCTCCTGACCGCCCGAGGCTGGGTCTGAATGCCGGAACCCCCTCCGTGCGGCTCGAGCAGCTTTGGGGCCCCGTGAAGACCTGATGCAGGTGTTTGTTAGAAGATCACCCAGGGTTGAGTCCGGAGCTTCTTCGCTGCTGCGGGTGGGCAAACCTGGAAAAGACTCACCTGGTGGGTGGAGGCTGGTTGCAACCGGCACTTTTATGGGAGGAGGAGGAGGAAGTACAGCTGGTTTCCTTCCGCCACACTCAAAGGCACTTGGTTGGGTGATTTCAGAAGTTCACCTGGACAGATTCCCCTTTGTGGGAGCCAGGGCTCAGGAGAGCTGCGGGGTGGGGTGGGGTGGCCGAAGGGCTGGGCCCCTTCCCCCGGGCAGACTTGCCAGTGGCCTTTGAGCTCCCCGTGCTGGAGAAGAGCAGGGTGCATGCCCTCTAATATGGACCCTGCCCTTCTGCAACACGGGGAGCTCCGAGCCCCTTACCACGTGATAGAAAGACAGATAACAGTTTACAAAAATGTTTCCACCCCAGCACAACAGAAGTCAGTTGTGCGGAGGAGTCTGTTAGGTCAGATAGGAGCCCCGTCTCAAGCGCGCACGTCTCGGAAAAGACGGGCCTCAGAAGCTGCAGTTTCAGAGAGATCTGTGGGTGATTTTGCAGCTGTGCCTGCTGCCCTCCTGCAGACTGGCGTAGGAAGGAAGGAAGGAAGGAAGGAGTCGGTCAGTCAATCCTTGGCAAGAGAGTCGTGTATAGAAAGAGCTGGGCTGTGGTCCTGACTCCCAGGGTGTCTTCAGCAGCTACCCAGTCCTTGTTCCCTCTTGGCGGTTCTCTTCTTGAATATCCAGGCTCTGCTGGCTTCTGCAGAAGGCCTCACCGGACCTCCTCCCCTTGCCCGTTTCTAAACTGTTTGCATGGGACAGCAATTGGTGCTCCAGCCAAGGAGACTCAGGGCCGCTTCTGTTCCTTTCCCCTTTCGGCGTCCTGCGCACCGTTTCTCTTTAGCCAGCCCTGTGCTATGAGCACGCGAGGAACCGGGGTGGTGGGGGGAGGTTTTTGGAAAGGCTGGAGTGTTTTGTGCAGAATTTTCACAGTGGTGTTCTAGACAGTCTGCTGGTTTCTGCTCCACCCTGTTTTGTGGCCTCCAGCGCCTTGGTTTGGGTAGCTCCCGGGCTAGAAGCAGGTGGGGAACCGTCCGGCCGTGCTCCTGAGAGGCTGGGAGGGCCGGTGCCTTAGCACAGCTGGCTTCGGAGACGGGCTGTGGCGCGCCCGGGAGAAGTTGTCCCTGTGTGCCGTTTTTGAAAAAGAAGGACACCCAAGTAAGTTTTGATGACGACTGGGAATCCCCATCCTCAGGCTGAGAACCTGGCTAGCTACACTGTTGCTCTGACTGTGTAAAGTGTAGCGTTTGCGTGCCCACCCGCCCGCCCACCCACCCACAGAGGGCTCGGGCTGGGAGTCTGGTGAGAGCTTTAAACCTAATTTTCAGTCGAGGCCCTGCTGCGTCCCTGGAAACCAGTGCTAAAGAAGACCACGGGGAGCTATGTCCATGGAGCCCTTGGCACGTGTCCGGGGAGGCCCACGACCGCATGGGAATCGGGCTTTGCCTGCCGACGAGTCTGAAGGCGCCCCCCAAGAGGTGGTGGGAGGGGGCCGGAAAGCCGCCGCCTGCCTTCCCGTGTCTCTGGGTTCGGCGCTGATCGTCTCTCTCCTTGAGGGCTGGTTTCCCCCACGGTGGGGGTGGGGGGTGGGGCGGAGGGCCAGCTTAGTTGCATTGCGTGGAGAAGCAAGAGGCCGGGGGAGGCGGGCAGGCAGGCAGCTGCGCCAGGCCTCTGGGCCATCCAAGGCCGCTTCTCGTGGGACGAGTGCCGTGGGCGGCCACGCTCGGTTTCAAGTGGCCCTGTGCCTGCACAGTGCGGTGTTGTGTGCAGGGGCTCATGGGGGCTGCACTCCACCTGTGAGCATTCAGCCTGCACCTTTCGGACAGGCCTAGACTCCCGTCTGCGCTGTGGGGAGAGCAGTTTTGGGAGGGATCTGCTGGTAGGCAGGGCGCTTGGGTGCCGTGCAGTTCATAGGCCTCCCTCTTCCTTGCCCTCGCTCTGGCCGTGCTCCGGGTTCCGAGGGCCCAGAGGGGTTCTGGGATGGGCAGGCTCCCGCTCAAGGGGCCTTCCTGGCTTCCCTATCTGTCGGTGTGCTGCTTCCGCTGGACCCTGCTTCGGTTTCCAGGCATTTTCGGTGTGGACGCTGCAGGCAAAACCGATCGCGGCTTGACAGTGCTCCCCCAGCTCTCTAGAAACGCTCCACACGGTCTCTGTTCATCAGCAGACGTCCGAATCCAGTGCTTGGTGGCCAGGGGTGCCTCGTGCCGGCCCCTGCGAGGAGGAGGAGGAGTGGCAGCATCTGGAGCAGGTGGTCTCTGGCCTCACGTGGAGCCGGCATCCCATTTCCACGTTCCTCCCTTCAAGCGGGAGCCTGTTGCTCGCTGGGCGGGTCGGGGGGGGGGTTCAGGCATCCAACCTGCTGGGCAGAACGTGGAAGAGCAGGCATGAGCAAGGGAGGCAAGGGCCAGAGATTGGTGCTCTTTCAGGCCAGAATGCCTGGGTTAAGCCCGTTTGGGTCACCACGAACAGTCGCTGGTCGTCCGAAGGACTGTCAGGAGGCCGTTCAACTCCGTGGTCTCTCCAGCCCAGCTGGGAATTAGGGTGGGTGCCTCATCCATTCCCTTCCGCCCTCAGGGCCTCGGGATGTGTCCCATTCTCCTCTCGTATCGTGCAATGCGCTGTGCTTCACCCAACTGTGTGCCTGCTTCTGTGCCCCCCCCAAACCGCTTGGCCAAGTCAGCCCCCCCTCTCCAGGCTGCTCGTCGCCCGCCCGCCTGCCTTGTCCCTTGCGACTTCCCTGCCGGTTGGCCTTTGGGGGGGTGGGCCTTTCCTCCCCTTCCCTGTCTTCCGCCAGTCCCATTGAATCTGCTGCGTGTCTCCGGCTGCACCGTACTTTGGCTGTGGACGGGGACGCCCTCCCGCCTCCTCCTCCTCCTCCTCCTCCCCCCTGCCGCCCCCTGGGGGGTGATTCTGATTGTGTAGATGCGCATCCCTGACAATGCAATGTTTGTGATGACTGCGGCCCGCGCAGGGGCCAGGGAACTAAACCGTCTGTTTTTCTGTCTCAGCCACAGAGCAACAACAAAGCCAGTGTAGTAGGCCCCGGCAAAGACTCTCCCCCAGTGCAGACGGCCATGGTATCTGTCCCGACAGTTTCTTTGTCCTGGTTTTGGTTTTCCCCTCTTGGCTTTCTGGCTCCTGTCTGTGCTGCTCTCTGCTCCGGCTTAGCTCTGCCTGCGTCCCCTTCCCCCCCCCCCCACCCCAGCCCTCCTCCCTGGCAAAGAGGAGGAGGAGGAGGAGAGTGCCGTGGTTGGGGGGGGCTCCCCCGATGGAGCGGACCGGGGTCTCTGCTCTCCCTTCCTGCACCCTGGACCGCTCCGCCCAAATGCCGCTCTTGCTGGTTGCCCTGAGTGGGCCCGAGGAGGCTGTCCCGTTGCTTAAGAGCCCCCTCGGGGGTGGGGGGAGTGAGCTGGGGGTGGGGTGCGGGCCTGTCCCCCTCCCCAGGAAGGAGTGCTGATGGGAAGAGCTCAGAGACCAGGCAGACGCTTTTCACTCTGCGCGCGCCCACGGAATGCTCCAAAGAAGTCCTTTTTTTCTCCTGGGACACTTCATAATTTGAACCCCTCCCCCCCTCCCATTCCGGCTTCTCCCAGTGGCGGCTGCTGTTGTGGTGCTCCACAGGGGACCCCCCGCCCCCCGTTTTTATCGCCAGGGTCTCCCTTCAGATGCTGTGTTGGACCAGCTGGGACTTTGAAAGCTCTCGGCCTGCGCGGCCCTTTGCAGCAGAGCGCTGGGTGGCCCGGCTGCCATTTGGGGAGGGGAATTATGAATGTCCCTCGAGAGAGAGAAAGAACGGCCGGAACACTTTGTGTGGAGGGGGGGGCGCGGAGACAAAGCCTGGCCTGCGGTGATCTTTTGGCTCCAGGAAAAACGCTTTCGAGAGGACCCACAAAGGAGGCCCTTCTTGCCGAACCGGTGGCTTGCCCCGAGCGCCGGGGACTCTTGTCCTTGCACCACGGCAGGTGGCCAAGAAGGGCCCCCGCCACAAATTGGGGCTTGGCAGGGCGCGTGCGGCTTTGTCTCCCTGCGCCGCTTCCCCCTCCTCCTGGCCTCCCCAGCAGCCCTGTCGGGGGGTGCCTTGTGTGTGCTCCCTCCCCCTTCATGGAAGCATTTGTGGTTTGCCCTTGTGTGTCCCTTTGGCTCTCCCAACAGGCACGACGCAGAGGGGGGCAAGACGCGGAGAGGCTGGAATCTGACCCTTTTATTTTCTGTTCTCTTTCAATTAGGAACCACAGACGACTGTTGTCCACAATGCTAATGATGGTGTGAAGGTAAGGGGCAGCGCACAAAGGGCCTTCAGAGTCCCAAACATCCCTCCCTTTGCCCCCCCCACCCCAAAAGTGCATATCTTGGGCTTGGTCTGCCGAGGCCACAGAACAAGGTGTCCAAACAGGCCGTGGCCCCTCGGCCCTGCCTGCTGGATTCAGCAGCCGCGTGGTCCTCCGCGGAGGGTGGAAAGCCCTCCTTGAACACGGGAGAGGCACACAGCGGGGGAAAGGCAGCACATTTGCATGGGACCTCTCTGCGCTGGTCTCCTATTTGCAGAGAGTTTTTAAACATTTAAAACCGTGATCAACGTCCGTCCGTGTGGAGAAGCACAGTCCATTCAGCCGCCTCATTGTGCGACATGCATCCACTGGGCCTTAGAGCGCGCGCAGACTGGCAGTTTTGTGTGCTACCTGCCATGTGGCCTTGCATGAGGAGACGGCTGTGCACTCTGACCTTGTCAATGTGTGCTTCCCTTCCTGGATTTCTTGCGTAGAAATTTTAACAAACTGGAAGGGATATATGTGCTTCTGTGCAGTCTAAGGGTGGCATTCCAGGTGGTGAAACACCTGCTGCGGGTGCTACTGGTATGTCAGAGAGTTCTCCCGTGTCCTAATCTCTTCACATTGTGTGTGTTCCCTCCCCTGCCGGCAGCCGCCAGTGTTGTGGCACGGGGAAATGCACAACGTAAGTGCCGGCCTTTTGCTCTCCCTGTTCCTGGCCGTTATTATCCCTCTCGCCTCACCTTCATCGTCGAAGCCTCTTTCTTTCCCTGCCACTGTTAGATTTTGTGCCATGGCGTCCCGCAGCCTTCCTCGCCGTATGTCTGTGTAGGAGAATCCCGTACAGAGAAGCTGAAACTTGCCTATAGCATGATCCTGGAGTGTCATTACTTCATGATGTCATCCCTCCTGCCCCCCCCCAAATACCCTCCTGCCCCCCTCCTGCCCCCCCCCCAATACCCAATGTCAGCAGTAACCAGGTAGCATGGATGCCGTTGCAAACAATTCAACATTTGTTATAGACAGTTTTAAAGATACCTGTTCCGGTATCCGCCAGAGGGAAGCCCCCAGGTCCGGGAAGACACGACGGTTTATTGTAGGGCACAACAGATAAAAAGCCGACATGAGCCCAAATCAAACACCTTGAGTGTGAATCTGGCCGCCGGCAGCCACAACACTGCTGCTTTTGCTGATCTTGCGGGGACCAGAAGACGTGTGGCCTGGGAGACTGGCGGCTGTTTCAGTCTGGCATAATTCTGACCAGGAGCCCTCCTTCACGCCCCCCCCCCAGGTCTGTCTACGTTTTCCATTATGCAGAGTTCCAGTACTGGTTGCTCTCCAGTGACTGCTGCAGCAGGGCAGATCTTTCCCGTTAGCTCCTGTTTTCATCTCTGTATTTACTTGTTTCATAAATCCTGTGAATAACTTTTTGAAGGTACACACAATAAAAGAAATGATAAAACAGTAACGGGATCTTCAGCGCCCAACACCGTGCACGCGGGAGGAGAGGCAGGTGCCCAAGCCGACCAGTGACCTAAACTGAAATCAAATCAAAACTTGAAATGCCTGAATAGCTGTTCAAGCTTTAGCTACCTATCGGATGTCAAGGAATCGCTTGAGCTGGCAGGCCTCCCTCAGTAGGCTTGTTGTAGCCGGGGGAAGCCCTTTAGTGCCACTGTGTCTTGAAAAGGTTTCCCAGGGCAAGGCATTGCCAGCTGGTCTGAGAAATTCATATGGAAAGAATTAGGTTTGGGGTTCCAGTGATGTAGGACTTCAGTATCACAGCCAGCATCATGTGTTGGGCTTGGAAATGAGCTAACAGCTGATGCAACTGACCCAAAAGAGGTTTAACACAATCCTCAGGGCTGCAGCAGATGAGCAACCAAATTTTATGATTTCCACACCGTCTACAAGGGCTGCTCCAAACAAGTTGTGTTACAGTAGTCAATCCATACGGATACCAGCATCTGATGACAGCCACCAGGTTGTTCGTAGCATTGCCCTCTTCCCTTCCTTGCTCCATTTCCCCCCTGTTCTGTGTCCCTCTGTGCCTTCTTGTCTTGTTATGAGCTGATTTTTTCCATCTACCAACATTCTACTTTACAGGGTTCCACAGAGAGCTGTAACACGACCACTGAAGACGAGGACCTGAAGGGTAGGTGCCTTGGCGCTAAAGCAAGGAAGAGATTCTAAATCCACGGGCAGATGTGGAACATTTTCCAGGGCCAGGTTCTCCTCAGTCTGTTGACCTGCACTTTGCCCCAGTCACAGACAGGAAGTAGCCTCCATATGTTTGGGGGCTGTAAGAAAATGGCGACTTTCCAGATTTCATAGTGCTAAACCAGGGATTTCCTCCAAGTTTTCCAGCTTCTCGTAAGTGTTGTGACACTGCTTGGGAGCTGAACTGGTTCTGGTGGCTTCCAAGAGAGAAAAAACAGCTCAGTTTTTCCCCTCACACCACTCTCCGAGTATTCCTCCTGGAACCATTCGTAGCCTGGTTCAGGCAGCCAGAAATTCCACGGGGAAACGTGACCTCGCATTGTCTTCAGCATATCAGTGATGGTCATATGTATGAGGATGTGGGCACAGGAGGAGAATACCCGAGGGAGATGGTGCCGTTTTGCCACAGACAATGTCTTTATCAGAGCCTCGCTTGCTTATTGGGCAATGAGGCAGCAAAAAGAGAAAGACATTTGACCACACTGTTGTTTTCCTCCCAACCTGTCTGAAGGCGTGGAGGAAGGACTATGGCTCAGTGGCAGAGCCTCTGCTGGGCATGCCAAAGGTTCCTGTTTCAATCCCCTGCACCTCTGGAAGAGACCCTGGAGAGGCACCACCGGCCAAAGTAGGCAAGGCTGGCCTTGGTGAACCAGAGGTCTGATTTGGGACAAGGCACCCCCCGAGGGGCAGAGCTGGCGTGACTCGGGCATTGAAGGACATACAGACAGCCCCTCGGTATTCCGTTTCAGGAATTGGTCACTAACGGGTTTTTTCTGTCATTTCAGACAGACCCGTTTTAGTAACTGGTCCCCGACGGAATATATTTACCTGTTCAGACAAGCACACTTCTGTCCCGTTCAGGAAACTTGCCTGGAGCGTTTTTGACTCAAGCTGTTTTCCTCCAGTCTTCAATCCTTTCTCCCACTCCTGAAGCACTGTGGGGCACTGCGTAAAATGCCCCGTAGCGCTTCCTGGAATGACAGTTCTTTTCGCACCCTTTTCTTCCCGCCTGCAACCGTCCTCTTTTTTTAAAATGTTCAATTGGGAGCGCTCTGGTGCTGAAGCAGGACTACAGAACAGCGCCATAGGGACCCCATTAAGATGCCCAGACTCCATTTAAATGCACGGACCTTCGCTACTGCTGTCCTCTGGGAACAAGTACCTGACTGTACAGCTTGTTTAAGCGGGGGATCAGGGGCATAAGTGAATGATGAGGCAGATGTTTGGCTGATTTTTGAAACGTTTGCTTGAGAGGAAGTGTAGACTCAGGCACACACACACACAAGCACACAGACTCCATGGTCTGTGGGAGTTACGGAAGGAAGGAACGCTTCCTGGGTTGCAAAACTGTCCGGTTCCCACCCACCCCCGTGCTCGAAGTCTGTATCCGGTGAGCTCCTTGTTTCCAGGGGACAGCCATAGCGAACATCAGTGTACCTAAATGGAGTCCAGGCATCTCAGTGGAGTCGCTATGGCGCTGGTTTGCTGTCCTGCTTCAGCGCCAGAGCGCTCCGAATAGAACGTTCAAAAAACAACAACAACACCCTCTTGGGGAGATCATGCGCGCCGGGGGGAGGGGGGGAATGGCGGGAAAAGGAAGCGGCACAGTTTGAAATGCTGAACCGCTTCAGAGACGGCTCCTTACCGGAAGGGAAAGGCTGGATGGAACAGCCGTCCCTGTACAGGTTTATTCCATGACGGTACAGTAATGGTTTTAAAAGGGTCATGTGAAATTCCACATGTTTGTGAGGGTCCGGTGAGGTTTGCTGGCCTGATTCAGCTGGCAGCTGCAATTCCACGTTGCCTGTCCCTAAGCAGCTTTGGCGGGGGCAGGTGGCACGGCTGGGTGGAGGGGGAGCGGCTGTGTTTTGGGACGGTGCCGGGGCCTGCTGAGGCATGATGGGGCGGGGCGGGGCTGGCTTCCCTTCAGGCCTCCCCTTCATCAGCTAACCAGCCACAAAATGAATCCCGCTGTGCCCAGGATCAGGGGGTGGGGGGAGCATGCAGGAAAGCAGGGCCGCTCCTGAGCATGGGCATCTGGGCTAGGAGCTTCTGGGAATGTTCGACGCACAGCAGGAATCCCCAAAGAGTGCCTGGAGAAAAGTGGGGGGGGGACAGCTCTGGGTATTCTGCCTCAACACTCACCCTCGTAGTATATAAGTCTGCAGTCACTTTCTCCAGGGCCAGCTGTGTTTCCAGGCAGCTATTTGGGTTTTTGCAGAACACGGTTTCTTCGGCAAGGTCATGGGGTGGTGGTAGAAGGGGGACGTATCGGTCAGGTGCTCTGAGGGGGGGGGGCGCCGTAGCCCAATTGACACGGTACATCCTGCTTTGCGGGCCCAAAGGCCAAGATCTGGTGGGAACTACCTTGGTCTGGTACTCTGGGTTTCCCCAGCCAGGGAGGGCAGACAGCTTGAGCCTGGGCGGAGCAGCATTCTCACCCCTCCAGGGGGCGGGGAGGGCATCATCTGTTTCCGACAGTGTATGTGAGGGGCTGTGGTAAGTCGTGTGCCAGCAGCTAAGGCTGTCGTTCAGATGCAGGGCTGGGACGGGGGCAGGCGAGGCAGAGGGGCCTCGTCGGAGGAGGCTGCTCCAGTGGCGTCCGGGGGGGGGGGGGCTGTTGCAGGGAAGTGGTGCCTTCTCCATCGGATGAGGCCAAATGCTGAAGTTGCCAAGGGAGGGCTGTGTCCGTCTTGTGCCCATTCTCTCACCGGGGTGCATTTCCCCACCATGCGCTGCTCTCGGCTAGGGTGCCCCTTCACCTCCATGCCTTCCTCTACAGCCGGGTCATTTCTGCAGCCTCCTTGCGTGAGCCCAGCTTCTAGATGAGCAATGGAAGACCTTCCTGCTCGGGAGGGAGTGGGAGCCCGTGGGCAGGCGCACCCCCCCCCCCAAACTGGCCATGTTTGTGCTGGCTCCATTGCGCATCTGTGGGGGAAGGAGGCCTCCTCGCCCTTTGGCCGTGCAGGTGAATGGCCTGGCTTGACATTGGTACTGAGCATCGTGGTTGCTTTGGTGTCCTGTTCTGTTCTGTTTTATTTACTGAATGTGCTTTTTTGTTTGTGTGTGTGTTTTGTGTCTTTTTTGTTTGTTTTAATTCCATGCCATCCAAGCTCCCCCTCTCTCCATCGGGGACAGCCGTTCAATGCTCGAAGGACGGAGTCACTCTGAGAGCAAGCCCCAAGCTGACTCCCTGCAGTCCCAGATTTCTCTCTGTTACTCAGCCAGTAAGTCCACAGGGGGGGACGGCCGGCCCTCCGACGGCAGCCCTTCCCTGCCGCCACACGCACTCTCTGCCGCTCTCTCCCTCTCCTGGTCTTCCTCGCCTCCTGCAATATTCTCCCGGAATATTGACTCTCATTTCCAAGGCTTCTGATGTTTGATCCAATTCACTGTCTCTCCTGGAACTCTCCCTGCCTCCCCCCCCACCCCGCATAACACTTCTCAGAGACCCTCCTCCTCCTCCTCCTCCTCCTCTTCCTCCTCCTGTTCACTCCCTCCCCCAAAGAAAACAAAAGTTTCACCCGGCTAACTTCATCTCCCCCTCACTTTCCTTGATCAGATACCGTATTTTCTCCCCCTTGTGTGATTTTCTTTTTCTTTTCTTTTCTTTTTAATTGCACATGGTTTTTGATTATGTGGCTCTTTGGCAAAGGTGCATTACTTCTGTGTCTGTGTCTGCCTGCCATCAGTTTTGGAGAGAACATCATTCTGTCCAGCCGCTGAGCAATGTTCAATACTCTCAAGTCTGCACTAACAGATGACTGAGAATTTCCATTGAGTGGCAGGGAAGAGAGAGCAGTCGGGGGCTGTTGGGGGCTGTTTCTTATGCAGCGCCCTTTCTGAAAGGAAGGCCGCTATGTCGGAAGCACTGGAAAACCCCTGTGGTTGGGCCCAGGCTGACCGGAGGCATTTCCATGGCCAAAACAGAATCCTCCCCTGCCTCTCCCACACCCCCTCGCCTGCCATCCCCTAATCACAGTGGAATGCGGCAGCGGTGGGGCAAATCTGGGGTCCACAGGGGGTGGGGGACTGGCAGAAATGTCATCCGTTAGGGAAACACTGAAGGGGAAACAAGGGGTGCAGCAACCTTTTCATGCCCCCTCATTCCCACTGTATCCAGTCTAGAGGAGGAGAGAAGCAGGCTTCCCAGTTGCAGAGAGAGAGGGGGGGGGGTTGTTCTAAGACCCAAGTTATTCCATCACACATTCTTAAAGTCAGGAAACATTTTTGTAGCATTTCAAATATTCAGCACAGAATATTTCAGCACAACCCCAATACGTAAAATAGTGCGCTTGTAAATTCTATAAAGGATATCCGTGGTGGTTCTGCCAAGACCCATAACTGCTGGGTGGTGGATCAGAACAACAGGGAACAAGACTAAAACAATTCATTAAGTACCCTCTTTCACCCACAGAAGCCCCTGTAACTGTCAGCCAAGTCTGTGATGAGCATTTGACATACATCTGACGGATACAACACCGTCAGCCCCTTTCTGTCTCTCTCCGAGGTCAGGGGAGTCAAGGGAAGCTGGGGGAAGCCAGGGCAACTCACAGAATCAGGGAAGCCGGTTTCCGAGACTCTTATCTTTTGAGAACGTGATAGCGGGATCTGACTGCTGTAAAGGATAAACGTTCTGGGTAGGGGAAAGTGCCACACGAGGCAGAGTCGTGTCCCGGGAAGGCCCCACGCAGCACACGGCAGCGGCCTGGAGCCTCCCGGGGGGCAGAACAGAACCAAAGTTTCAACTACGGAAACTAATGACTATAGAAATTAGAGTATTACAGGGTGTGCTTTGCAGAGCTTTGAGACTGAATCCAGTCCTAACACTGCAACAAATTGTGTCTGCTGTCACATGGGGCGGTGGCCGGGGCTTTGGTTGTGTTGCGCTTTTTGGGCAGCTGTCATCAGCTGTGGCTTCCTAGTCGTGTATCTGGGGTGGCGTGTGCAGGATGCCACCATTTACAAGCGGCTGTCCACGCACTGGTGTGTCGTCCTTTTTCCCAGGACGGAAGTTGAATCCTGAGCAGGAGAAGCATCAGTTGTGTTACAAACTTCCGTTTGCTTTTTCTGACTTTGCTGTCCAGAGGTGCTTTCAGGATTGACTCGAGGAGGGGAAGGGGTGGCAGGGCTGGGGCCTGGGGGGCCGAGGGCGAGAGGGCGGTGGGCTTGGGTGCCCCCCTCCGGCAGCCTCCAGCCCCTCTCGCCCCTCACAGGTCTGACGGTCTCCCTGCCTCCACGAGGGCTAGAAGCTCTGCTGGGAGATCCGCTGGGAGCCGGGCCAGTGGGAGACGCAGAGGCAGGTTTTGTAGCAGGGGAAGACTTGCAGGCACCCCCAGCGGGACCTCTCTGGGCACGGTCACTTCAGGCGTTCCTGACCCCCACCCGCCCCGAGGCCTTCATTATCTCTGCATTGGCAGCCGCCTTTCACTCTGTGCAACTCCGCTGTGAGCCAGTCTGCTGGGTTGGGGGTGTCTTCAGCTCCCACCTCTGAGGCTGGGCCTTGAGCTCAACCAGTTATGTGTGGGGGTGTCAGTGGAGGGCAGGGGCTCACCTTCACCAGACGGGACCAGATTTCTCCAAACCGTGGTGCGTCCTCTTCTTCCCCCCCATCCCCGAGAACTAGAAAATCCCACCCAGAGGGAGCCCGGGGGACTCTCTTCCCTTCCCTCCCGCCGCTTGCCCGGGTGTGAGTGACTTTGCTTTGGAGGGAACGCTGGGTTTGTTCACGCCCCCCCCTCCTTCCAGCCACACTGTGCTCCGAAGGGGGGGTGGCCCCGGTCGAGGCACTCCCCCTCAAAGGTGCCGCCAGCCACGGATGCTTAGCAACCAGATGCTGCCGGGGACAGGGTTGTGCACTTGGGCTGCTGGGGGCTTTGTGCGTGCATGCGTGTCCATGTGCATGTGTGCGTCCGACGCAATCCTCATTTCGCTTTCTGTTGTTTATTTTAATGCTTGCGTTTGTTTTGCAGCAACGGCCACCCTGTCTTGCGAAGAGAAACTTCTTGCCTGGGACAGCCCAGGGCAAACGGTGGAGTTGGATCGTGCTCAATCGGAGCCTGACCTAACTCCAGTAGTTCCGTTTATGCTTAACAGTCGGCCATGTAAGTTAGCCCCTGGCAGGGGCCGTAGCCGCAGGAGTAGAACCCCCCTCCACCCCTCTGTGCCAGTGACCTCCTCGGCCTGCCTTTGCTTCCTCCTGCTCCCCACCCCTTGTTGTTCCAGGGATGCCCTTCCTCTCCTCCTGCCCCCCCTGCTTCCGAGCTGCTGGGGCTGGTGAGCGAGAGGGAGGGAGGGCAGCCGGTCGCCGCGGAGGCACCCAGCGGGCCAGGGAGCTGCCTCCCTCGCAGCTGCCGGTCGTGTCAAGGAGGCTCCCAGAGAGCTTCTTGGCAGCTCGTGTGTCTGTTGAGGTGGCCGTGACTTGGGGGTGCATTGGGGCTCCCTTGGACGTGAGGGTTGCCGGGGCAACTTCTCTGGGGGGAGCAGAGTCTTTTTCTCCCTCCCCCAAATTACTAGGACTCGAGGGCATCCAATGACGTTGATGGGCCGTAGAGTCAGGAAATAGTTTGTCGGACCGCACGTGATTAAAATGTGGGATTTGCTGCCAGAGGGTGCCGTGAGGAGGATGGCCGGGGTCCTGGGGACCAAGAGGCCCTCTGAGGAAAGGCCGGTCTGGAGAAGAGGAGGCTGGGGGGGGGGGGACGACACTCACACACGATGGCTCTCTTGAAGCATTTGGAGAAGGGCTGTTGTGTCTCTTGGAGGAGGGCAGGGAGCTGTTCCTGTTGGAAGCAGAGGTCAGGGCTCGCAAGAATGGGCTTAAACTAAGGGCGGGAAGGTACCGGCTGGATATTAGGAACATTTTTTTTTTTACACTATGAGTACTTCATCAGTGGTATCGGCTGCCTCGGGAGGTGGTGAGCCTCCACTCCCTGGCAGTCTTCAAGCAGCAGCTGGACAAACCCTGGTCAGGGATGCTCTCGGCTGACCCAGAACTGAGCAGGTGATTGGAATAGTCGGCCTGGGTGGCCCCTCCCGACTCTCTGTGATTCTTTGATGGCGACAGGCGTAGACAGCTTTAAGAGGGGCAAGTGGCCACGGGGAGTTTGGTGTCGTGGTTAAGAGCAGCGGACTCTAATCTGGGAGAACCGGGTTTGATTCCCCCACTCCTCCACCTGCAGCTGCTGGTGTGACCTTGGGTCCATCATAAGTTCTTTCAGAGCTGTTTTCTCATGGGCAGTTCTTGAGAGAGCTCTCTCAGCCGCCCCCCCCCAACTTCACAGGCTGTCTGTTGTAGGGAGGGGAAGGGAAAGGGGATTGTAAGCCACTCTGAGACCCCTTCGGATAGTGAAAGGCAGGGTATGAATCCAATCTAAGAGAACATAAGAACATAAGAGAAGCCAATGTTGAATCAGGCCAATGGCCCATCCAGTCCAACACTCTGTCACACAGCGGCCAAAAACACCAGGTGCCATCAGGAGGTCCAGCAGTGGGGCCAGGACACCAGAAGCCCTCCCACTGTTGGACCCCCCCCCCCCGGCACCAAGAATAGAGTGCATCACCTGCCCCAGACTGAGAGTTCCCATCTATACCCTGTGGCTAATAGCCACTGATGGACTTCTGCTCCATAGGTTTATCTAATTCCCTCTTGAAACTGTCCATGCTTGTAGCTGCCACCACCTCCTGTAGCAGTGAATTCCATATGTTAATCACTCTTTGGGTGAAGAAGGACTTCCTTTTACCTGTTCTAACCCAGCTGCTCAGCAATTTCAGTCAACTTCCTTGACTGATGCAACTGATGAAAGCTGTAGCTTTGCCTCGTGCACCATATTTTGGGTCTCTTTCGGAGACGTTAAAGGGGGAAGGGAGGGAGCGCTTGGCTCCTGGGACCAACCCAGGTGAAGGGGAGACCCTGGCTCAGAGGGCCTGCACGCATTCGTTTTCATTTCAAGGAGATGGCGGGGGGGGCGGGCCGTCCGCTCGTCCTCTTGGAACAAAGCTCTTCTTTGAAGGAGGCAGCCTGGAGGTTCTCTTGTTCCTGACGGGCCAGGCCACTGCAGCCAGCACAGCGAGGTTTGGCCATCTTTGTGTTTATCTGGAAACTGCGGATGCCACGTCTCCAGATACCTGCTTTCAGGCAGCTTCCATCTAAGCCCTTAAAACAAGCCAGCACCGTCAAAGCGTCCAGGGCGTAACTGAGTAAAACGCACTTTGAGCCGCCTCAGATGTAGATGTAGATGTAGATAAACCGATCCCGAGGGCAGAAGCAGGCCGTGAAACGTCTGGGAGAGAAAATCAGCTTAGTGAAGAACTTGGGTGCAAAAAACCAGAATGTTTTCACTTGGTGCCAAAAAGAAAATAAGTCGCCCAGCAAGCACACAGGGCCTGAGGAAGTCCTAAACTGGCAGGCTGAACAGTGTGAGAGTAAGTGGTCCTGCCAGTTTGGTGTAGAGAGCCCGTTTGGTGCAGTGCTTAAGTGTGTGGACTCTAATCTGGGAGAACTGGGTTTGATTCCCCTCTTCTCCACTTGCAGCTTGGGTAAGCCATAGTTCTGAGAAGAGCTGTCCTTGAAAGGGCAGTTCTGGAAAGAGCTCTCTCAGCGCCGCCTACCTCGCAGGGTGCCTGTTGTGGGGAGGGGGAGGGAAAGGAGTCTGCAAGCCACTCTGAGTGAAGGGTGGGGTATAAATCCAATTCTTCTTCTTCTTCCAGTACCCTGGCCCCAAGCCATGTAGGACCTTGAGCACAGGAACAGCACTAGACGTTTGTCTTCAGGAGCAAGTGGGCAGCCAGTACAGGTCTTTCAGCACCAGAGTGCTGCAGTTCCTGCACCCTGCCCCTGACATCAGCCTGTCTGCGGCCCGTGGGAACGTTTCCACAGGCAGCCGCGCACAGAGCACATTACAGGCATTTCAGCTGGATGAAACCAGGACACGGATCGCTGGGCCTAGCCTGGATCACACATTGTGAGGAAGGGCCGTAGCTGGCCTGCCAGCCAGAGTTAGACAAAGATGCCGTGTGCCGCGCAGGGAGTCTCAGCTTCCAGCAGGATCCAGCTGTGCCTCCAAGATGGAGCCGCTGAGGCTGGTTCTTACTCCCCGGTGCTTACAGGAGTGAGCACAGTTGTGGCCCAGCAAAGCGCTCCACATGTCGGTGCCAGGAGAGCCTCCAGCGGAAGGGCATTCCGTATGCGAGGTGCTGCCCCCGAAGAGGCCCTGTCTCTGGCTGCCTTCCCGGCACACCCTCTGCCTGCTGCCCTGGCAGTCTTTCCCTCATAAGTTCAATGAACGTGTCCAGCTGTGATTCCTCAGACCAGAGCTCTGCTGATAGCACCATCCCTGCTGATGGCCGCTGAACTCTGGCGTCTGAGTCACTGTTGAGGGAACACACTCTGCCCTGGCCGAAAGCAAGGAGCATCCGTTGGCAGGTTAGTGGAGAACGAAGGCCGCTGCTCTGGGGAGAGCTCTGATCAGCAGTGCCAAGCTCGGCTGAGTGCCTGGAGCCTCCCTCCAACCCTGAGCAGCCAAAGAGCCACTTTCAGGGGCAGGAAGGAGTCAGGCTCTTTGCAGAGCAGGGTGAAGGCCCTGGTTTTTCCCTGCGGCATGGCGGCTCTTCCATCAGTGGGTGTGAAAGTGTCTTCATCAGAGACCTGTCCAGAGCTGAATTCTAAAAAAAACTGCCACAGTTTGTCACCTGGTGATGATGGTTGTGGAGGAAAGCGCAGGCTGGCATTAGCCACAGGGGAAGGGAGTTGGGGCAAAGGCCGGCTAAAATTGTATTGGCTCTTTCCCCAAATGCCGGAACGCTTTCCCCCCAGGGATGAGGAGTATCTGGGGGGCTGTTGAGCAGCTCAGCAGCCCCACCAGGTGGCAGGCAGCCTCTGTGGAGAAGGGCCCTGGCCTGGATGGCCCGAGCAAGTACCTGGGAGGGAGGCCTCCAAGGAATACCAGGGCTGGGAGGCCAAGGCAGGCAATAATCAGCCACCTCGCTGAACATCCTCCATGCTCCAGTAGGGGTCACCAGAGGTCACCATGACTTCCAGGTATGGGCACACACACACACATGCAAAAAAATACCAAAAAGGGAAAGAAGTGGCCGGGGGTGAGGATTTGGGAGCAAGAAGTCAGGCAGATGGCGGGAGGCTCTTTTATCTTGGATTGCGGCAGGTTGAGGCCAGAGCGGAGGCTCTGATGCGCGCCAGCTTGGCGTAACGACAGGAGGGCGCTTAGGAGCTCTCCTCAAAGAGGATATGCCGTCGAGCTGGCCTTCCGAGCCGGTCCCGTGGGGCTCTCCGTGTGCCCTTCCAGTGTCGTCTTGAGGGTCTGGGTCCCAAATCTTCTTGCTTTGATCGGAACCGTGCCAAGCGATTGTGGGGGGGGAGGGGGACTCTTGATAGAACCGTCTCTCGTCGTCCCGCATGGAGGT
Source organism: Gekko gecko (assembly GCA_029375565.1). NCBI lineage: Eukaryota > Metazoa > Chordata > Lepidosauria > Squamata > Gekkonidae > Gekko > Gekko gecko. The sequence continues at coordinate 177,980,862 of JAPDNY010000007.1, read as the reverse complement.
GGTGGTGGTCAGTGTTCCCTCTAAGCTGAGTCAGTGTGAGCTAGGTCACAGTTTTTCAGCCTCTGGCTCACACATTTTTGTCTTAGCTCGGGAAGGATGGGGCTCCAGAGCAAACTGATTCACGTAGTTGCCAAATCGTTCTCTCACAACTTTAATGCCAGTAGCTCACAAAGTGGAATTTTTGCTTACAAGACTCCACAGCTTAGAGGGAACATTGCTGGTGTGACTCCCTGTGTGTTGGGGAGGGGCTGTGGCTCAGGGGGAGGGGGAGGGGGGCCTCTGCTTGGCCTGCCAAAGGCACCTCCGGGGTAAAAGACCCAGGTGGGGGGGATGTGAAAGTCCTCTGTGGGAGACCCTGTTTGGGTGCAGCCAGTCAGAGTAGACCGGGCTGACCGGGGGGGGAACCAAGGCAGCCTCAGGGGTGGGGGCCGAGCTGCCCTCTCGTCTTCCCGTCCTCTGCTTCTGTCCCCTCCTGGCGCCACTGGGGGTGGTTTGCTTGTCTTTTGGTTTGCCTTTCCCCCCTTTCTTCTTTTTTTTTTTACGTCTTGTGACCCACCCACCCACCCCCCCGACACAAACGAGGGTTAATCCAAACCAGGTTTTCATGACACCATGTTTCCCGTGTCAACTTCAGACCTGAACTCCTTTTCGCAAACTGTCTGTACTAACGCTGGGTTGGACCCTACAAATGGGGAGATTTCCTGCCTTTTCGTCCTCCCACGTACCCCTTGGGGCCTTCGGAAACCTGGGACAGCGTGCCCAGAGGAGCGGCCGTGGAGGGGGGGCAGAATCAGGCAAATTTGATCTCACCCCCCCACCTGCCGGCATGGAGAACCTGAGCGTGTGTTCTCACAGTTCATGGGGTGCAATCCAGTGATTTGCGGGCGAGTAATTGAGAACCGGTGTTAGCGGTAGGGGAGAGATGAGACGGAGGCTCTGGACAAGGGGAGGGAGGGGAAGGAAAGGAATCGGTCTCGCTCTTGCTGCATCTGCCGAAGACCAGGAGTATTTTACCTGCACGGAGCCCCTCCTCTTCCCCCCCCCCATACACCTTTGAATGGTCCGCTGGATCTTTCCTATCTTGGCCGCTGTGTGATGCATGAAGCTTGTGCTGATGGCTAGAGTGGACCCGGGAGATGGGCTTTCCTTGGCACTGTGGAACTGCCGTTCGAACTGTTGCTCTCTTTCCCTTCTTCCTGTCTCCTTTCCATCCACCAGACTCCATCCCTTCTGATGGGTAGCTGTCATTCCTGAAAGGGGGGGGGTTTGCTCCACTAGGAACCAAGCCCATGGTTTGATCTGCTGGTTTTCCGGGCGGGGGCATGTTGTGCCTCATTTGTTCTGCACTGACGTTCGACTGGCCGGGCAGTAAAGCTCCCCTCTTCCTTCTGGTCTTCAGTGCGCAAGCAAGAGATCATCAAGATAACGGAGCAGCTGATTGAAGCGATCAATAACGGAGACTTTGAGGCTTACACGTAAGTCGGTGATTTTCCAAAGCGCCTTGACAAACAGGGCCGAAGGGTGTTGGGCGTCCAACCCAGAGCGGGCACCTTTGTGGTAAGGAAGAATCATCGTGCATGGCTCGGTGAGAAAGAACAGAAAGTGTCAGATAGTTTTGGAGCGATTTAACTTGGTAGCTACATAATGTTAGAATTCTTCCTGCCCATTTCTCCTCCTGTCTCTGCAGCTGAATGTCTGAGAGATTGCCCAGCTTCTTGTGTTTGCCCTTTAAAGGGGGGGACGACACCAAAGTTGAAAATGCAGGGAGGGGGCCTGGTGTATCCTCGAGGGGGCCTGGCCCCACCCAGCCTTCCTGGCTCTGGTCCGCTCTGGATTCCTTCTTTGGTGGGGAGGAGAGGTGGCCGGGGCAGGCTTGCTCTCGCCCTTGTTCAGGAAGCCAGGCTTTGCAGTGGGTGCCATTCCCCAAGTGACCAGTCACTTTAAAAATGATGATCAGAAGAAAGATGTATGCATCAAAATAAATTTTGTGGTTCTGTATGTTGATATCTCCAAAATTAGCTGGGATTAAATTAAACTAAGTTGCATTTAAAATGGAGGTGCTAATACTGCATCTCTGTAGCAAATCTGTTCTGTTTTTGGGACAGACTCGGTGGGTGCGCTGATCGGGACAGGGGTAACAGGGGAGCTTCCTTTGTTGCAGGAAGATCTGTGACCCAGGACTGACCTCTTTTGAACCTGAAGCACTGGGGAACCTCGTGGAGGGGATGGACTTCCACAAGTTCTACTTTGAAAACTGTGAGTGGTGGGGTTCCTGGCGACACTCTGTCTGCCTCCGGTGGTGGGACTTGGAAAAAACTGGACTTGTGCCACAGTGAGATCTTCGGAGTCCAGAGCAGAACCAAAGCGGCTCTGCTGGCCAGCCCTCCCCCGCCATCTTTTCGCTCTTGACAGGCCCTGAATCCGTGGGGAGGCCTGGGACTGCCCCGAGGCCGCAGGGGGAAGGCTCCAGAGTGCCCTGGGACTGCCTCTGTCCCGCACTCGTAAATGTTTAGGAGGTCCACAGCAGAGCGGAACAGAAGTGCAGGCTTTACTGGTTGGGGTGGGCGGAAGCTTCTGAGTTTGTTTGCTTTTTGAAGACAGGAGATGGCCACAGAGTTGAAACGTTCCTTAGGATTTTGACAGCCTAGAGCGAGAAGGAGATGGGTGTTATAGCAGGGATGGCTGTCTCTCCGCCAGGAGGCAAGATCCTGACAGATTTGCATGTCTCCTCAGTACTGTCCAAGAACAGCAAGCCGATCCACACCACCATCTTGAACCCCCATGTTCATGTTATCGGCGATGACGCGGCCTGTATTGCCTACATCCGCCTGACGCAGTATATCGACGGCCAAGGCCGACCTCGCACCACGCAATCGGAGGAGACTCGTGTCTGGCACCGCCGGGATGGCAAGTGGCTGAACGTCCACTACCACTGCTCTGGGGCCCCTGCCGCACCGCTCCAGTGAAGCTGAAAGACGGGTAGGTCTGGCCCCAGGGGCCTCCCGAAGGCCCCGGAGAACTGCTTGGCCAGGGCTCCCGCAGGGCTCGGAGCGGCTGGGGAAGGGGGGTCAGGAGAGAGACCGGACTCTCCAGGGCCTGGCACGGGAGGGCCCCGGTTGGCTCCTGCACACTCAACCAAACGTTGGCTGTGAAAACAGCCAGTTCAAAACAGTAAGGAAGGAGAATCTTTTGAAGACCGTGTGCCATTGGAAACTGGGGGGGGGGGGTGTCATTTAGGACTCAGTAGGACATCTGCCAGAGTGTCCCAGTGGCGAAGCAAACAACATTGTGGCAGTGCCCGGCTTCAGCAAGATGGCAGTGATCTCAAGCTGGCAAGGGCAAGCCCTGTTCTCCCCAGTCTGGTGTTGTGGTTAAGAGTGGCGGACTCTGATCCTCCACATGCAGCCAGCTGGGTGACCTTGGGTCAGTCACAAGTTCTCTCAGAGCTGTGTTCTCTCGAGAGCAGTACTCAAAAGAGCTCGCAGGGTGTCTGTGGTGGGGCAGGGAAGGGAAAGGAGTTTGTGAGCCGCTCTGAGACTCCTTCAGGTAGTGAAGGGCAGGGTATAAATCCAATCTCCTCCTCCTTCTCCCAGTATGGGTAGGACTTGCACCTGGAGCCTGTCCAGGAGCCACAGCCCTTCCCCATATCAGCCAGGCCTTGTCCCCACCCAGGACTGGAGCACAGAGGGGACTGTTTCTTCCTTCCCAGGTGTGTGGTGTTCGTCTCACCAGGCACTCCAAGCGGCTGCCCAGCCCTGGACAGGTCTGTCTAGCCAGGTTCTTAAGAACAGACACATCCTGTAGGGAATTCCTTTGACTTGGCTGCAGGACCCCCGCTCTCTTTCAGAGGATCAGAGAATGTTAGAGTTGGGAGGGACCTTGCGGGTCATCTAGTCCAGCCCCCTGCACTCTGCAGGAGCAAAGCCAAAAGAGAGCCCTGCAACATACCCGAAAGATGGTTGTCCAGCCTCCACTTGAAAACGTCCAGGGAAGGAGCATCCAGCACCTCCCGAGGCAGTCTGTTCCACTGCTCAGCCACTCTTACCGCTAGGAGGTTTCTCCTGATACTTAGCTGTAGAGGTCCCTGATTCCATTGTGGAAGGAAAGGGGTGGGCCGGACTGTGGCAGGCTGTGGCCCCCGGGCCCTTCCAAAGATTATTTCTCAGCCCCCACACGGAAGTCCCACAAGTCCTACTGCCCCAAAGCCCCCAGTGAAACTTTGCTCTGGCAGTCACTCGAGGCTTTCCTCTTCGGAGGGGCCCCTTCACAGTGTTGTGCATCTCTCTGCGTAAAGGTAGCACCTCTGTCTGAGTCAAAGAACAACAACAACCCAGCTTAGATCCTCCCGGGGTATCCAAGAGGAGTCCTTGACTGGAAGCGTTTCACTAACCCACTGCCCTTCTCCCCCCGCCTCTGTCTCTGTCTCTGCTTCTGCCTCTGTCTCTCTGTCTCTGCCTCTCTGTCTCTCCTCCCCGGCTGCAGCAGCTTTCGGAGATACTCGGCGGGAGGGCAACATCTTCTCAGCAAGCAGCTCTGGAGTGCCTGAATTACAGCGACGGTCATGTTCGTTTTGACGTTTAAAAAAAAAAAAAGAATTTCAAAACCGGCAGCAGCCAAATGCACGAAACCCTGCATGAATCCGATGCTGCGGGCACTGCCGCCTTTCTGTTGTTTTTCCATGGATCCATCGTGTCTGTTTCTGCTGTACGAAGGTGTCTTTTAAATCTCGAGCGAAACCCATCTTGTTTGTATAGAGAAAAGAGGTCGTCACCCACGGCGGAGTGTCCACCGCCTCCTCTCCAGGGCTGAGGCCAGGGCGGCGGCTGGAGCGTCTTTCGGGATCGGAGCAAAGCCGGGGGAGAGCAGGCGGCAGAGGGCCGGGCCTCCTCCTCGGGAAGGGACGGTGGGGGGGTCTCTCTCCCCTTGTCTCTGGCCATGCCGACGCGTGGCTGGGGAGGGGGGCCTGGGGCCAGCGTGGAGCAGAGGGAGGGCCAGGTAGGAGGAGGACGCTTCTCCCCCCTCTGCCGTCCAGCAGACTGACTTGGGCCGGCAGCGGGGACTCCGCAGCGGTCGGCCGCCGGCTCCCACGGACAGACTGCGCAAAAATGAACAATGATGTTTTCAGGAACAAGTTTGCGCTGGTTTTCAGTAGCGTAGGCGCTTGCTCGTCAGAGATGCACTGATTTTTAGAAACAGCCACTCCTCGGAGGCACGGAACCAGTTGAGAAGGGAAAAGTTTAAGAGCAAAGAATACTGGGGCGGGGCGGAGGGGGGGAGAGGATGTGAATTTGCTCCTCTTAATCTTGGGGGGCTGGTTTGTGTTTTTTTCTCTACATAGAATAGATGGGATCCCGAGTGCTGCAGAACGTGCGCTCCTTAGGAAACAGTTGCATCTTAGTGTTGCATTCGGCCCTGAAGATTTGCACACACACACACACACACACACACATAGGCGTTTGCTTTCCTGTAAGGTGTGTAACTTAGTTTGTGTTTTATACTGAAATCTATATCTGTGCTCCGCGCTCACGGTGGGGCTTGTTGGCGTTCCGGCTCGGCCTGCTGTCTGGCGGGCGTGCCAAGGGGGCCGGCCACTCTGGGCAAGTGCTTTTCCCCACTACTCACCTGGTCCATTTTGTTTCCTGTTGTTCCATTGCGTTTGTTGGATTTGTTATTTTTTTTCAAGCAACCCCCATTCAGGCGGTGGGGCTCTCCGGGAATCGACTGAGTCCGCAAGAGGCCCTCTCCAGTTTCTGCTTCAGGTTCCTCTGATAGCGAGGGGAGGGGCCCTTTGGCACCGAGGGGAAAGGGAAGCCCGGCCCGCTGGGGGGCTGCCGTCGCGCACGGCCCCTCCTTTCTCTCCCTTGCTCCTGAGGTGTGCAGTCTGTATCCTTTGTTCCCGATGTGGGAAATGTTTAACAATTGTGTGTCTTGGCTGTTGACGAGCCCCGCTTCCCAGTAGTTGGAGTGGGGAGTAGAAGCTTTCCTAGTAAACTTTTGAGTTCGGGTTTTACACTGTGGCGCACTCCTGCTGCGCACCGCCCACGTAGGACACCCGGCAGCTTTCTGCATGCCTCGCCACTAAAGCTGAGGACGGGGGTGCCTTTCCCGCCCCGAGAGAGGACTGAGCCAGGAAGCCAGCCAGGAAGCCAGAGGGGAGGGAGGGCAGGGTCCCTGGAGAAGACCACTGCAGGGGGAAGGGGGGGAGTTTTGTGCCCTGCACGTATCAGGTGCCCGGGCCTCTCCTCCTGCCGAAGAAAGACTGCTGGCTCTGCCCTGCTGCCCTTGACACCACGCCGGGAAAAGGGACCGCTCTCCTCTCCACGGCTCGCCTGCGCAAGTCCTCCTCCTGCCCCTTTGGCCTTCAGCGTTGGGCGTGTGGGAGGAGGGTGGAGAAAGAGCACGGTGGCAAAAAGAGGGACACATGCTCAATTTTTGCATATGGGACAGACTGAAGGTAGCGCTGTGCTAATGAGTGAGGCGGAGAACGAAAAGCCTTGATACTTTTATTCAGGTTTTTTAACAATAAAGCCACGACGTGGGGAACAGGAAATTAGTTATGCAGCTTTAAAAAGGACAAACTCTGCATGCTTTTGGGTCTGATCTTTCCTTGTCTCTTTATCTGAAGAGGATTAATAATCAACCCTCTGCATTAAGTACTTGCATCTTTCAAAACAAATTTTTGAGGGGGAAAGTTTGAGTTGGATTTTTGGGGGGTCTTTGTTTTTGCACAGTCGTTAACGACATGTTCTAATTTAATGAGAACCTTAGCTTGGTATGGCCTTTCTCAAACACAGCTATCGACTTTTAGCATTCTTAATGTTCTCTTATGGGGTTAATGTAAGCATCTATATAATACCATGTTTAAAACAGGAAATGGAAGATGTTTGATGCAAAAAATTTTGCATGACAGAGAAATAATTGAAATCGTTCGGCCTTTTTCCTGAATGTTGGTAGAACCTTCATAGCTTTGTTATAATGAAACCTTGAACTGAAAATATTTAATAAAATAACCTTTAAATCGTGCAAAAAAACCCAAACGTCAAGTGGTCTTCTTACGTTCACCCGAGTTCCTGTGAAAACTGCGACTGCCACAGTTCATACATGTGCTTGGCTTTCTCTCCTCCATTTGTGGAGGGCAGCGCGCGCCTGTCGAGTTCCTGGTTCAGAAGAAGAGGAAATCCACTGAGACAAATGGCCCGTCACAAAATAACAGGATCTGGTAGGACAGGTCAGCAGTTTAACTTAACGGTGGACTTAAATGCGTGGCGTCCTACCCTTCCCTTCTGCTTTTGTGCCACCAAGTCACTGGGCATCTGTTCTCTGGTGAAGGGACAAATTGGACACTATTCTCAAATGCTTGTAATGAAGAACTCCCTCCCCCCCCAAAAAAAAAAACACAAACAGCTGTATAAGATGTTTGAACAAGCAGGGGACAGCCTTTACAAATACACAGGGCTTTTTTTTTGTAGAAAAAGCCCAGCAGGAACTCATTAGCATATTAGGCCACACACCCCATGTTTTTATTGTATTTATTTATGTTGCCAGAAGTGTGGTCATCCAGCCACACCCACCTTTTGCTTCTTATTCTGTTTACCTTGTTTGTTGTCAAAACCCGGGGCTATTTTTTTGGCAGGAACTTCTTTGCATGTTAGGCCACACACCCCTAATGAAGCCAATCCCAATGAGTTTCTGCTGTTGGGCGTGGCCTGTTATGCTAATGAGTTCCTGCTGGGCGTGGCCAACTCGGGAGCCAGCCGGAACTCCATTCCTGTGCGTTCCTGCCCCCAAAATAGCCCTGCAAATACACAACTTGAGGGAACGAAACAGCTCTCGGGAGTAGGAGTCAAGTCCAGTAGCATCTTGAAGCCCAGCCAGACTTCCAGGGTAGAGCCTCTGGAGGAGCCCGGGCTCCCTCAGCTCGACCCCCCAATGACGGGAGCTGGGATGCTCGGAAGCTTCCCCCCCCCGGCTAAAGTGCTATTTGACTCGAACCTTGCCCTTTTGCTGTGGACCAAAACGTTGGGCTGCCAGCTCTGGGTGGGGAAATACTTGAAGATGTGGGGGAGGGAAGGGAAGGGCCCGCGGCAGGGCACAGGGCCCATAAAGTCCACCCTCCAAAGCCGCCATCGTCTCCAGGGGAGCGGATCTATCTTGTCTGGAGATCAATTTTAATAGTGGGAGATCTCCCCACTTGAAACCGGGGGGGGGGGGTCCTTGATCTTTTTATTTTTTACAAAAAAAGTGTCAGCTTAAGTTTGGGGTGAGGATTGTAATGGGGTCCTCCTTCCTTGGCACAACCCACTCATACAGAAAACCAGCCAGCTATCCGCTGGTATTGGGGGGTGCCCTCTCTCTGCACTTCCCACCCCATTTGTTCACTCCAAGAGCCAGTGGCCGAGCAGAAGGAGAAGTCGCGACCCGCTCTGTCTCTCCTGCTTCCTAGCAGAGAAGTGTTGGGTCCCCTGGACCTCGCTGCGGCTGCTGCCGCCGCCATCTGGCAGGGTGTCAGGTTCCCAGTCAAATCACTCTGCACACACACTTTCTTTAGTGAATGTTTTATTTAGAGATGTGAGATGCTGTGGGTTCAAACTCTTCATTAGGACTGGTTTGCAAGGCGGGAAACACAAGGTATAGTTACAGCCCCCAAATTCCATGCATTCAGCATCAGCGTCACTACAGTGGTCCTGAAAGATATGCAACCACTATCTAGCCAGGCACAGACTTTACTCCAAGGGCATTTCTCACGAGAACAATGTCTTCGGAGCCTCTTCGGAAGGTTACCAAGCAAGCCTCCCTAGTCCACTATGCATGCACACTCCTCCCCTCAGGAATGCAGTGGCAGACGAGGGCAGCGATAAGGGAAAGGGATACATGGCTGCAGCAGGTGAATTATGGGGAAGGGATACAAGTCATAAGCAGGTAAATCATCAGGTAACAGCCATTTGCCCAAGACTGACAAGGGGCTGGCCGGGCTGGTGGACAAAGTGGGACTCCCAGGAGCCTGGCAGCTTTTCAGGAAAAGGCTTAATTTGCAAGGAGACTTGCACAATTGAGGGATACGAAAAGGGATCGTAATAGTTCTGGTACTCCGACTCATCGGCCACAAGAGCGCCCATTCGGCCACCTGGCTGCAGTTCACTGTTGGTGGCAAGAAAAAGCAGTGGAGACACTTCCCACAACTTTTGCAAAGAAGAAATCTTGGGTGGTGGATAGCAGTGGCTAAGATTTATGTGTGTGGGGGGTTACTTTCTGCCCTCGTGGAGCCCGTTCTGCATTGATTTGCATCCCACCAGACCCCTGTGTGAATTGTCGATGGTACAGGTGGCTGCCGAATTGGCTGATGTCACATCACTGGGCCTCGTCAGGCAAAATGCCAGAGGACACGTGCATGGTGGGGGGGACGGGACAGAAAGGATAAACACCTGCTTTTTAGGGACACTAGACCCTCCTCCTCACCTAATAAGTTTCTGAGGATTCCTAGAAACAAAGTTTGAGAAGGTCAGAAATTAAACACATAGCCACAAAAAAGCTGTACATGTTAGAAGCCAACAAAAAAAATGATATTGATCTGTAATGTGAGAAATACATCCATTTGTTTAATGTCATAAAGTCATAGGATCATAGAGTTGGAAGGGACTTCCAGCGTCATCCAGTCCAACCCCCTGCACAATGCAGGAAATGCACAAGTACCTCCCCCACCTCCCCAGCCCTGCTCCATGCCCAGAAGATGGCAGAAAACCTTCCAGGATCTCCAGCCAAACTGGCCTGGGGAAAAATTGCTTCCTGACCCCAACATGGTGATCAGCATTTCCCTGGGGGTGTGAGAAAGGGCCACAAGAATCAAGCACTGGGGCAACCCTTCCTGCCCTCCTTCTCATGATCTGCCTAAGTTCACAGGATCAGCATCGCTGTTGGATGGCCATCCAGCTTCTGTTGGAAAACCTCCAAAGAAGGAGAGCCCACCACCTCCTGAGGAAGCCTGTTCCACTGAGGAACTGCTCTGTCAGGAAGTTCTTCCTAATGTTTAGCTGAAAATGCTTCTGATTTAAATTCAACCCGTTGGGGCCTGAAATGGGGCCTGAACTTGCTGACGAAGCAATGTGGGCCCAGCCAGCTGCATGGGCGTGGTGGGGGGTTGTTCTTGGCATTTCTGTAGAAGTTTTCAAGACTTCAGGAGTGACTACAGAAGGGCCACACCGGGTGTGTGCTGGGAGGTTCTCTGTGTGGAGCTCACAACTGTTTTTAAAACCAGAATGGAAATTTTAACCATTGCTGGGAGCTCCAGATGGGGGACTCCCCTGCACACTTCTGGTTTGGTTCTCAGGGCTTTCCAGAACTTCACTGTGAAATAAATTTTGTGATGACAGATGTTTTTGAAAAAGCACACTGAAGGAAACATTTCTGGGAACGATTCAAACTGTGCAGTGATCACCTGTTCCTCCTGAAATTGTGTCTGGGGCCAAGAGTCCAGAGGCCGGGCAGGTGGGCACAGCTCTTGGCCTGTCTAGTCAGGATACCTCTCCATCACCCAGAAACTGGAGGCCCCTTGGCCGTCTTTGGACCCGGTCTTTGACACCTTCTTCCGAGCCGATGTCGACAGGATTCCGGGTGCTGTTAGGCCGACCACCTGCCTCTTAGACCCGTGCCACTAACAGCCGGTGAAAGCTAGCAGCAAGAGGTTACAAGCTCCCTATGGATCCTATGAATCTGACCAATTACCACCTAGTCTCCAATCTTTCATTTCTGAGTAAGGTAATTGAGAGATCGGTGGCAGAACACCTCCAGAAATTCCTGGGTGACACATTGGTGTTGGTTCCATTTCAATCCAGCTTCTGCCCTGGCCACAGGAGAGAGGCGCTGCTGGTCACCCTCACAGACGATCTCCACAGGCAGCTGGATCGAGGTGGGTTGGCTCTGCTGATATTACTCGACCTTACAGCAGCGTTTGACATAGTTGACTGTGATCTTCTGACTCACCGCCTCACCGATGCTGGAATTTGTGGGGAGGCCCTACAATGGCTTACCTCATTCCTCCATGGTCGGGGACAAAGGGTTGTGCTGGAAGGGTCAGTGACTCCAAGGTACCCACGGGAATGCGGGGTTCCACAAGGAGCACTTCCTCTCGCCAATGTTATTTAACATCTACATGCGCCCCCTTGCCCAGCTAGCATGGAGTTTCGGGCTGGGGTGTCATCAGGATGCTACCTGCTATATCTGTTGATGGACAGCCAGCCGGATGCCATTCCTGTGAATTTAGCCAAAGATTGGAGGCCCTGGTTGGGTGATTAAAACAGAATCAGCAGAAATCGAACCCAGGTAAGATGGAGGTTCTGTGGCTGGGGCGGGGGGTGGGGGGAGAGCTGTGGTTGGGTTGCCGACTCCTGACTCTCGACGGTGTGCTCCTGTCACCGGCACTGATCACCAAGAGTCTGGGCATGACTCTGGCTGTCACCCTGTCCGTGGAGGCCAAGAACGTGAAGGTTGCCAAGCTAGCCTTCTTCCAAACTATGTCAGGTCACGCAACTGGCTCCCTACCTGTCTTGCCCTGACCTAGCCGTGGTAATCCATGCAACAGTCACCTCCAGGATAGACGGCTGTAATTCGTTCTATGCGGGCCTACCCTTGCGCCTGACCTGGAAGCTCCGACTGATCCCGAATCCGGCCATGACGGTCCTCACCTGTGCTGTGCGAGCTGCACTGGCTCCCGGTGGAGCACCGGGTCAGGTTCAAGGTTTGGGTTTTGGCCTCTGAGGCCCTTAGCAGCCAGGGACCCACACGCCTTCGGGACCGCCTCTCTCAGTGTGTCCCCAGCAGAGCATTACACTCCAAGAATAAGGACCTCCTGGTGGTCCCCGGCCCAAGAGATCCAGCTGTCCTTTCTCAGCCCTGGGCCCTGCCTGATGGAACCCTCTGCCTGAGAATAGCCCTGCTCTATGGGATTTACGACATTTCCGCAGGGCATGTGAGGCAGAGATGTCCCTCCAGGCGCTTGGTTGAGGACAGCCATGAGACAGTGCGAAATCCGGCAACCTCAGAGCCCCCACCCACCCTCCGCAACCCCTCCCTCCAGGCAGCCTCTTGCTTTAGTTGTTGAGAGCCAGATTGGTGTGGTGGTTAAGTGTGTGGACTCTAATCTGGGAGAACCGGGTTTGATTCCCCACTCCTCCACTTGCACCTGCTGAGGTGACCTTGGGTCAGTCACAAGCTCTGGCACAGCTGTTCTCTCAAGGACAGTTTCTGTCAGAAGTTCTCTCAGCCCCACCTACCTCACAGGGTGTCTGTTGTGGGGAGAGGAAGGGAAAGGATTTTGTGAGCCGCTCTGAGATGCCTTTGGGCAGTAAAGGGTGGGGTATAAATCCAAACTCTTCTTCTCCTCTTCTTCTTCTTCTTGATACGTTGTAGGTATTTTAAATTGGATTTTAGCTTATACTATTTATTGCCTTTGTTCTGTTCTAAGCCGGGGAAAGGCGGCCAAGAAATCTAATTTAATAAATAAATGAATGAATGAATAAGGTATGCAGGACAAAATAATATATTTCTTTTAAAAAACTGCTCCACCTTTATCCTAGGTTTAGAATGTGGGTTGGTCTGTCATCCCTGAGCTCCGTTTGGCAGAGTTTCAGCTGAAACGTCGGCACCATCACTGGGACTCAAGCGGCAGGTGATGTGGAACTTCCTGACTCTTTCCACTGTATTTAATGTCTGTTTTTACTGCTTGATTTTGCTCCATGCTGGCCGTGTCTGAGGCCCAGGCTCCATGTGCAGCAGAAAGAAGAGGCAGAACCCTGAGGTGCCAGAACGGGCGGAACTCATCTCTGGCCATGTGTCCCTTCTCTGCCACAGAAGTTCGTGGGGCAACCTGGGGCCAGTCACTGTCTCTCAGCCTGAGCTACCTTGCAGGGTTGTCGTGAGGATAAAATGGAGGAGAGGAGAATGAAGTGTGCTGCTTTGGCTCCCCGTGGAAGAGAAAGGTGGGTGTAAATGGAATAGATCCAGGCGTGGGGTCCTGTGGCCCCAACTGGGGTGGCCCAGGCTGGCCCTGTCTTGTCACATCAAGGAAGCTGAGCGGGGTTGGCAGCAACCCCCATGAGTATTTGGATGGGAGACCACCGCGGAAGGCCCGGGTTGCTAGGCAGAGGCGGGCAAGGGCAACCCACTCTGCTCCTCTCTTGACATGCCCTAGATGATGTCCCAGGCTAGACTGATCTCCTCCTCAGATCTCTGGAGCCGAGCGGGATGGGCCCTGCTTGGTACTTGGATAGGAGGCCGCCGAGGAGGAAGTCCAGGGTTGCTACTAGCCCTGCATTAGCCATTAAGCCAAACGAGCAGTTGCTGAGGGCACCAAGGGAAAGGGGGCACCATGGCGTGTCCCCCCCAGCTATCATGCCCTTGACTCTTTCACTGCTACACTCAGCTTTAGTCAATTTTTTTGCAATTGTTCTTATCTGCCATGTTCAACTTCAATCTGCAGTTTTCTTAAGGTTTAGTGTGCACTGGTTGAGTCTGCATATAGTGGTTAAGAGAGCCAGTTTGGTGTCGTGGTTAAGTGCACAGACTCTAATCTGGGAGAACTGGGTTTGATTCCCCACTCCTCCACTCGCAGCTGCTGGATGACCTTGGGCAAGCCATAGTTCTGTCTGTCAGCATTCACTTGCTGCAATAAGACATAAGCTGGTGATGAGTTTGATCTGTTTGACAGTTCTAGGCAGTCAGGTGAGCAGGAATGAACTGGTTCTGTCCTGTTCTGTCTTGTACTGTGCTACCAAGTCAGAGTGACTAAGCAGTCTTTACCTGATTGGCTGATATGTGTATATAAGTGTTCATGCAGTGTACATATTTTTCTCTCCTGATGAACCTGTGTATTGCGAAGCACTTTGTTGATGCGTATCATGATATATATGCTTGTGTAAATAAATATGTAAATAGTTTCACACAAGACTGTTTGGTCTACTACTTCACCTGGATACATCTAGCAATCCCAATACCACTGGTGTGGGCAGGCACACTACACTAACAGGGTTATGGGCCCAGCCTATGCCTCGCCTGCACAGTGGTTGGGAAACACTGGTGGAGTACCAGAAAAAGAAGTAGATGTCTGCAGCTGCTTTCCCTGATGACCGGGAGAAAGATGAGCCAAGCCAGGCTATGGAAAGCGAGCCGGAAGAGTTGGAAACTGATAGCAGCATGGAGGAGTCCAGTGATTCAGAGGATGACCAGTTGCCAGAGACAGACGGAAACATGGCACAGGTACCAATGGTGCAGGTGGTGGAAAAACTCACTGCAAGAAACTATAGTGTATGGGCGCTTAGAATGAAGTACTATCTGATCAAGGAAGCTTTGTGGACTTATATAAATGCCCCGCCAGCTGCACCAACAGCAGATGATGACAGAAAAGATGAAAACGCACTGGTGCTCATTGAATTAAGTATTGGAGATGATCAACTTGTACATGTAGCCGGAAAAGTGAAAGCAAAGCAGGCCTGGGACTGCTTAAAGGCCGTGTATGTGCAGAGTACTACAGGATCTCTGATCTCCAAAACGCGTTGGCTGTATCGGACAGTACAAAAGCTGAGGGAGTCGATAAGATCTCACCTTAATGAGCTAGCTGAATGCTTCCAGAAAATGCAGGAGAGGGAAGACGGTATCAGACCAAGACAAAGTGTTTGTAATATTAAGCTCTTTATCTGAGGATTACAATATGCTTATCACAGCTCTGGAAACAGCAGACGTTGCAAAGTTGACCTTGGAGTACGTTACTGGGAGGCTTTTGCAGGAGGAAGATAGACGGAATGAGTCAGAGGCTGGGCAGCGTTCCAAGGAGAAGGTGCCGGGGGAGTCATCGACATTCAGCACCAACTTTGCTCCAGGCAAAGGCAGGAGTCAGCACAGAGAGGCACCACAGGTTTTTTGAGAGTCAGAAAATGTTTCTGCTGTGGGTCCACTAAACATTTGCAACGTGCCTGTCCTGAGAGGCAGAAGCAAGTGAAGCTGGGACATCAGTCTACCAATAAACATACTGCTTCTGTGGTGGTTACACAGAATTTATGCCTGTAGACTTTGAAAACTGGTTGAAAAACAAGGGATAAGACACAGAGTGGCAAACGTCTCTACCCCCAGGAAAATGGAATTGCTGAAAGAAAAGATGGAATTTTACAGAATATGATGTATTCCATGCTAGCAGATGCAGGTCTAAGCAATTCTTACTGGGCTGAAGCTATCAAAGCTGCATGTTATCTGAGTAATAGAATATGGTCAAGTGCTATAGATAACATGCCATTTAAACTGATGTATAACAAAAACCCTAACCTTGACTACCTAAGAGTGTTTGGATCAAAGGCTTGGATCAACATCCCTTTAGACCGTAGAAGGAAAGGGGGAGCCAGAGCAAAAAAGCTAGTGTTCCTGGGATATCAATCTGGAATGAAATCATATAGATTTGCCAATGAAGACCAGAGGCTGAGTTTTAGCTGGTCTGCAAATTTTTGCCAGCATAGCAATTGGGGCAGAGCAATTGGGGCAGAATACATGCTAATGAAATACCATCTGTGGTTGCACTGCCTAGCTCAGAGGAAACTGAGAGTATAAAACAAGAAACAGATTTAATCAGTCAACAGTCCTCTGAGGGTGAAAAAGATGTGCAAAGTGAAAGGCAAATACCGATGGTATCTTCCCACAGTACTAAAGGAATTCTGCTGGTACGATATGGATATGAGAAAACACAGAGGTTAATCATGTTTATGTAAAGCAGCCTCAAAACTATCATGAAGTGTTAAAACTGCCAAGTGTTGAAAAGCAGGCATGGCTGCAAGCTATGCAAAAGGAACATAATTCTTTGCTAGAGAATAATGTGTTTACATTGACCGAGCTTCCTATTGATAAGACTGTAATAGGATGCCAGGGGTTATACAAATTGAAGGAGTTGTCAGATGGTGGTATTCAGAGAAAGGCACAGCTTGTTGCAAAAGGGTATGCTCAAATAGAAGGGTAGGATTACGATGAAATCTTTGCACCTACCATACGCTCTGATACATTTAAATTAGCACTCTGTAAAGCAGGGCAAGATAACATGAAAGTTCACCATTTTGAATTTACAACAGCATACTTGAATGCCGATATGGAGGAGGAACTGTACATGGATCAGATACCAGGGTTTGAGAATCCCAATAAACAACTTGTATTAAAAATAAACAAATCGCTATACAGCCTAAAACAAAGTGCAAGAAATTGGCACAACTGTTTAAGTGAAGCTCTAATTAATCTTGGCTATAGCAGATCCGTGCATGTTTAACAAAACTATTGGAAACACTGTCTCTTATTTGATAGTTTTTGTTGATGACTTATGTTTTATGTTTCATGAGGAAATGCAACTTGAATGGTTTATTCAAGCAACACAGAATTTGTTTAAAGTAAAACATTTGGGAACCATTGGTCACTATCTAGGGATGGATGTCACAAGAAACAATGATGGTTGTTTTATGCTGAGCCAAGAAAATAAAATAACTAAACTGTTAGAAAAGTTTAATATGCAGGATGCACATAGTGTGTCTACCCCCATGACCAAAGGATATCTGAAGGAACCTAATGAAAAGGTATTTGAAGACAAGCAGATGTTTCAATATTTAGTAGGTTCTTTATTGTATGTTTCCTGCTGGGCCAGACCAGATATAAGTGTGGCAGTACATTTGTTAAGCCAAAAATGTTCAAAACCTTTTGAGAAGGATTGGATTGCCACCAAAAGAGTACTAAGGTATCTTAAAGGTACAGTAAATGATAAGTTGGTACTGAACTCAACTGGTAAGGATCAAATAACGGCGTATTGTGATTCAAGTTGGGGAGAACAGGCTGATGGAAAATCAACTACAGGCTATGTAATATTTGTTAATGGAGCCTTAGTGGTATGGAAATGTTTGAAGCAGCAGGATGTGGCTACGAGCACTTGTGAAGCTGAATATTCCCTGTTAAATGATTGTTTAATACAAATTGAATGGTTGCTGCAACTACTAAAAGATTTTAAAATACCATATGAGTTACCCGTGAGTGTGTTCTGTGACAACACAGCTGCACAGCAACTAGCGGACACCCAAGGGGTGAGAACCAGAGGTAGATATATAAATATCAGATATCAGAATGTCAAGGATATTATGCAGTGAGATTTAGTTAAATTGCAATATTGTGATTCAAACAATAACATTGCTGATATGTTCACCAAATGCTTAGAAGTGAACAAGTTTGTGACACTCAAACAGAAATTAGGCATCACCACATATGTCTTAGGGGGAGTGTCAGCATTCACTTGCTGCAAGAAGACATAAGCTGGTGATGAGTTTGATCTATTTGACAGTTCTAGGCAGTCAGGTGAGCAGGAATGAACTGGTTCTGTCCTGTTCTGTCTTGTACTGTGCTACCAAGTCAGAGTGACTAAGCAGTCTTCACCTGATTGGTAACTTTGCCAACTTTGCTGCCACGTATACCAGACAGCACAATCACTGGACCTAACAACATCAACTACGCCATCAGAGGCTCATCTTCTAACATTGTATAAGCCATTAAATGCCAACAATGCCCTTCAGTTCTCTGCATAGGACAAACAGAGGATAAATGGACACAAATCTGACATCAGGGATCACAAGACTGAGAAACCTGTAGGAGAATGCTTCAGCCTTCCAGGACATTCAATGAATGACCTCAAAGTAGCTGTTTTATTACAAAGAAACTTGAAGTATAGAGTGGAAAGTGAAATTGCTGAATTACAAGTTATTACAACAACTGGAACAAAAACCTCTCCAGGACTCCACAGGGACATTGGTTTCTTATCTCATTACATATGCTAACACATTCAGTCCTCACATATGTATTCTCAGCAAGAAGAAATCCTCTGTATTTTAATGTATTTCAGAATACTGAATGTAATGCAAGGAATATTGGAATGTTTTGCTGACATACCACTGCACCCACTTAAAAAAAAAATGCTACTAAGTTACCTCCACACCTGAAAGGAGATGAATGGTGAGTCCCACAATTACTTCCCACAATTAGAAAACATGGCTTTACACACTTATCCCCTATTTCTGACATACTTATTGCTTTTCTGACATTTCCCCCCTTAATTAAATCAAAACAACTGTTGACCTTATAACTTTATCTTGTTATTTAGGTTTATTTGTTTTGTTTTGTTTTATTGGATTTGTATCCCACCTGCCCTGCATAGCAGGCTCAGGGAAGCTTGGTTTGTCTTTGCATAACTTAAAACATCATCGTGTTACATGTAAATTGGCTGTTTAGTCTGTGTCTACAAGTTTGAACTCTACCTTCCATTCCAGTATATTTGGGAAAGTGTGCTTTGCACTCAAAAGCTCATACCTTGAATAAACCTTTGTTGGTCTTAAAGGTGCGACTGGACTCTAAATTTGCTCTGCCAGAGAGGTAGATGCAAGTAATGAGGCTGTGATCATTGCTTCATTTCTGCAAAAAACAACAAAAAAGAGTCTGTAATCTGGTTTTATGACCACTCCCCAATATTCAATTTATCTCTTTTACTGCTGTTCTACTCTGACACTCTCCACCATGACTGCAAGATCGGTCACGTTCAGCCTGTCCATTTGTGGTGGAAGAAGGGCTGGTGTTCTCTCAGAGTGAATTTTCCTGCCCATTCACCCAACTCAGAAAGATTTTTTTTTTAGGCCTCCAATGTATGACTGGGATTCCTCCCATCATCCTGACTAATTTGGGATTGTTTATAAACCTAACCTTTTCATCATTCAGGACAGCTCCAGAGCATCTGTGAACAAATAGCAACAGTCCCTGCGTGGACCTTTGGAGAATGCTGCCGTTTGTGTCCCTTCGTGTGGTACTTTTTTGCCAGCTTCCAAAGATGGGTAAGAATCTTATATTAATTTAAACACATCTTATATTAACAGCGTTCCGTGCGCCTTGGTGTTTAGTCATGCCGGCCACATGACCACGGAAACGTCTTCGGACAGCGCTGGCTCTTCGGCTTTGAAACGGAGATGAGCACCGCAACCCGAGAGTCGGATTCGACTGGCTTTCGAGCAAGGGAACCTTTACCTTTACTATATTAATCTTATATTTATATTAATCTTATATTAATTTAAACACATTATCAAAACAAGCAGTTATCAGTGCAAACTGAAGCAGAGTTCCACTATTCTAAGCCCACGGAATTCAATGGATATAGAATGGTGTCATTTGATTTAGGATTGCACTATAAAAGAGAGAGTTAAAATTGTTGCATACGCGGGCTGCCACCAGGGGTCTGTGGCTACAGTGTGGAGCTTTGCTCCACTTAACAATATAACCTAGGATTCTCATCCCCCCCCCACCGCCGTATTCACCAATAGCAACTTTGGCGGGAAATTCGAATCCCCCAATGGGACTGTAGGTATGCTGGGGGTGGGTATATATAGTTGGCTTTGCAGGGCCATTTTGCAGTCTTGTTGTCAAGTACCAATAAACGCATCGCACTGCATGGCGTTGCCCGCATCCTCCATGCGGCGAACCCAGTACTTTACAAAAATGAATGTCAGAACCGGTTCAAACTGCCCCGTAAGCTCCTAATCATTCTGTCTTACAGGAAGCCCCCCCCCCAGTTGATTGATGTCTCCCTTACTCCTTCCTGGAGACTGTTCCTGGGTAGCAGTGCCAGGTCAGTCACTGAACATTCCTGGGGCTGGATCCTAACAGATAATTCCACCCCCACAGGGAGAAGGGTGGACTGTAAGGGACGGGGCCTTGCTGTGAGGAACACAGTCGCCACCTTGGTTCCTCGTGGGAGAGACGGCCTGCTGCAAACCCCCCTGCCTTACCTTTGATCCCTGAAAGAGTAAAGAGGCTTCAGGATTGGTGCCTTCCTTTATGGACCTCTGCACGCCTGTCCCCCTCCCCCCGCCGGGAGCTCAGAGAATCTGCTAAATGCACAGCAAAATACCATTTAGACAAATAAGGAGTATAAAGAGGCTCTCGCCTCTGGCAAAGACCAAGTGTACTTCTGAGCCTTTCGTGAATGCCTCTGGCAAAGGCTTGCTGAAAATCCAAAGCGTAAAACGTCTGCTTGATCTCCAGGCTTCTGGATGTCCTGAGCAATATGGCATTCTGTGTCAGAAGCCGGGCGGATAGAGCAGGGCGCATGGAGCAGGCGGTCCATCAATAGAGCGGGGATAGAAGTTCCAGACTCTGAGAAACCTGTAATTCTGGGGGGTCTTTTTTCTCATCCAGTTCCTTTGTATGATTGGTGTTCCCTTGGTAACCTGGCTTCTCCGGTGAAGAGGCTGACTTCTAATGATCTTGCATATTCTTTTTTTAAAAAACAAACAAACAGAAGTCTAAGAATTCTGAGAAATGTCTCTGTGGCTTCTTACTTTTTACAAGTGCCATTTATTTCTAAAACTTTTATTTTCTCCACCTCTATTTGACATTCCCTGAAAACATTGATCCAAACACGCCGCTCTTTCACCAACATCCTCTGGAGAGGAGATCTGATGCATGGCTTCTCTGCCACTCAGCTTCTTTGCAGGTAAACTGCCGTACTTTGTTTTATACATTTTACATAGATCTACTGTCAACCGATGGGCGCCATCAACAATCACAAATTCTCAGTTGTGAGCCCCCCCCCTTGTGGAATGGCCTGCTGAGGGGGGTGGGGTTGCAGTGTGTGTGGTTCCCACACTTCTGCCATTCCGCAAACTACGTAAAGCAGAATTGTTCTGGGGGGCACCTCTATGAAGGCAATAGTATAACGGAATGGTTCGGAAAGGTGCTTTTCAAGGGGAAAGGACTGTGGACTGCACCATTGCATCTAGGACATATTACCCGTCTGATGCACGTATTGCCCTGCTGTCACTGAGCCATTTTCTACTGAAGCAATACCATTTTTCTAAACTGTGCCTGCGTGCTGAATCGTAGCTAATGCACTGTCCTTCATTTCAGATTTCTGTAATCCTTGTCCTAGTGCATTGCTTATTAGATGTCTCCTCCTGTTGATCACATCGATTGATGCAGTGTTGAGTCTCACTGGGAAAGGTGGACGACTTGGTATAAACAAACAAACAAATAAATAAATAAATGGAACTTCCTAGATGAAAGCATCATCCATAAAGATACATTGTTATGCTTGATGGACCCACGTTATTTATTTCTAAGGGGAAACCTTGATTAGCAGATACTGTTACTCGTTGACCTGGGAATGTCAGGTGCTTTAAAGCTTGCCTTTAAATTCCAATTGTGGCTAAATGCCTGGGTGTTGTGATTTGGGAGCTGGAGCCATGGATCCCTTCCTCTAGCAGAGACCCTTGTGTGCCATGGAAGTTTCCCCTTGGCACCGGAGGCTTGGCAACACCTCTGCGAGTGGAGCAGGTCTGTAGGATGCAGCCCTTCTGAGTTTACTAAGCACTACTTCAATACTCGTTTGTTGCTTTAGATGCATAACTTTGTGTGAAAACTTATGTCTTATTCAGTTTTTGTTGTTCACGTTTGTGTTATCTTGTCTGGCAAACTCCTAATAAAAGCACCTTCTAAAAACCAGTGTTGAAATAACTCAGGCAACTATTGCAGAGGAGGGGGGAACCCAACCAGGCTAGTCCAAACCAGAACCACATTCAAGGAAGGAATATTGGGATGTTTTGCCGACACAACACTGCATCCACTTAATAAAGTGCTGTTAAGTGATCGCCATGCCTGGGACGTTCTTGGTTTGCTTCCCACAATTAGGAAATACACCTTTAGACATTTATCTGCTATTTTGACGTATTTCTTGCTTTTCAGCTGTTGACCTTATAACCTTGGCTTGTGATTTAGTTCTGACTTTGCATAGGTTAAACACCATCATGCTACATGTTAATTTGCTGTCAAGTCCCTGTCTGTAAGTCTGTGCTGAACACTGGGGTTCTGGTCACACAGTTGCCATGGGAACAGCGTTGTCCTCCCTGCTTCTCATTGGCTACCTGACCGTGCACAAACCTCTTCCTGTTTGGTGCATTTCCCCTCTTTATGACCTGGTTACTGACCTGCACTTCTGAAGGCCAACAATGGGCTTTTCCACAAAACCACCCACATACTCAAAATGCTCAAGTGCTGCCTCCCCTTGTGTTGGAGCTCTCTGGAGGACTGAAGAGCTTTTGGTCTCCACAAAACTAATTAGGTAATTCTTCCTTTCCTCCACCCTTCATATTTCCCTCCCCCCGATCCTGGGCTCTCTTGTCTCATTGCTCAGAAGAAACAAGATCATTTCAGTTCCAATAGTCCCAGGGAGTACGAAATTCGCAGCAAGATTCAATTGGCTGGTATATTCCAGACGAAATTGTAAAAAGAGGCGGTGTATTTTAAAAGCATTTCTTTGTGGTTACTAAAACACAGCCACAAGAGCTATAGATGTACCTGTCAAATAATCATATGCTCTGGTATACACAGGGTGGGGGGAATACAACTTTTTGAGGATGGAGCTCAGCGGCGATTTGTTGTGTTTGTAGGACTTTGGTTTTCACTAGATTTGATGGTATATCAGAGTCCACCCTCTGAAGCGGCTGTTTCTTAGGGGAACTGATCTCTGTAGTTAGGAGATCATTTGTAATTCCAGGGGAACTCAAGGCCTGATCTTTTTTTCTTTTCTTTTTTTAAGAAAACAAGATCATGATATAAAGGGGATACAGAAGGAAAAGAAGGATTATATACCAAATTATATGTATCAAGTTACTATACATTACAAGGTATATAGAACAGAGAGTGTTTCTCCCCAACACCCCTTTCATTATGTTTTTAAGGCATTTTCTATAAAATACAATAGTCCTTCAAACGTTTTAAATTTCATAACTGATTTTGTAAATTATTAATTTCATCATGACTACATATTCTATGTTGCATATCTCATAATTTCTACATACTAGCTATAGCTTTTAATGTACCAAAGTTTAAAGACAAGTCTACTAAATAATTTTTTTTTGTTCAAAATTCCCTTCTTTATACATTTATATTCAAAACTTATTCTCATTCTGTTTCTGCACTGAAATACATTTATATGAATTGCAATCCATTTATATACAATTTTAAAACTGTTTCTCATTCTAACTTTTAAACTGTTTCTCATTCTGTCTCCTGCTTGCATAATAGACACTCCTCCTCAAATTGCAAAACTGATGTTTCTCCAATAAGTTGTTAATTTTGCCTGATAGAACTTGAGGGATATGCTATCCTAGATAGATTATTATGGCTGCTGCGAGGCCATAGAAAATATGCTGCTATCTTAAAGAGTTTTTGTGCTCACAAAGAGAAATGATCGCACCTTATGTTCTTTATATACATCACAGTCCTTGAAAAAGACTGCATTCAAAACGGGTAAATTACTAGAGTACCCTGGGACTAGTGATTGTGATACTGACAAGGTGCTGTCTGAATATTTGTACAGAATGTAAGCCTATTTTTGATAATATTTGATACCAATATTATATCATAGTATAGGAAAAAAAATAAAAAGCACAACATTTATTTACCTTGAACAAACATCTATTATACACAGTGCTATATACTTTTGCATATCTTCCTAACACTGTGGCCCTCAGTTTTTGTATTTATTACTGCATAATCAGCAAGTTTATTTTCCCATTCTTCTAAGCTTGGGCAGA
The DNA here is from genome assembly GCA_029375565.1 of Gekko gecko. Lineage (NCBI taxonomy): Eukaryota > Metazoa > Chordata > Lepidosauria > Squamata > Gekkonidae > Gekko > Gekko gecko. The sequence goes on along the minus strand of JAPDNY010000007.1, from coordinate 177,957,232 downwards.
TGTCTGATTTCTATTTTGCTGCATAGATGATTCTAGCTGCTATCACCATATATTCAAATATATCTTCCAAAAATTTTGATAATTTATTAGGCAATATTCCTAATAGCATATTATTAAGCTTCCTTAGGGAATTTAAATTTTAATATATTCTGCATTTTTCCACATATTTCCTTCCAATTTTTTTTTTGCTTTTTTACAACTCCACCACATACAGTAAAAAATTCCATCTAGCTCTTGACATTTCTAGCATTTTCCCTTGTCGTTTTTATCTACGTTCTCAATATCTTTTGGAGTAATATACCATCTGTATAAGCAACAGTTAGAACCGGATATGGAACAACTGATTGGTTTAGCATAGGAAAAGGAGTACGACAAGGATGTATATTGTCACCTTGCTTATTTAATTTATATGCTGAGTACATCATGCGAAATGCTGGCCTGGATGAATCATAAACTGGAGTTAAGATTGCTGGGGAAAAGATCAAGAACCTCAGATATGCAGACGATACCACTCTGATGGCAGAAAGTGAAGAGCCTCTCGCTCAGAGTGAAAGAGGAAAGCACAAAAGTGGGCTTGAAGCTCAACATCAAAAAAACTAAGATCATGGCATCCGGCCCCATCACTCCTTGGCAAACAGAAGGGTAAGTCGTAGAAGTAGTGACAGACTTCACGTTCCTGGGATCCCAGATCACTGCAGATGGTGACTGCAGCCATGAAATTAAAAGATGCCTGCTCCTTGGGAGGAAAGCAATGGCAAACCTAAACAGCATGATAAAAAGCAGAGACATCACCCTGCCAACAAAAGTCCGCATGGTCAAAGCAATGGTATTCCCACTAGTAATGTATGGCTGCGAGAGTTGGACTATAAGGAAGGCCGAGTGCCGAAGAATACATTCTTTTGAACTATGGTGCTGGAGAAGACTCTTGAGAGTCCCTTAGACTGCAAGGAGATCAAATCATTCAATCCTAAAAGAAATCAACCCTGACTGTTCTCTGGAAGGCCAGATCCTGAAGTTGAAGCTCAAATACTTTGGCCACCAAATGAGAAGGGAGCCCTCACTGGAGAAGACCCTGATGACGCTGGGAAAGATTGAAGGTCAAAGAAGAAGGGGACAGCAAAGGATGAGATGGTTAGACAGTGTCATCGATGCAACGAACATGAAGTTGAGCAAACTTCAGAGGACAGCGGAAGACAGGCGGGCCTGGCATGATCTGGTCCATGGGGATGCGAAGAGTCGGATTCGACTGTGTGACTGAACAACAACAACCATCTGAAAAACATTTTAAACCAATTTTCTCTTAATGCCTGGCTGGCTGCCTTTTCTCATCACTGTTCCCATTGGTATATCGGTATTTGCTCTCTAAAGGTCTGCATCAGTTTAATCATACATTTTCCACTTGTTCTTCTTCTGTTTCTAACTGCAGTAGAAACTTGTATGTCCATCGTAGTAAATGATCTCTTTGTCTCGTAATCAGCTGTTCAGATTCTCTTAGAGCTCCACCTTCTGTGTTGATAAAGTTTTAATCTTGAAACTGATTGGTAACACAGTAACCACTAAATGTTGATTCCTTCATCTCTAATATCTCGCCAAGACTTGAGTTTCCCTGGAGCACCTACCAGGCTGCCGTATGTTAAGAAACCACTTTTATTTCTCGTATTCTTATCATGGCAGGCTTCTGCTGGGGACACGTCTCCAAACCCTCTCTTGATGAACATTGCTGCTCAGAGATTGAAGTACATCAGAAGATGTAACTACACAATGCCACAGCATGACTTGTGTATCACATGGTTATGGAGGAACAGGTATCAATCAAGATTTAAACTAGAGAAATAGCGGGGGGTGGAGGGCTTCATTTGCCTGTGCCTTCCCCCTGTAGGCCCACCTCTTCAGCTGGCGGCTTCAGGGGCGAAAGCAAGAGAAGCGGATTCCGCCCCGCCTGCCCTCTTCTCTGCAAGAAATTGCCCGTTCACCCTCTCCTTTGCATTCATCTGGCAGTGCCCTTTGTGTGCTGCTGTTCCATCTAGTTAGTCTTCTTATTAGTGTGGTGGGGAAGGCTGGTGCTGCCAACGGCTGCCAGAAAAGTCAACATAGCATCCAAGCTGCTGCTAACTGGAGGAAATAGTTGCTGCAGTTTTCCTTCCCTTGAATTCTTTCCTGCTTTTTAATTTGGCTTCCTTGGTCCTTGTGACTGGCAGCCAGAGCGTTCTGAGGGAAATGGTGTTTTGTTGAACACTGTAATTCACAGCTGTGGTGTTGTCGGTGTCCAAGACACAATTATGACCTGAGCTGTTGTTACAAGCACTTTCCCTAAGCCCGCTGTTCTTGTGGCTGGGCTCCTGTGCTGAAGGCCACCTCCAGAAACCACAGCCGGCTATTTCTGCTCCACACACAACCTGACCTTGGCCAATTGCATCGTCATGGCAGAGAGAGCTCTTTACCCCTGAAGAGCAGAACCTCTGGCTTCTGCTATGCCGAACACGCTTTTTTCATGAGCTTTCTCAACCACGCAGACAAGAGAACTTTCGTCCACCCAGGTCTAAACCCAGGTGGGAAATGAGGCTGCCGCTTGCTAGCAAATTTGTTTCAGATAAATTTAGTAGATTTTCGTTCTGGTTTAATAATCAGACACAACATCTTTTAAAACTTCCTGATACCCACTTATTAATTTATATCCCACATTATAACCCACATTAATTTATATCATAACACTGAACGCTTGATTATATATGCATCAACCTGAACGTTCAAGTTGAGTTGTTAGGATCAATGGTGCCAATTTCAAGTGGAGGAGACTACACTCCTGGACCCCCTCACCCATACTGCAATGAAATTCACTGCGGGGGGGGGGAGCAACCCCAAGAGAACACAGAGAGAGAGAGAGAGAGAGGAAGAGAGAGAGACTGAGTTCAGACTGGCAATTTGCTCCGCTATAGCCACATTCCAGCCACGTTTTCCAAGTGGATTAAAGGGGGCATTCACACAGGCACATCTGCCTGGTGTTCCCCATCTGTAGGCAACCCGTGCTGTTCCGCTTCACTCCCACGTTTAAAAGATACCTGTTACAAGCAGTAGCAAATTCTGGAGAGTGCCTTTATCCCACGTCAGTCCACTTCCTGGAAGTGTGAACACTCAACCGAAAAGCTGGGAGCAACCCACGTTGCTCCTGGCGCATATGATTGGTGCATATGATTGGCTGTGCTCTGCTCTACCGCATAAGGTGCATGTGATTGGTTGTGCTCTGCTCTACCACCCAATGCAGTGCTAGCGCAACGGGATCCTCCCCAAATCGGCTGGATGCCTATGTGTGTATGAGCGCATGAGCGCTCATACACACATAGGCATCCAGCCGATTTACCAGGAAAAAGCTGTTTACAGCCACACGTCCGGGTCAGCAGTCTGAATGCTCCCGCACGCCTCCTCCCGGTATGCTCCCACATCAGTCGGCCCGTGTGACCGGGAAAACCCAGAACAGTTTTTTTGCCGTGACTGGCTCCCACTGCAAACTGCCAGTCTGAACTCAGCCTTAGTTAGTTAGGTTTTGGCCCAGCCTATGCTCTGCTAGTTTTGAGTTAATATATATATATATATTTCCCTCCTCTAAGTGTGCAAACTGAATTCTTTGAACTGTGACTTCATGCTGCTACAGCAACTATGTCATGGCATTGAAGTATTAAAACTGACTGCACATATATTCAGGTGGGTTGCCATGGTTGGTCTGAAGCAACAGAACAAAGTTTGGGTCCAGTGGCATCTTTAAGACAGAGCAAGTTTAATGCTGCATATAAGCATTCATGTACATCTGAAGAAGCATGCATGCACACAAATGCTTATACCCAGAATCAAACTTTGTTGGTCTCAAAGGTGCCCCTGGACTCAAACTTTGTCTGTACATATGTAAGTAAAGTGGGGAGACTATATTTTGGAATATGTGTGGGGGTGGAAATCTCCTTATTACTGCCTGCAAGTAAAACAAACCAGCACATGGGGTGAGAACAGGTGTAGTCCAGTGTGTTCTTCCTACTTATTTCTTTGCTTTGCGTCAAGGTTGTTAAGTACAGGGAAAAATAAATTGGAGTCTTGTGGCACCAGAAGCGTTGGGAGAGGAGAGACCACTTCTCCAACACAATATAGTGGGGCCCTCATTACTAGGCACACATAAGAACATAAGAGAAGCCAATGTTGGATCAGGCCAATGGCCCATTTAGTCCAACACTCTGTTACACAGCAGCCAAAATATACCAGGTGCCATCAGGAGGTCCAGCAGTGGGGCCAGGACACTAGAAGCCCTCCCACTGTTGACCCCCCCTCAGCACCAAGAATACAGAGCATCCCTTGCCCGAGACTGAGAGTTCCTATCTATACCTTGTGGCTAATAGCCACTGATGGACCTCTGCTCCATATGCTTATCTAATCCCCCCTTGAAGCTGTCCATGCTTGTAGCCACCACCACCTCTTGTGGCAGTGAATTCCATGTGTTAATTACTCTTTGGGTGAAGAAGTACTTCCTTTTATCGGCTCTAACTTGACTGCTCAGCAATTTCTTTGAGTGCCCACCACCAGAAGAGCTGGCAATACAGCGGGAACATCGTCAGAACAACATTTGGAACTGGGATGGCAGTTGAGGCCAGAAGATCTTTTGACCCCATCTTGGTACCAACAACTTAATGTGAGCACTGATATTTTAACTGTGGATGGAATTTTATTTTGGTTTTGTTTGTTTGGCATATGCCTCTTGTTAGCCGCCCTGAGCCTACGGGGTGGGCGGGATATAAATGTGAAAAATAAATAAATAAATTCTTGTATTGTGAGAAAGGGAGAGAAGTACCTCTTTCTCTACCTGCTCCGTCCCATGCATAATCTTATAAACCTCGATCATGCCACCCCTCAGCCGTCATTTCTCCCAGCTAAAGAGCCCCAAGCCCTTTAACCTTTCTTCATAGAGAAAGTGTTCTAACCTTTTTATCATTCTAGTTGCCCTTTTCTGCACTTTTTCCAATGCTATAATATCCTTTTTGAGGGGTGGTGACCAGAACTGTACACAGTACTCTAAATGAGGTTACACCACTGATTTATACTGGGGCATAACGATACTGGCTTTGTTTTCCGTTCCCTTCCTAATAATCCCCAGCATAGTGTTGGCCTTTTTTATTGCAGTTGTACACTGTCTAGACATTTTCATTGAGTTACCTACCATTACTCCAAGATCTCTCGGTCAGTCTCCACCAGTTCGGACCCCATCAACATGTATTTATAGTTAGGATTTTTGGCTCTGATGTGCATCACCTTGCACTTGGCCACATTGAACCCCATTTGCCATGTTAACGCCCACTCGCCCTCCTCAACAGATCCCTTTGGAGTGCCTCACAATCCTCCCTGGTTCTCACCACCCTGAACAACTTCGTGTCATCTGCAAATTTAGCCACTTCATTGCTTACTCCCAACTCCCAAATCATTAATAAACAAGTTAAAAAGCATTGGACTGAGTACTGATCTCTGTGGTACCCCACTGCTTCCCACCCTCCACTGAGAAAGTTTCCAATTTATACTCACTCTCTGTTTCCTATTAATTAGCCAGGTTTTGATCCAGAAGAGGACTTGTCCTTTTATCCCGTGACTATTGAGCTTACTTAGGAGCCTTTGAGGAGGAACTTTATCAAAAGCTTTCTGGAAGTCAAGGTAAACACTGGGTCCCCCCTTGTGCACGTTTGTTCCCCCCCTCAAAGAACACTAACAAGTTAGTGAGACAAGATCTTCCCTTACAGAAGCCATGCTGAGTCTGCCTTTTATATAAGAGGGTTTTGTTGTTGTTGTCGGGGGAACCTACAGCAGGTCCCTGAAATGCGGGGAGTCCAAAGTGCACTGACACTGTGCCAGGTTTGCATCTGGTCAGGGGAACTGCTGAGCTGTCAAGGTGACTAAGGGGTGGGAAGTGCCGTGTTTGGGAAAGGGATCCTTTCCGGCGAGGCAAACCTCCCCAGTCTTTGCGCTGCAGGCCCAAAAGGGAGGTCGGGTTGTGCAAAAGCCCAGGCTGGTGGTCCCCCACTGGAGCCGCCTGTTGGTGGGAGTCAGGCATGCTGGCGGGTCCGAAGGAGGGCTGGGGCTCTGAGCCACTGGGCGGGCGGGCTCCTGCCATTCTCCTCCTCTCCCCCTGTCCTTTCATGGGCAGGGGGCGGCCAGTTGGCGGGGTTTGTGTGCCAGGCCGGCGCTCCTCGATCAGGTTAGGCTCACCCAGGTGCCCCGGGGGGGGGGTGCTTTGTGACAGGGGCAATGTTCCCTCTAAGCTGTGGAGTCCTGTGAGCAAAAATTCTACTTTGTGAGCCACTGGCATTAAAGTTGTGAGCTGGTGATTCGGCTGCTGCATAAATTAGCTGGCTCTGGAGCCATCCTCCCTGAGCTGAGACAAAATGTGAGAGCCAGAGGCTAAAAAACTGTGAGCTAGCTCACACCAACTCAGCTTAGAGGGAACACTGACCAGGGGTGCCAGCCTCCAGGTGGGGGCATCCAAGAATCGCTATGGAAACAGCTACAAGGAGGCAGGCTATCTATCTATCTATCTATCTATCTATCTATCTATCTATCTATCTATCTATCTATCTATCTATCTATCTGCCCGTCCATCTGTCTGTCTGTCTGTCTGTCTGTCTGTCTGTCTATCTATCTATCTATCTATCTATCTATCTATTCTATCTGAATCAGGCCTGTAGCTACAGTGTGTGTGGGGGGGGGGGCATCTTGGGACTAGGCCCCCTGACTTTCATGGGCAGGGGGTGGCCAGTTGGTGTGTGGGGGTGCCTAGTCTGTGCTTCTCAATCAGGTCAGGTTCACCCAGGCGCCCCAAAGGGGGGGTGCTTTGTGCCCAGGGGTGCCAGCCTCCAGGTGGGGGCATCCAAGAATCTCTATGGAAACAGCTACAAGGAGGCTGGCTATCTATCTATCTATCTATCTATCTATCTATCTATCTATCTATCTATCTATCATCCATCCATCATCCATCCACCTACCTACCTATCATCTATCCATCCATCCATCCATCCATCTATCTATCTATCTATCTATCTATCTATCTATCTATCTATCTATCTATCATCTATCTATCTGCCCGTCCATCTGTCTGTCTGTCTGTCTGTCTGTCTGTCTATCTATCTATCTATCTATTCTATCTGAATCAGGCCTGTAGCTACAGTGTGTGTGTGTGTGGGGGGGGCATCTTGGGACTAGGCCCCCTGACTTTCATGGGCAGGGGGTGGCCAGTTGGTGTGTGGGGGTGCCTAGTCTGTGCTTCTCAATCAGGTCAGGTTCACCCAGGCGCCCCAAAGGGGGGTGCTTTGTGCCCAGGGGTGCCAGCCTCCAGGTGGGGGCATCCAAGAATCTCTATGGAAACAGCTACAAGGAGGCTGGCTATCTATCTATCTATCTATCTATCTATCTATCTATCTATCTATCATCCATCCATCATCCATCCACCTACCTACCTATCATCTATCCATCCATCCATCCATCTATCTATCTATCTATCTATCTATCTATCTATCTATCTATCATCTATCATCTATCTATCTGCCCGTCCATCTGTCTGTCTGTCTGTCTGTCTGTCTATCTATCTATCTATCTATTCTATCTGAATCAGGCCTGTAGCTACAGTGTGTGTGTGTGTGTGTGGGGGGCATCTTGGGACTAGGCCCCCTGACTTTCATGGGCAGGGGGTGGCCAGTTGGTGTGTGGGGGTGCCTAGTCTGTGCTTCTCAATCAGGTCAGGTTCACCCAGGCGCCCCAAAGGGGGGTGCTTTGTGCCCAGGGGTGCCAGCCTCCAGGTGGGGGCATCCAAGAATCTCTATGGAAACAGCTACAAGGAGGCTGGCTATCTATCTATCTATCTATCTATCTATCTATCTATCTATCATCCATCCATCATCCATCCACCTACCTACCTATCATCTATCCATCCATCCATCCATCCATCCATCCATCCATCCATCATCCATCCATCTACCTACCTATCTATCATCCATCTATCTATCATCCATCTATCCATCATCTATCTATCTATCTATCTATCTATCCATCCACCCACCTACCTACCTATCATATATCTATCTATCTATCTATCTGTCCATCCATCTATCCATCCATCCATCATCCATCCACCTACCTACCTACCTACCTATTCTATCTGAATCAGGCCTGTAGCTACAGTGTGTGGGGGGTCATCTTGGGGCTAGGCTCCCCCTCCCCTGACTTACTGGCAAGGCCCCACCACTTCCCCTCCAGCCCAGGGTCCCCCAGTGGGCGGCTGGTGGGGTGGGGAAGGAGCCAACAAAGATTCCTTTAATGCAATCAGCCAGGGTGTGCCCCCTCAGGAATTTAAACGCCCCCCCCGCCCCTGGCTCGGGGCCTGATGAGCCCAGTCTCTCAGAGGGGTGGGTTGGCCTAATCCCCCCCCCCCCCACACACACACCCAACCAACCGCGGCCGGGCTCCGAAGGCTGCTGCCGGGCCCCAGGAGGAGGAGAGGGGGCGACACACACCCCCTGCCCCTCCCGGCGGGAAAACTCCTCCCCCGCTGAGGCGCTCCCCCGCCTTCCCCGGGAGCCTCCAGGCGTCCCCTCCCGCCTGGATCTGGCCACCCCGCCCTTCCCGCTGGAGCGCCACGGAGGCGGCCAGAAGCCCCCCGCGCCTCACACGGGGGAGAGAGAGGGGAGGAGGGAGAGAGAGACGCCAGGCCAGGCCAGGCCAGGCCAGGCCGGGCGGCGCTTGCCTCCCCTCCCCTCCCCTCCCCTCCCCTGCGGAGGCGGGACCGCGAGGACGGCGGCCTCCTCCTCCTCCTCCTCCCCCCGTGTGGTGATGGGGGGGCCTGGCCCGGCTGTCCCCTCCCCGAGCGGAAGATGGCGGCGGAGCGGCGGCGGAGGAAGAGGCCCAGGTGGGAGCGGGACTCGACCGGGAGCGGGCGGGAGGGCCTGGGCGGGCGGGCGGGCGGGGGGGGGGGCCGGCGCCTTCTCCTGGCCAGGGGGCGCCTCGCCTCCCCCCTCGTGCGGAGGGTCGCCCCGCGCTGAGAGCCGAGCGAGGGCCCGGGGTCGCTGGGGGCGGGGGGCGGGCGGGCGGGGGGGGCGCCCGTGTTGGAGGCCGGGCTGCGGGCGGGGCGGGGCGGGGCGGGGCGGGGGGGGGACAAAATAGGTCGTCGTCGTCGCCGTCCCCGCAGCTTGGTGCTTGTCAGGCCCAGCCAGTTGGGTGTCCTGGTTGGGTGCTCTAATCTGGGAGGGCCGGGTTTGGTGCCCCCAAGCTCCCCCTCCGCCCCTGGCAGCTGCTGGGTGACCTTGGGCAAGCCGTAGTTCTGTCGGAGCTGTTCTTGAGGAAGAGGGGCTTCTGTCCAGAGCTCCCACCCACCTCACAGCGTGTCTGTTGTGGGGAAGGGAAGGGAAGGGAAGGGAAGGGAAGGGAAGGGAGTTTGCAAGCCGCTCAGAGGCTCCTTTGGGGAGCGAAGGATGGGGGTATAAATCCAATCTCTTCTTCTTCTACCTGACAGGATGTCTGTTGTGGGGAAGGGAAAGGAGTTTACAAGCCGCTCTGAGACTCCACTGGGTAGTGAAGGACCGGGGTATGAATCCAGTCTCCTCCTCCTCCTCCTCCTCTTCTTCTTCTTCTCTTTGGTGCAGTGGTTAAGTGCAGGTGGACTCTAATCTGGGAGAGCCGGGTTTGATTCCCCACTGCTCCTCCACATGCAGCTGCTGGATGACCCTGGGCAAGCCCTAGTTCTGTCAGAGCTATTCTTGAGAAAGAGCGGTTTCTGTCCAGAGCTCTCTCCACCCCAGCCTGCCTCACAGGGTGTCTGTTGTGGGGAAGGGAAGGGAAAGGAGTTTGTAAGCCGCTCTGAGACTCCACTGGGTAGTGAAGGACCAGGATATAAATCCAATCGCCTCCTCCTCCTCCTCTTCTTCTTCTTTTTCTGTTTGGTGTAGTGGTTAAGTGCAGGTGGACTCTAATCTGGGAGAGCCGGGTTTGATTCCCCACTGCTCCTCCACATGCAGCTGCTGGATGACCCTGGACAAGCCCTAGTTCTGTCAGAGCTGTTCTTGAGAAAGAGCGGTTTCTGTCCAGAGCTCTCTCCGCCCCACCTGCCTCACAGGGTGTCTGTTTTGGGGAGGGGAAGGGAAAGGAGTTTGTAAACCACTCTGAGACTCCCTTGGGAAGTGAAGGGTGGGGTATAAATCCAATAATCCTCCTCCTCCTCCTCCTCCTCCTCCTCCTCCTCCTCCTCCTCCTCCTCTTCTTCTTCTTCTTCTTCTTCTTCTTCTTCTTCTTCTTCTTCTTCTTCTTCTTCTTCTTCTTCTTCTTCTTCTTCTTCTTCTTCTTCTTCTTCTTCTTCTTCTTCTTCTTCTTCTTCTTCTTCTTCTTCTTCTTCTTCTTCTCTCCTCCTCCTCCTCCTCCTCCTCCTCCTCCTCCTCCTCCTCCTCCTCCTCCTCCCCTGGTTAAGTGCGCTCAGACTCTAATCTGGGAGAGCGGGGTTTGATTCTCCCACGCCTCCACTTGCACCCGGCTGGATGACCATGGGCAAGCCATAGTTCTGACAAGAGCTGTTCTTGAAAAAAAGAGCCGTTTCTGTCAGAGCTCCCTCAGCCCCTGCTTACCTCACAGGCAGGGTTCCCTCTGAGCTGAGTCAAGTGCGAGCCAGCTCACTGTTTTTTAGGCTCCAGCTCACACATTTTTGTCTTAGCTCAGGAAGGCGGTGGCTCCAGAGCGAACTAATTGATGCAGTAGCTTACAGCTTTCATGCCAGTAGCTTACAAAGTGGAATTTTTGCTCACAATCCGCAGCTTAGAGGGAGCAATGCTCACAGGGTGTCTGTCATGGGGAGGGGAAGGGAAAGGGAGTTTGTAAGCCACTCTGAGACTCCACTGGGTAGTGAAGGGCAGGGGATGAATCCAATCTCCTCCTCCTCCTCCTCCTCCTCCTCCTCTTCTTCTTCTTCTTCTTTGAATCTGGATATTCCATCCCATCGAAGGGCCTTTTCTATGGCCCGTGGTAATGTTTTCCCCTCAGAAGTGGTAGTGGGGGCCGCTGCAGAAAGACACCGATGTGGCTGAGCGTTGTCTGCCTGTGCGGCATTGGAGAAGTAGATAGGATCGCAACATATCCTGCTTAGTTGTGGATATTACTATCAAATATGAGCTGGATTTATTCAGCCTATACAGGAAAGATTTTCAGGTTTTCCAAATGCTGCAATAAGCAATATACTTCTATCAGATGCTAACCCAGAGATCACTGTTGACAGGGTGCAGAATTTTTAGCAGCAGCCTACAGAATTCATGAACAGTTATGTGAAGGTCTGATATAGAAACAGATTGTATGGTATTTCATTCTAATTATTTGCAAATGTGCTTCAGTTTTGTCCTGTCTCTACATTAGTATCTAAATTTCATATCATAGTTATATTTTGATATCCAGTTTTTTATGTATCTGGACTGTTTTGTGCTGGTTACGAACTGTAATAAAGTGGTGATGAGGGTGATGGGATGCCGGCCGTCCAGAGGTCTGTGAGCAGGCCCCGGGGAAGGCTTCTCTGCTGGGCATGCTGAGAAGACCAGGCGGGCCTTCGTTGCTCAGTGACCGGACTCCATCTCTCGGAGCCTGATGGCTCTTGGGCTCTCTCCCGGCCACCCCAATGATGTTGCACCTGCTCAGCCTACGGAAGGTCCCAGGTTCAACACCCGCCACACCCCCAGTTAAAAGGAACCCTGGAGAGCTGCTGCCCGTCAGAGCAGAGGGCCAAAGGTCTGACTCAGCTCTCTTCACATCCTACAGGGAGCGTGCATGTTTGTTTGTAAGAAAGAGCCAAACACCTGTGAAGCGGGAAGACGTAAAGGGCTGGAGAAATTGCAGTTCAGGTGCGTGGCATCGTGTGAAGAACCAGAAAAGGAAGTCACAGGAAAGAGAACGGTCGTTTGGGCTTGGGTGAGGGGGACCACAGGAGTGGTGTTGGATTTGCTGCGATGGGATGTTAAAAAAAAAATCAGGTTAGGCGCTGAGGAGAAAATGGGAAGGGGCCATAGTGCTGGGACGGACTCCCTGCCTGGTTCGGTCTCTGGAGGGCTGCCAGAGCTCTGGCGGGGGGGCGGGTGAAGGCTCCCTGGTGCCCTAAGCAGCACTGCCCAATCTTGGTGCAACCCCTCCTTTCCACACGGACCCCCAGCCCATTTCAGTCGTTGACCTGGTCTGACCAGGTATACGATGCAGGTTGCGGCAGTACAAAAATTTATTCACATGATAACACAATACGCTGTACAAACTCAGCCAAGCTTTGGCGACATAAAGTTCCACAAAAATGCAATACAGCACCTATTTTAATATTTCACAAGTTAAACGGATCAGAGTTCCAATATTCGTGACCTGAAAGGCGTCTTTCTACCTTTTTTCCCACCCTTTCCCCAACTTTGTGGTGCCCCCTTTGGCCCCGGTGCCCTAAGGCACGTGCTGAGTCTGCTTCATGGTGAATCTGCCGCTGGCTCCGGCACAGGCCACAAACTAGGTTCAAGCGCAAGTGTTCCCAGTTTTAAAAGCTCTCTGGTAGCAGGCCTGCTGAAGGGTTGAGGGAGAAGCTGCCCTTGGAGCAGACCGCGCTGTGCTGGGCTTACCCAGCGCCTGACTTTGCACGGCTGTAAAGTAGGTCAGAGGAGAGGTTTTTGGGAAGTTTTGAGGAAGAGTGGTAGTGGCGAGGGTTGTAACTTTGTGTTAGGGGATGGCCTCAGAAATACTCTTCTCAGTTGCTCTGCGGATGGTGAAAAATGGCTTGCTTTTTGGTGTTCCCCGGCCTCTCCAGCCAAGAGGATCAGGTGAGGTGAAAGACCTGTCTCTGCCGGAGACCTTGGAAACCTCCTGCTGGCCTGAGTGGACCAGAGGTAGAAGGCAACTTCCTGTGTTTGTGTCTTTTCTGCTTGTCCTGCCGGCTTTTTTCCTTGTCTTTAAATCTTCCAAATGCCAGAGGCTTTTCTGGTGCCAAAGCAGTGCACGCATGAGTGGCATGGGTTGGAGATGAGGCAGCATTTCTATTATTATTAATAACTTTACCGTGGTAATATGTGTCACGTTCTGCACACTGAAACCACTGTGCAAATGCTAAGTATTATTCTGCCTCGCCCCAGGATATTGGGCAGGGCACAAAGAACACAGCAAGAAGAACCGGAATAGTTTCTAGATTGAAGATGGAGCAGGGAGCGCAACGCTCGCATTTACCATCAACCAAAAGAGGAACGTGACCACTGCCTGCCCCACCAAACCCACAAGTACAGAGCTTTTTTTGTGGTGGGACCTCCCTCGAGGCTTGCTCCCTTTTAGGTGCCAGGCCAAAATGTTTCTGTTCACCCCGGCTTTTAACACAATTTTAACCTGAAAACTTGTTTTAAACAGTCACTGGCTGGTTTTATAGTCTTATGTTTTTATGCAGGACTGGGTTTTTAAAGCTGGGTTTTAATTAATGTCTTTTAGTGTTTTGTTTTTATTACTTTTTATTTTTAAGCCACCTCAGGCAGATTCCTGGAGAGGTGGCATAAGAATTTGCTAAACAAGTGCATAAATAAGGCACCTTCTGTTCATGTTAAACGTATTACTGTAACCTTTTTAATTACCAGGGTGTCTCTGAGATTGTGGGGTTCTCTCTCCGTACCCCCTCGTGGATCGGGAGCGAGGGGAAGGGCTTCCGCTCTGCCTTTCTGCTCTCTCCTCCGCATGAGGCACAGCAGCTCAGGCGAGAGAAAAAGGCGGCCTGACGGAGAGTGAGCTGGCCATGGAGGAAGGGGAGTAAAATTGCCACTGCCCCACTGTGGCCACCTTACTCTTTTCCTGGCTGGCTGCCGTGGTGGTGGTGATGGTGGGTGGACTTTCTCTTCTCTTTGCCTGGCAGTCAGCCGGATAATGAGTCGAGAGTATGGAGGCTGGGTGGGCGTTATCAGAGGGGACGGGCCCTTTATATCCATCCCCGGTCCACAGCTCAGGGAAGCTTGTGGCTGCCTTCTTCTCTGGTCCTTGCAGTGTCTCCGGGCGGCAGTGCAAGATCTACCAGGCAATTGCCTCATTCGCTTTCCTGAAGGATGGGGCGGATGCCACGCTGGGGCATGGTGCTCAGAAGAACCACAGGTTACTTCTCAGCCACTGAGCAAGTATCACTGATCTAGAACGTAATAAAAACCCTATCAAGTTGCAAGTTATTGAGCATGAGGTACAGTTGTCAGAGAAACCAGGATAAAGCATTTTCTGGGGCTGGGCGGAAGGGGATTCAACAATCGGCTCATTCCTTTCGACTTTTGCCATAGAGGACTTCTATGCTTCTGTTGCCACAGACTGACAGACATCCTCTATGGCAAGAGCCCAAAAGGGAAGGAAATGAGCCATTTGTACCATTTTCCAAACTTTAAGAAACTTTTATGCATCCTCTGAGGTTGCATAAAAGTTTCGTTGAGTTTTAAATCAATATATTCTATGGTAATAGCAACCAATTAGTGTGCACTCTTATTTTTAAAGTATCTAAATAATACGTTGTCGAAGGCTTTCATGACCGGAGTTCATTAGTTGCTGTAGATTTTCCGGATTGTGTGGCTGTGGTCTTGGCATTGTAGGACCTGATGTTTCGCCAGTAGCTGTGACTGGCGCCCTCAGAGGTATAACACAGAAAGATGGAGTACTCTCTATGTCAAGGTGAGCAGAAAAATGATAGACAAGTAATTTATTTCTACCCTGGAAGGTAGGGTAGGGCTGAGTCACAAGATAATTGACAGCCCTACCCCACCTTCCAGGGTAGAAATAAATTACTTGCCTATCATTTTTCTGCTCACCTTAACATAGAGAGTGTTATACCTCTGAGAATGCCAGTCACAGCTACCGGCAAAACGTCAGGTCCTACAATGCCAAGACCACGGCCATACAACCCGGAAAATCTACAGCAGCTATCTAAATAATACATGGACATTTTTGATTTAATTCAATGATTTTAACAGCTTTTTATTCTCGGCAGTTAAGAGTACACACCCAAATCCCAAACCAGTCTTGATGATGTTTTAATGGCAGAGATTCAGTTGGAAAGACAAAGCAGTGGCGGAAATGCCTAAGAAGGGCCTCGCTCCTCCCGCCCATTATGTCATCGCACTTGGGTGAAACCACACAGCCGGCCTGTGGATTCAAATCAATCACATTGGCGTCTGGTTTACACTCCCATGATTCTCTTCCACAAATGTCAAGCAAAAAGCAACACAGGACAGCAAAACAACAACAAGAAGAAGCTTCTAAAATTGGGTAGTATCAAACCTGGGGCCACAAGTTGTTTCTGAGCCTCTGAGCAAGAATAAAAGGCTTTTCTGAATCATTTAATTAAATCAAAAAATCCATGTATTATTTAGATACTTTCAGAATAGTAGTGCATATTAATTGGTTGATATAACCATAAAATACATTGATCGAAAACTAAATGAAGCTTTCATGCAACCTCAGAGGGTGCACTATAAGTTTCTTAAATTTTAGAAAATAGTTCAAATGGTTGCATATTTTTAGACAAATGTGATTCATTTACAACCAACAGGCATGATAAGTTTTGCAGACAGGTACTGGTTGGAGTCGACACTAAAAGGAGGTAAGTAGCAGGGTAAACATTTTCCCTGAAGAGGGCACTCCACAGTGCCGGAGTACAACATTTCCCAGCTTTTGGGTCCTGACCTACAAGCACGTTGTGAAGCCTGCTGAGCTGGAGGTGTAGCCAGACTTTTGTAGTTTTCTTGATTTGTGGATGCTTTTTTAAAAAGTGGGTTACTATACCAACTAAATTTGGATTCGTGGGCAATGCTCCCTCTAAGCTATGGAGTCCTGTGAGCAAAAATTCTACTATGTGAGCTGCTGGCATTAAAGTTGTGAGTGAGCAATTTGGCTACTGCATTAATTAGTTTGCTCTGGAGCCATCCTTCCTGAGCGAAGACAAAAATGTGTGAGCTGGAGGCTAAAATACTATGAGCTAGCTCACACTAACTCAGCTTAGAGGGAACACTGCTTGTGGGTCATCACACCAGAGAGTTTGGGAAACACTGACATAGTCGATGCCAGGTTGGCACCTAGAAGGGATGGTTTCCTGATGGTCATATCTAAAAATGTGCCCATACATGTTTTTGGGGTTATGGTCATCTTAGAAGAAAAATTTCCAGAAGACTTTGATGCCATTGACCTTCCGAGGCCAGATGAGCCAGACAAGAGTTGAAGGCATTC
This sequence comes from Gekko gecko, assembly GCA_029375565.1. NCBI lineage: Eukaryota > Metazoa > Chordata > Lepidosauria > Squamata > Gekkonidae > Gekko > Gekko gecko. The sequence goes on along the minus strand of JAPDNY010000007.1, from coordinate 177,940,996 downwards.
CTTGGTAGTGGTTCTGCCCCCGCCAAGCGGGGGGAGGGTACCAAGGAGTTTGCTGGGAGACACCTGTGCAGAATGTCCTGGGGTTTGGCAAGGTCCCCGGTAGTCCCTGGTGCTTTCAACATTTGCACGTCATCACTAGGAGAGGTCTCCGTTAGTTCTTGAGGGCAGCGTTCAGCAGCATGCTGAGTCACCTAACTCCATTTTTCGTGATGCAGCCCCGGAGCAGGGCTTCGGTCTCTGAATGTGAATGCCTGAAGACTATTAACGAGCAAGACGAGGGCTAGCAACGTGAAGCTTAATCCCCAACGCTGCGTTTTGGTTGTCGGTGTGCCTAGGCATGACTCGAGGATGCAAAAATAGGCAGGAGGGGTGGGTTATAAATATGAAAAATAAATAGCCGTGGCCGGTTTCTGCCCTGACGCCTGAACTCTGTGGCTACAGCGTCAGTCCATTTCAAGCAGACACAATTTCTTAAGCTGGAAGGGGGGTCTGGTCTCTGCATCTCCAGCCTGGACAGGAAGTATTGCTGGGAGGGTGCCGGGACACCCTGGACCGTGCCTCACATCCCTGGGGAATTGTTCCGTGCGTGGAGTGAGACCTCTCCCTAGTCTAATGCAGCAGCCACCTCTGAGGGCCTCTGCAGCGAGTGCATTTCCAGGTGAGCTGCAGCCATCTGTTATTTCTGTCTGCTCAGGGAGCGAAGGTTGAGTCACAGAGCTAGAGGGAGGGAAGCTTGTTTGTGCACAAAAAGATCCAGTTAATAGACTTTTAAAACATCTCTACCTTATTCTGACGATTCAGTATGTATTCATTTCATTTATACCTCATTTTTCTTCCCAGCAGGGCCCCAAAGCAGCTTACGTCATTCTCCTCTCTCCCATCTTATCCTCACAACAGTGTGGTAGGTTAGGCTGAGAATATCTGACTGGCCTGAGGTCACCCACCAAGCATCCAGGATTTGAACCTGGGCCTCTTAGATCCCAGTCCAAAACTCTTTGCCTGCTCCACCACCCTGGCTCTTGTGGTATATTAAGCAGAGAAATGCAGAATGCCATTCCTGCAGCCGCCCAAGCAGACTGCGGCCATTGGGTATAAAACCGAAGATGCAGCAGATTGACTGATTCTTAAAAGTTCCTGTGAAATGCAGTCATTACAGCATATGAGATTCAAAATCTCTATATACCCCCTTGTGGACAGTAATTCTTTTTTTATAAAATGAAACGCCTTCATGATTACCTTTTCTCAAATTGACTCTGCCACATAAAATGCTGTGGTGTGTAAATGATTACATTCTGGTAAATTGCAAACAAAGCCGCATCTGGAGAAAGCAGGCAGGCGTTATAAAACCTCTTATGGCTCTCCGCCTCAAGTAGGGAGACTGAAGAAGAAGAAGAAGAAGAGTTTGGATTTATACCCCGCCCTTCACTGCCCAAAGGCGTCTCAGAGCGGCTTACAAACTCCTTTCCCTTCCCCTCCCCACAACAGACACCCTGTGAGGTAGGTGGGGCTGAGAGAACTTCTGGCAGAAACTGTCCTTGAGAGAACAGCTGCGCCAGAGCTTGTGACTGACCCAAGGTCACATCAGCAGGCACAAGTGGAGGAGTGGGGAATCAAACCCGGTTCTCCCAGATTAGAGTCCGCGCACTTAACCACGACACCAAATCTGGACCTAGATATGTGCATAGTTATAGTTTGGTGCAGACTCAGATCCTAGAGACCCAGGATTGAACCCCCTCTCTGCCATGGGACCCGCTGAGTGACTTTGCGCTGGTCACTCTTAGTCTGACCTACCTCAAAGGCTTGTTGTGTGGATAAAACAAAAGAGGGGTGAATCAAGCAGGCCACCCCGAGCTCCTTGGAAGAAAAGTGGGGTCAAAATGTACTTCCTAAATAAATGAATAAGTCCAGCCACCTCTTTGCAGGCATCTCGAGACCCTGCTGTCTGATGGCTCATGGGCATGGTGGGCTTGCCAGACCGGCTGGCTGAGTCCCGTGGGCTGTTAGAGGGCTGCAGTGCAGAATTCTCTCTCAAACGGGGGCCTAAGAGAGAGGAAGCCGATGGCTTGGTGTTGGCTTGAAAAAGGCTCCTGATTTTCTCACGAAGCCACGTGGCTGGGAACCCAAATCAAACATGATTCAGTTGCACGTTGGTTGCGGGCAGCTCAGCTCCACCCTGGATGCTCAGCGCCAAAAATGAGAAGGGGGGGGGCAGAGGACAGGAAAACAAACAAGTTGTTTCAGGGGTGGTAGCAAAGGCCAGAGTCTGCCCTTGTAGCCTCAAAATGGGATGCAGGACGTGGGGGAGGGAGGGAGGGAGGGCTGTTCTCTAGCATGGATCGCTTTGGGTGTTCTGGGACATCCCTGCAGGGAAGTATTCTGGACTCCATAAAGAGTCAACAGATGCCGGGAGGGTGTGATACTCATTCTAACAGGAAGTCTAGACTGAGCTTCTCCATCTTTTAGCGAAAGGGATGCAGAGATGGAAACATCGCAGCAAACATGAATCCGGGTCAGCTTAGAGGGCACCAGTCAAGAAGATTTCTGTATCAGATACAAACTTCACTTTGCCACAAGCCCCTGGCACCTGTCCAAGTTTGCCGACTGGCACCAGCTCTCGTGGAGGGCCGCTCGTACTCCCCAGATCACCGGTTACTGTTTCGCAAATACTTAAACAATGTGCCGGGCCGCACCCTTTTTGTTGGTGCGTCTAAATGGTGTCGTCATCCTTTGGAGCGGGTCTGTGTACATCAGACAGTCAGCTCCATTTTAATTGACAGTGGAATTTCGGCATAACTGCATGCCTTCTCCTCTTCACAGACCAGCTATCTGTTCTTGATAAAAATGCCAGTCAAACCTCTGCACCTGGTGGAAAGGAGCTGTGCTAATTGGCCTCACGTAACTGCGGTAAGGGGACATTTTTGCGTTCTTCTGAACGCCCCTCACTGAGCCAGAAGTATCTTATGGACGGGAAGGTGTTTGGCCGCCGGGAATGACATCAGGGTTTCGATTTAATAACGATTTTCAAAGATGAAATGGTCAGGGCCACAGTAGACACAGGGAAAAGCGGTGTAAATAGTCATGCTAGGCTCACAGCATTTATGTATTATCTGTATACGTCGGTAGTTAAGAGAGACAGCAGCACACGTGTCAGGGTTGGGCCTCATGCGCTCCCATCAGAGTGTGAGGAAGTGGAGGTGGCTGATCTTGCAGACAATGAAACCCTGACGGCCCGTGTGGTTCCTAGGCCCTTTGGACTCCCAGGGGCCAGAAGCCCCGTGAGCAGACTCGGGGGTCAGTAAGTGGGGCTGCTAAGGAACCCACTGAGGAGATCCCCTTACCATCCGGGGCTGCACGCTCACCCAGGGAACCCCGGGAGTGGGGAAGACGGAAAGCCGTTTGACTCTCCAGCCACTGTGTCGCTCTGACCGTAGGGTCACCTCGGAGACCTGGCAGAGTGCAGACTAAACGTTTTGTTTCCAGAGTTGAAGATTTGATTCCACAGTGGGGTGAGGTGCCATTTAACCGCCCCCCGCCCCCGATAGTGCAATGTACAGTCACTGCTGCTGGGGACCCTCCGCTTCATTCAGTGAGATCTGCATTCGCTGAAATGAAAGGAATTTGCCCCAGGTCTGTGTGAGTGAAATGTCCGCTGCCCCCTCCTCATAATGTTCTTCCTGACTGTGAGTAATGTATTTGAATAAGTTACATGCATCTCAAAGCTGCCTCCTGCTTTGATATAGGAAGGCCCACCCGTTTTACTTTCAGTAAGTAGAAAGCGCGATGATTTGTGTGCTGCTTTTTCCTTTCGTTTGTCATGGTCACAAGAGACACGTGTGATCCGTTCCAAATTGCACTGTAAGTACACACAAATATTCCAGACAGTGGATTAGCTCTCTGTACATAACATAGCATGCCTTCTGGAACAGCTTTGTTGAATATAACAAAAATGCTCTTTTTGATGCAGTATTGTTTTTGGTATTGGAGTTTCTAGATAATGTGTGCATTGCCTTTAAAGGATATGAATTGCCCTTCTGTGGATCTCTTTAATTCTTCTTTTCTTACACATTCAGACTTGCACTGACCGTACATGAAAACTATCTACAACTTGGTTTTGTGGTGTACTGGGGAACTACAAGGCAGTATCTAGACAGTGCAGATGTTAAGTGAGTACCCCACAATAGGGGCCACCAGCTGTAAGCCCAAGACACTCAGTTACCCAACAGTTTAGTTTGCAGTTGCACAATCGAACGTTCAACAGACTGCTTATTAGGATTTGACTGGTTTGCACATGTTCTTGGTGTTGCAAAAAGCTGGCTGTGCTTTTTCATACTGCTTTCCGACATCATCTTCCCTGTACACTGCTGCCTCTTCCCTGTCTACTGTTTCCCATGTTCTTTAATCACATAAAACATTTACATCCCACAGTGTGTGACTTACAAATGGGAGGTGTCTTCCTCTACACAGAGAGTTGCATGACCCCGTGTTCATTAATAAGAAAGGCAGGTGAAGCATCATTTTGGAATTGCATTCTGTGAGTCTATTTTAGAAAATTTTATTAAAATTGTAATTATTAGAAACCTCAAACAGAAAAAAATGACAACAGTGGTGGCTGCTATTTATACATAAGCTAGGGACCTTCTAGGCTTGATCCTGCATTGAACAGGGGAATAGGCCAGATAGGAACTTTATGATTCTATAAAATAAGTCATATGCGCCATTGTCATCTGTGTGCCGTACGTTCAAACATTGATTCGGTTGTAAGGTCCTCAGCCCGTTGGATTATGGGAGGTAGGCATTTATCTCTCCAGTGCTGTAATAGAAGTCTGTTAGGAACAGGAAGGGTATGAAAGGTCTATTTTCATGGGCCATCCTTTAGCCTCCAGGAGTCAGATTTGCACTATATAAAGCAGCCTCAAAAAAAATCAGTGAATATTCTAACACAAAATTGGTGAGAGTAATTGCTTACTCCCAAAAAGACATACCCAAAGCATATGTTTAAGAGATGTGTCCTCTTAAGTTACAGCACCAGCAATTAGACACTTTATTTAGTCTTTTATAAAAAGTTGTTGGGGCGTCCAGCATTCTTTGCTGAATAAGTTGCAGTTTGAGATCCATAGAAACAACAGGTATAAAGTCTAGGGCCATATCCCATTGCTTTCACCCAACAAATCTTCATGATACGACAACAACATTTCCAAATATTCTTAAAATAGATACGCCTTCTCTTTCTTAAGTTACAATACGGAATTAAAACCATAATTTTTTTTGAATGCTCATTCCTTTTTAATAATGTAGAAGTGGTGCTGTAAGTTGTGTTCTCCTTATTTTATGCATATAACAACCTGGATGGCCCAGGCTAGCTTGATCTTCTCGGGTCCAGGAAGCTAAGCAAGGTCGGCCACGGTTAGTATTGAGATGGGAGACCCACCAAGGAAGTCCAGGGTTGCCATGCCAAGGCAGGCAGTGACCAGCCACCTCTGAATGTCTCTGGCCTTGAAATCCCCACCTGGAGTCTCCGTAAGTCAGCTGCAACTTGATGGCATTTCCCATGACCACCCCCACCAACGAAGATGTCCGCCTTCTGTATGCGAAAGCTTGTTTGGGTAAAGGGATTCTAAACCAGAGAGAACCTGGGGATGTCATCATCACACTTGAGAGTTGCTGTTTTTTAGTAAATTCGTATGGTTTCTTTCACGTTCTTTATTTTGTCAAAGCACCAAGCACAGATTTATAGAGTCTGCCTCCAGCTGGCCCATCTGTGGTGCATGACGGATCTACGACACTCCTGTCCTAAGTGGCGTTACTCCCATCTAAGTCCACTGAAACTAATGAGCTGGGTTTGGTGTAACTCCAAATAAGACAACACCGTTAGGAATTCTGTAAGTCTGAATGTTGAATTCATAGATTAACAAAGTTTGGGCGGTGATTGTGTTTATCAAAACGGAGTGAGCTGGTTCACTATAGAGACGGGAGACAAACAGAACCTGTTTTTGCAAACTGTTGGAAGCCTTTTTTATTTTTGGAATCAGAAGCTTAGGGTGATTTGATGTATGTCAATTGTTCTTCCTTATACTCTGGATTTGGGGCCTTTTTTGCCGTCTTGTCACAGCTGATTTATGGGATCCCTGTGGGGGTTTTTGAGGCAAGAGACCTTTGCAGATAGTTTGCTGTTGCTGGCCTCTGTGTGGCGAGCTTGGACTTTCTTGGTGGTCTCCTCTCCAAATACTCACTGGGGCTGACCCTGCTTAGTTTCTGAGATGTGATGGGACTGGGCTGGCCGAGGCTGCATGAAGCTGCCTTAATATTGAATCAGACCAGTGGGGTCTATCAAGGTCAGTATTGTCTACTCAGACTGGCAGCATGTCTCCAGGGCCTTGGGGTTGCTTCACATCACCTTTGATCAGGTCTTTTAACTGGGGATGCCAGGGAATGAACCTGAGACCTTCGGCATGCCAAGCAGAGGCCCTGCCACTGAAACATGTACTCTTCTGGGTTATGCTTAGACTACTTTTGTAATTTTTGGTGTACAATTTCTTTTTTTAAAAAAATGATAGATCTTTGCCCCAGTTTGGAGAACAGACTGTCCCGATCAATTCCTTGAGTCGGGCTTTTTGGGTCATGTGCCACCTGTGCCTATTGCTGGTGGCTGGTGTGAAAGAATCCAGGCAGGCTTTGCATTCAGTGATGCTCGGAGTGTCCAGGAGTTTGGTATTGGGCAGCTGGTTTTGCTTTCCAGGCTGGGTCGGGTTGGTTCCTAGTTACCCTGGTGCCTGAACCCTGGCCTGCAAGACCTTTCCTTGCAACCTGTTCACCTGTTTCTTGTGGAGATGTAAATTTTCCAGAAATCTTGAAGCTGTGTGTCAAAACTTCTTTTTCATTAAAAGCAGCATGTGGGGAAAATTTAAAAATTCACTTCCTTATCAACCATCAGCATATTTTACTACTTTAAGAATATAAAATCTACCATTTTAATCTTTGTTAGTACATGAAAAGATATTGTTTAAAGTATTTAAGAAGTTTAGAAGTAAAAAATGCGTTTGGTTCAAGCCAAAGTGACAGGGTGCATGAGCTGCAGGCTGCCCCCCCTGCTGCTTAAACAGTGAAGTCTTTTGACTTTGCCAAATGAAAAGCAGGGAGAATTTTTTTAAAAATGAAAAAAGAACCATTAATTTGCTTACTTGGACTTAGAAACTGTCTTCATATGATTGTAGAATTAAGGCCTACCAGTGGATTTGGATATGGAATTAGATAACAACATTGAAAGCTCTGACGGGTCATCTATTATCATACCTGCAGTATGATGCATGCATGTTCATTACAGACAAAATTAGTAAATTAAGCAATAAACATATATTTATGTCTATAGTGCAATGTACGTAGGAATGACAATCAAATACTGTAGATTGTCTTGCATAAAATTTTTGGTACTACCATAGTTCACAGAAAGCATTTCACCCATTCCAAAAGAGAAAGTTGTTCATAGGAATTACTCTCAGTGTTCTTGCAAATTTCTGGGGGGAAAGGCGGGGGGGGGGGAGGTTCTCCCCCTCTCCATTTTTCCTGTCTCCCCCCCCGCCCCCGGCCTCTTTCCTCTGATCTGCTAAATCTCCGTTTAGCAGTCCACTTCCTGTATGCCTGCAATCTGGACTCTCTGTTGTCACAAGGACCAAACTCCATGACTGTTTATTGTACCAGCATGATACTTGTGGAGTTGTAAAGTTAAAGGTAAAGGTTCCATTGCTCAAAAGCCAGTCGAATCTGACTCTAGGGTTGCGGTGCTCATCTCCGTTTCAAAGCCGAAGAGCCAGCGCTGTCCGAACACGTTTCCGTGGTCATGTGGCCGGCATGACTAAACACCAAGGCACACAGAACGCTGTTACCTTGCCACCAAAGTGGTACCTATTTATCTACTTGCAATTTCTTGCTTTCGAACTGCTAGGTTGGCAGGAGCTGGGACTAGAGACGGGAGCTCACTCTGTCATGCGGCACTCTCGGGTCTCGAACTCCTGAACTACTGACCTTCCACAGCCTGCAGTTCAGTGTCTTAACCACTTGCAGAATTAATACTTCCATGAGTGTTTAGGCCTGATTCTAATTGGATATTGCTTGTGAATATAGGCCTTGGAAGCTTTTGTGCACGTGTGATTCACTTGGCTGTACCTTTTCAGTACTTCTTAAGGAGTCCACTGCGTGTGAATCAAGTATTCATGAAGACATCCAAGGAATAATTTTGTTACACAGTAATGTTATCCAATTATATTGTTATATAAACCTCTGAATATACAGGAAGTACCATATATCTCATCCTTAACTTGGTCCCTGTGTGGCTCAAAAAACTCAGTGAATTGTGCCAGGTACGGGTGGGGCTATTTTCTACAGACCTGCTACAGACTTTGCAGAAAAATACAAAAAAAGATTATTATTGTTGTTGTTGTTGTTGTTATTATTTTAATGAGGTTTTGGGGAGAAGACTCACAGTGCTGCATTGCAAGATCTCAGCCATGGAGTTTTTTTTTGAGGGGGTGGCAGCGGAGGAAGAGCGGGAACTCACCCCGCGTGAGCCAGGCAGGCATTGGCCCGGGAGGCCAGGGAGACCGCCCATGCCCTGCTGGCTCTTCCAGGCACCGCTGTGCTGGGGGGCAGGGGGAAATTCTGTGGGAAATGTTGCACAACACTCTAGTATTTCCCCATTAATCGCGGGTTGAGCCGTAGATCACGCACCGTCAGGAGTGACAGCCGCCCCTCCCCCTTGCTGCCCCATGAGCCGGGCAGGTGATACTGCCAGATGGTGGGGGAGAAGGATCAGCCAATGTCAACTGGGAGGGGCAGGGTAAAATCCCCCCCCCCTTCGTGAGCCTTGCAGGCCCCTCAGTTGTCATCATCTAAAGTTGTCGTTCATTTTAAATTAAATGCGTAGTTCATACCAAGCATTTTGAGTGCATTCTGCGCATGTCCAGAGTCTCTGTGTGGGCAGGGTTGTTTTTGTAGAATTCACAGGGTTCAGCCGTGCCTTCGTCAGGCACAGAACACATCTGACTGCTTGGTTTGGCAAAGTTGTCGCTTTGGGAGCAGCCGCCAGCTGCGTTAGTCTCTGTATGGCAGTGATTTTGACATTGGTCGACTCTGCCCAGAAGTCCTTCTTTGCCATAGAATATGTTGGAACTGACTTAAATCTTCCTTATGCTTGTTTATTGTGGATGTTGTTTGGGTTTCTCAAATGAGAAAGAGGTCACACTTTGAAAGCTGGGGCCTGGGCGTTCAGCCAGATCTCCTGCCTCTCGAAGCAGGTAACTCTGCGTGACAACAGGGTTCCTGTGTCTTGGAGCAGGCAGGGTGCAGAGCGGCATTGCACAGCCAAGGTGCAAGCCAGCCAAGGTGTAGACACAATTCGGTGCAGCATGGTCAGAGTCCAGACCCAGGTTGTATACAGGGTCAGCGACAGAAGCAGCTTCCGGCAAATCTGAGAGTCAAGGTCCAGATACGGTCCAGGAGTCAGAATCACGGTCCAGAGGCAGAGGCAGTGGCGGCAAGGTCAGGGGTAATTAGATGCATTGCTTCCACAACCTGTCTCGCAGCTGGGTTGCATTATGCAGGTGTGTGCACTCTCCTCCTTGCTGTCTAGAGCCAGGTGTCTCTGGGCTGCTAATTGCACACTCCGTCTTCTTTCTTGCATCTCATGACGGGCCCTCCTTTGTCTATGTTATAGATATACTATAGTATAGATATAGTGCATAGTGTATAGTACAGATAGATAGATAGTATATAGTATATAGATATACTATCTAGAGATGGTATAGGACATAACAGGACACCTGAGTGTCCAGTTGACATTGACAGGGAGGTTGTGGAGAGGCACCGGGCTGCACTGGACGAATACAAATCCCCTGGGCTAGATGGTGCACACCCAAGAGTGCTCCAAGAACCATCTAATGAACTTGCAGAGCCTCTGTCCATCATCTTCCAGGCCGCCTGGAGGACTGGGGAGAAGTGCGACAAGATTGGAGGAGAGCGAATGTTACCCCAATCTTTAAGAAAGGGAAGAGGGATGACCCGGGAAACTACAGGCCGGTCAGTCTGACTTCTGTTGCTGGGAAGACAGTAGAGCAGATTTTAAAGGGATCGATCTGTAAGCATCTGAAGGACCACTTAGTGATCCGGGGAAGTCAGCATGGTTTTGTCCCCAACAGATCTTGTCAGACTAACCTGGTTTCCTTCTTTGAACATGTGACGAGCTTACTGGATCGTGGGAACTGTGTTGATGTGATTTAACTGGATTTCAGTAAAGCTTTTGATAAGGTTCCCCATGACATTCTGATGGGCAAACTGGAAGACTGTGGACTGGACTATAGGACAGGTTGGTGGATAGGGAACTGGTCAGAGGACTGCACCCAAAGAGTGGTGGTCAATGGCGTTTCAACAGATTGGAGGGAGGTGTCCAGCAGGGTGCCGCATGGCTCGGTTTTGGGCCTGGTACTTTTCAATATATTTATCAGTGATCTGGATGAAGGGGTGGAAGGGCTACTCATTAAATTTGCAGACGATACCAAATTGGGAGGAGTAGCAAACACCCAAGAAGATAGAGTTAAAGTTCAACAAGACCTGAATTCTCTGGGGAAGTGGGCAGTTGCAAACAGGATGCAATTCAACAAAGATAAATGCACAGTATTACATCTGGGCCACAAAAATGTCAAGCACAAATACTGGATGGGGGATACATTTGTGGGGAGTAGTGTATGCGAAAGAGATCTTGGGGTGGGCTGTAAACTAAATATGAGCAGTCAGTGTGATGTGGTGGCAAAAAAAAGAGAGGCAAATTCAGTCTTGGGATGTATTAAAAGGGCCATAGCATCGAAATCGCAGGAGGTCATAGCCCCTCTATATACTGCCTTGGTTGGGGGCCACACCTTGAGTATGGTGTGCAGTTCTGGAGGCCTCACTTCAAAAAGGATGTGGACGAAATCGAGAGGGTGCAGAAGAGAGCGATGAGGATGATTGGGGTTCTGGAGGCTGAGCCCTACGAGGGAACACTGAGGGCCTTGGGAATGTTTACTTTGGAGAAGAGGAGATTGAGGGGGGACGTGATTGCTCTCTTTAAATATCTGAAAGGCTGTCATTTGGAGGAGGGCCAGGAGCTGTTCCAGTTGGCAGCAGAGGAGAGGACCCGAAGCAGCGGGTTTAAATTACATGCAGAGAAAGATATCGGCTGGATATTAGGAAACACTTTTTCACGGTCAGAGTGGTTCAAAGGTGGAATCAGCTGCCTAGAGAGGTGGTTGGCTCCCCTTCACTGACAACTTTCGAGAAGAGGCTGGACGAATACTTGTCAGAGATGCTTTAGGCTGGTCCTGCCTTGGGCAGGGGATTGGACTGGATGGTCTGTACGGCCCCTTCCCACTCTGTGATTCTGTGTTCTGGTGGGGATGAGGGAGGCCAGGTGGGTGGTGGAGCCTTGGGCCTGAACAGCTGGGGAGCCACTGTCAGCTTGTAAGTCGCTAGTTGGCAGGGTTGCGGTCGCTTTCCGCAGCAGGCGGTCCTCAACTGCATGCGAGCGGGGACCCCCTTCGCCTGGCTGTTCTTCCTCAGAGGCCTCTGCCTCTTCAGGGCCTGGCTGCATTTGGCTGATCCACGACATCTCGTTTGCCTTGGCTTGACCTCCCGGTCATGTGTCTCCGAAGCCGTCACGTGGCTCCACGTACCCATATGCAGCAGGGATTCAGAGCACAGCAGCTGTCTCCACACAGCTCGGCCGTCCGCAGCGGGCTGTGCTGGCCATTCTGTCGTTTGTACTGCTGGAGGGCTTCCGCCGTGTTTTCCGGTTAAACATAAAATTCTTCCAAACGATGGCTAATGCGTTTCTGTAGACCAGAGGTGGGTCTGAGGCTATGTTCCTTCTAAGCTGAGTTAGTGTGAGCTAGCTCACAGTTTTTTAGCCTCTGGCTCACACATTTTTGTCTCAGCTCAGGAGGGATGGCTCCAGAGAACACTGATTTATGCAGTAGCCAAATCACTTGCTCACAACTTTAGTGCCAGTCGCTCACAAAGTAGAATTTTTGCTCACAAGGCTCCGCAGCTTAGAGGGAACATTGGTCTGAGGAGGTGATTCCTTGGAGGGCAGGCAGGCAGGCTTCCATCTCCTCTTTCAAGGCAGACCGCGGTGAGCTTCTCTCTCATCCTACAACTTCTCCTGGCATCTAATTCCATGACAAATCATCCCCTTAATGATTCAAAGATTAGCTGTTTTCCCCTGCCCCTTTCTGTCCTGTCGTGCTGGGCTGGCTTCTGCCTTTTAAAAATCTAGTCTTCTTTCCTATGAACATTTTTTTAAAAAATATGGCCCACATTTTCCAGTCTCCCGTTGGAAGTGTTGCCACTGAGCCCGGGGGGTCTAAATCAGACCCCCCTCCCCTTTTAAAGACTGTTCTTGTGAGACCTGACTTTCACAGGTGTGCCCTTTACCTCTGAGTTCCGTGATTTTGGAAGCGGGGTGGGGAGCATAATCCCTGTTGTGCCTTGTGCTCCTTCAGAAATCTGGAAGCAAGCTAGAAGATGATTGGCAATTTGTTAGTGTCCTGTAAGGCAGAGATTACTTCTTCACCCAAAGGGTGATTAACACATGGAATTCACTGCCGCAGGAGGTGGTGGCAGCTACAAGCATGGACAGTTTCAAGAGGGAATTAGATAAACGTATGGAGCAGAAGTCCATCAGTGGCTATTAGCCACAGGGTATAGATGGGAACTCTCAGTCTGGGGCAGGCGATGCACTCTATTCTTGGTGCTGGAGGGGGCAGCAGTGGGAGGGCTTCTAGTGTCCTGGCCCCACTGCTGGACCTCCTGATGGCACCTGGTATATTTTGGCCGCTGTGTGACACAGAGTGTTGGACTAGATGGGCCATTGGCCTGACCCAACATTGGCTTCTCTTATGTTCTTATGTTTATGTTCATTTTAGAAAGAGGGGGCCTGGTCAGTTCTTGGTACTGTGGGAGATGGGGACAAGGTGGTTGGCATGTGTTGAGGGTCTGTTAAATCTGCTAATTAATTAATTCAAGGGTCGTGGGTCAAAACGGTACACTTTTTAAAAAAGTGTATCCTGCCTCTCAGAACAAAGGCTGTATTATTGTGTCACAACATAATAAAATACAAAACTACAAGAGGAACTAACCTCCCCCCCCCGAGTCATATCAAAGTATATAAAATGAAGCAGCCAAATTTTAACATGACTAGAACAGCGGCAGCTCAAAAAAAGTGTTGCCAGGTGACCTGGCAGTTTCTCCGTCGCAGAGGTTGCTGTGGCTGGTCAGTCTCCAAGTCTGTCTGCTCTTCCATACGAAGTTTGAATCCAGGGGCGGCACCTCTAAGACCAACAAAGTTTAATTCTGGGTAGAAGTTTCCGTGTGCATGCATACTTCTTCATGGATGTATCTGAAGAGGTGTGCATGCAGACAAAAGCTTCTACCCAGAATTAAACTTTGTTGGTCTTAAAAGTGCCACTGGAGTCAGACTTTGGCTGAGTTCAGACTGCCGATTTGCCCCACTAGAGCCATGTTTCAGTGACGTTTTAAAAGCGGATTAAAGGGGGCGTTCACACAGGCACATCTGCCTGGCGTTCCCCACCTGTAGGCAACCCGTGCTGTTCCGCTTTGCTCCCGCGTTTAATAGATACCTCATAAAAGTGGTAGCAAATCCCCGAAGAGTGCCTTAATGTTGCGTTTGTCTGTTTCCCGGCAGTGTGAACGCTACGTGGAAAAGCCGGGAGCAACCCGTGTTGTGCATAAGGGAGCAGCGATACGATTGGCTGTGCTCTGCTCTACCGCCCAATGTGGTGCCGGCGTAGTGGGATCCTCCCCAAATCGGCTGGATGCCTATGTGTGTATGGGCGCATGAGCGCTCTTGCACTCATACACACATAGGCATCCAGGCCATTTACCAGGAAAAAGCCGTTTACAACGGCACCTCCAGGCCAGCAGTCTGAACGCTCCTGCGTGCCTCCTCCCGGTATGCTCCCGCATCAGTCCGAGCTGTGTGACCGAGAAACCCCGGAACAAACTACTTTTTTGCCACGACTGGCTCCTGTTGCAAATTGCCAGTCTGTCCTCAGCCTTTGTTCTGTTGCTTGAGACCAGCACCACAACCGGCCTAAATTGGTCTTCCTGTCGTTTCTCTCCTTTGGTCAGGGCTTAGCGGTAAAATGTGCTAAATTATCACTTTGACGTTTTCTGGGTTTCAGAATCTACCAGAAGGAATGAGCCTTGACGTCTGCAGTGACCATTTAATTTATGATATGGCTTTGCAGAGTCAATTCTTTCCCTTCCCCTTTTGACTAAACCACATCAGCAAATCCATTCCCCCCTCCGCCAGCATTATTCTCTCTAAGGAATAGCTGCCTGTGGCCCTCGTATGTCAAATGCATTTGACCTTTCTTAGAAACCCACTGAAACAGAAAGAAGAGAAGTTGTAAATCTGAGAGGGGAAGGTTTCCTCAGTTTTTCTAAAATGTGTCCTTGTGTCCAAAATGTGTCCAAAACGTAGTTTTTGTTGGGTGTTCCCTCACTAAATGTTTGTTTAATGTTTGAAGTGTTTTAGTAAATAATATTTCTAAAGAGATGTCCATAGTAAATATATTTTAAAAAACAAAGCTCCCATTACCGTCCCTTAGAAATTTCCAGCTGCTTTGAATTATTGTTGTTGTTGTTATGAATTGTCACAGTCATATATTTCAATGGTAGATGGTGTTTTGCAATTCAGGATCTAGCCAAATTCTTGGGAATTGCAGAAGTATCTTCACAGGATTCTTGCTGTTCCAAGCAACACTGTCTTCTGGAGCTGAGCCGGTGTTGTTTGCTCAATGCCCAGAATGTCCAGGTGTTTCTTGAGACTTCTATGCACTGCTCCAAGGGCTCCAGTGACAACTGGCATGGTGGTCACCTTCTTTTCCCAGAGGCTAACTCTATTTGTAGGTCTTGATATTTGTGGTCTTCTCCTGTTCTTTCTTTTCTGTTCTGCTGTTTCCTTGAACTGCAGTGTGAACCCTATTTCTCATTTTTTTCTACAGTTGTGATATTAGGGGTGCTATGCTCCAGGTATTTATCTGTTTGTAATCTGAAGTCCCAAAGAAACTTTGTTCCCTCATTCTACATAATCTTGTCTGGTTTGTGCTCCCATGAATTTCTGTCTGATGGTAAGCCATACTTCTTGTAAAGATTCCAGTGCAACATAGCTGCAACTCTATCATGTTGTTCTTTGTAGTCAGTTTGAACAATTTCACTTCAGGCACTGACCATGTGGTTGACTGTTTCTTCCAGTGTCTTGCAGAGTTGACATTTGCAGTCAACACTGGTCTTCTGTTTCTTTCTTCAAGTGTCCATTTTGGAACCACTTCCAGGTGTTTTCATTATCAGCTTTGTTCTCTGTGTCTTTCAAATATTGTCCGTGCATGTGCTTTTCCTTCCAGTTGTCAAAGCTTCTCTTTGCTTTTCTTGCCGTAGTCATTCAGTGCTCCTTTTTCTTCACCTGCTTGCTTAATTTTCAGAAGACACCTTCCACCTACTTTTCTTCCTAAGTAAATATGATCAACATCACTTCTAGGGTTTAGTGAGTGAGGCATCATCATCTTGCAAGTTTTGTCATCTATTGCTTCTAATTCTGCTTGTTTCCAGTCGATAATGCCAGCTGTTTATCTTAGAACTGAGACTGCCCACATGTTAACTGTCCTGACCATGTTGCCTCCATTTAATTTTGTCCACAATATCTTTTTAATTCTTTGGCAGAACGATTTGGTTGTATCTTTCTTTTTTATTTTTTTTAAAAAACAACTTTTATTAGGATATATAGTACTTCACAATTTAGTCAAAATAATATAACTCATATCCTTTTCTTCAAACTCCCCTTCCCCCCTGTTGGCTCCCAGCATTGCTTCCACCATTTTATCAATACATAATGCATGTTAATACACTGTTATCATATAAATTCTACAGGTAACACAATTCACTTATTAGCAATTACTATTGGTACTTATTGGTTGTATAAATTTGTTACATCACTAGTAATGTTCCAAGCTAAATATGCTGTCCTTCGTTTCCCAATTCTTCTGTATATATTCTTTAAAGTCTTTCCAGTCTGCCAAGAAAGTTTCTGCTTCTAGGTTGTTGAGTTTTCTAGTCCACTTGTCCACTTCTGCCATGTATATTAATTTTCTTAGCCAGTCCCAGATATCAGGAATCTTCATTTTTCCAATTTTGAGCATAAAGCATTCTAGCAGTTCTTAACATATACCATATCAATGTTCTTTTACTCACATTTATTTCTTCTAGTTTAAGACCTAAAAGAAACATTTCAGGTGATTTGGTTGTATTTTTCTTAACAAGGTTGTGTTCGAGGTTGTCATCTTCCAGAATTCCAAGATATTTGTAGTTTTCTTCAAAGCCCAGTGTTCTGACGTTGTTTGGCACTCTGATTTCTTCTTGTTCAGCAATCTTTCTTGTATTCAGTGTCTCGTACTTGTCAATGTCTCATACTTGTCAAGGCCAAATTCCATTGCTATATCTTTACTGAATATTTGAACTGTGTTTAATAAATAATCAGTCTCTGATCATGACTTTCCGTACATTTTCAAGTCATCCATATATAATAAGTGTGAAATTTCGGGGCACGTCTTTGAAAGCTGGTATCCTAGGCCTTTGCTGTTGGGAATGATTGTAAGTGGTATTAAGGTAATGATAAAAAGCAACAGTGATAGTGAGTCTCCCTGGGAAATTCCTCAGTTGATATTAACACTTCCAGTTTCTTCTCCATTCTCATTCAACCTGGTGTTCGTGTTTAGGCATGCCGGTCACATGACCACAGAAACATCTTCGGACAGCGCTGGCTCTTCAGCTTTGAAACAGAGATGAGCACCGCAGCCCTAGAGTCGGATTTGACTGGCTTCTGAGCAAGGGAACCTTTACCTTTTTTAAAGACCATTTTGTCAATCAGTAACTGATCTTTAGTACCTTGGGATTTTCAGAAAATTTCTTTTTGTTCATGTGGTAAAATTGAATTGAGCTGAGGATATTCTTGAATGGACTTGACAACACTTCGTATCAGTAGTTTAAAAGTTGCTGGGAGGCAGGTGGTAGGGCAGAAGTTGTTCGGCTTTGCTCCTTTCTTTTTGTTTTTCAGAATGAGAAATGTCCTGCCAGTTGTTATCCAATCTTCATCTTTCATCTTATAGTGCAGCCTCACATTGGGACGGCACTTGCATGGGCCAGCTTGCCGATATTTTCTTTTGTAGCTTACTTTAAAACTCTAAAAGGGGGCACACCACCCTGACAGATCTGGCGCATGTGCAGGTTTCCCCTTCAGGTGCATCATGTGCTCTAGGGTGGGCACCTCCATCCCCTCAGTTCCATTTTCACCACCATGAGACTAGGATGTTTTCTGAGCAGCTCTGTGTACACTCCGTTGACTGAAGCGGTTTATCACTCTTTGCTGCAAATTCCAGGTTGTATTTCCTTCTGCTTTTGAGGATCCACTCCTCGGGACGTCATCTTTTGCCAATCACATAGTGCTTATGGCCCCTCCATGGGGGCCAAGGCACTCTTTTTAAAAAAATGTGTGAAATGCACAACTAAGATGCCAAATAGCGACAAGTATGATCTCTGTCTCTTATGCCTTGGACAATGCTCCCTCTAAGCTGTGGAGTCCTGTGAGCAAAAATTCTACTTTCTGAGCTACGGGCATTAAAGTTGTGAGTGAGCGATTTGGCTACTGCATAAATTAGTTTGCTCTGGAGCCATCCTTCCTGAGCTAGGACAAAAAAGTGTGAGCCAGAGGCTAAAAAACTGTGAGCTAGCTCACACTAACTCAGCTTAGGGGGAACACTGGCCACCAGCACAAGTAGAGCTACATGCTAAGAGGCGTTCCCGCTCAGAACCGCCAGCCAAGCACAAGGAATGACCTGCCTCCAATTCAAAGCATGCCGAAGTCACCAGGCAGAAGGAACAGGGTTCAGGTCTGGTCATTACCTTGGTTCTGCCACGTACTCCTTCGCCCCATTTACCTTCCTTAGCTGGTTCCTTCTTGGACCCTGACAACGAGGAACAGGGAAGCATCTGGGGAGCCCAACCCCTGTCCTTGGATATGGGACCCTCACTCTCATGGAGACCAGCAGACCCATCTGGTCCTTCATAATATATGTCTCCCTCGTACTTGGATAGATGGGATTTCCACACTTCCCCTTGATGTTGGCACCCCCTCATGAGACACCCCGTCTCCGGACCCCTGGCTTCTTGCCTCCTAGCATTTCTCTCCAGGAAGATGGCCTTTCTGGTGGCGGTTACATCTGCCAGGAGGGTTAGTGAGCTGGCTGCTCTCGGGTCTGACCCGCCTTTCCTTAAGATATTTGTGGAACAGGTAGTCCTAGAATCGTAGAATCACACAGAGTTGGAAGGGGCCATAGAGGCCATCTAGTCCAACTCCCTGCTCAATGCAGGATCAGCCTAGAGCATCCCAGACAAGTGTTTGTCCAGACGCTGCTTCAAGACTGCCAGTGAGGGGGAGCTCACCACCTTCCCGGGCAGCCAGTTCCACTGTTGCACAACTCTTACTGAAAAAAAAGTTTTCCCTAAGATCCTTCATCATAGTTTAGATTTCCTCCCCAGAGTGGTCTCTAGGTTTCGTCTAACACAGGAGGTGGTCCTTCCAGTATTTTTCCATTTTCTGAGCTCGGAAGCAGAATCATCCCTTCACATGCTCAATGCGAGGAGAGCTCTCCTTTATTATCTTAGCAGGACCAGGCCCTTTAGAAAAAATAAAGTTTTATTTGTGTGTTACTGGGGCCCAAAGAAGGGTAGCGCTGCCTCATCCCAGTCCATCTTCTTACAGCGCTTCAGGCGGGCGTTGTCCTCTTGATGTGAAGGCACATTCCACCCGGGCACAGGGCACGTTAGCCGCTGTCCACTGCAGAGTCCCTCTTCTGGATATCTGCAAAGCGGCTACCTGGGAAACAGAAGACACTTTTGTTAGCCATTACGCCTTAGATCGTTGGGCGAGGAAGGCTATCATTGGCAAGGCTATCCTTCAATCCCTTTTCCAATGAGAGCCTTACCCCACCACTAAGGGTCCCAATGTGGGCCTGCACTAGAAGACGGAAGATGAAAACAGAGTTGCACTTACCTGTAACTGTTGTTCACCCCTGTCTTCTGTGCAGACAGACATTCCTTCCCACCTACCTTGCTGTGGGCTCTCACAGGTTCTTCACAGACTTGTGGTGATACTTGCAGTAGCCCGTAGCACATGACGCACATGGCGGGAAAATCTGCTCATGCACTGGCTCTGTCAGGGCAGTGCACCCCCTTTTGGAGTTTTAAAGTAAGCTACAAAAGAAAATGTCCACAGCTGGCCTGCGCAAGCACAGTCCCAATGTGTGTCTGCACGGAAGATGTTGATGAACAACAGTTACAGGTAAGTGCAACTCTGTTTTCTACTGCTTTAGAACAGAGCACATCAGTAAGGTGTTGCGCCAGTCGTAATGGAGACTTGTCAGCTTTTTAAGCCAGTAGCTGTGGACTTCCATCTCTTCCCGGTGCTGTCCTGCTTTTCACTTTCTTCTATTGTTTTTGCGGGCTTTCTGGGTTATTGTAAGATCCTCCATTTGATTTCCTTTCAGTTTGTTTTCTACATCTATTATCCAGGTGACTTTTTTATTCTTTTGAGTCTTTCCAGAGTTTTTTCCAGAAGGTTGTTGTCTTTTCCCCCTCTGGTTTTAATTCTACTTTTTCATCTCCCTCTAGTGATTTCTAGTTAGTGTGGAATTGGAAGTTTTGTCTGTATTGCTGGATCCTACTGTTGTACCTCTTGATCTTTTTGGATATTGCAACAATTCATTAATATTATTATTGTTGTTGTTATTGTTAGTAGTAGTAGTAGTAGTAGTAGTAGTAGTAGTCGTTAACATTTCTTACTGGGACTTAAGGTGGATTATAAATGTGAAAAAAATAGTCAATTAGTAGGCAGATTACAAGACATTATAACATTTGAGTCCAACAGATTCCTAGTAAAATAGTGCAGTTGGGCTGGGATTGTAGAACATGACAAAACACAAGGAAACACACCTGTTTAAGGCAACAAGACAGTTAGCGAAGGAAAAGCGTTATTTCCAATAAAAGTCACCTCCTGAGCTGATCCATTAAACTGCAGCACTGCAGTAGATCCATTAAACTACAAAACGTCCTTCTAAACATCTTGTGAAACAACTTGTAAAAGCTTTCCTGGAGAGGACTGGTGTGGGCATGCAAAAGTGGAGTGGCCTTTGTGTAGCCTCCCCTAATGCCACCATCGGTTATTGGAGGGTGGATGCCATCCTGGGCTCATTGTCGCAAAGGCAGGATAAAAATTGCGGGAGATGCACATTTTCATTTTTTCTTCGTTTCATCGTCCTGTACTGTACCTAGATTTCATTGTGACTTCAGTTCTACAACAGAAATATAAGATCCTCTCTGTCTCCAGATTTCGTCTGTGTTGCCTGTTTCATACAGCTGAACCTGCAAAAGCTGAGATGCTTCTTTAGTTAGAAGTAACGCTATCATAAAAGCTGTGTAGGGATTAGCAGACATGGTAGCAATGAAAAACTCTGTATAGCGTTCCAGTAATAATCACGGCAGACCCATTCTTGTGCTGGGTGTTTTGCTGTAGTTGGCGGGTCACTGTCTTTCATCCTTATGATAATTTTGTCAGGGAGTGCATTTAGTGAAAAAAGGAAATGCCCATTAAATAGAAATTAGAAGAATACAGTTATGAAAATAATAGGTTCAGGAAATAATAGGTTCAGCGGCAAAATAGAATCGTATTAATGAGAAAATATATGCATGTCTGAACATAAGAACATAAGAGAAGCCAATGTTGAATCAGGCCAATGGCCCATCTGGTCCAGCACTCTGTCACACAGTGGCCAAAAATACCAGGTGCCATCAGGAGGTCCAGCAGTGGGGCCAGGACACTAAAAGCCCTCCCACTGCTGCCCCCCCAGCACCAAGAATACAGAGCATCACCTGCCCCAGATTGAGAATTCCTATCTATACCTTGTGGCTAATAACCACTGATGGACTTCTAGTATTGGAAAAAGTGCAGAGAAGGGCAACTAGAATGATAAAAGGGTTGGAAGACTTTCCCTATGGAGAAAGGTTAAAACGCTTGGGACTCTTTAGCTTGGAGAAACGACAGCTGAGGGTTGGCATGATCGAGGTTTATAAGATTATGCATGGGATAGAGCAGGTTGAGAAAGAAGTGCTTTTCTCCCTTTCTCACAATACAAGAACTCGTGGGCACTCAATGTCTGGTGTTCAGTGAAGATCAGAAACTACAGTGGAGAGATAAATCTTGTGGCAGCAAAAGATTTTAAACGAATGAAGTGGTCACTAGAAACGTGGTGCACTATGCAGAAGTAAAGCAGGCATGTGGATCGGTGTTTGGCGACTCCTCCCTCTCATGCTATCACACCACGCTGTGTTTCAGCTATGTGGCCATGTGCAGCATCTATCTCATTCAGCTTTTTTCCAGGAGTGGGTGGGAAACTGGGTCCACCTGCAGCCGAGGTGCTTTCACAATAAATGAGAAAGAGAGGGACTGCATGTAGATGTCCCAGGAGTGCATGCACATTCCCCTCCCCCTCCCCACAGCATAATCGAAAGCTTCCTGTTTGGGGAAGCCAAGTTCCATTTTGCTGTGGCGTCTCTGCAGGCACCTGGGTGAACTGGAGCTTGTTTTCTCCTCACAAACAGGTATTCTAGCCTAAACTTCTCTTTGTGGGTGGGAGACTATCTCTGGATTGCCGAGATGCTAATATTCAAGACTGCCAGGGATACAGAGCTTCCTAGAAAATGCGCTGGGGAGTCTAGCTTGAGTGTCCAGTGGACCAGTTATGCCATCCTTGGGCTATGGCTTTGTGAAAATTTATGTGGAACCAAACCCTCTGTTGTTCATTTGCTTTTTCTTTCTGGTATTGGTCTGGGCATAGTCCCAGCAGTCATTTTGAGCTGACGATGTCCAGAATTTAGGAAAAGAATTTGAAGTTTCTCTGCTTTATTGAGTTAGGGTTCTTCTGTGTGTGTTGCACAGAGCCTCCCAGATTTTAAAAGGCATAAACAGTGGGCCAGTTCATCACAGTGCGTTGTCTAAATAGCTCATCATTTGCTAACAGATCTAAGGACTGCGTTTGGCACGGAGAAAGCTAATCCATGCATCCCTGAGTGGTCCAGGCCTGTTTCTGCCCTCTCCTGTATGCCTTTTGCCACGTGGTCAAATGCTGCTGCTGCTTGCGCTGCCTTCTGGGTTCCCAGCCTTGGTGCTCTTTGGCTCATTCCCTGTTTGTAAACAAGAGCATCTGCGGGAGGGGAGAGAGTCCAGGGCACTGGATTCCCTTCCATTCCTTGTGAGATGCCCAGTAAAGGAAACCTTAGTTTTTTGTGTGAAATGAAATGCCTCCTTTGACTCTGATTTTGCCTGCTCTGCAGATCTCTAATCCAAGTTCACCTTCCTTCTCTCTTCTCTTTCTCAGCCAAAAGGAGCGAATTTTGTGAGCCGGGAGCAATCCGCTTATGAGCCTCCGTGTGGGCTGCTGGACAAAGGCACTCCTGGGAAGGTAAGTGCTCCGGCTCTGTTTTCTCGGCCATATATTTACATTCCCCTGGGTTGGCGGACTGGTTGCTGCACCAGCCACCTCAAAGTCTAGTTCAGTTGGTAGGAAGCAGAATCTAATTATGAGCTCATAAACCTAAAAGTGTCATCCGTCAAAGCATTTTCATGTTTGGGGCTGAAATTGGCTGGCACGTTATTCTGCGGCAACGGAGGGAGAAAATCCGAAAAGGTGAGGGTTTTTCATGTTT
This sequence comes from Gekko gecko, assembly GCA_029375565.1. Lineage (NCBI taxonomy): Eukaryota > Metazoa > Chordata > Lepidosauria > Squamata > Gekkonidae > Gekko > Gekko gecko. Next base: position 177,918,139 of record JAPDNY010000007.1, on the reverse strand, counting down.
TTCCCATGGAGAGGCATGGTTCCGCTGAGGTCAGCAGAGACTGCTTCACTCTGAATGACAATTCCAGTGTTTACTATAATTGGGTCCAAATCAGTCCTAGCAACTTCCCCCCTCCTAGGGGACAAACTCTTTGGGATGTGTCTCAAGGATATCCTGGCAGATGTAGGGACCTTGCAGAAAAAGGAAGGCATGACCTTTCCGCTGAAGACGAGAGAGCTGTCTGAGCATCTTAAATTTCCCCTTCTCTCTGAGAGCCCTCCCCAGAGCCCAGCGTATCGCTGACTGAGATGATCCCAGCTGAGAGGCCTTGACTAAGCAAACCTCTGAGGAGGGCCCTGGAGGCAAGAGCCCAGTTAACATCAGGCCACCGGCCGTGCCCCAGTGCCCTATCCTGGATGGCCCAGGCTGGCATGATCTTGTCTGATCTCGGAGGCTAAGTAGGATCAACCCTGGTCAGTGCTTGGATGGAAGACCGCCCATGAAGTGCAGGGCCACTACGCTGAGGCAGGAAACAGCAAACCGTCTTTGAACGTCTCTTGCCTTGCAAACCCTAAGGTAGTGGTGACTTGATGGTACTTTCCACCACTACCACCACTACACGCGGGTGTTTGATTGCAAATGCAAGAGAAGGTCCTTGGTGGTTCCCGCCGCCCCTAGCTGGTTTCGCATTTCTCCAAGATGTAAGGAAGAGGTTTCTGCTTATGGTAGCCACCATAAACCATCTGCTAGAGATTGGAACAGTAGAATTGGGAGAGGTTCTGAGACATCTCCATATTGTGTGGGATGGCGAAGACGACTGGAGATCAGAGTTCCCTTCTGGACCTCAAGATTATTTATTTATTTTTGAGATTTTTTACCCCGCCCTACCCCACAGGTGGGCTCAGGGCGGCTTGCAACATATCATAACAAATAAAACAAGATCCAAAGCAATCATCCAGCCAGTTTGATGTGGGAGCCTGTTTGGTGTAGTGGTTTAGTGTGTGGACTCTAATCTGGGAGAACCAGGTTTGATTCCCCACTCCTCCACTTGAATCTGCTGATGTGACCTTGGGTCAGTCACAAGCTCTGGCACAGCTGTTCCTGAAAGAGGAGTTTCTGCCAGAGCTCTCTCGACCCCATCTACCTCACAGGGTGTCTGTTGTGAGGAAGGGAAGGGAAAGGAGTTTGTAAGCCGCTCTGAGACTCCAAGTGAAGGGCAGGGTATAAATCCAATCTCCTCCTCCTCTTCTTCTTCTTCTTCTCCTTCTTCTAAAGCATCAAAATTAATTAAAATTTGAGGTGACTAACAATTCAGTCGCTAATGGAAGCTCAGAGGTTAATTCCAGATCAATATAAGATAAGTTCCTGCCAGCTGATATCGCTCCCAGTGCCCAGATGTTAATAGCACCATGGAGTGGTTAAAGGAGGGGAGGCTGATGTTAATTGACGTTTGCTGCCTCAACCAAAGGCCTGATGGAACAGCGCTGTTTTGCAGGCCCTGTGGAACTGTAACAAATCTCACAGAGCTCAGATCTCAATTGGAAGCACGTTCCACCAAGCTGGGGCCAGGGTCAAAAATCCCCTGGCCCCAGTGGGCAGGCGGATGTCTTTCAGGCTGGGGCCTGCTAAACGGTGCTGATCTGAAGAGCACATGGCTCTGCGCTAGGCACATATGAGGAGAGACGGTCCCACAGATATGCTGGTCCCTGACTGCATAGGGCCTTAAAGGTTAATACCATAACCATAAACCTGATTCGGTACTCAGCCGGCAATCAATGCAGCTGGCGCAGTACCGGCTGAATGTGCACCTGCACAGATCTCCCAGTCCCCTGCTGCATTTTGTACCAGCTGAAGCTTTTGGATCAGATTTAAGGGTGGGCATGCGTAGAGCGAGTTGCAGTAGTCAAGCCTGGAAGTGACCATTGCATGGATCACAGTCGCTAAGTCATGGGAAAAGAGGAAGAGAACCAGTTGCCTGACCAGCCAAAGATGGTAAAAGGCTGACAATGTTGTATTATTATTATTATTATTATTATTATTATTATTATTATTATTATTATTATTATTATTATTATTATTATTATTATTATTATTTATTCGATTTATTAATCGCCCTATCCCAGCTCTTCTGGGCTCTGGGCGATGCTGACCTGGGCGTTGGTGACCTGGGCCTCTATAGAAAGGGAGGCATCCAAGGTCGCTCCCAGACTCCTCACTGTCGGTGTTGGTGTCAGTGGCGCCCCAACAAGGTTAGCGAGTCGGATTCCCGAACCCATCCCCCCATGACAGGACCTCCCATCGTCTCTGGATTCAGTTTCAGCCAACTCTGTTTCAGCCAGTCAGCCACAGCCTCTAATACCCTAGCCAAAGTATCTGGGGCGGAGTCCGTCTGTCCGTCCAGGACAGATGTCACAAGCACAGATGCTTCTGAACTGAGATGCTGAAATCAATAGCCAGCGGCTATAGATAGATCATGTGCCAGTAGCACCAGCACACAACAAAGCACCTAAAGGTTTTTTTTCCCATGTGGCAGCTGTTCTATATGTGCTCGTGCAAAAAATCCTTTCAAAATTCCTCCAAGACTAGAACTTTCCTTATAAATTCCTTCTGTACCTGTAACCACAGAGGAGTAATCTATTGTATCAGATGTCCCTGTGACAAAATGTATGTGGGGATGACATCTAGACCAGTGAAAGTAAGAACTGGTGAGCATAAGAGCTGCATTAGATTAAAGAAAAGGAATGCTCCACTTGTCAATCACTACCTTGACTTTGGACATACTGGAAAACAGCTGAACTTCTGGATTATAGAAACAATTCAAACTATAACTTCAAACACACTCAAACTCCTTCAAAAGAGAGAGATATTTTGGATACATCATCTACAGACATTAACTCCTCAAGGAGAGCCAGTTTGGTGTAGTGGTTAAGTGTGCGGACTCTAATCTGGGAGAACCAGGTTTGATTCCCCACTCCTCCACTTGCACTTGGCTGGATGACCTTGGGCAAGCCATAGTTCTGATAAGAGCTGTTCTTGAAAAAGAGCAGTTTCTGTCAAGAGCTCTCTCAGCCCCACCTACCTCACAGGGTGTCTGTTGTGGGGAGGGGAAGGGAAAGGAGTTTGTAAGCTGCTCTGAGACACCTTTGGGTAGTGAAGGGCGGGGTATAAATCCAATCCTCCTCTTCCTCCTCTTCCAGGACTGAATGAAGAAGTTGACTGGATCTGCTGCTTTTGAGAAAATGTATACCTGTCATTCTGTATTTGTGATTCCCCCCCCCACCATTCTTTTTGCTCTCTCTTTCCTCTTTACCCCCTCACACTGTGGAGATTAAAAAATTCCCTGCCTTGGATGATGGGAGTATGCAATGCATGTGGGTGATTGCATCATCCCAGGGTCCTGCTACATATTGATGTAGCTTTAGCAGGATGCAACTTGATTACTACCTTTGATGGAAGACACACATCCAGACACATTGGATATTTGGCACCAGGTTGTTTGGCTAATTTAAATAACCTATGGCTAAAAATTATTTGTATAATTATACTATTTGTAAATCCCAACAATTATATAATTTCCATTTTGATGTAGAACAATTCGGAGTGTGTGTGCAGTTACCATAAGAGATTATCCATGGCCTACTATGTAAACTTTTAGCAATTGTACATCATGTGAGGTAACAACAGCAAAAATTTTCTGGTATGTTAAAATTTACTATTATATCCATTTATAAGTGCATATGATATGTAATACTTTGGCTTTTTTCTCTCCCTTTTGACAATTCCAGAAAGCAACACCTGGCTCTAAAGAAAATCTTTTTTTATATATTTATTCCTGGATGTGTGTTGTTTTACAATAGTAATATTGACCACTGAGGAAGGCCCTAAGGGGCTGAAGTGTGTATGGTCTACTGGTCATAAGATATACCCGTCAAAATTCTGGTAAAATCAATTCCCAACACCATTCCTTTCAAAGAAAGATCAGTTTATTGAGACATTGATAGATACCCGACTGGACACTACCTGTGTTAGAACTGAAAGTGCAGGCGCGAAGATTGCAGATATACTGTGTTCAAGCAAAGGCTCTAAAGATCAGGACCCAATCACTCCCCCCCCCCCAGCATTTGCCCGCCAGAAATAACAGTCAACTACCCCCCACACTAAACATGTACCCCTCTACAGAAATAAAACAGAACAACAGGTCACTGCAACACAGTATCTGACACATCAAAGTATTTAGGAAAGCCAAAGTATTTCAGTTTTCACAGCCCTCTCCCCCTCCTCCTTCCTCTTTGGCAGGCAAACCATATGTAAAACTATCAGCTCTGTGTGTAAAAAGTTTTAAGAGTCTGATATTTGGGTCATTTCTTTTAACCTATTTTATCTTTTACTAATGTGTACACCATAATAAATATTTGTATTTTTATAATAACTTATTTTGTTAGCGTGACCCTCATATATCACAGCCATATCTTGGGTTGAGTCCCCCTCCTTTTTTTTCTCGGTTCATGTACCAGTAGTACCAGCACACTACAAAGTACCTTTGCTTCCAACGACAACCATTTCCCGTACAAAGTGCTGTCCCTTGGCTAGCATCAGTCTCCCAGAGTTTTTACCAAAATCCTTACACCCATTGTGGTTCATCATGGTGGAAATTCAGCCGTGCTCCAGGATGGTACCTTCATCCCGTCACTGTTCTATCAACCGGGTGCTAAGGACATCCAGATCGCAGTCTAACTAAGGCCTGCAGGGATTGAGAGGCAGTTCCTGAATTCACAAAGCAAAAGGTACTGAGGAAAACTCATTTATATGCACCAGGTCAGGCTCCTATTCCTATAGGCCAGGTAGGAGAAATTTTGGGGAAGAAGATACTAGATGCAGAGTTTCAAGAGCTTGTCTATCATGCTCAAAACCCACCTGGAGGAATCCTCAACAGTTTGTATGATGTGCAGCTCCACAAAGCCTTCAAGTCCAGTACAAAAGAGGGTTAATGATTTGTCATCGCAGATCCAGAAATACATTGCCATGGGGGCAAGCCTCTTGGGATGGGGTACTCATGGGGAAAGTATCACAGAACCTCAATGGGCTAGCATTCCCAACCATCTGTTTTGCTCTGTCCATAATTCTGCACAGAAACCAAGGTGCCCATGTGCAATCTTTCTCTCTCTCTTTTTTAATGTATACCCTCCCTTTTCCCACAGTTGAGACCCAGAGTGGCTTAAAACAGTGTTCTCCTCTCCATTTTTTATCACAACAACAACCCTGCAAAGTGTCCGAGCCATGAAGCTCGGGTTATTTTTACACTGAGTCCATTGTATTCTGCTGTGTCTACTATCTTGTCTGTTGCTTGTGCGCTTGCATAGTAATGCCAGCTGCAACATGGGAGAATGGTTCAGCCGCTCTGGCTTATCACGACGGCCTTGAATAAGAGGCTATGGAGTATTCTTTGTTTAAGGGGATTTTCCAGTCCTGTGAGACCGAAGGGTGGGGGCAACTCATTCTCCCAATCATCAAGTAATCTCCCGCCGGGAGTTTCCCGCGTGAGCGCTAAAAGTTTATTTGCTAGTGGCGGTTTTGCATCTATATATCTAATTCCCAAGGGCTCCCTCCCTGTGCGGATACTTATTTCCTCATACTGGGGCTGCATGGAAGCAAAAGAAATTATCCTGCACACATGGCTTGCTCCCCAGGTGTGCACAAAAATCTAAAAACTTTAAAATACGTAGGGGGGAGTTTAAAAACAATCGAAAAGTAAAACAGAGTTCACTGCGGCTGCGCAGAGAAAGGACTTACCAAGGCAGAGGAGGAGCCTTCTCTCCCTGTCCCTCTCTCCTCCCCATGGCCACGCCCCCTCCACCAAACCGTCATGTCTTCAACTGACAACGTTGCGATTTAAAGCAAACTACAGTAACTCTCGGCTTTCTTCGGGCAGCTCCTTTCACTTTGCAAGAAGGAAGTGCACACACACTCCACCCCCACCCCACCCCTGGGGGAAACCGGACCAGGCAGGAGAAGTTCCCGGTGCCTCTGCTCTTCCTCTTTCCCTTGCCTCCTCCCCACTAATTAGTTTTAGGTTTACTGATAGAAACAGAAAAAAACAGTGGGCAGGGAGGAAAACCTTTTTTTCCTCAGAGAATGCAAGAGTGTGTGTGCCAAACTTCTTTCTCAGATACTAGATAGTAGAGCCAGCATGCTTTTCCATGGCCCTTTGCAAAGAAGTCTGGAAGAGAAGGATTTTGCCCAGAGGTGGGTAAGCCTGCCCAGTTCCTTCCCTGTGCTGGAATGCCAGAGGCTTCAAATGTAGCCCCCCCCCCCTAAAGCGGTGCTGCTCTTTGGTGCTTCATCCTGACCAAAGAGGTATTGCCTAAAGTTTAGTCATGGGAATGCTATTTAAACTGCAGAGCTCTGATAACAATGATTAATTTTAAACTGTGGGGTTTCTCTGGACTGCAGCCACCAGTGTTCCCTCTAAGCTGAGTTAGTGTGAGCTAGCTCAAAGTTTTTTAGCCTCTGGCTCACATTTTTTTAGCCTCTGGCTCAGGAAGGGATGGCTCCAGAGCAAACTGATTTATGCAGCAGCCAAATCACTTGCTCACAACTTTAATGCCCGTAGCTCACAGAGTATAATTTTTGCTCACAGAGCTTAGAGGGAGCATTGGCAGCCACCACCTTCCCCTACTACTCATCTGTCTGTGGGGCTAGCATAAGACCTCTTTCAGTGTTTGTGCCGCAGGGTATGTATATGTCAGAAAAGGGCTTCCAAAATCATACAACTCCCACTGATTCATACCTTCTTCCCTCTCCAATAGAGAGGTTATATATTGCCCCCCCCCAACTGCATTCCCAAATGCTCCAAGTGACTGGGAAATACTGGCAAGATCATATCTGGAAAAAGAGACTCTTTCTGACTCTGATTGGTTGTTACTGGGATTCCAACTCTAGGCAGGGTGCATCTTCTCTCCCAGGAAGAGGAGCAGGAGGTGGTGATGACAGCGGGTCATGCAGCAACCCCATCACACAAGGGTGGGGGCGTGAGCTTGCTGGAACCCGGTGAGAACAAAGAAGGGGTGTTCAGTAATAACGCTGGGGTGAGGGATGGGTTTGGGCAGTGGTGGGGGAGGGGACCTCTAGGTGATTCTCTTTATCCAAACATCCTGTTCCCAAAAGGAGCTAAATCCCTCTGTGTGGGAATGGACTGATTTGTGCCTATAGATACATTATCACCCCTTGCTCAAAATTGTGCTCCTCATTTTAGGCACAATAAGAGTCTTACTCTTCTCTCTTTCCTTCACTCTTCCCCTTCTTCACTTTCTTCTTCTTTCACAGGTTTGCTTGCATGCATAGAATATAAATGCCAGGCTATGATCTTTGGAAAAGGAAGAAGAGAAGGAGGAGGAAGGCAGGCAGGCTGGTAGGTAGGTAGGTAGGTAACCAGCAATTACAAGTTAAAACAAGTCACAATACATTGTGCAACATTTTGTTGCGGGCCCCCTCTTGTCATACTATAATAACGCCTGCCCAGCTTGTGCCGCCATTCCTGACAATAACCGTGTTTCTGTGGGTTACAGCATTGTATTCCAATAAAGCTTTTCTTTACAAAGGAATGCTTGGATCTGCTTGCTATTGAGCCTGACAGAATGCAGGTCAAGTTGAGAGTGTGTGACAGCCAAAGGCCACGCAGTGAGCTTCCGTGGCAGCAGTGGGCATTCAGACCTTGGTCTCTCAGGATCCTCGTCCACCACTCTCTCCAATACTAAGTCTAGGACCTACGGCATCACAGGCAGATGTCAACGGGCCAGGAGGCCCAGCTCTGGATCGGAAGGTGGATCTCCTACTCACGTCCCTTGACAGCAGGACCACTCAGGGTGTCTTCAGCAGGCAGAGTTTGCTCAGCTTTCACAGTTGGCATTCCCCTACCAGTAATTTTGTGGTTTAACATATCCTAAATATAGACATGCCTTTATGTTGGTGCATCTTAATGCTTTACCATCCACAGTCTTGTCAGGTAGATGCGCTGGTATCCCACCCTCTGAGAGGACATGTGGTTATGACCTTGATTGCATGGAGTCCATTGACCGTGTACTTTTAAGCTGCCCTGAATTTTTAAAACTCAGACAAGAGCTGATTTCCCCCCTAATTAGTAAGGATTCTGCTTCTCCAACTGCTGAGACGTCCAGGCTACTGATCAGTGAAGGTGGATGGGTTATACACATGGGGTCAGTAGATTTTTTGGCTGCTGTTGCTGAAATATGGAAATATTCTAAAGCAACTGCACAAATCCCATCATTATGTGGGTAAAGGGTAAAAGGTTTCCTTTGCTCGAAAGCCAGTCGAACCCGATTCTAGGGTTGCGGTGCTCATCTCTGTTTCCAAACCGAAGAGCCAGCGCTGTCCGAAGACTTCTCCGTGGTCATGTGGCCAGCATGACTAGACACCAAGGCACACGGAATGCTGTTACCTTCCCACTTTATCTACTTGCAGTTTCTTGCTTTCAAACTGCTAGGTTGGCAGGAGCTGGGGCCAGAGACGGGAGCTCACTCCGTCATGCGGCAGTCGCGTCTCGAACTGCTGAACTACCGACCTTCCAGTCCGCAGTTCAGCGTCTTAACCACTTGAGCCACCGCAGTCCCCATTATGTGGGTAGCTTTCCATTAATGGCTGAAACATAAACTTTCAGCGGCTATTCGAGATCACTGGGTCAAATGAAAGAGTAATAGAAAAGGAAGACAGAGTGGCTCAGTCAGCAAATGAGGAGCAATGGAGTCCCAAGGGGGAGCGTGCTCCAGCAGGTCATGAACTACTTTGGAGTTCCCCTGGTGGACCATTCGTTGCTCCCAGCAGCAGCAGCAGCAGCAGCAGCAGCCAGGGTTCTTTCTTGGATTCTTCTGTCCTCAGCAGAGAAGAGTGGAGCCGTAATGTCTTGACGGCCCAAAGACCTACTTTATGCCTTTCCACCCATTTCACTGTTTCCAGAATGCCCAAGTTCAGCCTGGAAGAGGCAATTGATTTGTGTTGTCCCACATTTTGTCCCCCGAGGCCACATGGTTTTCAGAGCTGGCAGAGCAGTTAGTATTCTTCTCCCCAAGGACCAAGACCTGCCTTCTGTCCCTGCCAGCCCCTGATCCAAAGTGGCTCCATCTAATCAAGGGGAAACTGAACAGGAAAACTTCCTAACCTTTGCACGATAGGAACAAGAGGATTTGTGGGCACTCCATGAAATTGCTGAGCAGTGGGGTTAGAACAGATAAAAGGAAGTCCTTCTTCACCCTAAGAGTGATTAACATATGGAATTCACTGCCACAGGAGGTGGTGGCAGCTACAAGCATGGACAGTTTCAAGAGGGAATTAGATAAACCTATGGAGCAGAAGTCCATCAGTGGCTATTAGCCACAGGGTATAGATGGGAACTCTCAGTCTGGGGCAGGTGATGCACTCTATTCTTGGTGCTGGAGGGGGCAGCAGTGGGAGGGCTTGTAGTGTCCTGGCCCCACTGCTGGACCTCCTGATAGCACGTGGTATTTTTGGCTGCTGTGTGACAGAGTGTTGGACTAGATGGGCCATTGGCCTGATTCAACATTGGCTTCTCTTATGTTCTTATGTAGCTCTCTGAACATCTGTTAGGTGCAATGCGCCCTCTAAGCTCTGGAGTCTTGTGAGCAACAATTCTACTTTGTGAGTTCCTGGCATTAAAGTTGTGAGTGAGCGATTTGGCTGCTGCGTAAATCAGTTTGCTCTGGAGCCCTCCTTCCTGAGCCAAGACAAAAATGTGTGAGCCGGAGTCTAAAAAACTGTGAGCTAGCTCACACTAACTCAGCTTAGAGGGAACACTGGTTAGGTGTCGACCTTCCTTCAGCACTCTGACAAGACCTACGGTTGTGTAAAGTACTGGGTTCGCCGCATGGAGGACTCGTACTACGGCATGCGTTCAGACGCGTTTATTGTACTTCACACACGAACTGACGAAACAGCCCTGGAAGGGCCAACTATATACATCCCACAGTCCCATTGGAGGGTTTCAATTTCCCGCCAGAGGTGCTATTGGTGGACACTAGGTGGTCTAGGATCCTAGGTCCCTTTGTATACAGGGACCAAGCTCCTTACTTTAGCCGCGAATCCCTGGAGGTGGTCCACGTCCATAACCGGTTGCCCCATCCCCATGTCACCACCACAGGCATCCCTTATGCTGCTTGCATCTGGCACCTACCGATTATTCACAGAGTTCCATGACCAGAAATGATACCATTCTTGCAGCACTGACACATATTCATGAAACTTTGTTCCTTCAAGGTCTTGTTCTTGGTAGGGATTAGAAGAGGAGGTGGGTATGTTATTCACTGGTGTTGGACTTCATGATTTGTAAAAGGTCAGAGTAATGCTCGGAATAGACTCGTTTTCATTCATGCCAAAGAGGAACTCTGTTTCAGCAGATCTCATCTTCCCTCTCTCTGAAGTCACAGCATCCCAAACTGAAGGATGCTATTGTTCACCTTTTAGACATGGGCAAGGCACTCCTGATCTGTACCCAAATGCGCCATGGAGTTCCTGTCCTCCAGGTTCATCCTGCCATCCAGGGAATCGACATTCAGCCACCGTCTTAGAGGATGTATTGCTGGCTGAAAAATCAATGTGTGCCGAGGGAATCACTGATTGCTCAGTGAGAGGCGCTCCAATCTCAGTGGCCTTCGACTCCAGTGCCTTGTTAGTAGACGTTTGGAATGCGGCAACTCAGACTTCTGGTGTCGACAGTTATCTGCAGCTATAAGAGAACTCCTTTGCCTCAGCAAACATCAGCTTTAAGCCAAAGCTTCCATAAATTTCAGCTCCCATTAAACGATTAGCACAGTGTGAGTACTTAGAAGCAGCCAATCGTTCTGTAAAATTTGCAATAATTTCTGAAAACGCACACAGGCAAGTTATAAATTGCCTGGCTTGGGCTGCTAAATTGCACTGGTATTTCTCTAAAGTAAATAGCATTATTCCTGCTTGTCAGATACAGTTTTAAGTATGTGGCTTTAGCAGTTAGACTGCTACCATCTTGTGCTCTTACTGTGTTTGCATGGACTGGTACGTGTTGAAGCTATCTTTAGTGTACTAGTTGCTGTCTGAAGATTCCTCTAATGTCACAGGAACTTTTCCATACTTGGCAGTTATACAAGGACTTTAAACGGCAGTTATACAAGAGTTTTTTAAAGAGGGTTTTTTTAATTTTTATTTTGAATTTTTAAAAAAATACAGCATGTTCCAGACAAACCAGTAAAGTGAGAGAAAGAAGAACACGGCATAGCGTCATTGAATCTGTAGCAGTCTATAATCTAAACTTTAAAGAGTTTATTATCCAGTGGGATAATGCCATCTTTGGCTATTTAAGATTCCCCACCCCCCAACTCTTGGAGCAGAACTTCAGAAACTCTGTAAACTTTGATGTCCATCATATATTTGCTTGCTTTTTTTTTAATCTAAAAACAATTTTTAAAAATTGCTTATTAAGAAATATGTAGTTTATGCTCGTTAATTAAAATTCAAACAGTATACACTGGAAATAGTCAGGAAAGGGCACTCTGTAGGGTTTCAAGTTAAGAGGTATTCAGATCTTGCCTTCCTTTGGGTCATGACCCTGGCCTGCCTTTGTGGTCTCTCACCCAAGTCCTGACCGGGGCTGACCCTGCTTCGTTTCCAAGACCTGATGAGACTGGGCTACCCTGGGCTGGATCCAGCTGGCTTTTCCAACCGGCCAGTCCCATCCCTGACCACAGCTGCTGTCTGAGATGTCTTTTGTGGATCCAGGGCTTGTGATCCCCCCCCCCAGCACAATTGTTTTAGTCTCTTTTTCCTCTGCAGAAAAACTGGTTGGATCCACCCCAGTGTAAATGACCACCAAACAGAGTGTCTGTTGATTGATCTTGGCGACAAAAGAATTATGCTGGTAGGTTTCTGTGTGCAAAACTTCACTAGATCACTGGTTTGGGGAGTGGCTTTTGGTTTCCATATAAGCAAAAGTAATGTGTCTTCTTCTCTGCCCTTAAGTAAAGGTAAAGGTTCCCTTGCTCGAAAGCCAGTCGAATCCGACTCTAGGGTTGTGGTGCTCATCTCCGTTTCAAAGCCGAAGAGCCAGCGCTGTCCGAAGACTTTTCTGTGGTCATGTGGCCGGCATGACTAAATACCAAGGCGCACGGAATGCTGTTATCTTCCCACTGAAGTGGTACCTATTTATCTACTTGCAATTTCTTGCTTTCGAACTGCTAGGTTTATCTAATTCCCTCTTGAAACTGTCTAATTCCCTCTCAGATCCCAGGCAGAGATCTTTCACATCATGTACTGCCAGATCCTTTTAATTGGGAGATTCTGGGGATTGAACCTGGGACTTTCTGCAGGCCAAGCAGAGGCTCTACCACTGAGCCACAGAGACCCTCCCTTTCTAAGGCTTGCAAGAATAAAATGTACCAATTTCACTTGGCCAGATTTTCTTGCTGTCCTGTGATAGCTCTGGTGCCTGAAACGGCCGTTAAAGATGGGCTATCTCAGCGCTTCCTTATCATATTTAGAACAGACCCTGTCACGGAGGCGCCAACGAGGATGCGATAAGTACTGTCACTAAAGGGCTTTTCAGCACAGAGCTTTTGCTGCCGCCGGGCTTCTTCACTGCATCACTTCCCCCCACCCCCATGTTATTGTTTCCTAGGCTTTGCTCTCCTGGGCTTTGCTTTGAGATTTCCCCGTGTTCTGTCAGACGGAGGGACATTAATTCATGTTCTTTTAAGTGTGATCCGAAGCCGTGTGGTTGAGTGGGTAACAGTGTGAATGTGTAGCTTACATGAGATGGCAGTCACTGAAATTTTCTTCTAATATGACATGAATTGGCCAGTTGTTCCCTCCTCCTTCCAACCCCTTTGCAGTATTATGTGTTATCCTCGTCACAACAGAACAGAACTTGTCACCTCTGTATACCAATATACTCTGCGGGTACCATGTTAAAACCCTTTCCAAGTCCTGGATTGACTTGGCTCCTATGTTGTTTAAAATTTCAGAACACTGAGGTATGCAGAGAAAGTATTGGCACCAGCTTTCAGTAAAATAACCTCCCTTGTCCAGCCATGAGCGCTCTGCAAAGTGTAGTAGAGAGAAGAGCTACTATGAACTCAGGTCCAAAGGGAAAACTGAGCCACTTCTTAAGACAGAGCCAAGTGAAGGTAGCATGGGTTAGGAACAGATGTCGTGAAGAACAAGAATCGTCGATCCTTTTGGAGCAGCTATGGGCTTCACTGTTTTTTCTTGGACTGCTCTCATCCATATTCACCCTTGAGATCCATAAGCCGAACTCAGCAATGATAACGTTGAGGATGGAAGTGCTTTCGTGCTTGGGGATTTGTAATACAGCGAAGTAAAGGACCAACGCATGTCCTTTGGCTCTGAATTCTTCCAGACTGTGTGGCTCGGTGTGTCCTCCCCCCTCTTTGAGCAAACTGTTTTGCGTCCTTCCATATCCTTTCAGATTTTCTGGCATTGGTGGGCTGCAGTGTGAGCGGGTTGCATGCATTCAGCTGGGTGCCTTTCCAGAGGCAGTGAAATTGTTTCCAGCTGACGGTGACTCATGGAATAGCTGGAGTTATGTCTCAAATACAGTGGAATTTGCTTTTCACCTCCTCCTTTTGGATTGCCTGGTGGAAAGAATTTGAACTGGAAAAAGGATGTAGAAATCCTGTGATGAAATGGCCTTGAGTATCCCTGTGAATCCTCTTGAAGATGGTTTTTGAAATTTTCTCAGGATGTCAGAATAGTAGTTGTAATGGACGCAATAGTAGTTGAATATAGATATTAGGCATTAAGGTCCAGATTCGTTGAACAGCTCAGACCCCAATTATCTGCTTGGGGTGGGGGGGATAACTGTTTTGGGGCAGGACATATCTTTCCATAGTTGATATCTTTTTTCCTCCGATGATCATCAAGTTCCAAGCATATAGTGTTGGTATATAAGAAACTTTGTTTAAGAAAAACTATCATAAATGTAGGATTGAATTTTCATTTATTCTGATAAATGGGCATTTGCGATAACAGTGCAATTAGTAGCAACCATCAGAAATATAAGCAGCGAAGCAATGCAGAAACAGTGGACATTGCTGTTTAGCTTGGAGATCATGGATTACATCTTGGGTTTTGTTCTATTACTAGTCAATAACATAATTGCTAAAGGTTTATGTTAATGTAAAAATGTATTGAAACTTTTTTTATTGCTGTTACTTTTTGTATTATACAAAATGGTTGAAGGATGAAAACTGTTTTAGTTACGTTAATCTTTATTTCAGTTGTAAAAACTGGGGGAAAAAATAAAATAATTTTATTAAATGTTTTATGCCCTGACCTGGATGTACCAGGTTAGGCCGATCTCATCAGATCTTGCAAGCTAAGCAGGGTCAGCCCCGGATAGTACTTGGATTGGAGATGGAAGGAGGTGATGGCAAACCATCTCTGAATGGCCTCTTGCCTGGAAAACCCCTTGAGGAGTTTCCATAAGTCAGTTGCTTGCAACATGATAGCAGTTTCCACCATAAAATATTTTGGCTTGGATCCTCAGTTCCGTGCATGCTACATCGTCTCTGCCACAGCGCACGCTTCCTCCTGCAGTAGCCCTTCAACCTGTGCCAAGCCAGTGGTTTTCCATGAGCCCTTATACGAGTGGGAGTTTTAGTGCAAGCAGAAGCACGCTCCATGGCAGAGATTGTCTAGCACACTCAGCCATTTTTGGGTAAGGTGCTCAAAAATATGGCAATGGCTTAACTCCAGGCATGTCTGGAGATACGGCTTAGCAAGGTGGTTTCAGACATGGTTTTGGAACACCAATTGCCTTAGTGGCCCCGACGGATGACCTTCAGCAGTAGCACATGCCTGTGTACTCAGCTTTTGATACTGGCACTGGTGAACATGGTATTATTTGGGTTGTCTAGCTGGGCTGGGACACGGTGGTAGTGGTGTTTAAGTGGTAGGTGCCATAAGGTGATGCTTGGAGAATACCATTCAACACCATGTCCTTTGGTTTGTGGAACTCTACAGGGGTCATTTCTGTGCCCTGTGTTGTTCAACAAGCTTATAAAACCAGTGGGAACCATCATCTGGAGATCTGGAATGTGGCTCCACAAATACAGAGTTAGTACCTATCTGTCCTTCCCATCAGATTCCAGGGAAGCTGGGGGAGGACTTGAATTGATGCCTGAGATCAGTGATGGACTGGATGTGGGCTAAAAGCTGAAGTTTATCCAGACAACATGGAGGTACTGTTGACCAGGGCTTCAGCTAATCTGGAGCTAGGTGTAGCCTGTTTCTGGTTGTAGTTGCACTGTCCAGGAGTGTGACTAGACTCAACGTGGCTCATGCTCTTCAGGTACTGACTGAACCAAAACAGGAGGGGGGAAACCCCAGCCCAAAGAAACAACAAAATCGAGTCATCCAAAGATTGGGTGAAGTAGCAGATATTTAAACTCAGAAGTCCTGAATCTATATAACATGATACAATTCAATATCTCTAGGTTAAGAGCCTTGAACCAATAAAACAGGATCAAACACATTTCAGCCTCCAAGGCCTTCCTCCGTGATCAAATTATTGTCTACATGCGCACTAGGACATAAAAACGTGTGTTAATGCCAAGGCAAGTTGGTTATAAGGCATTCCAAATATTCTGTGTGGCAAAAGAATGAGGTTGTATGAAACATTCTCTTAAACTTTTAAGCACACACATGCAGGGAACGCAGATTCAATAACTCCTCCTGACCATGGTTATCAAACACCTCTCAGATGTGCGCATATGTATCAAACTTTAACTGGCAGTGAGAAAGGCCTTGGAGGCCAAAACACGTTTGGTCCTGTTTTAATGTGATCCAAGGCTATTAAGACTTCTTAGTTCAAATATTTGCTACTTCAAGGGCAGAATGAGCCTATGTTTTTTAAAGTAGAGTTTTAGTGCACTTTGAAATAAATACATATATTTTGTTTAATTTATGTCAAGATACTGACTGTGGCCAGAAGCGCTTTTGGCTAAGCTTGTGTGTAAACTGTAACATGCTCTAAGCAAGCTACTTTTGAAAAGTATGTGGCAACTTTAGTTGGTGTAGAATGCAGTAGTGAATAGCTTGTTTTTTAAACTGGAAGCAGTTTTGAGAGTATGTTTCACATGCACATTGTGTTGGTTCATTGATTCCTGGTCCGTTTCTGAATCTGGTTCAAAGTGTTGGTGATGATTTCTAGTGCAGTGAATGTTTGGCATCAAAGACCATCTCCAGCAGTGTGGGCCTAACTGCACCCTGGGATCTTGTGTTCTGCCACCATGTCAGGCAGGTGGCAACCAGTGTTCCCTCTAAGCTGAGTTAGAGTGAGCGAGCTCACAGTTTTTTAGCCTCTGGCTCGCACATTTTGGTCTTTGCTCAGGAAGGAGGGCTCCAGAGCAAACTAATTTATGCAGTAGCCAGATTGCCTGCTCACAACTTTAATGCCAGGAGCTCACGGAGTAGAATTTTTGCTCACAAGACTCCACAGCTTAGAGGGAGCACTAGTGGCAATGTGTCTTTTTTGTGGTGGTGCTCATCCTCTCTGCGTGGGCTTCCTGGTGTTTTTGTTGTTTGTTGCATGGAATGCAGAGGGGAAATGTTCTAATAAAATTTGAATAAGAATCAAGGTGACAAAAAAGGCATGACAAGCCATTTAAGGTCTCGCGGTCTGAAATCCCTCCACCCACCACCCCATTTCACAGCCTCTTTGGTTAGCCCATTAGGCTTTTGGTGCACATGTTTGATACACATGTTCCTGCAGAGTGCAGAGGGTTGGACTAGATGGCCTGCAAGGTTCCTTCCAACTCTGACATTCTATGTTTGTGTGTAGCATGTCATAAGAAACCCATTGTATTGCAAACTTGAATAGCTGATATAAGCTAGGCAGATTAGTATCAATTTATATACTTTCTCACTGGTTTTGAAGCTCATTGTTGCTCAGGTATCAGATTGTGGAAGGGAGGGAACGGTTCAGGTGAGCAATTCAGGTGTTTGTTGGGTGGGGACAAGGAGATCACAGGAAGAAGCAGTTGGCTCTAGTGCGTCCGTGAAGTCACCTGGACACCTCATGTGCAGGGCAAACTGCTCAGTCTTCACCTTTCCTCCCCCTCTCTGCTGAATTTCTTGTTACTACAGTAGGAAATACTTTAATCTGACGGCCTCTCCTTACCCTGCATAGATCTGAGTGTATGAAGTGCGAATGTGACAAAATATGAGTGTTGTGCAGTAGTCAGCGTGTCCTTTGCCTGGCCAGGTCCCAGATTCAGTCCTTGGTACCTGCATTTCAGAGTGCCAAAGCAGCAGGTGATGAGAAATGCCGCTGCCGGAGAGACTCTGGAAAGCTGCCTGGGCGGCTTTGTGTGTGTGTGTGTGTGTGGTACTCTCTGACAAACCTGGAATGTATTGTTTTGTAATGCGTCTGCAAACCCCATCAGCCTTTCCTGCACGTATTGTGATGATTGTTATGCACATTTCTGGTCTGGTGTGCTTAGTTTTACGACTCCTGCTGTGCCCCCTTCTAAATGTGACCGGGCTCTAGTACAGTGTGGACTAGAACACTCCCCCACCCCCTGTTTTTTCTTACTGTTTGGTTTTGTAGAGCTGAGTGACTTATCTAGTAGTCTAGTACAGAATCTCTCTGACAAAGGAAAGAAAGTAAACGGTTGCCTTTTCCGCCCTACATATCTTGATCTGTCCGGTTGTACTTTTCTCTTCACATCATGTGCTAATAATCAGTAAGGAAGGACGCAGTAATCTCACATACACACATGGGAGTAAGGACCACTGATATAAATGGGACATCTATCTTACTAAATATGGGTAGAATTTTTCTATAGATAGGGACTCTGGGGCAAGCGATGCTCTGTATTCTTGGTGCGGGGCGGGGTCAACAGGGGAGGGCTTCTAGTGTCCTGGCCCCACGACTGGACCTCATGATGGCACCTGGTATTTTTGGCCACTGTGTGACAGATTGTCACCATTGACCTGATCTAACATTGGCTTCTCTTATGTTCTTATCCTGTCATTCCTCCAAGTTACTCTGGGTAATGTACATGATTCCCCCCCCACCTCCCCCATCTTCTGCACAACACCTTGTGAAGCAAGTTAGGCTGAGAGAGTGTCAAAGCCAAAATCCATGGCCAGATGGTGACCTCCATGGTCAGACGGGGCTCTAACTTGGATCTCCCTGGTCCAAGTTTAGTATTCTCACCACTGAACTATGTCGATGCTCTCTGTTAAGCCACCCGGCCGCAGTCCAGTACACACTTGGGAGTGAGTCCCATCAAATGTAGCGTGGGCAAGTCAACCAGCTAGAATTGGGTTGCTTACTCAACATTATATTCTTTAACTTGAACAGAGATGAGATTTTGTTTCTTCTGAATATGAATGACCAGGTGCATCTCCAGGGTGACTTATTTAGAGCAAGGAGAGAGTAAAGAATGAGCACTTGAAACTTCCCTCCATGTAGACGCAGAGCCATTTACGTACCCAACGAGTGCTCGTAAATGGCTCTGTGTCTACGTGGAGGGAAGTCTCGAGTGGAGTGCCGCTGGGCTCGGTCCTGGGCCCAGTGTTGTTCAATGTTTTTATGAATGACCTGGAGGAAGACATAGAGGGGATGCTTATCAAATTTGCAGATGACACAAAGCTGGGTGGGATTGCTAATTCTGAGTCAGGATTCAAAATGACCTAGATAGGCTGGAACAGTGGGCTGAGGCAAATAAAATGAAATTCAGTAGAGATAATTGCAAAGTCCTACACCTGGGCACAAAAAATCAAAGGGACAGATATAGAATGGGAAGGACTTGGCTTGACAGCAGCACATATGAAAGGGATCTAGGTGTTCTGGTTGATCACAAGCTCAACATGAGCCTGTAGTGCGATGTGGCTGTGAAGAAAGCTAATGCAATCTTAGGATGCATCAACAGAAGCATTACATCCAGATCACGGGAGGTGGTAGTTCCACTCTATTTTGCTATGGTCAGGCCTCACCTGGAGTCCTGTGTCCAGTTTTGGGCACCACATTTTAGGAAGGATGTTGACAAGCTTGAGGGCAACCAGGATGGTGAGAGGGTTTGAATCCAAGTCTTATGAGGAGAGGCTGAAAGAGTTGGGTATGTTTAGCCTGGGAAAGATTGCAGTCTTCAAGTATTTGAAGGGCTGTCGTGTAGAAGACGGAGAAGAACTATTCTCTCTTACTCCGGATTGCAAAACTAGATCTAATGGGTGGAAATTACAAGAGAGTCGTTACCGGCTAAATATCAGGAGAAACTTCCTAACTGTTAAGAGTGGTTGAGCAGTGGAACAGTCTGCCTTGGGAGGTGGTGGATGCTCCTTCGCTGGACGTTTTCAAGCAGAGGATGGATGACCATCTTTTGGGTATGTTGTAGGTATGTCAGGCTATCTTTTGGCTCTGCTCCTGCAGAGTGCAGGGGGTTGGACTAGATGACCTGCAAGGTCCCTTCCAACTCTAACATTCTATGAGTCTTGGTAATCTTTGTGTTCTGTTAAGGTCTGTACCTCAGGTGTGTGTGGAAGGTCATCGAATTCCTAGATTGTTGCCATCCAGCCTTCATATCGGTTGGTCTTTCTCTTTTGGTACTGAACATTGGGGTGGATCCAGTGCGACTTTTCTGTATGCACAAGGGCTCCCCCCACCTGTAGCAGCCTGCAGGGTCCACTGAAATTCTGCTCCTGAGGAAGACGGAACTCTCATGAGCAGAATTTGAGGGTGGGGATGGGGTTTGATGCTGTCTCAGGTGGGCTGCAAAAGGCATGCTCCCCAGGGAGAAGTCCTTGAGCCCGTGGAAATGCTATCCCCACCCCCGAATCTCTCCCCTCCATGGTGTGGGGATAGCAGTTTCACAACACTTGACCCAGATTTTGTGTGGGTGCTCCTTCTGCGCCATCTGCCGCTGTGCCCCCCACAGGAAGATATTCTTTGGCCACTTCACCCACCCCTCAGCCACTGCCAACACCCCGTCCCGCACCCTGAACATCCTCTGTGCCCCGTCTTGGCTCCTTTATTTCTATTTCTTTCTTCCCCTGCAATTTTTCCATTTCCCCTTTCTTTGTTTTCCTTTCTTTCTCCCTTTTTTCCCTTTTCCCCTCCCTTTCTTTCCATTTCTTCCCATTTTTTCCTTTCTTTCTCGCCATTCTTTCCCTTTCCCTTTCCTTTCCTTTCCTTTCCTTTCCTTTCCTTTCCTTTCCTTTCCTTTCCTTTCCTTTCCTTTCCTTTCCTTTCCTTTCCTTTCCTTTCCTTTCCTTTCCTTTCCTTTCCTTTCCATTTCTTTCTTCCCTTCTTTCCATTTTCTCTTTTCCTTTTCTCTTTCCCTTTTCTTTGCATTTCTTTTCCTTCTTTCTTTTTCCCTTTCCCTCCCTTTCTTTCCATTTCTTTCCCTTTCTTTCCTTCATTCACCTCTCTCTCTCTCTCCCCCTTTTCCCCTTTTCCCCTTTCTTTCTATTTCTTTTCTTTCCTTCATTCCCTTTTCTCCTTTTCTTTCCCTTTTCTCCTTCTTTCCTTCCTTCCTCTCCATTTTTCCATTTCTTCATGTTTGTGTATTTTTGAACTTAATTTTTTTTAAAAAACAATTAGGCACGCTCACAACTTTTATGCTTGTAGATTTTTTGGCTCACAAGGTAGGATTCATCAGCCACGTGTGGAAGAGGGGCAAAATCGTTCTGGTGTGATGGCGAGCGTGGCAGAAGGAATTGGGGCTGTGTTGTACAGGCTTGCCGTCTCCTAGTTGGAAAATTACTGGGGGTTTGGGAGTGGTTTGTGGAGTGGGAGCTCAGCAAGAATACAGTCCCCAAGGATGGTCTTTTCTCCAGTGGAAACCAATCAATTGCAATTGTAGTGGATTCCCTGGTCCTGCCTGGAGGTTGGCAACCAACCTTAGGTTTGTGCATGCTGCCCACAGAGGAAGGAAGCTGCAGCTGTCACCTGGTGCTGTGTGGGTTTATTCCTTGGGGGGGGGGGCTGCTTGTACTGCTTCTCCAGAGACCCACTCAGGGGCTTTCAAAGGGAAAGATCCAAATGGGATCTAGTAGACTGTGACACTAGATTGTCATAATGTTATTGCACTATAATGGAATAGTAATTACCTGTGGTGGGGGAGTTAAGCCCTTTGGTGGTGCAGTAGGGGAAACGGAAGTCACTAGGGGCTGATGGAGGGGAAATGGCACTGATGTGGGCAAGGCCTTTGAAGACATACGCCTTCCCATTCAGATGGCTGGCTAGCCTGCTTGGATTGGTGTCCTTTCCAGATCAAGTTCAGATTCCAGACATCCTTTCCTACAGTAGGTCCCTTCGATTTTACCTGAAAATTACTGAACTCACCTCTCTCCCGTTCATTTATTCTGTGGTCACTCCCCTTCTTAAACTCAGTGTTGGGGATGCTGCACAACATCAGGTTTTTTCTTCCCACCCCCGATGTCTTCAGTTTAAAGCCCTCCTGATCAGGTTCGCAAGTCTTGCAGCAAAGACATTCCTCCCATTCTTCGTAAGGTGCACCCCATCTGTCGCCAACAGGCCTTCATCTTGGAGGTACATACCATGATCCAGGAAGCCAAATCCCTCTCAATGGCACCATCTACATAACCAGCCATTCACCTCTAGTATCCTGTTCTCCCTTCCAGTTCCATGGCCCTCAACAGGTAAAATAGAGGAGAACACTACCTGTGCCTCCAGATCTTTCACCTTCTTGCCCAGAGCCTCGTAGTCTTTGGAGATCCATTCAGGGTTTCTTCGGGCCATATCGTTTGTTCCCCCATGGATCAGCAGGTAGTGATCAGAGGTCTTGACCAGTCTTGGAATTCTCTCAGTAACATCTCGGATACACGCTCCAGGAAGACAACAAACCTCTCAAGATTCCTTGTCCGGTCGGCATACACCTTCTTCCGTCCCTCTCAGTAGGGGGTCGCCAACCACCACTACCCGTCTCTTCCTCCGTGGGATAGCTTGGTTCCTTCTCTGCTTATGTGCTTGCATGTCAGTATCATCCTTTCGATCCCAGTGTGTGCTATTCTGATCTTCCATCATCAGAAGCGGCTGGTATCGATTTTGCAGCTTCACTGGCTGTGTTTCCTGATTATCTTACTAGAGAGAGCATACTGAGAACAGAGAATGCGTGGGAAAAGGATAGATTTGGGTGGGTGGCCATGTTGGTCCAAAACAGTAGAACAGAGTTCGAATCCCGTGACACCTTTAAGAACAACAAAGTTTTATTCTGGGTATAAGCTTTTGTGCATGTACACTTCTTCAGATACAATGAAATGGAAATTACCAGTCCATACATCTTTATCTCTACATATGCTAACCTCAGCCCTTACATCTATATTCTCACCAATCCCCCCAGAAGGGCCATACATCCTCTTTATTGTATTTTATTTCTTAGTTGGAATAATAGATTAGAACAGTAGATTGTAATGTAACGTGATAATAGTAGAATGTAATGTAATTTGGAATGGCAGGTTGGAATGTGTTCCTCTGGTCTGGGGACAGGGGAGATAACTCTACACAGTCAGTCACCCCACTTCAAAGCAAGAGATGCGGTAAGGTTGCCTCCACGCTTGACAGGAGACGGATGGAGCGTAATGGCAGGGTCTCAGATAATTGGTCTCAGCATTCCACAATTAAAGACACATCTGCCCAGGGGACATTTCGAGGCGGAACGAGCCAGAACGCAACATTATAATAAATGTTTGTGATATTGAAACCAATTAACGACTATTTTCTTTGTGCTTTTGAACCAGTTTTTCTCCAGGTAGGCTCGCCGGCTCTGAACTGGGAAATACCTGTAGATTTTTGGGGTAGAGCCTGAACGGTGGGTGTTGCTTTCTGACACACTTCCAGTGATGTCAGGGGGTGTGGCATATGCAAATAAGTTATGCTAATGAGTTATGCTAATGAGCTCCGGCACCTCTTTGTCTACGAAATGACCCCTGGAACTGTGATTCTATGATTCTATGAATACACTGGAGAAGCTGGGACATTTTAAGAGAGAAGACCCTGTTCCCTAAGCATGTGAGTTTTCCCAAGAGTGTTGTGTGAAGCTGGAAATGTGTGGAAGTGAGAGAGACTTGTGCTCTGTGTGGAATTGTGCAGTGCATGTGTAGAAATGTGTGAAATGGGCTGAAAGTCAAGGAATATTAGAAAAGGAGAAGCCACAAAAGCATGTGTGTGACAGCATGCAAGGGTGAATTTGTAGCAGGTAAGTTAAAATTAGCTGCTGTAAGTAAAGCACGATGGGGGGGGGGGAGAAAAGGACGTTCAGGATGGAGTCTTAGAACTACAAAGGAAAAAAGTCATAAACTCCAAGCCCAATTAGAGGAAGGCTAGAAGGTCACTCGTTTCCTAACTGACCAGAACGGCTGGTCTAAAGCCACAGCCAGCCATGTGGAATATGAGGTCAACCATTCACAAATGAAAAATCCAGCTTCAGGCACACGGCGGCAGAAAGGGAAAGGAGGATTGTTTCCTTGGCCATCACACCAAGGCTGTTGCTGAAACAAATGACCAGAACCATGGGCACAATGACCCTGCTGGTGAAAGGTGTCATCAAGTCACAGCTGACTTATGGTGACTCCATAGGGCTTTCAAGGCAAGGGATGAACAGCGGTAGTTCCGCATTACCCGCCTCCGGGTAGTGATCCTGGACTTCCTGGGGGGTTGGTCCCCCATCCGAGTACTGACTGGGGCTGACCCTGCTTAGCTCGAGATCAGGCTAGCCTGGGCCATCCAAGTCAGGGCAACAACAACTCAACCAATTATTTAATTTATTTATTGAGTACATCTTTATCTTACGGTTTTTCCGGCAGGCTCAGGGTTAGGGTATGTCATTCTCCGCTCTCCAACACCACCACGAGGAGTGCTTGGGGAGAGGGCATCAAGGGCCTGCCCTACCCCCCCAGATTAGTCTGTTGACAGCAGATACATTGTCAGAATCTAGGATCAGTCCAAGCTGAATTCCAGAGTCGGAGCCAAACTTCAGTCCAGAAGTCAGTTACCAAGAGAACAGAGTCCAGTTCAGAATGCTATACAGGAAGGAAGGTCCAACAGTCCAGGGTCATTCACAAGTGCAGGGAGGAAGAGGTCAGAGTCACACGCCAGGCCAACGGTCACAGGAGCATCATTCCTTGCTGACTTGTTTCATCCACAACATGCAGGCTCCCAGCCCTGTGTTTTATAAGTCCTTCCTAACAAGCCCTTGTTAGCAGCCAGCTGCTTGGGAGTTCTGTTGCAACTACTCCAGGCTGTCATCAGCAAGCAGCTGGCGATGGGCCAGGAGACGTGCACTCTGCCTCCTTGCTTGCGGCTCCCTTCTCAGCTTTTGTCTCCAACACTTAAAAGGTGGAGGTGAACCTGATGGAGTGGTCTTAATCACCTGAGTCTCACCTGCTGCATCAGAGCTGGGTGGTGGCTCTGGTTCAGCTGTTGGCAGTGAGTCTTGGTCAGCCTGCCGCTCCTCAGCCTGTTTGCTGGCTCCTGCTGACTCAGAGCCAGCCATGTGTGGCTCCCCTTCCCCTGAGGAGTCCTCATCCCCTGAGGACTTCATGCGGAGCTCAGGATGACCCATGGCATACATTGGTATTGTGTTATTTGATTGTTTTCCATTGTTGTTTCTAACAGTGTAGGCTGATTTCAATTAACACTGAGTGGAGAAACTTATGTGAAAGGTGACCAGATTAAATTAGGCTTGGGAAGTGCCCAGTGTCACCCAACAAGCTTCATGGCCGAGTGGGTCTTTCAGGCCAGGTCTTCCAGTTTCTCACCTGCCCCTCTAAACATTGCACTAAGTTGGCTGCACAAGTAGTCACAGTATGGGTTGGAAACCATGTCAGGTGGTCCCTGGCTAAGAGACCCCAGAACTGGAATACTGCTATTAATTGGCTGGATTGCTTTTGGAAGAGGTACCCACCATCAATGGCCCAGGTCCAGCAGGCAAGGGCCAAACCACATGTGATGATGAAGGCACACGGATGGATTTCCTGCTGCTCTCACTTGCTGGTTTCAAGATCTTGTTGGAGCAGAAAATTTACCCTGTGGGGAACATGTGCATGTTCATATGGCACTTTTGTGCCCCGATTCCCACAGGCCCTAAATGTTGGGGGGAAGGATTAACCCCCTTTCTACTGCCCAGTCTAAGCTGGAAAGTCCTACAGTTGTTGTATAATGTCCTTAAGCAGGTGATCCTTTCAGTGATTTCCTGTTTTGGCATCTGCTTTAGCCCTGACACTCCAGCTTCTGTACCCCACTGATGTGGGCAGCCGTCGTCCCACAGTAATTACTTACCTTGGAGGTTCCACCCAAATAGTTGTTATTGCTACACAGTTCCAAGTAGAACAATGTATGGGTCCAGTGGCACCTTTAAGACCAACAGAGTTTAATTCTGGGTAGAAGCTTTCATGTCCATTGAATTCAAACTTTGTCCTGTTGTTTCAGACCAACACGGCTACCCACCTAAATCTATAATTCCAAGCAAGTCTTGCTTTGCTCCCACTTGGCATCTTCTGTTTTTGCATTTTAAGAACGGTGACATAGCACAAAACTACCTTGTGATTCATGTGATTGGAAGGTGGCATAAAATACCGTAAATAAACAAAATAGCAGTTCGGTTGCATTGCCAATCCAATTTAAACTAATTTAGTTTAAGGTGAAACAAAAGGAAGTATTATAGCGCCTTAAAAACTTCAAGGTATATTGTGGCTGTGATCACACGCACAATTAGCCCCGCCATAGGCACGAATGCCGTGTGGATTTAAAGGGCGCAGTCAGACATGAACATCTGGGAAGCGCCCTGTACCTGCCGGCAACCCATTTTGCTCTGCTGCAGAAGCGGAGTAAAAAGACACCGTGGAAAATCTGGTAGTAAATGGGTTGTGACAGGCTACGGATGGAGTTTCCCGTATCTGATCGCTCCAGCGCTCTCTCAAGACATCTGGCCATCCCAACTCTGTGCTGTTGTTTTCCCCCCTTCTCAGTATGAGTATCATCGCAAACTCCGTAGGGAGCCCTCAGTGCAGAGATGCGATTCATCGATTCCTCGTTTAAGCGCATCGAAGACAAACAGCAAAAAACAACAACAACAAAAACCCAACTCACCCGCGGTTGCGTCTGATCACGCAGTGGTGGGCTTGTGCCTGCAGCTTCCAAGGACTGTGTGATCACGCAACTGCGGACATAGCCTCGCTGCCCCCCACCCCCGCTTTATCTCACCTGTGTGACCGCACCCTGTGACATAAGGTTTTGTGTGTGTGGAATCCACTTCATCGGATTCACGAAGTGTGCACAGCCGATACATGCATTGCTAAAGCATGAATCAGATTGCTACGAAGTGCCAGAGATGCAGTCTGTGACATTCCAGTGCAGATGAGCAGAGTTAACAGTTTCCATTTCCCACTGTGGTAGCAAACGGCTGCCCTCCTAGACTTGCAAAGCCACAAACAACGCATGCAATGTGAGCTGCCAGCTGAGGCCCAAACAAACAAAATCAAGCTTCCTGATGAATTCTTATTCAGATATTTCAAGCTGGGAGCTCTCTGAAGTTTTTCTGCGGAATAATTGGGACTTGTAGGTTAGCAGCAGCGTGATTGGGGTAAAGGAAATGTTCTCTCCCTGTTATCGAAGCGTTGCCTTGTTGGTGACAAACGTGCCCATTTATTCTTTTGCACTGAGGCCTGTATGTCCTGCCTGTGTGAACAGCAGGCAGGTATTGTTGACATGGCATGGCACGCATGACCGTTTGGAAGATGAGCAAATGAAAGTGCCACACCTGTGCCTTGTCACTCATGGACCTTGGTGGTAGGACCATCCTGACTTACAGAAGACCCCACAGTTTAAAACAGCTAAACTAGAGACCAACCCAGGCACTGGCCTCCGCCAAATACATAAATCTGATGCTGAATCTGTCCCTGTAGCCTCCTGGACTGGGTGACATCAGGGACTCATTTACCTGTCCTTGCTCTGGCGACATCCACCACCACATGCCAACAGTAAAGAATGGATCAGGAGAAGATAATAGGGCTTTGGATGTGAAGATTAATAGATTTGGCATAATGGGTCACGCATTGTATTGTATTTTTATACAAATTATGGGTTTTTAGACGCTGTCAGCCAAATAGCATTGATATTTACTTTCAATGGATGAAACGCTCTTTTGCCTACTAACTATCGGCTTTCGCGTCTGGAAATTTAATCGTCAAATATGCTGGCTGAGGCCACGTTCTGTTGTAATGAAAGGCTGCTGTTAATGGCAGGCATGGACACGGCTTGTTTGTAGGGTTGGTGGGTCCCCCCGGCCACTGGCGGGGAGTGGGAGGGGTAAGGTTGCCAGCTCCAGGTCGGGAAACTCCTGGAGATTTGGGGGTGGAGCCTGGGGAGGACAGGGGCCTCAGTGGGGGTACAAGGCCACAGAGTCCCCCCTCCGAAGCACCCATTTGCTCCAGGGGAATTGCTCTCTGTAGTCTGGAGATGAGGTGTGATTCCAGGGGTTCCCCAGGCCCCACCTATTTGCCATGTTGCCCCCCTGTATCCCTGCTCGTGTATGGAGCACGACTCAGCACTTATTGGGTTGGGGAAGCCTGCAGTCAAACTCCAAATTGCCTTTGGGGAGTAACGACAAATTGGAGCTTTTGGCTTCCCAAATTTGGAAGCTTTCAGGTGCACAATGTGTGCAGACAAGGAGGGCAAGAATGCAACGGGCAATCTGTGTTTATGCCCATCAGGAACAAAAGAGGTTTGTCGTGTTGTATGAAGGCATCCTTAATGCCCATAACGTTCAGAACGGAAAGAGAGAATAAAAGTAAGAAATGCAATTTCATCGTTTTTTAAAAACTTGGCTTTGCACCCAGCATCCACTTGAGTTTGCACTAGCTGAAGGCTGTAGCAAGGGGATTGGTGGGGTTTGGTGTGGACTGGGCACCTCTGCCCCACTGGCGGTGCATGGGGGTGCCTGTGCCCTAACCTTTGGAGGCAAGAGAGCAATGCACAGGACATGTCAGCGACAGAACAGTTGTAAAAGCATGCATGTTGTAGGGGCTGCACAATAGGAGGCTGGCCCACGTGGTGCCACTCTCTTTCATGCCATCCTCTAAGCCAGTGGTTCTCAATTGGTGGTGCATGTACTGCTGGTGGGGCATGGTAAATCTAGGTAGGCTGAAGGATTTTCATAACAATTAATGAGATTTTGCTCTCCTTCCATTCCCACATCCACCTTCACCTACAGGTGACGCTCTTAAGAATTTGCCCCAATCTCTGTGATAAAGGCCATAGAGACATGAAGAAACACTAGAACATCACTGTGGAGGCGATTTTCTTCCCCTTCTCAGTTTCTCAAGGATGAGGGATTGGGGCTAAGGGCAGGGGTTTACCCACTATTTGGTACTGCCACCGCATCTTTAAAATAGCGAGTACAAGAAGGGGGACCTGCAATACTTGGGGGGAGGGAGCTCCACGTGCAGGAGGAGGAAGTAGCTGCAGGTGAGCCTTCTCCCCTTCTCCCCCACCCCCCATGGCACCAATGGTGAGGCCTGCGCGGCTCCCAGCTGCTGGGCCCACCAAGCCTTTTCCCTCCCCTCCCAGTGGCGGCAGCAAGGCCTGCGCGGCTGACAGCCGCTGGCCCACCAAGCCTTCTCCCTCTTCCCCTGGCACCCGCGGCAAGGCCTGAGCTTGGCCCGCCAAACCTTCTCCTTCCCCCCTCCCCCCCAGCAGCAGTGAGGCCTGAGCCGCTCACAGCCGCTGGCCCACCAAGCCTTCTCCTGCTCCCTCCTGCCACAGCAGCAGTGGTGAGACAGTTGCCAGGGCATTCTCTGTGCATGTGCAGGGAATGTTCTTTTACATTTGGGGGGATTTAAGTATCCCCCATATAATTTTTTTAACTTTTCAGATTTTTCTGCACACCTGAGGATTGCCCCAAGTGTGTAGGAAAATCTCTTTGTCCCCTAGGTGCCCCTAATGTGCGGATTTAGATATCCACTCACAAGGGGTGTCTTGCCTATTAGTATATAGACAAGTGGAGACCCGCAAGAAACTTGCGGGATGGTCATCCCATTCCTCACACCTTTGCTTCCTCCCCTCTACCCTTACCTATCTCACACTCCTTCTCCCTTCTGGGGGTGGAGCCATAGACTCAACCCTCCAAAGCAGCCATTTTATCCAGGGGAACTGATCTCTGTCACCCGGACAACAGTTGTAATGCTGGGTGATCTCCAGCCCTCACCCAGAGGCTGGCAATGGTAGTTCTCATGGAGGAAATGGCTGGTTTGGAGGGTGAAGTCTATGGCATTATACCGGTCTGAAGTTCCTCCCCTCCTCAAACCCCACCATCCCCAGGATCCACCCCTTAAATGTCCAGGAATTTCCCAATCCAGAGTTGGCAACCCTATTTCCTTCCCACCCAACAGCCAACTTAACCTTTATCTGCCTTTATCTGTCTTCAGCTTTTCGTCTCCACCCCCTCCCCCACAGCTTCTACCAACGAAAATTATAGTCTTTCTCCACAGTGGGGACCAAAGCAGCTTACATTATTCTCACCTCCTTTTTACATGCACAACAACCCTGTGAGGTTGGTTAGGCTGAAAGTATGTGACTGGTCCAAAATCACCCAGTCAGCTTCCACCGCAATATGGGGATCTGAACCTGGGTCTTGCAGACCCTACTCTGAGGCTCTAACTGCTGCACCACTGCTGGCTTTCATAGGGTGGCTGCTGAACAGCAGCAAGCAGCCAGGCCAAGTTGAGTCATGCAAATTAGGTGGTATCAAGTCACCCAGAGGGTGCTGCCTAGGGATGCCAGCCTCCAGGTGAGATCTGGGGATCCCCTGGAATTACTGCTCAGCTCCAGACTACTAAGATAACTTCCCCTGGAGAAAATGGATGCTTTGGAGGGTGGACTCTAGGGCATTGTACCCCACTGAGGTCCCTGTCCTCCCCAGGCTCCATCCCCAAATATCCAGGAGTTTCCAGACCTGGAGCTGGCAACCCCACTACCCCCATCCCCTGCCAGTGCCCGTGGGGGGACCTGGCAACCCTAGACTGCTGCCAGGCCTAGGGTTGGCAACCTCCAAGTGGGGCCTGCTGGAGGGTGAACTCCAGAGATCTGTGAACAACAGAGATCTGTCTCCCTGGAGAAAATGGCTGCTTTGGAGGGTGGATTCTGTGGCATGATACCCAGCTGAGGCCTCTCCCTTCCCCAAATCCTGCCCTCCTTGCACTCCACCCCAAAACCTCTAGGAATCCCCCAGCCTGGCCCCAAGGCTCCCTCCCTCTCTCCCCCCTCCCTCCCTCCAAGGCCGAAAGAGGCCTGGAAAGAAAGGACCCTTCCCCCCACCCTTTGACTGACAGAGCCAGTTAGAAGCCTCCCCCTCCCCCCCAACGTTCTAATCTCTCACCGTTGCTGCCTGGAGTTGGGTCCCTGCAGAGGCCATTTCAAAAGGTTTTGGGGGAATTCAACCGTCCCTGCAGGGATTTCCTCACTTTTGGGATTTTTCTACAAACCCAGGAAGTCTACTGACTATGCAGGAAAAGCTGTTGGGGGAGAGGGAAGCCCCTGTTGGAGGGAATAGGTATTCGCACAGAAAAAAAAAGTCTGGGAATTAGAATAAGGATTTTTCAGAGATTGCAGAGATGGCCAACCCAACCAAATATGGATTAAATTTTTAGGGGAAACCAGTGATGTGGGTTTTCTGAAAAAAATCTGAACTAGAATGTGATCTGATCTAGCATGCTTGTTTTGACCTGTTTAGTACTTAAGTTAAAAGTTTATGATACAAAATCAATAATAATAAGGATAAGGATAAACAATAAAATAGAAATGTAGAATAAAATGTAAGACTGAGTGCTGATTGTGAGGGGACGGAGACAGGGAGGTTATTATTAAGACTCAGTCAGCCGCTTGCAGATCCCACATGCCTGAAAGCAAAATTTAGCTACTTTACTTGTTATCTCTTGTTATCTCCAAACCATCTCCTCCTTAGTGCCCTATTTTATGGCAAACCACTTTCAGTCAGTTCCGAATATTCTTCAACTCCTAAGTCTAATGGCTTCCATCACTGTAGTACTGCCTTTGGCTAGATTACTTATGTGGCCCCTCCAGATATGGTTCGTAGGGATCGTAGGTTCCATCCCCCTTGGCATAAGTTTTTGATTCCCAGGCAGGTGGTTCGCCAGGTATTTGGTGGTCATCTCTTCCAAATTTGACCCAGGGTGTCCCCTTTGGAGTACCCCAGCATGATATTATACTCACCACTAATGCATCGCTTCTGGGTTGGGGAGCTCACTCTAAGGATTCCATGTTCAGGGGAACCTAGTCAGCAGAGAAGAGGTCAGATTAATTTCCTGGAACTCAGGGCAGTACTTAACTACCTTATCAGTTTCACAGATATCCTCTGAGACCATTCTATCTTGCTGCAAACGGACAACTCTGTTACTATGTTCTGTGTAAACAAGCAGGGTGGGACAGGGACCAAGGATCTTTGTAGAGAAGCGGCCCTAGTGTGCCTTGCACACGAAAGCTCATACCTTGAATAAACCTTTGTTGGTCTTAAAGGTGCCACCAGACTCTAAATTTGTTCTGTTGTTCATTGATTATCTTCTGTGCAGGCACACATACCAACATAAGAACATAAGAGAAGCCAATGTTGAATCAGGCCAGTGGCCCATCTAGTCCAACACTCTGTCACACAGTGGCCACAAATACCTGGGGCCATCAGGAGGTCCAGCAGTGGGGCCACTAGAAGCCCTCCCACTGCTTCCCCCCCCCCACAGCACCAAGAATAGAGTGCATCACCTGCCCCAGACTGAGAGTTCCCATCTATACCCTGTGGCTAATAGCCACTGATGGACTTCTGCTCCATATGTTTATCTAATTCCCTCTTGAAACTGTCCATGCTTGTAGCTGTCACCACCTCCTGAGACAGTGAATTCCATGTGTTAATCACTCTTTGGGTGAAGAAGTATTTCCTTTTATCTGTTCTAACCCGACTGCTCAGCAATTTCATTGAGTGCCCATGAGTTCTTGTATTGTGAGAAAGGGAGAAAAGTTCTTCTTTCTCAACTTGCTCTATCCCATGCATAATCTTATAAACCTCAATCATGTCACCCCTCAGCCGTTGTTTCTTCAAGCTAAAGAGCCCCAAGCGTTTTAACCTTTCTTCATAGGGAATGTGTTCCAACCCTTTTATCATTCTAGTTGCCCTTCTCTGCACTTTTTCCAATGCTATAATATCCTTTTTGAGGTGTGGCGACCAGAACTGTACACAGTATTCCAAATGAGGTCGCACCAATGATTTATCCAGGGGCGTTATGATACGGGCTGATTTGTACCCTCCTTCCTGTCCCCTGCCTGCTTTTCAGCAGCATAAGAGGTACTGAGGGTAGGGGTGCTGCCGTGTGGGAGCAGGTGGCCCGTGGGCAGGACAAGTTTGGCTTCCGTGTGCAGCGCCCCCTGGAGGCTTTTAGCTGTAGTTGCCTACCAAAGGGACGCCCGCTCATGTGCAGTCCCATGTGTGCCTGCACAGAAGATACTCGATGAACAGGTAAGGAAACCCTGTTTTCCTTGCGCTAATTTTGTGTCCCAGTTTTATGGCAGCAAATACTTGAACTGAAATGTTTGACGAGAGGGGGAAGTCAGGTATAGTTTAAATGTCATATGGAAACCAATTCAAATCTTTGCGTGGAAATTATTTTTATTGGCATAATACTTGTAAAAGATTAAAGAAAACATGATGACTACTTTGTTACGTTGTTTAAATTTAAAGGGGGGAACTCACGAAGGTACTGAAAACTTTTGAGCATGATTTCAGGATGCTCAGAGAATCGGTTGCCACCACAGACCCGGCTTCAAGGCCTGCGTTGATCTGCTGGTATCACCGGTTGCCAATTAGTCAAAGTGGGCTCTTGGGCAAGGTTTTCTGTTGGGTGGGTGGGTGAGAATTCTCTTTCTTATGGGCACTTGGTTTCCTGCATGTGAGATCGTAATAATACGAACCTATGAACACGTAGAGAACCTTTTTGTCTCAGTGAAGTTTTTGTTTACTTCTACTTCATCGTGAAGTAGTTGTGTGAAAATATGGAATGTCTCTCTGCCATCCACCCCGGGCCCCTCCACATATCCACCAAGAAAGAGATATAGTCCAAGTAATATTTTGCCTCTTTTCTGAGACCGCCTATATGTAACCCTTGTAATGTTCTCTGTAGTGTTCTGAGATGTGGTGTGCTATGCTGCCTGCTTGCCTTTCTGAGCATTTCCTACTTATTTTTGCTTCCACCAGAGCCTCTTGCTCTAAAAGCTTAACCAAAGAACAGGATGGCATAGTTATATTTGGTAGAATGACAGAACAGTCAGTGCATCCTTTTGTTAAAGTCCCTTAAATAAACATAGCCACAAAGTCTTATTTTCTCACTTGCCACTTAGGTTAATCCTGCTACGAAGAACACAGATTTCTCTCACTCTTTACCCTCTTGACTCCCCCACCACACTTCTATAATCAATCTCTCTCTCTCTCTCTCTCTCTCTCTCTCTCTCTCTCTCTCTCTCTCTCTCTCTCTCTCTCCTCTCTCTCTCTCTCTCTCTCTCTCTCTCTCTCTCTCTCTCTCTCTCTCTCTCTCTCTCTCTCTCTCTCTCTCTCTCCCTCTCCCTCTCCCTCCCCCTCTCTCTCTCTCTCTCTCTGGACCAGTCAACTCCACCTCCTCCAGTGCAGCTGCCACCCAGTCATAACTAGGGGTCTTTTGGGGCTGGCAAGCCCCGCCCCCAGCTCCCCGCACCAAAGTGGCCCGCGGGCGGCCTGAAGATGCCCGTCACCGGCCTTGCAGGCCCGTGCTGGAGCACTGCGGCCCGGGGGCAGCCTAAAGAGAGGCCCCAGGGGAAGGCATTGATGGCGGTAAGTGAGGGATCTGGGGGGGCTTGATGGGGGTGGGAGAGCCTTCCTCCCTCTCCCCATCTCTTTGCCCTCTTTCAGTCCTTCCTTTCCTTCTTTCCTTTTCTTTCTTTCCCTTTTCTTCCTTCTTTCCTTCTCTCTCTTTCTTCCCTTCCTCTCTTGCCCTTCTTTCCTTCTCTCCTTTTTCTCTTTCCCTCCTTTTGTTCTCTCCTTTTTCTCTTTCCCTCCTTTTGTTCTTTCCTTTTCCTCTTTCCCTCCTTCTTTCCTACTCTCTCTTTCTTTCCCTCCTTCTTCCCTTCTCTCTCTTTCTTTCCCTCCTTCCCTTCTCTTTCCCTCCTTTCATTCTCTCCTCCTTTCCCCCTTTTCTTCTTTCTTTCTTTCTTTCTTTCTTTCTTTCTCTCTTCTTATCCCTCTTTCCTTCCTTCTTTCCTTCTCTTTCTTTCCTTCTTCCTTCTTTCTTTCTCTCTACTCTCTCTCTCTCTTTCCTTCCCTCTTTCCTCCTGTGGTCTAACTCTTCACTCCCCCACCCCCAGGCTGGCTGGGGAAGGGAAGAGGAGGCTTTTGAAGATGCCTTCCCCCCTTTGCTTCCCCTTCTGAAATCATTTCCGGTGATGTCAGGGGGTGTGACATATGCTAATGAGCTATTATGCTAATAGCCCAGTAGCTCATTAGCATACCTTATGCTAATGAGCTCCTGCAGCTCTTTTTCTACAAAATGACCCCTGGTCATAACCAATGCTCCCTCTAAGCTATGGAGTCCTGTGAGCAAAAATTCCACTTTGTGAGCTACTGACATTCAAGCTCTGAGCGAGCAATTTGGCTACTGCATTCTCTGGAGCCATCCCTCCTGAGCTAAGACAAAAATGTGTGAGCTGGAGGCTAAAAAACTGTGAGCCAGCTCACACTAACTCAGCTTAGAGGGAACCCTGGTCATAACACACTTCACTAATCCATCCAGCGCTCCTCTTTCTGACTCAAGAGGCCTCCATTTTAACCCACAGCAACACACGTATAACCCCACACACACTTTATAACACAGAAATAAAACACACACAAAATATTTTTGTGCCTTCGGGGAGGGCGGGATATAAATCTAAATAAATAAATAAATAAATAAAATTTACACAGCAAAACATAACAAGTCTGTTTGTAACAACCGACAGAAATATCATCTCTCTTCTTATGTTTTACGTAACACCACAATAAAAGACTCTGATGTTGTCATCTACCCTCCTTTGTCTGCCCTGCTTGTTGTTTCTTACAAGTGCCTTTTCAAAACAAAGCTTACCCTTTCTTTTCTTTTTTTCTTGGCGAGTGTTTGTGTGTGTGTTTGCCTAGAAGTCGTGGTTGACTTCTGGTGACCCCTAGTGTGGCTTGGACATTTCAGAGAGGTGGCTTATTATTGCCTGCCTCTGCATCCCAAGACCTGGTATTCCTTGGAGGTCTCCCTTCCAAGTACTTGCCAGAGTTGGCCCTGCTTAGCTTCTGAGATCTGACAAGATCGGGCTGGCCTGGGCTATCCAGGCTACCCAAAGCTTACCTTTTCTTGAAAAGATTGGATTCTGGCAGCTTTTATTTATTTATTTATTTATTAGGAGATTTATACCCCGCCCTCCCTGCGAGGCAGGCTCAGGGCGGCTTCCAGTTGACATAAAATACATAAATAAAACATAGTTAAAATACAACAATTAAGCAATACATTACAAATACAAAATGTAAAATACAAATTACAAAATACAGAAGACAAAATACTGGCGGCGGTTAAAACCATTAAACCGATGTTTCAGCAGTATCTGGAGAAGCTGGTGTTCCTTGCTTGTCAACTCCGATGGCCGCTGCTCGATAATGAACACTAGGTGTTCCTGGTCTATGGCCGCTCAACGGCATCGTAGCATTACAGGCTGGGCACTCCAACGGTGGCAGGCCCTAATTGAATGCCTGGCGGAAGAGCTCCATCTTTCAGGCCCTGCGGAACTGAGAGAGGTCCCACAGGGCCCTGATCTCCTCCGGGGGCTCGTTCCACCAGGTAGGGGCCGCCACCGCTGACAGCCCATATCCACCTCCTGCAGTAAGGGAGCTTGCTACTCTGCCATGTGGGACTGCACTGAAGACATGACGATTAAGACAGTGTTGCACTTACCTGTAACTGTTGTTCATCTAGTGTCTTCATCGCAGGCACACATCTCTCCCTCCTTCCTCGCGGTGGGCAACTGTTCCTCCATCATGTGACCATTTGGGCAGGAAAGTTCCCGCTCTTGGCTCCGTCAAAGGGGAGTGGGGGGGTGCTCCTAGTTCTAGAAATTGCTAGAAGCCTGCAGTTCGATTCTCTGCATCTGGTCTGCGTGTGCACAGTCCCATGTGTGCCTTCACTGAAGACTTTGAATCTTACTTCAAGCCATTTGTGCAACTGGAGTCTGAATGCATAACTGCAGTATGGCTTTTTAGTGTTGGAGCCCTAAATCCCAGTCCTAATTGGAATAGTTAGACTTGAGTTCAGTTGCACCTTAGAGATCAATGTGAGCTTAATAAAGCTTAACAAACCACGTGCAAGCACCATAAGCAGGTTCTTCCATAAGGGTAGGGAGATATATTCCCGGAGCAGAGCAAGCTTTTAATTTGAAAATGGTTCCCCTCATCCTTTATGGCTCAACTGTTTGGATTAAAGCTATCTCCAATAACACTGATCAACCCTTAGCCCAATTTTTAAGGAAAATACTGGATACTCCTGCTACGTGCCAAACATTGTATCGTGGGCAGAATTTGGACAGATATTGTTGGAAGCCAGAGCGTGGCTTTATGCCTTTAAACTGAGATTAAAACAGCTGTGTGCTGGTTTGTTAGCCGCTCTAAATTGAGATACCCACAAATCAAATTGGATGAAAGCTCTGGATGAGAAACTGATGAAGGTTGGAATGCCGATTGATGATATTTTTGAGATGGGTAAAACCAGTGTATTTTCTCTTGAGCGAAAAGCATGTGCAAGAAACTGATTATAGTAGTCTGACCCTGATTGCCTGCAAAGTTTGCTCACCCCTATCTTTTGGTCTTTCTTTCCCCCCCTATATGTACTATCTTACCATCCCGTGTTAATGTAGAGCTTTTTTGTTTGCAAGACTGAATATTATTCCTGCAGTGGTTTTACAGGGGAGATATTTTAATAGGCCCTCTTCTGACAGAATCTGCCCTTGTGGCCCTAATAGGATAGTCACATCCTTCTGTGCCCTGCTTGAATGCAGGTTCTTCGAGAATATAAGGGATCACTAACCACCCCCCCTACACTATGGAAGCCCTGGCTGTTTTGCTCAGCAATGAGGATCCTGAGTTTACTCTGGCAACTACAAGATCTGCCTCAGCCCCTTTTAGGCCTTGCATAGAAAAAGAAGAAGCAAATATTCTCTGCTGCTCAAGGTCTGTGAGTCAGTGAGCTTCTAAGGTGGCTCAAGTGGTTAAGACACTGAACTGCAGGCTGTGGAAGGTCAGTAGTTCAGCAGTTTGAGACCCGAGAGTGCCGCATGATGGGGTGAGCTCCCGTCTCTTTTTCCAGCTCCTGCCAACCTAGCAGTTCGAAAGCAAGAAATTGCAAGTAGATAAATAGGTACCACTTCGTTGGGAAGGTAACAGTGTTCCGTGCGCCTTGGTGTTTAGTCATGCCGGCCACATGACCACGGAAATGTCTTCAGACAGCGCTGGCTCTTCGGCTTTGAAACAGAGATGAGCACCGCAACCCTAGAGTTGGATTCGACTGGCTTTCGAGCAAGGGAACCTTTACCTTACCTTACCTAAGGGTATAAAAAGAAGGGGATAAGCTTTCAAGATTTATTTATTAGGGACCTTTGTTATCATACCTGTTACAGAAAAATACCAGTTTAAACAAGCAAGGCACAAAGTCAGCAAACTAAGCAAACAATCCCCTAAATCTCCTGGGCTGGTCCAGGATCCATTGAGGTGATCCACCAAGGCTGCAAAGCCAGGAGCCGTTTGTCTGTTACCGGTGGTTTGCACCTGTGCCTCCCCCCAGGATTTAAATTCCTGCAACCAAAGGGGAAACAGCACTTAGAAACAGCGGGCAGCCATCTTCCCACAATTCCCTCCCTCTGGCCTTGGCTGGGCACTTCAGGCACCTGCAGTTAAAGCCCAGGGTTTGTTCTAAAGGAAAGGAAGCTTGTTGTGTCGGAAGTACGTCATTCATAGTGGTGAGATCTAAAAATGGCATTGTGGGAAATTTTCTCACTCTTTATTTTAAATAAATTTCCTTGAGACTTTCCCTCCTCACTCCCCACCCGTACCTTGTGAACACTGTGGTGGAATGCTCTGGGAATAGCGTTTTAGATGCACGAACACTGGTCTGAATTTAGCCACGGATCATTGCCCTCCCGGCTTCAGTTCCCCATTGGTGCAATGATAGGAACAGCAGTAAACTGCCAGAGAAGGTGGGGTAAAGAACCCAAGTTGGCTATAAATTTTAATGGGAGGAAAATATATCGGTCTGGCTTTGCAGAGATGGCATTATCATCCCTCCCGTCCGTCCACGGAGTCACCAAGGACACGCTCAAGAGCTGCATCGCTTTGTGTGTGTAACAAAAGTGAGGCACTGATATTGATGGCCTTCCCAGTGAAGCAGACTGCACTAACGTGATTCATGTTTCTGCATCTACCTTTTCCCAAACAACTAAATGAAGCATGATTAAGTGGCCAGAGAATGAGCTGCCTCCGGAGAAGCTTTCCAGTTGTAGCCAGGGTATAACGAAAGGGCTCGTCTTCCTCTAAGGAATTTCTCGCCTGAACTCTGTGTAAATCTGCCTTGAGTCCAAGTGAGAAAAGCAGACAATAAAATAAAAATAAACGTTAATGAAAAGAGTCTTGCTGAATGGCAGCCTTCATGCTCATGTTCCATGCAGATAGGTGTTTCAACCAGGTAAAAGCAATACTTAAGCTTACAAAACAGATGCGGCTGTCCCCTGCAAGGGAGGGGGTCTGCGACAGTTGGTCAGGCTGTGGGCACAGATGATGAAGTTGCAGAGGAACTGATCAAAAATGCTTTGGCAACTGAGTCAGGAAGGAGTTTCACTCCAGGCCAGATTGGCCCAGGCATCCTGGAGGTTTTTTGCAGGGGGGGTTACTGGGGGAGTAGCTGTGAATTTCCTGCATTGTGCGGGGGGTTGGACTAGATGACCCTGGTATCCCTTCCATCTCTGTGTTTCGTTATTTTTATGAGTCTCTGGCAGTGTGCTCAGAATCACCTCCCAAACCTCATATCCATTTTGTTACAATTGGGGGGAAAATATAGTTCAAAAACAGTTAGGAAAATTTCCGGGACTGTCTGATACCCAAGATCAAACCAATATCGAGAAGCACTGGGAACTGTTGGAAAGATATATGACAACGGGCTGCTCAGGTTGTGGGTAGGATCTCCCCCCCACACACATGCACACAGTCTCTGTTTGTGGTCAGTGTGGCAGAATAGCGTGGAACTGGAGGAGGAGGAGTCTGGAATGAGCAGGCCCCAGGCGGAGCCTTGATAATTGAGTCAGACTGCATAAAGAAGCACTTGGGGAGGGGGGAGAGGGGCTACAAGCGGAATTCTGGAAGGAAGCGGCAGCGTGGAGTTGCTTGCAATGTTCCCTCTAAGCTGTGGAGTCTTGTGAGCAAAAATTCTACTTTGAGAGCTACCAGCATTAAAGTTGTGAGCGGGCGATTGGGCTGCTGCATCAATTTGGAGCCATCCTTCCTGAGCGAAGGCAAAAATCTGTGAGCTGAAGGCTAAAAAACCGTGAGCTAGCTCACACTAACTCAGCTTCGGGGGAACACTGGTTGCTCGGTGTGGCTTTTCTTGCATCGATGCTGTACCCTGAAACTTTTCGATCACTGAATGAGGCTCGGTTGGAACACCAATGGGGCTCACCCGTTTGGGTGCCCTGCCGATAAAAACCAAGTACTGATCGGTGGCCCTATGGTGACCACTCAGGTTAGGTAAGAAACGATGAGGCTGCCCCGGTTCAGATGTTAAGATGCGCAAAACTGCAGGTGGTTTCCTCAGGCCTGGCCCAGGCGAAACCCGACTTTGAAGCAGTGCAGGAGTGCTTTGCCCTTCATCCCCAGCACCTGTCTTTTCAGAGCCCCTGGCTTGTGTGGAATAATCTCGTGACAAGCTCAGTGCAGAGCCAGACTCGGGACTCTGCAGGGGACTCTGCCACTCACTTCGGCGTGAGGTCGGCTTGGCTGGCACTCGTGGGCTTCCACTGCAAGGAAGTAGTCACTGCACTGAAAGTGGAGTGAGTGTCGGAGGGAGATTCCCCCCCCCAAGGCCTTTGCCCTTCCGCCCTTCGGCACCGCCCCTGGCAGGGGCAACTCGCTTTCTGCTGGGGGCAGCAAATCACTGTCGACTGCCTCCCTAAGGGGAAGCGCTTCCCCTGCAACCGGGGAGCTCCGGAGACGGGGAAGGGGGAGGCACAGTCTGAACGAGACCTCTCCGGCAGCCTCTGAAGACAGGCACTGGCCGCTTGGGAAGGCTCCTCTCCACTCCTCTCCTTAGTGCCGCTTTCCCCAGAGTGGCTCTTCTCTTTGCCGTGCCCCTTTTGCACTCTTCCTGCCCTCCTCCCCTCGCTGGTTACCATGGAGAATGCAAGGCTGGCTCCATTCAAGCAGCTCCCTGAATAGGTTTGGAGGGTGATGGATGGTGAGAGTCTCTGGTCCCCCCGCCTCCCTCCTCTCCCAAACGCCGCCCCCGCCTGGTTCTTGACATTTCACTCGCCGGAGAATGGCTGTCACGGAGAGGAGGCTGAAAGGGAGGCTGGCGGGGTCCCGCTGAGACGCTCTTTCAGCTTCGTGGAGGAGATCGGCAGCTGGGCGAGGAGGTCTTGGGGACTTAAGCCACAAAGCCGCGCTGGCAGGAGAGTCAGCCGAGGCATGGATGTTCACTTGGGCGCCTGTGCCGCCCAGTTCCCATCCGTAGTGCTCCAGAACACACCGGGGGAAGTACAGACCTCCCTCCCTTCCGTCCTCAGCAGGAGGTGATGCGCCTTGAAAGAACAGGTGAGCCATTCTGAGCCCGAGCAATGAAGCGGCATTTCTTATCGGAGTCGTCCTGTCCTTCTTTCTGGCTGCAGTGCTGAGGCTGTTCCGAAACAGCAACTATTCTTGTGAGTACCCAGAGTTTTCTATCACTTCCATTGGCTTAGTCTGCAGAAGGCCTCTGTCTTCTATGCGGGCTCTTACTGTTTTCCTTATTCCTACTGGGTGATTTAGGATTGTAGCCAGGTGATCACCAGCTCTTACTCTAGAGACGAGGTTCAGATTAAATTGCTTAGCACAAATCAAGAGCTCTCTGAAAACCTGAGGTACAGTTGTGACAGTTTTGTGGCGCTGCTGGGTAAATTCATAGCCCTGCACCTCGATGAGGAGTTACGTGGAGCTTGATGCTTGCTGGGATGGCAAAGGAAACCTGTTTGAGAGGTATGTGACTGGTAGTCATTCCCGTTGGGTATACCGATCTGTCTAAATGTTGCATTCTTATCCTGGCCTTTCCCCGCAGGAGCTCAGGGCAGCATATGTGAGTCCCTCCCTCTTTAACTTCACAACAGTCTGGCAGAGTAGGCGAGGGTGAGGACAGCTGGCCCAAGGCCATCCATTCTGGGGAGCTTCCTGGCCGAAAGGGAGACTTGACCCTGGATCTCTCTGGTCCTGGACTGAGAGTCTGATCATAACCTCACGCCAGTTCTCATGGCGAACATTTACCTCCTTTCTGCTTCTGCTGTCATTTGGGTGAGAATCTGTATTTTGGGGCAACGCAGACTCCGTTTCCTCGGAGGTGGGTAACCATTAGGTAAGGAAGTCTTCCGTTAACACCAAACATTTTCCCACCTGTCCCAAAGTTTTGATTCTCCCCAGCCTTTCAAGCCCTGTTTCACCTTGGATGTGTTCCCGTCGGTGCAAGTGGTCTCCACGCTTGCCGTCACAGGGCTGTGCCTGCTTCCCGAGGTTTACAGTAGGTTTGTGTGGCCAAAGATGGAGCTGACTTTTGTTTGGTGCTCCTGAGGGATTCTCCCCTTGTACCGTGCGTGTCTGCTGGGAAGGACGGTGTTCTGTCTTATGCTCAGCTGATCTGATGTAATGAACATATTGAGGTGACTGGGTAAATCTCCCTTCCCCACCTACGAATCACGCTGTGGTTGTTCAGCTTCTGTTTCCACCAGATTAGTCAGATGTGTTAGACATTAGACAGAATGACAGAGCAATCCAGGGGGAGACACCATTGTGCTGAGTTTAGGAAACTCTCTGGTGGGAAGCTGGAAGACTTAGGGCGCTAGGTCTGAAGTTTTATCTGTGGATTTGCAGTGGTCTCCACTGGTGTAGCTCTTTCTGCATGGAACAGGATGGACTTAAGTGCTTCAGTCTGCTCTGAGAACATCCGTCTCCCGGTGTCTCTCCTCTCTCTCTGCACGCACTTTCTGTACATGCCGTTTCACCATTTCCTATCATGTTAAGTCAGTTGGCTCTGTTTTATTTCTGATGATATCAGATTTCCCTTGGAAATCTTTTAGGGGGAAATGGCTTCGGATTCAAGGCCCACTTTTCTTTCTCACTCTTTCACTTTTAAAGAGAACAGAATCTGTTTTTACATCCCCTTCTTGGCTCCGATTTTCTGCTGGCAGTCGGAATTTCCCTCCCAACTAGCATTTGTAAAGTCGCCAGGGTTTCAGTATTTTGAACTGCTGCAATTACTTATTCTTTATGTAGAAGTTGTTCTGGCTGTCTTTAGGGATCATTCTGGTTCATAGGAAGTAGCATCCAGATGTTGGACTCCATGTATAAACTAGCACTGTTTTGACATTCCGTCTTCCAAGCCCTTCGGCCTATATTCTGGTCCTATTCTCTGCGTTGATTGGCGTTGGCACTTAACTGTGATTGACGTGCCTTGATGAATGCATAACTCCAGTGCTCTGTTGTCTCTGTGAAGTGGTGGAGTAGAAGCCTTTTTTTGCCTAATGAGTGTTCTACCAACAAAAACACGGATGTTCTTCTAATAAAAGCATATCCTTCATTCAGAATTTCATACATTTTCTAGTTTGCTTAATCTGTTTTGCTTGTTATATCTCCAGACCTCTCATCATCTTTGTTGTCCTCCTCTGGACACGTTCCAGCTTGGCTATATCCTTCTTAAATTGTGGTGCCCAAAACTGAACACAATACTCTAAGTGAGGAAGTGAGGTCTAACCAGAGTAGAATAAAGCGATAGCATCACTTTGTGTGGTCTGGACGTTATACTTCTGTTGATGCAGCCCAAAATGGCATTTACCTTTTTAGGTACCGCATCACACTGCTGACTCATGTTCTGTCAGTACTAAGACCCCTAGATCCTTTTTGTGTATACTACTGCCAAGACAAGTCTCCCCCATCCTATAATGATGCATTTGATTTTGCCTACCTAAATGCAGAACTTTACATTTATCCCCACTGAAATTCATTTTCTTTGTTTTAGCCCAGTTTTCCAGCCTGTCAAGATCATCCTGTATCCTGACTTTGTCTTCTACCGTATTTGCTACTCCTCCTGATTTAGTGTCATCTGCAAATTAAATAAGCCTTCCTTCTATTCCTTCATCCAAATCATTGATAAATATGTTGAACAAAACAGATCCCAGGACAGATCCTTGAGGCACTCCATTTGTCAGTCCCCTCCAAGAGGATGAGGATCCATTAACAAGCACACTTTGGGTGCCATCTGTCAACCAGTTACAACCCTCGGCCAGGAGGACGAGGTAGAGATTTAATAAATCAAATCAAGTCCAAGATAGCAGATCCCCTTGTTTCCCTCTCCACTTTCTGGAAAATGAAGTTGTCAGCAAGATGTCAGGAATTTATTGGACCTTTCATTTTTAGCAGAGTTGGACTTCCAACAGAAATCTAGGTAATTGAAATCTCCCATGACCACCGTGTTCCATCTCTTTGAGAACTTTGTAATCTGTTCTATGAGTGCCTTGTCCAAATCCTCTGCCTGGCTTGGTGGTCTATAGCAGACCCCCACCATGATATCGTATTATTTCTTACTTTTTTATTTTTACCCAGAGACTCTCAACTGGACTTTCATGCTCAGATTCACATATTTCCTCACAAGTATATACCTCCTTTACATATAATGAGACTCCTCTGCCCTTCCTTATTTGTCTGTCCCTTTTAAATAAGTTGTACCCCTCAATCCTAATATTCCAGTTGTGAGTGTCATCCCACCAAGTTTCAGTAATGCCAATTAGGTCGTAGTCCCCTTCCTGTATTAGGACTTCCAAGTTTCTCTTGTTTGTTTCCCATGCTCTGTGCATTAGTGTAGAGACATCAGAATCCATGTTTTATGCACCCTGAGGTTTTCATTTCTGTACTTACCTGTGAGTTAATGTTACCTAGGATACATACCACTCCCTGCAAAACGTCAGAGTTCTTGTCTCCTGTTATTGGCATCATACTAGGTTTTGCATTTTTGTCTCGCTCCCCCATAGAGTTTAGTTTAAAGCTCTCCTTATTAGATTTGCAAGGCTGTTTCCAAACACATTTTTCCCTACCCTCGTGAAGTGCAAACCATCTCCTGATAGAAGAGCTTCATTTCGAAAGCATAAGCCAGAGGTTCCCAAACTTATTTGGCCTACCACCCCATTTTCAGAAAAAAATTACTCAACGCCCCTCTG
Source organism: Gekko gecko (assembly GCA_029375565.1). Taxonomy (NCBI): domain Eukaryota; kingdom Metazoa; phylum Chordata; class Lepidosauria; order Squamata; family Gekkonidae; genus Gekko; species Gekko gecko. The sequence continues at coordinate 177,873,582 of JAPDNY010000007.1, read as the reverse complement.
GAAAACTACCTTCAAGAAGTGGACAAAGAGATACAGTTTGTGGATCAGCACCTGGATCGTTCCAGCCCACCTGGATCATTCCAGCGCCCCTGAGGGGGTGATATTGCCCACTTTGGGAACCAGTGGACTGTAAGCCATGGTCCAAAAATCCAAACCTTTTCTGATGACACCATCTACATAGCCAGTCATTTATTTGCAATATTCTTCTTTCTCCTCCTAAGCCACAGCCTTTGACAGGAAGAACGGACGAAAACACAACCTGCACTCCCAATTCCTTCACCTTTTTACCCAGAGCCACATAGTCTCTTTTAATATGTTTTGGGCTGTGCCGGAATGAGCAAGAAAGGATAATAATCGGTGGGCCTGATGAGCCTTCCTACGCTTTCCATCACATCCTGGATGCGTGCACCCAGTAGACAGCGTACCTCTCAAGACAACAAGTCCGGTCGACACGATTTAAGCTTCTACCTCTTCAATAGGGAATCCCTAATTACCAACACACGCCTTCTCCCATATTGAGGAGCTATATTGGTTCCTGGCTCTGGGATTCAGAGATTTAGTACCCCTGAATGTGGATGTTCCCCTCAGTTTCCATGGCTAGTAACCACTGATAGACCTCCCCTCCATGATTTTTTCTAATCCTCTATTGATGCTGTGTATTCCTGTGCCCATCACTACATCCTCTGGCAACGAATTCCACATTTTAATCACTCCCTGTGTAAAGAAATATTTCCTTTTGTCCGTCCTGAACCTACTGCCCATCAGCTTCATTGGATGCCCTCGAGTTCTAGTCTTTTGGGAGAGGGAGAAAAATCTCTCTTTGCCAACTCTCTTTACCCTATGCATCTTTTTATCAACCTCTATCATGTCCCCCCTTAGTCATCTCTTTTCTAAGCTGAAAAGACCCAGGCTCTTCAGCTTAAACCCCTAATCATCATGGGCACCCTTCTCTGTACTTTTTCCAGCTCTGCAATGTCCTTTTTGAGTTATGATTACCAAAACTGTACACACTATTCCAAATGGGGCTGCCCCATAGATCTATACAGGGGCATTATAATGTCGGCCACTTTATTTCCAATCCCTTTCCTAATAATCCCTAACACAGTTTGCCTTTTTTCACTCCTGCAGCACACGGGGTCGACGCTTTCATTGAGCTATCCACTATGACACCGAGATCTTTTCCCCTCTCAGTCTCAACAAGTTCAGACCCCCATTAGCCTATACATGAAGTGGGGATTTTTTGTCCCGGTGTGCATCACCGGCATTCAATTTCATTTGCCACGTATTGTCGCCCACTCACCCGGTTTGTGATCCTCTCGGAGCTCTTCACAGTCAGCCTTGGTTTTCACCATCCTGAATAATTTTGTGTCCTCCGCAACCCTGGCCACTGCACCACTCACCTCTAATTCCACATCATTTATGAAAATGGTACTGGTCCCAGTACCGGTCTTTGTGGGACCCCACTGCTTACTTCCCTCCATTGTGAGAACCGTCCATTGAGTCCTACTCTTTGCTTCTCATCATTTAACCACTTTTTAGTCCATAAGAGAACCCATTCTTTTATCCCATCACTGCTAAGTTTACTCAGGAGTTTTTGGTGAGTAATCTTGTCAAAAGCTTTTTGAAAGTCCGGGCATATAATGTCTACTGAGTCACTGTTGTCTACATGCTTGTTCACTTTCTTAAAGAACTCCAAAAGGGTGGTGAGGCAGGACTTCCCATTGCAGAAGCCACGCTGATTTCCCCTCAGTAGGATTTCTTCCTCCATGTGCCTAACAATTCTGTCTTTGATTATGGTTTCTACTAATTTGCCTGGGAAAGACATTAGGCTGACTGGCCTCTAATTTCCTGGCTCCCCTCTGGATCCCTTTTTAAAAATTGGTGTAACATTTGCTACTCTCCAGTCTCCTGGTCCAGCAGCTGAATTTAGTGACAGGTTGCATATAAAGGTTAGTAGATCAGCTATCTCCTGTTGGAGTTTCCTAAGAACCAGGCCCATAGCCAGGATTTTTTTTTTAATTCCAGGGGCCTTTAAATGAGTTGGGGCATCCCCACCCCACCCCACCCCCGAGGGCAGCCTCCTCTGTGGAGGGGGTTGCTGCAGATTCACAGGAGCCAGAAGGGATTCCAACCCACCCCCACGGGTCTCCTGGAACCAGAAACCCCAGGCAGGAGTCTGGTGGCCCATCCAGATCAGGGAGCGCTAGTTAGGGCAGGCTGACTGAGATGCCTGCAGCATGGAGGCCCCACCCCATCTCCCTCTGCACCCCCCTCCCCATGAAGCTGCACAAAGGAGGAAACCTTATGTGTGTAGGGGAGCTCCTCCTGCCGCCCTCTGCACCCGCTCATGAAGCTTTCTTGTTCACCTTCGCCACAGGCCAAAGGAGCCCCACCCTACCCCGCAGTCCCTGCATGCACCTCGCCTCTCTGCCAGGTGCAGCCTGCCTTCCTCGGAAGTGCCCCTCTTCGGGAGTAGGGCTGGGCTTGGTGGCTTCCTCTTCCTTCTGCCAGTCCACCTCTTCTTCTGGCCTGCCGCCGTGGCTGCACCTGGTCAGGGCTTGGCAGTTTGAGACCCCCCCCAACATCTCTTGCTGCTCTGGCTGGAATATGCTTGCTTGGGGAAGGGGTGGTGGCAGCAGCGGGGGTCCTCTGGGTGGCCCAGAGAGTCATGGGGGGGCAGGTCCTGGGAGGCCCCACCATAGCTATGGGCCTGCTAAGCATTCTTGGGTGTATCCCATCAGGACCTGGAGACTTACTGGTTTTTAATTTTCCCAATAGGCCTATAACTTCATTTCTGGTCACCTCGATTTGGCCGAGTTCTTCAGACTCCCTTCCTGAAAGTAGTGGCGGTGGCATGGGTACATGTTCAAAGGTCTGTTTGATGCCTTGAGTCAGTGGCACAGTTTATTTGATCCAGGAAATCTCCAACTCACTTCACTAGATACTGTATATTAGTTTGAAATGCACCATTTTGACAAGCGGGGAGAGGTAAGTTTCCCTTCCACTGTTGCTGCTTCCATCGCCACCATGTAGGGCAAAGACGTTGTTCATAGCCATGTTGGTCATAGTAAAGGTAAAGGTTCCCTTGCTCGAAAGCCAGTCGAATCCGACTCTAAGGTTGCGGTGCTCATCTTCATTTCAAAGCCAAAGAGCCAGCGCTGTCTGAAGATGTTTCCATGGTCATGTGGCCGGCATAACTAAACACCAAGGCGCACAGAACACTGTTACCTTCCCACTGAAGTAGTACCTATTTATCTACTTGCAATTCCTTGCTTTCGAACTGCTAGGTTGGCAGGAGCTGAAACTAGAGACGGGAGCTCACCCCGTCATGTGGTACTCGGGTCTCGAACTGCTGAACTACTGACCTTCCACAGCCTGCAGTTCAGCATCTTAACCACTTGAGCCACCTTATGTTGGTCATAAAAGGTCATAAAAGGACCTACCAAAATGACATAGAACAATATGCAAGCTTTAAAGTTCAACAGGACTCTTAATCAGGCTGGATGTCAAAAAAAACTAAAAGGGGGTTTGAGTAGGCATAATTGTGATGAGAATGAGAGGAGGTTTGTGCATCAGGGAAAACGATTTCAACTCCTCAACTCCTCATGCTTCTTGGGATTTTTCTGAAATTTGGTGAGATTACATCCCTCTCTGTGTCAGGTTTCAAGACTGATAGGAGAAGTCATTTTGCTTTTATGAGAAATAGAATTTCTGAGTGGTGTTAAGAGAGAGTGCTGGACCACATATATCTGGCAGCTGTCTCATAACTCAGTGGCTGCATTCAGAGGTCATTAAGCTCAGCCTGTTTGCAGTAAGAATGAGCGGAAGTCTTCAGGCTGGCCCTCTCCTCTCCTTTTAGGGTTGCCAGCGGGGGATCCCCTGTTCTTGCAGGCTCTTGCCCACTGTGGCCAACTGGCTGGTGGGGGGAAGCCCTGCCCCAACAGCCACCACCTGGCACGGCGTCTCCAGCATGATGACATCATGTGGAAGTGATGTCATCATGCTGGGGACACTCTGGTATTTTGGGCAAAACTCTATGGTAACCAGTGTGGTGACATCAGTTCCACGTGATGTCATCACATCAGGGATGTCGCCCCTCCACTCCCAGGAAGCTCCCTTCCCACCCCGCCGGCGAGAGAATAGGACCTGGCAACTCCCTTCCCTTCCCTTCCCTTCCCTTCCCTTCCCTTCCCTTCCCTTCCCTTCCCTTCCCTTCCCTTCCCTTCCCTGCCCTGCCCTGCCCTGCCCTGCCCTGCCCTGCCCTGCCCTGCCCTGCCCTGCCCTTCCCTTCCCTGCCCTTCCCTGCCCTTCCCTGCCCTTCCCTGCCTTGCCTTGCCTTGCCTTGCCTTGCCTTGCCTTGTGCACAGAACTAAAATTGCAAGCTAGGAAGTTTCCAGTAAACTACAGTTTCCTCTAATGGCTGAATTGGGCACTTCAACAAATATGTTTGATGAAACATATCAAGACTAAATTTAATCACTCCTGATCGTGCATGTTTTGAACAGTTTAGATTAAAAAAAAATAAGGAAAGGTCAGTGATATAAAAATATACAAATTGCAGTATTTAAACGAAACACTGGACTGTTCTATGGACCATTAGAATATAGAGTTACATACAGCAAGGCTCAGGTAGGTAGTCGTGTTGATCTGAAGCAGCAGAGCAAAGTTTGAGTCCGGCAGCCCCTGTAAGACCGACAAAGTTTTATTCTGGGCATAAAGCTTCTGTGTTCAGGCACACTTCTTCAGATACAATGGAATGGAAGTTACCAGTCCATACCATACATATAGGTAGAGGGTGAGCAGTAAATTAGCATACAGCACGATGAAGATGTTTAACAGATTCAAGGACCAAACAGGAATATTCTTATTATTTGCTGTATCATTATGCTGTATGTTAATTTGTTGCCCTCCCTCTACCTATATGTATGGACTGGTAACTTCCATTCCAGTATATCTGCAGAAGTGGTGCCTGCACTTGAAAGTTTATAACTTGAATAAAACTGTGTTGGTATTAAAGTCGCTGCTGGACTCGAATTTCGTTATACAGCAGGGCTGTCATCAAATGAAGGTTATTCTCCATATGGTATGTAAGTTTTTTCCACTAAAAATATAAGTCCATCAGATCAGTTCTGCTAAAGGGTGAACCTGAGAGGAACCCTGCTGGATCGGGCCAAGGATTTATCCCCTCCGACATCCCATTTTCCAGAGTGGCTGCCGTGGGAGGCAGCAGCTCCAGAGCCACTCGGCGGTCCCATCCATCGCGTCAGGACTCAGAGAGGTGTTTCCTGTAAGCCGTTTCCGCTGTCCTGGAGGCTCATGGCTGTTGATAGAATCTGTTCATCCTGAATATTAACCCTTCTTGAAGTCTGTATCTTGTGGCCATAACTGCGTCACCTCCCAGTGGATTCCAAAGATGTAGTGTAAATTGTGAAAAATACCTTTGTCTTTTTTGAACCGACTGCTGATCCGTTTCATTGAGTGATTGCAAGTATTATGAGAAAAGCTCTTCTTTTTCCATAATACGTATAATTTACAAATCTTTTATCTTGTACCTAGTTTAATAACCCTTGTCATGTATTTTTTGGCAAATGAAAGAGCACCCTAACCCCAGCCTGTAACTTGTCTTAGTAGGGGAGGTAACTCCATGGTCATCTTTTCTGTGCCTTTTCTAATGCTCCGTTGCCCTTTTTGAGATGGAACAACCAGAACAGCACATAGGTAAAGGTAAAGGTTTCCCTTGCTTGAAAGCCAGTCGAATCCGACTCTAGGGATGTGGTGCTCATCTCCGTTTCCAAGCCGACGAGCCAGCACTGTCCAAAGACATTTCCATGGTCATGTGACCAGCATGATGACTAGTATTCTCTAAATGCTGAAGTACTTGAGATTTATATAAAGATATTAGGATATTTTCAACCCCTTTCCTAATAGTAATCCTTAATAATAATTAATTTGCCTTTTCCTTTCCCATCACACACTCATTCGATGTTAGCATTGAGCTGACTACCATAGCCTCAAAATTTGTTTCTTGGATAGTCACAACCAGTTTAGACCCCGTCACTTTTTCCATTATGTTGAAAACGAAGCTGGTAATTGCTGATAGATAGCAAATGAGTAGAAGCCAAATCGAGTACCATGATAATGTGATTTTTGTGTATGTGTGTGTAAAATTTTACCATTTAAAGGGGCACAGAATAAAAAGGGACAAAAGGGAAAGTGAGAAGCATAAAACATCACTTATTAAACACATTTTCAGGACGTCACGTAATATAAGAATGTAAAACATAAAAAATAACATGACAAGTCAAAATATGGTAAGATAATCAATACTTCATCATGCTATATTTCCAAATATATTTCCATTATGTCCTATCTATGGGGCTAGGTAGAAAAGCATACCGGCAAGGAACATAAGGGAAGAAAAGAATTTAAAAAATATATTTTTCTTATCTTTATACAAGGTTTATACTATCATATAATAACTAGTAAACATGTAACTGTAAAGATTAATTAATATAAGTACAAGAATATAATTATCACGACAGTGTGATTTAAGAGCGCAGAGAGCCCTCCAATGTGATCTTTTTCCTGCAGATGAAACATCCCTCTCTTGTGGGACTAAACTGGTGTTTCCCAAGAGTAACCAAGATGACAGGTATTGGGGAAAACAATCCAAATCCAGCAGAGCTCCTCAATGTCTTTTTAGCAGAATCAACAAACTGTCACAAAATAATGAGTGAGCTAGCTTTTATGTTCCCAGAACTCTTTACAAGTTGGATGTTCAGTGTGAATTTCTTTTTTTGCAGTGGTATGTGCGTGTGTGTGGGGGGGAGTAAAAACGGTTCAGGGCACGATGTTAATCTCCAGTTGTGCAGATAAAAGAAGCCCCCACATTTCCCTTCTGCCTTCCAAGGGAACTGGAGGTTCTGATGAGCGCTGGCGAGGAATCTGATTAACTGCCAGCTTTTCTATTCTGGAGTGGGGGTGGGGGGGGGCTTTTCTCACATCTCTGTCTTCATAGCCTTTGGTGCTGTTTAAAATGCGGTTTGCATTCAGCACCATCTAATCAAATTAAGTCTGTCACACTGTCTGTACTATGTTTTAAATGCTGCCAATTGCAGACTTGGTCCAAAAACTTCTCTTCCTGCTTCATTTTGAAGAAGAAGAAGAAGAGGAGGAGGAGGAGGAGTTTGTTTTATACCCTGCTCTTCACTAACTCTATGGAGTTCACTAAGGAGCTGCGGTGGCTCAAGTGGTTAAGACACTGAACTGCAGGCTGTGGAAGGTCAGTAGTTCAGCAGTTTGAGACCCAAGAGTGCCGTATGACGGAGTGAGCTCCCGTCTCTAGTTCCAGCTCCTGCCAACCTAGCAGTTCGAAAGCAAGAAATTGCAAGTAGATAAATAGGTACCACTTTGGTGGGAAGGTAACAGCGTTCCGTGCACCTTGGTGTTCAGTCATGCCGGCCACATGACCACAGAAACGTCTTCAGACAGCACTGGCTCTTCGGCTTTGAAACAGAGATGAGCACTGCATCCCTGAAGTCGGATTCGACTGGCTTTCGAGCAAGGGAATCTTTACCTTCACTAACTGAAGGAGTCTCAGAGCAGCTTCCAATCACGTTCCCTTCCCCTCCCCACAACAGACACCCTGTGGGGTAGGCGGGGCTGAGAGAGTTTTGAGAGAACTGTGACTGGCCCGAGGTCAGACAGATGGCTGCATGTGAAGGAGGAGTGGGGAATCAGACCTCCCGGTTCTCCAGATTAGAGTCTGCTGCTCTTAACCACGACGCAACACTGAACATGGTTTCTGTATGTACGGCAAAGAGTTCTGTGAAACTTGGCTTCTGTTTCTGTATGTACGGCAAAGAGTTCTGTGAAACTTGGTTGTTCCTAATAATTGTATCCTAATAATTGTGCAACTGTTGTGCTGGGATTTTATTCTAAGTGGACCGACATGGCTGCTTATACATTTTGACAGATCGCTAAGATCTTCATTGGGCCATCTCAGAAGTTCTGCCCACAGCCCCCCGGTGCTGGACTGACCAAGAGCTTTTGTGCTGATATTCTGATGTTCTTGTCTATCCTTTCCTTTCTGAAAGCTAATACTCCAATTCACGTCCCCTGGTTTGGCTTGGCTTGGCTTTGGCCTTCTGGCCACGACCTGTAGTGCTTAGCATCTCTGTAGTTCTGTAGAACTTCACGGACTCTGAATTCTCCTTCTGCACTGGGTTTTTGCCTCCTCGGCATGGCTTTGCCTGTTGTTGCCTGGCTTTGGAGCATTGCATCAAAATAAGCAACAGTGAGACTAAATATCGTAGAGGAAGCGTGTCAGGATGCAGGCTTAATTCCTTTGAAGAAAATGCCACCCCTGTAGCCTCCATTCTCTGAGTCAGTATTTGATGTCAGTTTATCACGGAGCCTGAAAGGATCAGGGCTAGCGTGGGAGGGAGTTATGTTTCGGTGCAAGATGAAGTCTGCCTCTGGCTAATTGGATGCAGTTGAGAAGCCTGCACTAAGAGTAGAGCTGCTGGGGGGATTTCAAGTTTGTCGCTGTGGCAGTCGTGGCCCTTTAGTCTTGTTCCAAAGAAGCGGTGCTAGTCTTCCTCCTGTCAGAATCCGGTTATCACAGGCAGACTGTTTCTGTCAACGCTCCATGCCAGCTTGGGCATTATAAATATAACAAATGGGACCCGTGATACTCGCGGGGGGGGGCATATTCCCCACAGCTCCCGGCCTGCAGAAGCAGGAGGAGGAAGCAGCAGCAGGTGAGTTCAGCAGGCGGGCCCACAAGGCCCGCCAAGCCTTCTCCCTCCCCCGGCACCGGCAGCAAGGCCCAAGTGGCTCACAGCTGCTGGCCCACCAAGCCTTCTCCTGCCCCCCCAATGACAGCAGTGAGGCCTGAGTGGCCCATAGCCGCCGGCCCACCAGGCCTTCTCCCGCACCCCCCTCCCCCACGGCAGCAAGGCCTGAGTGGCCCACAGCCACCGGACTGCCAATCCTTCTTCAACCCCCTTTCCCAGCGCTGCCAGCCACGTGACAGTTGTCAGGGTGTTCTCTGTGCATGTGCAGGGAATGCTTTTTTACTTTTGGGGGGATTTAAGTATCCCCTGTATAGTTTTTTAAACTTTTCAGATTTTTCTGCACTCCTGGGGATTGCCCCAAGTGTGCAGGAAAATCTCTTTGCCCCCCAAGTGCCCCCGATGTGTGGATTTAGATATCTGCACAGAGGGGGTATCTTGGCTATTAGTATATAGATTTACAGTTTTAGAAAAGACGAAGGCATAAGGCAGGAAGATTTGGAAGGGAGGTTAACATAATGCAGCCGGAAATTTACTTCCTGCCTGACCACTATTTATTTATTTCTTCTTCATTTTTATCCTTGTGTTCCTCACGTAGGGTTTGGGGCAGTGCACATGATTCTCCACTCCTCCATTTTATTCTCACAACAGCCTTGTGAGGTAGATTAGGCTGAGAGAGTGAGTGGCCCGTGGTCAGCTAATGAACTTCATGGCAGTGTGAGGAAGGATTCAGACCTGGATCTTGCAAGCCCTAGTGAGCAATGTTCCATCTAAGCTGTGGAGTCTTGTGAGCAAAAATTCTACTTTGTGAGCTACTGGCATTAAAGTTGTGAGCAAGAGATTTGGCAACTATATAAATTAGTTTGTTCTGGAGACATCCTTCCTGAGCTGAGACAAAAATGTGTGAGCCAGAGGCTAAAAAACTGTGAGCTAGCTCACACTAACTCAGCTTAGAGGGAAGACTGCTAGTGAGACTCTGTAACCCAGGGTACCTCAACATAGTGCCTGTGGGGGCCATGGTGCACACAGAAACTTTTCTTGGGACCTGACAGGTGTTTTTAGAAAGTAGACGGGACCAAGTGGTATTTTTGCCCAGCAGGGCTTCCAGTTGGCCACTGGAGATCTGATTGGCTGTGCAGATTTATAAAAACATGGTTTGGGCAGCAGCTGCCATCCCAACACAACAGTCTTCAGTGTATGACTGAAGATACACTGTGTGCATGCAAGAAAATATTTTTAAACAATAATGTAATTTCCTGCATTGTGCAGGGGGTTGGACTAGATGACCCTTCCAGCTCTATGATTCTGGGTGCATTTTAAAGGCTGCCAATTAAGCAGAGCTTGTGCATATATCCACTGGCGACCAGAAGGACTGAATTGGGATTTAAGGTTCTACATAGAGTTGCACTCCCCGTGAAGAAGTAATTTTGCAGCTTGCATGTGCTCTTAGACGTGGACCTACTGTTGAAAAAGTAGGTGGTGACCGTGACCAGAAATGCCTTACACCAGTTTCAGCTGGTTAGCCAGATGTGGCCTTTCCTGGGCGGGAAAGGTCTGGCTACTGTGGTGCATGCCCTGGTGTTACCCAAAGGGCTGTCTCCTTTTAAGGGGGCAATCAGTGAAGGAGACAGGTTTGTGAGAGGAGGGTAACTAGCACAATCTCCACCAACTTTTACAGGGATTTTTCTCTTAGAGAAACTCTCAGAAATAAACCAGGCTGTGGCTTAACCAAGAAAGGTTCTTTTTATTGAAAGAGGAAAACACTAATAAACTGCACATATACAGAAGTAAAAGCATGTGGTAAAAACATACACACAAGCTACTAGAAACACAGGAATGAGCAGGAATATAGAGAGTGGTTTTCGGGGAAATTATAGTTACCCCTGCACAAGAGGAGAGGTCCATGGAGAAGAGGCTGTGAAATGAACCAGCGCCTCACTTGGTGAAGATGGAAGGGGACCTAAAAGAGTTTGGGGGTGAGTTGTCATTAGGTGCCCAAGACACACACACACTGCACGGGGCCAAGCATGTCCAGTTATAGGGCAAACTGGTACCTGAGTGTATGGTGATGTGACTGCCCCCTAAATCAATAGGTAGAGGTGAAACAATGTGTTGGGGGAAAACTGAACAGCGTTCCCAGGACTAGACAGAGACCGAGGAAACGTGTGATATTTTGCATGAATGTAGCTAATGGTTGCTTGATGACCCTCTGTTATTGGAAGGGGAAGCTGCCAGGTGGTTTCATAATTATGGTAAACAAGTCAGGAAGGGTCAGGCCAGGCGGGCAAATGGTTAGTTTAAGTTGAAACAATATCTTTTCCTGGACACCTATTATTGCCATGGTACATGGTTTCAAGGTGGGGACGGGGGTTGTTAGCGGACAAACCCATGACTTTACACTTTCCATAATCATTATACATTACTTGTATTTTTAATCTCTTTAATGTTGTAAATCTCCCAGAGACTGTTTGCAGGGTGAGCAATTCATAAGTTTAATAAAATAAATAATCACTGCCCAGACATGTCTCTGGCCTGTTAAATAAACAAAATATTGCAAGAGTGCTAATGTTTTAAGCATGCTTTGTGTTTGTGTCCTTTATAAAGTTTATAAGGCCCATTGTGGAAATAAATACAATGAGCTCTAGAAAGAGGCTCTGGGAGAGTGCCAAGGCCTTGGGCACTCAGCATCAATGTGCTGTGGCGACCTCAGCAGGGTATAATGACACAGAGTCCGCCATTTTCTCCAGAGGAACTGATCTCTGCTACCTGAAGAGCAGTTGTAATTTTGAGTGATCTCCAGCCATCACCTGGAGATTGGCAACAATTTTTATCCATGAGGGAATGGCTGGTTTGGAGGCTGGAGTCTATGGCATTATACCTGTCGGAGGTCCCACACCTCCTCAAACCTAACCCTCTCCAGGCTCCACCCCCCCCCCAAAATCTCCATGAATTTCCGAACCTGGAGTTGGCAACCCTATCTTCTTCCTAACTGAGCATCATCCTGCCATTATCTGCCCCTCTGATTTCAGCTTTGCATCTCCTCCCCCTGAAGATCAGTTTTAATTCTGAGTGATTTGCACCCCTCTCCTGAGATTGGGAACAGTGGTTCCCCAGAAGGGAATGGCTCCCTTCTCCAATCTTTGGGGGATCCCTGGAAAGTTGGCAACCCAAGGGTCTGGTCTTTCCTTGCCTCCTTGTGCTACCCCTCCCTTTGTTATTGTGCAGAGCAGGGGAGACTATGTGGTAAGAGCACAACACAGATTATTAGCCCAAATAAAAGAATTTATCTAACTATTTACACGCACACAGACACTGTAGGGGTAAGCACACACTATGAACCAACAGGGCATAAATCCACAAGGATGAAACGCCATCCTCGTTTCCTACACACCATCCTCTGGCTCTCTGCTCTAGCCTCTCTCTCTCTGGCCCAAGAGAGCAGGGAAACTTCCATTCATTCCCCAGTCCAGCCAACTGTGGAGTGGCTGAATTTCTGCTGCCTCCCAGGGTTCCCCCACGTCTCTGGCTTGTGGCCTGGACAACCTGATCAGCACAGGCAGCAGGAGCCTTTCCTAACCTCCAGTAGGACGGAGACGGCCTCCTCCCTGGATGGGCTGCAGTCTATATTGATGCTGTCCCACACATTGGGGCAGTCCCTGTTTTCCCGCCCTTTTCTGCCTTGGGGCAGCTGGGAACTGTAGTCCAGCAGATGAGGAAGCCCCATTCAACGCAGTGAGTGATACCCCTACAGGCCCCTCTCTGGAACTACAGCTCAATCAAACCTTATGGCGGAACATTTTAAACAAACAACCACAGACAGCAGCCATCTTACAAACACAGGTAACTGCCATTTTGTTACACCTACCAACAGCCACTGAGGGAAAAGTTACTCCCACACAGGACGCAAGCAGTAGAAGTGTCTGCGTCAAGAGAGAAAGCCATTTGCTAGGAATTCTTTTTTTTTTTTTTTGGTAAATACAATTTATTATTGGATATAACACATGATCATACATTTTAAACCTACCTACATATCCATTTTTCTAATTTCCCTTCTCCCCCCCCAAACAAGGCTTCCCGCACTGCTCCAACCCCATTAATGTCTCTCTTGTTCTGTTACAATTAGTTCTAAACTTATTTTCTCTTACAAACGGTAACAATTCAATAATCTAATTCTATTTCATTTTCTTCTTAATAACTATCAAAGCAAATCAAACCACGTTTAATGTCCCAATTTTTCAACAAGTATTTTTGAAAGTCTTTCCAGTCTTCAAAGAAAGTTTCCATTTGCTAGGAATTCTAACAGGGCAGGGTGGCTGAAGGGGGAGTGGACAGGGAAGAGGAGCAGACCCAGCACCTGGCCAATGGCACACGAGTACTCTTGAGTGGCGGCTGATGGGCCAATGTCTGAGGGAGGGCATTGCACAGCCAATGGGAGTGTATGGAATGTTGCCACATTAAAACAGCATTATTATTTAGAGAGCTATCTCCACTACCTGGCATTGCATTTTATGACACACACATGGGCCCGGCCCAACAAGGTCTCATTTATGTCAGATCCGGCCCTCGTAACCAATGAGTTCGACACCCCTGCACTATGTTGCCAAGAATATTGACAATATTGTCAAGATTTAAATGTAAATAATTTTGGAAGTAATTCATATGCCACAGTGTGTTTAATGATAATACATTATTAAAGAGTTCAGTGTTTTTAGTGTTATGAAGTCTAGCTGGCAGGCCTACCGACCGTGACTCTGTGGGAGTCCAAATAGTAGACCGACTTTTGTTTACTACAGAATTTGTTTTGTGCCTTCAACTTTTATTTTTTTCCCCCTACCTCCCAGAAATTAAAGACACATGTTGCCGTGGGAGCATGAGGTGCAAGGATTTGCAACTCTTTTTCAAGCACTGGGGATACTTTGCACTTTTCTTATAAAAAGGAAGATATTTAGACTTTTAAATTCCATCATTAATCCTAATAATACAATTTTATATGCTAAATTCTATATAATGCATTTCATGCTTGCTAAATCAGTAAAAGAAGTTTCAGTTTGATAGGAAAGTGAGTTCTGCATGTGTTTCAGATTGTCCCAAAATGTCCGTTCTTTTCTGGGGGGGGGGGAACCCTCCCCCCCCATGGCTTCACATATCTCAGCATTTTTCACCTCTGTGGTGAGGCCATGCATACCTACTCCCAGTCTCTTGCTCTTGTGCTGCCTTTGGCATTATGGCTGGGCATAGTCCTGATGGATACAATCCCAGGCATGCTCTGAAACTTCTTTGTAGAACCTCACAGTAACCCAAGTGAAGGTCAAGGAAGGTGTGCAGACAGTAGGTGGGGCTCGTGAGTGAGGAAGCACACAGTCCATTTCATTCCAAGATCCTTTAATCCTGCTCTGTCGTCAGCCTTCAGTAAGAGCCAGCATGGTGGCATAGTAGTTACAGAGTGATAGTCTATGTCAGGAGACTTGAGTTCAAATCCCTGCTCTCCGTGAAACTTACCAGATGGCTTTGAGCCCGTCATGCTAAGTCAGCTTTGTCTACCCCACAGTAAATCCAAACAACAAGGGAAGGACTAGTGTCACAGAACTCCCAAATATATAGATTCCACTAGTAGAAAACACTATTAAAGATTGCCAAAACACTGTATTAAACAATTATAAAGTTGGTGGTGTCACAACAACAACATTAATGCATACTGTAACTATAATAAGGCATAGGATACAATTTCCTCCTTTGAAGACAAGACATAAAGTCCATGTGGTCAGTGTAACTTGATAGGAGGAGTCCACGTAGTCAAAACATTTCCCACACAGCCTTTGCAAAGACGCCCATTCTAGATACTTGGAAGAGGCGTTTCCTTTGACTTCTTCAGTTTGCCGGCTGTGTAAGTGGAACCTGATTTCAGCAATTTCAACAGACCCCAAGGTTCATAGTGTAAGAAGTGAGGCCCACACGGCCTTCTGTTGGCATAAGGAATGGGATTGTTCCGAAGGAGGCAGGTTAGGAGTGCTGATAGAGGACTGCTTCTCCTCTTCTTGGTAGCTTTTGTGTTGTGTTGTTCTACCCATTTCCTGTTATGGGCTGCCTGATGAAGGGTTTTCCTAAGGCATGCTGTTTCCGGCTGGTCTTCATCAAGTGATGGATAGAAGGGCTTCTGGCCATAATGACATGCCAGCCTCCGTCCGCCTCAGAACTGCGGTGTGAGTATTGCTGGCAAATGTCTAGGGTTGCCATCTTCTTGCAGACTGAAGCATCCATTGTGCTCAATTGCAAGGTATCGTGTGATTTTTTTTTTACAGCACATCACGTCATAGGTCTTCCGAGGTAACATTTAAATTGGCTGAAGACGTGTCTCCACAGTGTGTGGAGTACTCTGAGGCAGGGTCCGCAGTGTGGTGTCCTTGGGGCCCTTGTGGCGTCCGCCAACACTTTCCCTGGAGGCCCCCCCCCCAAGGAGTTTTTACAACATGGGCAGGGTCAGGTGGGGCTTTTGCCCAGCAAGGCTTCTGATTGGCTGTGCCGATACTTTAAAGGTTGCTTTGTCAGCAGCACAAGGATCTTCACTGCGTGACTGACAATAATCTGTGGCAGCCATTTTGTGGCTGGCTTGTCCTCTTGCAGCAGCCATTTCATGGTTGCGCCCACCACACACTGTGCCAGGATTCCAAAGGTGCCCACAGGATCGAGGAGGTGGGGGAGCCCCGCTCTAAGAGACAGGCTGGGTCTCCTACCCTCTCTTTCTTTACTCCTCCTGTGTCCTTGTGGTTTGGGTTATTAAAGAGGCAGAAGTGGAAGGGGCTGGGGTGGAAGCTTGTCTTGGCTTGTTGAAGCCTTCTTCCGCCAGTAGTGACTCTCGCAGAAAGCTCTTGTATTATTCACACCTTCTGGGTTCTTTGCTTGGGTTGAGTGATAGTATGTGTTGAAAGGAAGGTGACAGGCGATTAACCCTATAATACCCGGTGCTTTTAGAAAGGAGGTGCCTTAAGAATAATGGCCCTCTCAATGAGGGAAAGAGAGCCACGACATTCAGAGAGAAATCAGTTGTGTATTTGAAAAGAGAAAGCTCACAGTCCGCAGGATGCCCTTTCTGCCTTCTCTAACGGTGGGCTTTTGTGTCACCGTTAAAATTCCCCAGTAACTATGTTATAAATGCCGAGGAATCTTTCTCTGGTTTCTCATCCTGTCAGTTCACTTTGTTCCTAGAGGGAATTATACCTTCACGCTTCGAAGGGAAACCTTTCTCCATAATTGCAGAACAGAAGGGTAGCTGAGTGTTCGTGTATTGCAGCACAATCCAGCGGGAGTCCAGTGGCATTTTGAAGACGAAGAATATTTATTCCAGCATGAGCTTCCCTGAGTCGGAGCTCTCTTCAGCAGATGCACCTGCATTGGGACTCCTGTTTAATCTTTCTCTATTATGTATCTATCCTGGGAGGGTTATAAGTGGACAAAATGGTTCACTCAGCTCCAGAAGTTTGGTAAAATAGTAGATATTTAATGGGTTATATGGGCTGTTTGATTGAGGTGCAGTCTTCTTGGCCAAGTGGCTACGGCCTTCCTGTTGCATTCATGCTGTTCCACCTAGAGCAGTGGTTCTCAACCTTCCTAATGCTGCGACCCTTTAATACAGTTCTTCATGTTGTGGTGACCCCCAACCATAAAATTATTTTCGTTGCTACTTCATAACTGTAATTTCGCTACTGTTATGAATCGTAATGTAAATATCTGAAATGCAGGATGTATTTTCATTGTTACAAATTGAACATAATTAAAGTATAGTGATTACTCACAAAAACAATACATAACTATATATTGTGAAATATTTATTTCTAATTACAAATATGTGTTTTCTGATGGTCTTAGACGATCCCTGTGAAAGGGCCGTTCGACCCCCAAAGTGGTCGCGACCCACAGGTTGAGAACCGCTGACCTAGAGACTAGTGATGCTCGAACACCCGCTGATTCGGCTCACATCTCATTTGCCTCTGTTAATTGATGGGAACCGGACAGTTACCGAAACTGTGGCAAAATTTTGGGTAGCCTGCTACTGCATCTGAAATACACGATCAGATATATAATAATAGCTGCCTAATAGGCTGAGGACAGACTGGCAGTTTGCCCCAGTAGCCAGTCGTAGCAAAAAACCCCAGATTAAACTATACTGGGTTTTCCCGTCCACACAGCGGGGGCCGCTGCTGGAAGATACGGGACGGAGGCGCGCGGGAGCGTTCAGACTGCCGCGCCGGAGGCGTGCTGGATTCGCCATTTCCCCATTAATTCGGCTGTGCCCTGCAATGCCGGCACCGCATTGGGCAGTGGAGCAGAGCGCAGCCAATCACACCACTGCTGCCTCGTGCCCAACGCGGCTTCCGCCCAGCTTTTCGCCTGCGTGTTCAGACTCCCCGGAAGCGGAGAAACGCGCGACGAACGCAGGCTTTCGGATTTGCGACGGCTTTTATCAGGTGTTTTTTTAATCCGGCAGTGAAGCGCAAGAGCACCGGTAGGCTACGGGTGGGGGACGCCAGGCAGATGTGCCTGTGTGAACGTTCCATTTACTCCGGTATTGAATCATTGTCGGCCCGGGGCCCTTCCCGGGGCAAATTGCCAGTCTGTCCTTGGCCATAGTCTCTGTTTTATGTTTTTCTTTTACTTTATTATGCTCAACTGTATTTTTATAGAGTTTTATTTTACGGTACTAAATCCAGTCATATGAATGTTATGAATGTTATGAATGTTATATTTAAGCATGTGTGTTCTATGGCTTGTTGCCGTAATAAATGCCTGCCTGACTGACTGGCCATTTGGTGATCAGGCAGTTGATTAATCAACAGGAAGTCTGCAATCCCCTGGTGTCTTGTTAGCAAGAACAGGATACTGGCAGCAATTAGGACCAGCTGCCTGTTGATGTGGGATCTGCCGGAAGTCGGGTTCTTGGGATCCCCCAGCCTGGAAAGTTGGCCGTATCCCAGCCTTGCTGAGATGCAGCCGATGAGGCAGGGGGCTCCGAAGCCCCGCTGATTCCCCTTTTCTCTTCCCCACCCCAAATTGCCAGCTTGGGCTGCCGAGAAAGAAGCCGATGTTTCCTGTTCTCTGCAGCCAGAGCTGTAGGACTGCGGTGGGTAGAAGGGATTGTTCTTTCCTCTTTACCTGAAACTGACAACTTGAGCTGAAGGGAACAAGAGCGACGGACTCCAAATCTGGGATTTTCTTTCAATCCCCTGAAAAGTAAACCTGTGAATTACAACAACAAAGACTAGAATTTTCCAACTATAATACCTTTAGAAATTGGCTCTTGAAAGAGAAGTCTACCATTAAGTCTATGGGGTTTGCCTCTCCTGTCCTACAGTTGTCACCAGTTAATAGTTATGGATAAACTACTGAATGAATCTCTGTGAACTGAAGTGGGTGGTGATACAGGCATTGCCTGTCAAATGCTGGTTCAAGTCTCCGGCAGGTAGCTACAATTCATATAGGTTTTCTGTAGGCATGGTTCAATAGTCTGGCATTCCTTTTTGTTATATTGACCACCTTCTGATCGTAACGTCTACAAATTCCTGTTCTTGATAAATTAATCTTCAGCACTTTGTTTTCATGAATTTTTCTTGGTCCAATGAAAATTCAAGTGTGTGGAATGTCGTTTAATCGCAACTGTCACTGATGGGAAACTGCTTGTTCAGCACAGCTTTCCAAGTTTGTTCAGTGTTTATGCTTAGGAATGAGTCACTGGTAAATGAAATTTCTGATTTCGTGTGATCCTTTTCTAGAACTTGAAATGAGTAGAATCTTTCTCTTTCTGCCTCCCCTGTCTAGAATGACCAGAAGGAGCTCACAGGTGGCCCTTGACCTGCAGCCTGTGAACTCACTTACCCAGTTTAAAAGGGGGAGTCATTCCTTAAAAGGAATGCCCTGCAAAACTTCTAACACAGAGCTAATTTGTTGCCAGGTTTCAAGTAGTGCATCAAAGCTGAGCTCAGTGGCTTTTGGCTCTCCTAGCCTGCTTTCTCCGGGGGTGGGGGGTGGGGGTGGAGGCCAGTCCCTGGGTGTGCTTGATGAGGTGGGAAAGGTAAGAGACTTTCTGTTCAAGGGTGGTAGTGGGAACAGGTAGGGTTGCCAGGTCCTTACCACATTCAGGCAGGGGGTTTCTATCCCTCTTTCTTGACTTTTCTCAAACACTAGAGCGTCCCCCCTAGAGATGTGAAGGCCTGGGGGGGGGGAACAGAAAAATTGGAGGGGGATGGTTTTTTCCCGTTTTTTTCCTGAAGCCTTTTTTTCCCCGAAAAATTGGAAAAACTGAAAAAAGAAAAGAATTTATTTTTTTATTATGGAACGTTTTATTTTAACATGATGAATAAAATATTCTAAGACAAGGTGTTCAAATATTTTCCAAACCATTTCTTAAAAAATATGTATGGTATCAGATTAATCTAATTTCTGTGGACTGAGGAAAATGAAGTCCTAGGTTACAAAAGGTTTTTTCATTTTATTTAATACTGTGGAGAGGAAATATGAATAGTTACTTCTGGATTTTTAAAACTTGTTTTGTGGAGTTTTTTTGGTCTGTTCCTCTTTTCCTGCTGCCTTCCGCTTCTCCCAGCATTCTTGTCTTCTCCTCATGTGACCCAAGTAAGATCGCCTCAGTTTGGTCATTCCCTTTTGGCCCTTTAAACTGTATTCTTCACTTTAGGTTACGTGGAATTTAGTTTGTGCCTGGGAACAAGGGGAAATTGCCGTTCTGCATCTGAGACCGTGCAAGTGCAGAGCTTTGCTCTGGTTCATCCTTTGAAACTGGGCAGGTGACATGTCAGATGAAGCAAGCGTACATGACGCTGGTTCCGTGTGTTCTAAGCCCGCTGTGCGGTAGGTGAGTGGTTCCTAGTGCTTGGGGGGGGGGGGGTAAGATCCAGGTTGGTTCTTGGCTCTGAACAGTTTCACAAAATGACTTGGCCGTGTTAGGAATTCTGCTGGTAATGAGGCAAAACAAATCAGAGACGTAAAATTTTATGCGGTGAATTGTGCCAGTTTTGGCATTTTGCGGCTTTATGCTATTATATTTATGCACGTGGCGGGCAAAGTTAGTGCTGCAGTGTTTGGGCTTTCTCCAGGTGGGCGTGTGAGCGCTGAGACCTGGTTGTGCGGGTGCTCGCAAACTCTTCTGCTGGATCCAGGTTTCCTTTCTGTAGCACCAGCCAGCTGGTTAATAAAAGGCCACGTTTTAATCAGGGACCAGAAGGACTCTCAAGGTGAAAACCTGTACCTACTCAATCTCTTGCTCTGATGTGAGGTGTTGGGTTCAAAACTGCTCCTGCGGTGTGAGAGACAAGTCCCATGTTGGCAGTGCGGAGCAGTACTGCCATGATTAATGACTCAGAACAGGTCAGGTGATAAAAATAATGTCTCAGTAGGGTTCCCAAGTACTTACCGCAGGGGAGCGGGGGACGCATGCTCCCCGGCCGGACCAGTCCTCCCTGTAATGCACCATGCCATCGCCAGGAAGTGATGCCAGGTGACGCTCTGGCAATGGGGCTGAAAACTCAATGGTACCATCGAGTTTCCAGCCGCATTGCCAGAGCGTCGCCTAGCGTCACTTCCTGGTGACGGCATCGTGCGCCCGTCTTTCCTTCCCCCAGGGATGGTCCTGCCAGGACTTATCCATCCCCCGCCAAAATATGGTAAGTTCTTGGCAAGCCTATGTCTCAGTGAGTCACACAACTCTAATTATAGTTATAGGGAGAAATGCATACCTGCACTGGCTCAAAAGCTTTTCAAATAACAGGAGCTGATCCAGAGCATTTGCATTTTTCCACTTAACTTTGCCTTTTGTCATGCTTCCTTCCTACCTTTCTGCTCTTTGATTGACTGAAGGGATTCATTCTCTTAAGTGGCATATCCTGTTGGACAGATCGGGAGTGTAGCGCAGCTGACAAGAGTGTGTGGATTGCTTTTGTTGTGCGCTGAGGTTTGGCAACAAAGAAATGTCTTCAGGAACAAATGCAGTTGAATGCAGTTGACAGAGAGGCTGGCATTTCTCCGGGAAAGAAAGGTATAAGGAAAGCTGTTCCCCATTAAACACAATTTATATTTAGTGCCCTGCAGGTTCACAGATTCTGTGGCATTATTCGATGTTGGGGCAGGGTAAGGTCTGTCTGTAGTAATCTGCTAAGCTTCCTTGGTGACGGTGATGGAGGAACGTGCCATTAGGTCGCAGCCAACCTGCAGTGACCCCACAGGGCCATTGAACATAATTAAAGCATAGCAGCCCTGGCCTTCTTTAGTGATCTCCCATGGCTGGCCTTGCTGGGCTTCCGAGATCTGATGAGGCTGGGCCAGTCTGGGCAGTCCAGGTCAGGGCAAACTCTCTTAAAGGTAAAGGTTCCCTTGCACAAAAGCCAGTCAAATCCAACTCTAGGGTTGTGGTGCTCATCTCCATTTCAAAGCTGAAGAGCCAGCGCTGTTCGAAGACGTTTCCGTGGTCATGTGGCCTGCATGACTAAACACCAAGGTGCATGGAACGCTGTTATCTTCCCACCAAAGTGGTACCTATTTATCTACTTGCAATTTCTTGCTTTTGAACTGCTATGTTGGCAGGAGCTGGAACTAGAGGCAGGAGCTCACTCCGTCATGCAGCACTCTCGGGTCTTGAACTGCTGAACTACTGACCTTCCACAGCCAGCAGTTCAGCGTCTTAACTTAAGATCAATTCCTTCATTGAGAGAATTTGTAAGCCTGGTTTCTTGGGCACAGAGACTTGGTCTTTGGCTTCAAGGGGGGGGGCGTGTCTGTCCCTCCCTGATACCAGAACCTGCATCATATGAGGGTCCCAGGTTCAGGCTCCGGATCACGTCTCAGGGGCTACAAAAGACCCCTGCTTAAGATCCTGGCAGAGTAGAGATGGGCCAGTGGTCTGAATTAGTTTAAGGCCCTTTTGATTTATGCACTTTACTTTTAAAGCAACAAAAGGAGATGTTCCTGGGGCAGTGAGTGGCTCCCTTAGAGCTCCCTCTGTCTCTCGTCAAAGGAGGCCACGATGTGGTTCACAATTAAAGCCCTGCTCAGATGTCGGTTGTCTGTGTTTCCAGAAGGTCACGCACAGCTACCAAGTCTTGATAGCTGCCCTATTTGTGAGCAGCCCCCTGAGACATGGGTCTTGTGCCATCCCTGTGGCACGGTCAGCCCCCGTGGGCAACGAGTGCTGCCACTGGAGGTGGCCAGAATCTCTTCCACCAGCCAGCTGGATTAAATGAGGGAGTCTGAGGAAGAAGCTGAACACCCAGCCAAGCAATGAAGTGAGAGCAGCCGGCCGTTCCCTAGGAGCTCATCTGCTTGCCGTCTCCCACTCTGAAGCTCTTAATCATGCTTGAAGCCTCTCATGAGCTGCCAGCAAAAATCATCATTTTAAAAGGTGTGTACCCTCTCCTTTCAGGAGGTGAGGAACTCTCTCTCGGAATCGCAGGACGTTTTGAAAACCCTTGCCTGTGAGTCATGAATGTGCCGAGGAATTGGCCATCATTTTGGTCATAATTTTGGCAGCCGCCAAGCGGCCACTTTCCACGAGAGAGGTTACGGCTCGAGCAGAGAGGTTGTCTAGATTCCCTGGCCACCCCTCTTCGGCTTTCTGAACACTGAGTCATGTTCACAGGTATTCCTGGAACTGGAATGAGCCTTCCACATCTTTGCATTGTTTCCTCCATGGGACTAATTGCTATAATAATATTTCAAGATTGTGTAGAAAAAGTTTGTTTGGTTTCTGACTCTGTCCTGGTGAAAGGGCTGGTGAATTTTCCCCATGAAAACTCAAGATCCGAGAGGGAAGGGAAACAAATATGCTAGAATCTCTCATCTTGGCTTGCAGTGGGGAAAATCTGTCCCCCGTCTTGCAGTGCCCGGGCAATGGGGCTGGCCCCCGTGACGGAGGTCTGTTGGGGGTCCCGCTGGGGTACCAGTGAGACAAGTGGAATATTTTACTACTCCTCCTTAATCCAGGATGGTTGCTCGTGTTATTTTGGGGGTTGCTCCAGTTTCTAGTTGTGCCTTATTTTATCTGCATATCAAATGTACACCAAACCAAGATTTACCTGTGGCAGCAGAGAAATATGTCTCAGGCAGTTTCCTGGCTATCTTGTCCTGCAGTAGACAGCCGCGCAGGGCGTGAGGGCTTAGTTCTAGGTTGCCTGTCCAGAATGTGGATGTCTCCAAGCACAGAGGATGCTGGTCATGGTCGCCTCTAGTGGGCCATACCTAGTAGTCCATGCTGCTGAGCGTGGGGCTGAGGGGGTTTGTGGGGAGTGTCTGTTTTGAGTTTTGGAAAGGATGGAGGCATTTAGGAGAGGGCATCTCAAGAAGAGACAGAGAACAGAGACTGCCGTGCTTCAGAGCAAGGGCATGCTGCGTTTTCCTCTTGCAGTTTAGTTCTGCATGCACAGGTAGAATCTGTTCTTTTTAACATTGAAGAAAAAGTTCTCTGGGAACGCAAGGAAGTGACCTCAGAGCCAGTCTGCACTCTCCGTGGTCAGCTGTGCTTTCTCTTGAGGGTCGGTCCTGAAAAGAATTCTGTACATAACTACAGAATATGTGGGGGGTTTACACTTTTCCTGCAGGACCACTAATTAAATTAAATACCTAATAATTTGTCTTTTAATTCTCTCTTATTCCTGTTTCTCCATTATTCCCATCCTCTGACTTGCACCCTTCTCTTCCCTCCTACCTTTCCTTTTGAGGGGAATCCCTGGCCAGCTTCCTTGCAAGTCAATATGCTGTAGGAGAGAACCTGGCTTGGTGTGGCCAGGCCAGCTTGGCATGTGTCTGTTCCCCTTCCCCTTACTTTGGACACAGCTAATCATTAGCTCTCTCCTGCTCCTAGGCAGTTTGGTGGTAAGAAGTTCAGCAGTGGCTGGAAGCCATGTCTTTGCCACCTATATCAGCGTTGAGGCTCCCAAGATGGCTAGCTAAAAACTAGTCTTGTCAGAGAGAATTTTACTGATGATTGCTTTCAGAGCCTTAACCCGCAAAGAAGCCTTCTGCACACAGGGGCATATCCCGCACCCCAATCCTGTGCATGATTTCCCAGAAGTAAAGTGCCATTGAATTGAACGGGATTGACTCTCTGGCGCTAATAAAATAATACGGCTTTTGGATCATTGGTGTCTTGTCACTTGGCTGCTTCGACACGGAGGAAACTTTGCCCGAGGCGGATTGATTGGATCCTTATGTTTAATTACAGAGATATTTTCCAGTCTTTTATGAGAAGTAAGACCTGCTCAGAAATATTTTATCGTTTTATTTGAGTTTTTTCTGAGAATTCATGCTTGAGTTATAGTTTCATGCGTTACACAATAGTCCTAGAAATCGTTTGATAAAATTTTGACCTCTTATTTGGGTGTGGTTGGTTTTTTTTTACATCTGTGTGGGCTATCTGGCAGCGGCACACTGAACTGTTACACATTTAAACCTTCTTAAATGCAAAGCTGCAAAGCTTAGAAATGCCAGTAGTACAATATTGATTTTATATGAAATTTCAGAAGTGCATTGGCAATTTCATACAGTGATGGGGGGGAAATACTGAACTGCATACCTTCAGTTAGCAATTATTTTAAAGTATTTCTGTTAGTTTTACAAGGAGATATGCTGGACACCAGATGTAAGCAGGGCACGGCCAGATCAGAGCACTAAGGTCATCATCCTGTTTCGCATACTTTGTTAGTAAATATTTCCCATGCGGCTTGGCCCCTTTCATGCTATCATGTCATTAGAGTTTTATTCTAAAACACATACTACCTTTATTTGCTCCAGTCTGTGAAGAACCCATCATAACTGGGGTTCAATTCCCAGCTCTCAAGGGCCAAATTAAATGTTATACATGACAGATGTATGGAAGACTCTTCTGCCTTTTTGAAATGAAAAATAGGCTCTGGAAGCCAGAGGTATGAGTAGAAGACAGAGCGTGAGAGAAGAGCAGTCCTCATCAGGGCTACTCAGGATGCTCCGGGGCGGGGGGCGGGGGCGGGGGGGGGCTTACTCCCTGTGTGTGCATGCAAGGCTGCCTTGACACTTCCTCCTCCTGTAATTTTTCAGCTCAAAATCCTCTCCCTCATTATTCAGCTGTTTGGAAGACAATTAAATGAATCTGCCATATAGCATCTATTTTGGCTTTCTTTTTGTAGACCTGTGTGTTAACTGGTACTTCAGCTTTTTAGGTATCATGCCACTCACCGAATTCTGGGAAAGGGAGAAGACAGTCTCTTCCAGTGACTCTCTGTCTGTCTGTCTTATCTATCCGTCTGTCTGTCTATCTGTCCGTCATCTTTCTATCATCTATCTATCGATATAGGTGTGTATATACACACACCCACGGCTTCTCGCCTTTTGGCTAGGTTCAAGTGTAGTATCTCACACACATATGCAAAGAGAGAGAGAATGGAGGCAGTTTACAAAGCACAATTTTTAACTGAGTGAAGACAATCATATCATAATTTCTCAGGATTTGTCACCCTGGGGAGCTTTAATTGTTGCTCTCTCCTCCCCCAATGGCCTTCCAGATTGTATACTAACATACCCCAGAATTTCAGTGGAACAAATCAATAAATCCATATCAAAAGCACTTTTCACAAACCTCATGACCCGGAAGATGCTGCCCTTCATTTTCAGATGCACGCTGGAGTACAGTAAGATTTATGCATTTGTTACCGTGACGGTAGACGACTATATATTCCACCCCACCTCTCCCATTTTGCCATGCTTAGCTGTTGCTGCTTCTTTTTAAAAAAATCTTCCACAGAAACTTGCTCAGTATTCTATTTTATAAATAATGACGGGTTGTGTTGCAAATGGATGAGAAAGACTCCTGCCCATCTGGTAGTTTGATAGGCACAAGCGTTCCACAACATGGAGGTAAACACGGTTCCCTGCTGATGCCAGGACAGCTCTGGGGCCAGTTCAAAGTCTGGCAGGACTGAAAGAAGAAGAAGAAGAGAAGAGATTGGATTTATACCCCGCCCTTCACTACCCAAAGGTGTCTCAGAACGGCTTACAAACTCTTTTCCTTTTCCCTCCCCACATCAGACACCCTGTGAGGCAGGTGGGGCTGAGAGAGCTCTTGAGAGAAACTGCTCTTTTTTCAAGAACAGCTCTTGTCAGAGCTATGGCTTGTCCAAGGTCATCCAGCCAGGTGCAAGTGGAGGAGTGGGGGAATCAAACCCGGTTCTCCCAGATTAGAGTCCGCGCACTTAACCACTACACCAAACTGGCTCTCTAGTGAAGATTAGCCTTAAATCTTGGCAGTTAAATGAAGGGCTCCTCTCCTGATGGTGGCAGGAGGCACATGTATCTCGGTGTGGTGGGGAGAGGTCTGTGTCTGTGGGTACACTTCCAGGGCAAAGTCCTGCGTGCGTTTACCAGGGTAGGTTCACCATCCAAGCAGCTCAAGCGGACACTTGGCAACCCTCCTGTGGTGGATCCAAAGCAGTGGCCACGCCAGAGGAGGTGTACGTGAGTTCCTCTTATGTCTCTGCTGCCTCAGGTCCTCCCGGGAGGCCTGCACTCCTTTTCTTGTCCAAGGGAGCCAAGAATTAGAGCACGTTGTCTCTCTGCAGCCTCCAGTGGTGACAGCGACCGTGTGCACACCTCCTCTTGCGTTGACGCTACTGTGGCAGGATCTGGTGTGGGCTGCAGACAGAGGAAACACTCCTTCAGCACCCTGCCTTGGACTCATCGATGCCGGGGGGGGGGGGCCAGTTGACAGTAGGGTCCTTGGGGTAGTTCACTAACCATGTTGTACATGCCTCTGGAAGTATTACTTGGAGTAAGCTGTCACTGGGGGGATGGTATCAGATTTTGCAACCAGATGTTGGTTCTGGAGGATGTTTCTGGAGTCTCCTTGCGCATGCAGCCTGCTCTGTGGACCTCCTCAGCCAAATGTGGCTTCTGCTTGTGCACGGCTTTTCCCCTGTGTGATTTTGTCAGCATGGCTGAGGGCGCTGCAGGTCTCTCTGCCTGTATCCACCCCGGTATGGGATGTGTGGGAGCATCAGGTCAACGTGGTGCATTATTGTTTGTTATTTACCTGATGTGGTTGCTGTTGGGGATTTTGGTCCCTTGGGAAAAGAAGTCCTAAGGAATAGCAACATTGCTGATGTTGCCCTCCGTTGCATTGCAACTGGCAGAAACAGAAGTGGCCAAAAGAGACCAAATAGCTCAGCAGGGCAATCGCCAAGGCCTCTGCCCTTCAGTTGGCAAAACTTAATCGGTAACATACAGATGAAAATAGCCTTGGATATCCTAATAAGCAGAAAGTGGGAACAGTCCCAGACTAAAAGGGGAAGGCAAGGCAGCACAAATAACAGCAGCAATCAGATGTCCTATCTAAGTAGCTCTTCACGGAGGCACAACACAGGAGCCGTTAAGTCAAACAATACTTGTTATGTTTGAATCCATTATAAACGGCCTTACAGGTAATTTGATTGCAGCATCTTGTAAAAAGTATCAAGCAAAGTGCCAAGATACAGAGACTCATGAGTGCTGAATTAGGGAAATTAATGATTAGTTGGTGAAATAACTAAAATAGCTGGAAACAGTAGGCTGGGCCCAATGGAGCGTGTCACGGCAGACCTTTCGCACCTTCTTCCTCCTCCTCCGTTGCTTTTCCGCTGTTGCATTAGCCTGGTGTCGTTTTAAAGTTTTTCCTTCTGGACAAATGGTGGCGGGGGAAAAGTGCTGTCTAGTCACATCCGATTTACGGGTTTTCCAAGGCAAGAGACATCCAGAGGTGGTCTGCCGTAGCCTGCCTCTTGGTGGTGACCCTGGATTTCCTTGGTGGCCGCCCCTCCGAGTATTAACCAGGCTGACCCTGCTTAGCTTCCAAGACCTGATGAGACTGGACTAGCCTGGACTATCCCAGTGAGGATGGACAAATAGCTGTTGATACTTTTTTGGCCTGAAGGGGCAGAAATCAGGAACTCCACAATAAGTGCCAGAGTTTAGCCCCACCATCGACACCACACCCATCTCAAAGGTGAAATCATGTGAAGATCAAGAAAAGAGATGCCTCTTTATAGTTTAAAAATTGATTTGGTTGTTTAAATGGGGAATCCTCCTAAAGGAAGCCGTTGGGTGTCTGCATTAAGGAATTAAGGAGGGTGTTCAGAGCGCTCAGTGCCGCGCAGTTTTTCCTTTACTCAGTGGTAATGGAAGATCCCAGAAGGCAGAGTACCAACCGGCTTGCTACCAAAGTACTGCTGATTGTTTTTCCTGTATCCATTTAAATATTTATGCTGTAATAGAGGAAATGGAAGGATTCCAAAGCATAAATCTGGAACTTGTCTTGTTTCCCCTTCGCCCCTCTCCCTGCAGTCCCGGTTTTCCTTAATGTTTTTTGACCTAATGGGGAAGGCACTTGTGAGAAATGCAAAACCCCTGTGGAGTGAGGTTCCAGAGGCAGCAGTCTCCCACAAAATCCATCCGAGCATTCAGATACATGCTTTAACAGTATTCCTTGATGAAGGGAAAACACAGTCGGGATGGTCAGGCAGAAGCCCAGAGTCCCCTTGGGATCCTTCAGTGCCATTTTGCCTGAGAGGTGCAATTGTTGTGGCACACCAATGTTGTGGCATCAAGTTAGTGGGTTGTGCCAGTCAGTTGGTTCGGGGCATGGTGGCAAGCTGTGGCTTGGGGGAGAATAACCCCTAATGTAGTCACCATTCGGGGAGTGCCCCCCCCCCAAATTTCAATATTATTTGGATTTGGGTATATTGAATAATATTGGTATATATCAATGTTCCTGAATACCAGAGTTGGTATTGTATTTGAATTCAAGAAATATTCAGGAATATCTAATATATTCGGCTCCATTATACCCTAAGGGGACCATTAAAATCAATGGCAAATCTATCATGGGGTATTTTCAGGGGTCTGGGATTGTGTTTTTGAGGTAGAGGCACCAAATTTGCAGTGCAGCTGATGGAGCCTCTCCCCAAAAGAACCCCTAAGTTTCAAAAAGATTGGACTGGGGGCCCTAATTCTATTGGCACCCAAAAAGGTGCCCCCATCCTCCATTGTTTCCAATGGGGGGGGGAATAGCAAGGTAATATAAGCCCAGCAGAATGTCCATAGAATCTCTGCAGTAGAAAGTGAAGTGTGTTTGCAAGGCCAGCAGCAGAACCAGTGCAATGTGCCCAGTAGAACCAGTGTCACCATGGCAGTGCCAAAACTCCAAAGGGCTCAGGTCAAATCTCAGAATCTCTGAAGTAGAAACGGGGGGGGATTTCTCCAAAGACAGCAGAACCAGTGCAATGTACTGCAATGGCCAGCAGCAGAACCCAATTCCATTGTGGCAAATGCCAGCTCAACATTACTGGGCTCCTGTGTATTTGGGCAGGCCTTGGTTCAGGTGGGCTAGCAAAAGTGCCTGCCCACCTTGCACTTTTGAGTGTTCTGCTGGGTTTCTCCTGCCTAAAAAATTTAAAACCCTGCTGGGATTCTCTGGGGTGACATTGGTTAGTTCAGGTTGCTGCCACATTGACACTGGGTTCTGCTGCTGGGCACCTCCTCACACACACTTCACTTTCTACTGCAGAGATTCTTTGGGACATTCTGCTGGGCTTGTATTGCCTTGCAATTTCCCCCCCATTAGAAACCATGGAGGAAGGGGGCACCTTCTTTGGGCGCCCATAAAATTGAACCTCCCAGTCCAATCTTTTTGAAATTTGGGAATCCTTTTGAGGAGATTTGGTGCCACTACCTCAAATTTCCTCCCCCCAGACCGCTGAATATACCCTAAGAGATTTGCCATTGACTATAAATGGCCCCATAAAGTTAAATGGCGCCGAATAATAGCTGAATAAAGCCTATTAGTATTCAGGAATATCTATTCAGCTACCGAATAGATGCTCTGATTTGGAATTCGGCTGAATGAATACCCGAATAATACTGATAAGGCATTATTCAGGTTTTTATTCAGCTCGACATGTTCATAATGTGCACCCCCAGTCACCATACAGAGTGTCTTGACACTCAAGAATGGAAAAGGGGCTCTCCCTGATCAGTGTTACACATTCACTTGAACTGAGTGAAGTGGTTCCTTTTGCCATCCTTCTTCTTTCTATTTTCCTGCTCTAGATCTTTATCTAACAGCCTGTTGTTACTTTCAGTTCTCTTTATGGACAAATTTTACATCTTCCTGTGTTCTCAGTTAAACTGAGAACACATCCAAGCAATCCAAACAAACCCTAATCACATAATACATTTACTGGGACCAACTGCAAATATACTGAAGTGTGAACAAGCTTTTGAGTTCCTACCAGAACTCTTCCTTAGACTAGGTGCTATAAAATGAATGGGGCGGTGGGGGGGGGAGAGATATTCCAGGTCATGATTGTAAAAGTCTTGTTTATGGCATCTCTATGCTCAGTGCCAGGGCAAGTAGATACGCTTTGGTGTAGGTTGTGGTATCATTACTCTGGGTAAGAGAGGAAAAAAGGTGGGTATTTCTCCACTGAAATAAATTCTTCCCTTGAAAGGCTGAAGGTAAAGGCTGATAGCCATTGTATTAACCAGTCAGAGATAAATGTAAAGTCAAATAAAGCCTAACTGGGTAGTTTTACCTCATGTTGTGGGTAAATTCCCAAATGCACCATCTCTCACTAACAGGCTGATCATAATTTTCAGTTCCATTCTGCAGGGGGGCAGTGCAAACCACAGTTTGCTAGTTTCAGTACAGCGCCAAACTGTGGGTTACCCTACAGCTGGAAGAGCAGGGAGGCCAGCGCAGAATATGCGGGAGGCAGGGTGTAGGAGTCAGAGACTTGCTCATCTATATATCTAATTCCCAAGTGGCCCCCTGTGTGCGGATATCTAAATCCGCACATCGGGGGCACCTGGGGGGCAGGGAGATTTTCCTGCGCAGGTGGGGCAGTCCCCACGTGTGCAGAAAAATCTAAAAAGTTTTTTAAAATGTACGGGGAATATTTAAATCCCCAAAAAAGTAAAAGAGCCCTCCTTGCGCATGCGCAGGGAACGCTCTACAAACTGCCTCGCCGTTGCCGCCGCGCCATCATCACAAGGGATGGGAGGGCGGGAGAAGGCTTGGCGGGCCAGCCGGCCTTGCCTCTGCCGCTGCTGCTGGGGAGGGAGAAAGGGGGAGGCTTGGCAGGCAGCCGGCCTAGCCGCTGGGGAGGGAGAGTGAAGCTTGGCGGGCCAGCCGGCCTGCCTCCCCGCCAGCCGCCGCCGCCGCACTGCTGCTTGGGAGGGAGGGGGAGGCTTGGCGGGCTGGCCGCCCTCGCTGCCGCCGCCACCCCTGCTGCTCCTGGGAAGGGGGAAACTTGGTGGCCGGCCTCGCCACCGCCACCCCCGCTGCTGCTGCTTGGGAAGGAGGGAGGGGGAAGCTTGGCGGGCCGGCCAGCTTCGCCACCCCCCCCGCTGCTGCTGGGGAGGGGGAATCTCGGCGGGCCAGCTGGTCTCACCGCTGCCGCCGCCGCTGCTGGGGGGGAGGGAGGTAGAAGCTTGGCGGCCGGAATACTCCCTCCCCCCGCGAGTATCACGGGTCCCACCTCTTGTGTTGTTCTAAACCACAGTTTGGCATTACATCCGAATCAAGCAATGGTCTATGATCTGTGCTGTTCCCTTATCTTATTTTGAAGTCCACTAACAACATGTTCTAAAGCTCTAAAATATATTCTGAGGTGACACATTCTAGATAAATGACCACAGTCTTCTTTTTTGGGCACTTAGGTCCCGGAATACAGACTGTGCCAAGAGCAAGGCCTGCTTGAAACCTGAACTGCCGCTTGGGATCGTTGGAGAGGCCGCAGCCACCCGCATGGCGTTCCTATGCAAGGGTCCCCTTCAGATGGGATTGGCAAACACCCCCTAACCCTTGAAAAAGTGATTGGGCGTCAGCTAGCGGTGTGTGTGGCATCCCGAGTCGCTGGGTGGACTTGAGGTATTTTCCTGAAGAACCGCGCTTACAGGTAAGCAAGTTTTGGCTCCCCCCCCCCGAGGTGAAACGGTCTTGCTCGCCTTAAAGGTATTCCTGGACTCTCGCTCTTTTCTACATCTATAGACAGACTAGCTTGGCTACTCATCACGAAGCCTTGAGTGACATGTCCTCATGGGCTTGTTCATGGAACCCGAAAAACAAGTCCTTAATGCCATGCCAGAATACAACCTTGGAAACAGAACCCCAGTTTCAAAAATCGTTTGCTGTGTCCTGCTGAAGATGTGGGGTTTGTTTCAAAGGGGAAGGTTCAAAAGCTTTGCCATTTGGGAAGTTCTGCAGATGGTAGCCTGACCTTGTGAACGTCTCTGCTTCCATCCAAGGAAAAGCCAATTTAGCTGAAGTTGCTTCACATTTGCTTTTATTCTGCCTGAGGCAGAAGGGGGGGAGGTCAGGTTTGAGAGAGAATTTGGGATGGGTTGAACTTTTCTCTCTGAACCTGAGCTTTATTCTGTATCTTAATAAACAAGATTGTATCAGCAAGGAATTCAGCCTCATGCAATTAAAAGCGGTGGTATGTCTGAGGAGGCAGTAACCTCAGGTCTGTTGCATCTACCTTTCTCCCCTGCGTCCTTTGGTCACCTTGGGGCTAACCATTATTGTTGAGATAATAATAATAATAATAATAATAATAATAATAATAACAACAACAACAACAACAACAACAACAACAATAGCAATAATAATAATAATAATAATAATAATAATAATAATAATAATAATAATAATAATAATAATAATAATAATAATAATAATAATAATAATAATAATACTTTTGATTTATTGATCGCTTTTTCCCACACACCTGTGGGCTCAGAGCGATTTACAGTTACTCATGACAATTGGACTAACAATATTCATGGGGGGGATAGGGGAGACAACATCCAATATTTAATTACACACATTGTAGCTGGCCGGAGGATTCCACTGCGGGCTGAATCAGTCGTGTCCCGACGGCATGTATTGTTGGTCGGCTGGCTGATGATGTCCGGGCTTCTTGATGTCACCCTGCTGAGATGTTTGGAGAAAGGCTACTTCTGGGGAAGCACTGAATCATATCAGGCTCGCTCAGAACTGGGCCCAGGAAAACAGAGGCAATGGTGTGTTCTGAACCCTGATCCTCACTGGGAAAGCCCCGCAAAGGGATGTGAGGGTCCGTAATGACTCTCCTCCTTGTGCCTCCTTGGCAGCTGCAGTACCAGCCTTGGGATGGTGGCCAGGAGGCGAAGGGATCCTTCCCCCCCACTGCCCCCACAGGACCACAGTGCCCCTTGCAGGATTCTGTCTTCGGGCACTAGGGCTGCCAGCAGTGGGTTGGGAGATCCCTGGAGATTTTTGGGGTAGAACCTGAGGAGGATGGGATTTGGGGTGGGGAAGGGGTATACAATGCCACGGAGTCCGCCTTCCAAAGCAGCCATTTTCTCCAGGTGAATTGATCTCTGTCGCCTAGGGACCAATCGTAATCCTGGGAGATTTCCAGCCACCACCTGGAAGTTGTGCATATAACATCACCATCAAAGACTGTAACACTGTACCCCAAAACACTTGGCACTTGAATAATCGAGCTGGTTGGAAAAGATACAGACTGCGGTATACAGTCAAGCTGGGTGCCCCATCACTGGAGAGGTGGCCTGACAAAGTCCTGAAAGGAAACGGGTGGGAACCAGGGCGGTCCGTCACCACGCCTCTGAGCAGCTGTGTTTTGTGGACATCCGTCAACTGTTACTCCTCTTAGTTTTGTGGACATTTATTGTGAGGAATTTGTTGGACTGTGTTGGATTGTTTACATTGATGTCTTTGGAATGGATCTAAATGGTTATTAAGAGTACTACACTGTTCATATAGGAAAGTTCTGAATCAAGTGTCAGTTGCTTTTGGGTACAGTGTTACAGTGTTTGACTGCACTGTTATGTGCACAACCCTCTTTGCTGGACTTCCATTTATTTATTCTAGACCACCTGGAGGTTGGCAATCCTGTCAGGCACCCCAGAGAAGACATAAGAACATAAGAGAAGCCAATGTTGAATCAGGCCAATGGCCCATCTAGTCCAACACTCTGTCACACAGTGGCCAAAACCCCCCAGGTGCCATCAGGAGGTCCAGCAGCGGGGCCAGGACACTAGAAGCCCTCTCACTGCATCACCCGCCCCAGACCGAGAGTTCCCATCCATACCCTGTGGCTAAGAGCCACTGATGGACTTCTGCTCCATATGTTTATCCAATTCCCTCTTGAAACTGTCCATGCTTGTAGCTGCTACCACCTCCTGTGGCAGTGAATTCCATATGTTAATCACTCTTTGGGTGAAGAAGTACTTCCTTTTATCTGTTCTAAACCGCAATTTCATGGAGTGTCAGCATTTTCATTGAGTGACATTTCCTAGGGTACTTGCAGGTGTTAGGAGGAGCTTTGGTTCAGGAAAAGAGCATCTGCTTGGCATTTAGGGGGTCCCAGGTTCGATCCCTGGCAGCATCTCCAGTTAAAAAGGGCCAAGCAGTAGGTGATGTGAAAGGCCTTCCTCTGCCTGAGACGGTCGCTTCCCGTCTGGGTAGAGAGCATTGAGCTTGGTGGGCCAGGGGGTCTGGTTCAGAAGAAGGCAGCTTCATGTGTGTGCATATGGTGCTCTAGATGCTGTAGATGTGCCAGGGAGAGGGGGAAGTCGGGCAGAGATTTCCTGCGTACCCACTGGCTGCCACAAGCTTGGTACAGCAGCAGCCACCAAAGGCAGTCTGGCTGGCAGGGAAGAGAAGGGACAAGAACTTTTCTTGGGCTTGGATGTCCTCCTAACCAAGGAAAGAGAAGAAGCCGAGGGCTTTACTGCTTGTCTTTGTACTGAATTTGAATGTTACAAGGTGCTGAATCTCATATTCCTGAGGACAGGAAGTGTGAGCTTGGTTGGCATCTCTGGTTGTTTCCACGCAGCCGTTTATTCATCCAGCATTTGCCCCTCTTCAGTCAGAGTGTGCATGCCCCATGTCATAGCCAGGAACTTTCTAGATGGATCTGGGAGTTACCATGCTCTTAGGATTAGCTGGCCACAGAAATGGATGCGTCATTCGTAAAAGTCTGATTAAACTGGTTTGCAGGAGGAGGTTTAAAAAAGGGAGGCTGGCAGATGGATGTTGGTAGATTATTTAAAGATATATGAGATGTCCAATTAATGACTGACTCATTCGGTGTTTTAATGGAAGTCTTGCAAGGGAGATTTACAGGTAAACAGCACAATAAATTGTGTTCTGTGGCCACTCTGCCTAGAGCATGACAAGAAAAGCCATTAGGAGGCCTGAGAAATAAAGTGGGGGGGGAGAGACTGCACAGAGGGTGAGGTGGAACTGCACAGAGGGTGAGGTGGGTTTGAATCAGACCATCCGACTGTATGAAAATGACATTTTGGTGACTTAAATGTTGTAATTGTGTGTGTGTATATATATGTATATATGTGTGTGTGTATACATATATTTTTTTATATATATTTTTAAACCAGACTCTATAAAGTGCATCCTCTGTGCCAATGTAGAATGTGGGATGTGATTTTTGTGGCAGGAGCTCGCTCAGAGCAGTGACACAGCTTCGCATGCTTGTGTTTTGAGGTGATATAGGAAGCAGTCCTAAGCAGGTCTACTCAGAAAAAGCCCCTTATTATTCAGTGGGGCTTACTTCTAGGAAAGTGTCCTTATGATTGCAGCTGTCAAACTCGAGTTTCACTTGTCATATAATGTTATCTAACTACACTCAGGCTCTGTGGTCTCAGGAGTTAATTGCTTTCTCAGTCCACTGTTTTTGTCTACATGCTGTTTATCTTTCTAGCTAGAAAGGGTGTGTGTGTGTGTATGTGTGAATGTCTGCTTACGCTTCCCTAGTATCAGTTTGGAGTAGTCTACAAGGGCCTGGAAACATATGATCTCAGAGTCCACCCTGACGATGGACGCAGGGAATGTCTAGATAATGCAATGGCTAGTGGCAGGTATGTATGGGGGGCAGGTTTAGATCTTTGACGGGCTGAGTGAGAATATTGATTGGGTAGTTTGACTTAGGGGGAGTGTCTTGCATTATAGTATAGGGTCGGGCCTGGCACCTGTGTATCAGTTCTGACACAGACTTTGTCCATGCTTGGAATCTTTCCACTCCTCAATAAACAAATCTTGTTGAGACAAGAGTGTGGTGAGAGTGATTATGTCCGAGACCTGACAGCAGCTATAATTATATAAGAATGGCTAATGGGAGGGAAGTTGAAGGGCTGAGCAAGGAATGGAATTCTTTTTGTATTCTCAAGGGCCTTTTAAAGAAAATCGCTTTTTCTGGGGGGGGGGGAGGAAACAGGGTGTGAAATTGAGAAAATCGCTTAGGAAACCATTTCTCTTTTATAATGATGAGCTATGTGTTTTTTTACAGCAGTATTTTAATATATCTTTTTAGCTGCCCTTTAGTCTTTCCGAGTGTCTTCTAATAACTATGTAAGACAATCTGTGGTATATCTGGCAGTGACAATTCCCAGGGGAATTCTCCAATACTCTCACCTGCATTAGCCATCTTTGGCAGCCTGTGAAAAAAACTGGTCTGTGGAAATTGGTTTTGAAATTCACACATCAAATCAAGAAGCTGCCTGACGTATGAAAGAGTCAAGAAGCTTTGTTCGACCCATCACTTCCCTGAATGACTGTTCAGAAGTGGATCTTTCAAAAATGAATTCTAATTAGAGAGGGAGAATTGAAATGGTGCTATTCCAGGTATACAGTCATTGTTTCAATGGCAGGGTATGGGTTTTGATGTGGCTCTCCCCCCCACCACCCAATCAAGTCACAGTTGACATATGGCAACCCAGCAGGGTTTTCAAGGCAAGAGGCATTCGGAGGTGTTTTGCCATATCCTCTCTCTGGGTCACAACCCCGGACTTCCTTTGTGGTCTTCCATCCAAATACTAGCCAGGGCAGACCCTGCTTAGCTTCTGAGATCTGATGATATCGGCTACTTTATATGGCCACTTTTGTCTAAAGTTACTGTGATGCTGTGTGTGATTATTCCCTACCCAGAATGTCAGTGTTCTAAAATTTAAGTCCGTATCCAGATTTCACTGACAGCCCTTAATCCTGCAGTTAGCTAGGCTTAGAGGCAGGTGCTAATTTCCCCCCTCAGGAATCCAAGAGAATTGGCAGGTGTGTGAAAGAGAGGATCCTTCTTTGCCATTAGCATATTCCTCCCACGGTGCCTGCAGTGAACAGGTCTCGCGGGGGTTAGGGTTCTGGGGCAGTACCCGCTAGTACCCACTAGTATCCAGTGGTGGCTGTTTCTAAGACCACTTTTTGTCCACTGTGATGCCCATCACTTCTGTTTTCCACTCTTATTTTATCCCTGCTTTCTTATTTGGCAAGAAATGCTTCGACTCCTCTCTAACCTTGGATATAGTCCGTAGTTATTC
The DNA here is from genome assembly GCA_029375565.1 of Gekko gecko. Classification (NCBI taxonomy): domain Eukaryota; kingdom Metazoa; phylum Chordata; class Lepidosauria; order Squamata; family Gekkonidae; genus Gekko; species Gekko gecko. Next base: position 177,836,392 of record JAPDNY010000007.1, on the reverse strand, counting down.
CTTGAGTAACCCCAATACTTTAGATTTAATAAATGCAGCAAAATATCTTGCGGTGTGTTTGTTAAGCACCATCAAGTTGCTTCTGACTTACTGCGACCCTGTGAATTTGTGTCCTCCCAAACGTCCTTATCGTTTACACCCTTGCTCAGGTCTTACATGCTGAGGTCCTTTGTGGTTTCCTGTACTGAGTCCATCCATCTAATGTTGGGCCTTCCTTTTTTCCTGCTGGCTTCAGCTTTTCCTATCATTATTGTCTTTTCCAGTGAGACCTGTTTTCTCAATTCGGTCTTTATATCCTCTAGGGAGAGTTCAGGCTTAATTTGATCTAGAACCCACTAATTTGTCTTTTCGGTGATCCATGGTATCCATAAAACTGTCCTCCAACATCACATTTTAGTTTCAGTTTATTTATTATTATCACAATCATCAACCAGTATAATTCAATCAATCAATTTGAAATAGAATGAAAAAAGAATTCCTAACAATAGCCTACCTGCTAAGAACCAGAAAAGGCTTGTAATGACATAGAAGTGTAAAAGTTATAAAAATTATAAAAATGAGAAATAGAACTACTGTTTGAACCTTTAAAATGCCACTTTAAAAAAGAAAAAGGTTGTTTTTTTAAATTAAAAGATAGAGGTATGGCCTATTTGCCTCACTTTTTGCATTCCTTGTAAACCTGGGCTCAGAACCTAGCCACCTGTCTTATTGTCTGATAATTCTTATCCAATAGCAGGTATTCCAATTTAATTTTGTTTGATCTACCAGGGAACTTTTCTAACAGCGGGCTGATAATTTCATTTTGGCTTGCAAGAAGCACCACATTTCAAATGAATCAACTTCCTTCCAGTCAGCTTTCTTCATTGGCCAACTTTTACACTGGTACATAATAATGGGGAATACTATGGCATGAATTTACTTGGTCTCAGTCGCCAGTGACACATCTTTACCCTTACGAATCTTTTCTAGCTCCGTCATGGATGCCCTTCCCTGTCTCAGTCTGATTTCTTGTTTGCCATCTTTCTTTTGGTTGATGACGGAGCCAAGAAATAGAAAACCTTGAACAATTTCAGCGTCTTCATTGTCAACGTTGACGTCGTGTGGTTCTCCAGGAGTCATTAGTTTTGTCTTCTTGGTTTTCAGCTGTAATCCTGCTTTGGCACTTCTCCTTCGTCAGGAGTTGCTTCAAGACTTTCACTATCTTCTGCCGGTAAAGTGGTGTCATCTGCATATCACAAACTGTTAATGTTCCTTCCACCAATTTTTACTCCACCTTCACTGAAATCTAATCAAGCTTTCCATATGATATGTTCTGATAAAATTATTGCATATGTTTATAATTCCCCAAATATTGGGAGGGGGTGGAGGGGGAATTCCCCCTCTAAAGCTTTAAAAAATTAGAGAGTTTTCCATACACAGTAAAGGTGCTCACCTGGTATAGGGTGACCTGTTGCAGAACATTTGAGGCCTGTCGTGACATCCACAGGTTTAGCTGGAATTTGGGCCTGTTTACATACCTCGTTCTACAAGAGCCCTGAACTCTGATTTATTTACCAGCACCGTGGCTGAATCAGAGACTGAAGGTCAGTTCCTGGCTCGGATCAGGACAGGAAGCTGCACAAGCAAGGCCTGTCTCAGGGGCTGGTCCTCAGGTTATGAAGAAGCCCTGCCTTTCTGGCTTACAGACAGACAAAAAAAATCCCCAAACCACTCTCCCATCAATTAAAAAAGGCTTTGTCATACTGTCTGTACATACGTTCCACAGCAGCAGGAGATTTTTTTATTCTTCAATATTTTTAAAAGTCTTTCTCTGATATTTGTAGCCCCTAATTTCTGAAAGGTGCTTAGGGCAGCATAGATGAGGCTTTCTATATATGAGAGCTGCAAAAAGAAAAAGAAAAAAGTCATCTGGTATGGACGAGATGGTGACTTGACCTGAGCAGGAATTTGAACCCAGATCTTCCCCAACCACAGCTTCCAGGGAGTGACTACAGACTCATAACTATGGGTGCTGCTAAGAGGGTGTTTACTGAGGATCTCAGCCAAGCAGTCGCATGGCACCTTGAGTTCCTCAAGAAGCAAGATCAAGGCTAATCTGATACAAGCCAGAGTCTGCGGAGGGGAGGGCAGCCATCACGGGCGGGCAGCCGTGGTCAGAAATGTTTTTCGCCCTTGGATGCTCAGCTGGGCAACCCCATGCAGAGTTACTACACTCATCTAAGCCCCATTGTCTTTAGTGGGTCTATGAGGGTGTAGTTTGGCTTAGAACTGCCCTGCAAGTACACCGTACATAACACACCCATTTTTTATAGATTTCAGAAAATCATTTGACAAAGTTTCTCATGATATCCTTGAGGATAAGCTGGTTAAGTGTGGGCTGGATGGTGTAACCATTGGATGGATTCATGGCTGGTTGAAAAATCGTACCCAACGAATGCTCGTAAATGGCTCTTCATCTACGTGGAGGGAAGTCTCGAGTGGAGTGCCGCAGGGCTCGGTCCTGGGCCCAGTGTTGTTTAATGTTTTTATAAATGACCTGGAGGAAGACACAGAGGGGATGCTTATCAAATTTGCAGATGACATGAAGCTGGGTGGGATTGCTAATTCTGAAGAAGACAGAGTCAGGATCAAAATGATCTAGATAGGCTGGAACAGTGGGCTGAGACAAATAAAATGAATTTCAATAGAGATAAGTGCAAAGTCCTACACTTAGGTACAAAAAATGAAAGGCACAGATATAGAATGGGAGGATCTTGGCTTGACAGCAGCACATGTGAAAGGGATCTGGGTGTTCTGGTTGATCACAAGCTCAAGATGAGCCTGCAGTGTGAAGTGGCTGTGAAGAAAGCTAATTTAATCTTAGGATGCATTAACAGAAGCATTGGGTCCAGATCACAGGAGGTGGTAGTTCCGTTCTATTCTGCTATGGTCAGTCCTCACCTGGAGTACTGTGTCCAGTTTTGGGCACCACACTTTAGGAAGGATGTTGAAAAGCTCAAGCGTGTCCAAGAAGAGGGCAACCAGGATGGTGAGAGGGTTGGAATCCAAGTCTTACGAGGAAAGGCTGAAAGAGTTGGGTATGTTTAGCCTGGGAAAGAGAAGGCTTAGAGAGGACATGATTGCAGTCTTCGAGTATTTGAAGGGCTGTCATGTAGATGATGGAGCAGATCTATTCTCTCTTGCTCCGGATTGCAAGACTAGATCCAATGGGTGGAAATTACAAGGGAGTCGTTACCGGCTAGATATCAGGAGAAACTTCCTGATTGTAAGAGTGGTTGAGCAGTGGAACAGACTGCCTTGGGAGGTGGTGGACGCTCCTTCGCTGGACGTTTTGAAGTGGAGGCTGGATGACCATCTTTTGGGTATGCTGTAGGGCTATCTTTCGGCTATGCTCCTGCAGAGTGCAGGGGGTTGGACTAGATGACCTGCAAGATCCCTTCCAACTCTAACATTCTATGATTCTGTGATTCACTGTGAGCAACTTGACTTGAGAGCCAGGCTTGCCCTAAGCATCCAGTTATGTCCACTTAGCTATATGTGGTGCTGGCAAGTATAGGGTTGCCACCCGTGGCCTGGGATATCTGTGGAGATTTGGGAGCGGAGCATGGGGAGGGTGTTGTTTGAGGAGGATGGGGGAGCTCAACAGGTATGTTATGCCACAGAGTCCACCCTCCAAAGCAGCGATTTTCACTAGGGTAACTGATCTCTGTTGTCTGAAGAAGAGTGGTAATTTTGAGGGGCCTCCAGGCACCACCTAGAGGTTTGCAACTAGGGATGGGCACAAAATGACCCACAAAGCAAAATTCATGATGAATTTTGCCCTGTTTGTGGTTTGGGAACTGAAGTTTGTGATGGGCCTACCATCATGGACTTCCACAGACTGTTCCTGGCCAGAGCAGAAAGAAGGGATTTAAAGGGACTCCGAGTCCCTTTAACCCCCTGCTCTCTGCTCCAGTAGAAAGCTGCAAAAACAGCTGAGCAGCTGGGGCTCCCCACTGCTCAGTTGTTTCAGGCTTTCTTGTGCATTCCCTTTAAAATTTAAACTATTCCATGTGGCTCAGCTGTTTAAATGGGTCTTTGCTTGCTGCTAGCCGCTGAGGCTTGCTGCCCAAGAAAGTCCCTTTAAAGAACTGAGAAGTAAGGAACAAATTGTCCCGTGCTGCTGAGGTCTTTAAAGGGGCTTTCTTTGGCAGCCAGTCTTTAGAGGTCACTGCCCAAGAAACGCCCTTTAAAGAACCCAAGAAAGCCCCTTTAAATAACTGAGAAGCAAGGAGAAAACTGTTCAGTGCTGCTGAGCTCTTTAAAGGGGCTTTCTTTGGCAGCCAGTCCCTAGGGGTCACTGCCCAAGAAAGCCCCTTTAACGAACTGAGAAGAAGGAGAAAACTGCTTCATGTTGCTCAGCTCTTTAAAGGGGCTTTCTTTGGCAGCTAGCCCCTGGGGATTGCTGCCCAAGAAAGCCCTTTTGAACAGCTGAACCTCACGGGGCAAACTGCTCAGCTTTGTGGGGCGCAGCTGTTTAAAGGGGCTTTCTTGGGTTCAGCTCCAAGACATTTAGACCAAACAGCTGGGTATGTCTGGTGTCCTCCTGACCTGGATGGCCCAGGTTATCCTGATCTCTGCAGGTTGGCCCCGATGGGGGAGAGCTGGCCTAGGGTTGGCCCATTTGGATGGGAGATGGATGGAAGATCACCAAAGAAGTCCAGGGTTGAGAGCCAGTTTGGTATAATGGTTAAGTGCGCGGACTCTAATCTGGGAGAACCGGGTTTCATTCCCGACTCCTCTGCTTGCACCTGGCTGGATGACCTTGGGCAAGCCATAGTTCTGATAAGAGCTGTTCTTGAAAAAGAGCAGTTTCTGTCAAGAGCTCTCTCAGCCCCACCTTCCTCACCGGGTGTCTGTTGTGGGGAGGGGAAGGGAAAGGAGTTTGTAAGCCGCTCTGAGACACCTTCGGGTAGTGAAGGGCGGGGTATAAATCCAATCATCTCCTCCTCCTCCTCCTCCTCCTCCTCCTCCTCTTCTTCTTCTTCTTCTTCTTCTCTTCTCCTTCTTCTTCTTCCTCCTCCTCCTCCTCTTCTTCTTCTCCTCCTCCTTCTCCTTCTCCTCCTCCTCCTCCTCCTCCTCCTCCTTCTTCTTCTTCTTCTCCTCCTCCTTCTTCTTCTTCCTCCTCCTCTTCTTCTCCTTCTTCTTCTTCTTCTTCTTCTCCTCCTCCTCCTTCCTCCTCCTCCTCCTCCTCCTCCTCCTCCTCCTCTTCTTCTTCTTCTTCTTCTTCTTCTTCTTCTTCTTCTTCTTCTTCTTCTTCTTCTTCTTCTTCTTCTTCTTCTTCTTCTTCTTCTTCTTCTTCTTGCTGTACAGAGGCAGGCAGTGGCAAATCATCCTCTCTTGCCTTGAAAACCTTGCAGGGTTAGTACAAGTCGGCTGTGACTTGGTACCCTCTCCCCCAGTACTAGTCATTACGGTGCCTCCGGAGTTTTTTTTCTGCAACAGACTAACAGGGCCACCCCTTCCCAGTCAGCCGGGAGCCTGCCTTAATAGTCCAGGAGGCAGAGTCATTTATCTGTGTTTCAGAGCCAGAGAAATATGACAACTGTTTCTTATACTGAAAGAAAAAAGAGTGTGCACAATTCAGATTTATAACTCTTATTTGTACAAAGCTGCATGTTTTTTCCCCTGGAAAATGGCCTTTTACTGCGAAATTGAGAACAATGGGTGATGGTTACAGATGTTTAGTTCTGTCTGCGGGCTGTGTTTTGCCATCAGACTTTGACACCTCTCTGTTGGTAGAGAAGCGTTCCAAAGCCAGAAAGAACATTGCTGCAGTTAGTGGACAAGGGACGGCCTTTTTCCGATGGACAGTTCATGCCGACACAGTTTCTGTGTGAAGTTGTAGCTGCCATTCTTGAAGAGAAAAACATTACAGGAATATGACAGCAATCCAGGTGAAGATGACAGAGGCTATGGTGTGAAGCAGATTTAAAAAAAAAAATGCCAGGTGATGACCGTGACTCCATGAATTTTTCCAGAATTAGTGCTGTCGTAATCCTTTAATATGGTGTTTCCCCTGCACATTCGTAACATGAAGTTTACAGATGAAATAAATATACAAATCTTTACTCATAGTCTTTCCTTTCCCTGTAAGAGGGCTTTTTCGTTTAAGTTTGTGCAAACAAAAGTTGTAAATCTACACGCTGAATTCTCTCTTCTTCTTTTTTTCAACCATGACTGTTTGGCCAGAGGCCCTGGCTCTTGCTTGCCACGGGCCGTGGGGCAGGTGGGCCTGTACTGATAGGATTCTGGCAGTTGCTGGGACCCACCTGGGGAAGGGAGCCTCACTCCACATGGAGACCGAAACCTCTTTGGCTGAATGAAAGCAACATATTCACCACTAGAACAGATTTAGAGTCTAGTTGGGCACCTTTAAGACCAACAAAGTTTGTTCTACTAAATTTGTTCTACTGCTTCATACCAACACGGCCGAACACCTGGATCTATTTTCACTGCCAAAACGCTGTGCTGCGTGTCCACTGAATGCTCCCTTAAAACATCCCGTCTTCTTCAGGGCACAGCCCTTAGTCTCTAAGGAAGATTATTGAGGTCTGCTTGTTTGTTCCGGGGTCAAAGTGAACCCTTGTATTTCCTAGCCGATAAGCAGTCAGTGTTTTGACTAAACTTTTATTTAAAAGTCATCTGATAACTCAAGATCAGGGTTTAACGAAACATTACTAAACAATTGAATACTGGCATAGCCCAAAGAAATTAAGTGTATATAAGTGTCTAGGTAAAGGTAAAGGTTCCCTTGCTTGAAAGCCAGTCGAATCCAACTCTAGGGCTGCGGTGCTCATCTCTGTTTCAAAGCCGAAGAGCCAGCACTGTCCGAAGACGTTTCTGTGGTCATGTGGCTGGCATGACTAAACACCAAGGCGCACAGAACGCTGTTACCTTCCCACCGAAGTGGTACCTATTTATCTACTTGCAATTTCTTGCTTTCAAACTGCTAGGTTGGCAGGAGCTGGAACTAGAGACAGGAGCTCACTCCGTCATGCGGCACTCTCGGGTCTCGAACTGCTGAACTACTGACCTTCCACAGCCTGCAGTTCAGCATCTTAACCACTTGAGCCACCGCAGGTCCTTATATAAGTGTCTATTAAGTGTATTTAAGCATACATGCCATTCCTATTCTACCTAAGTAGACTTCAAGGGAAAAAAATTAAAATTCAAAGGTTCTACCTAACACTGTGCCCCAAAAGGGGGAAAGCAGATTTCACTGAATTCTGAATCTGAGAGGTTCAGAGGTTACATGGTGTTACCAGCCTATACATAGTCCAATATATGACTTTACTAAATCTGTTGATTTGTGCTTATCTAAAACCAAAACCATGATGTAAGACACCTCTGAACATACCCAAGAATAATTGGTGCAAACTTTGCTCTACTTGGATTTATTCCAAACAGAAGCTGTTTATTTGTAAATTGTCCTTCAAGGCTGAAAACTGTGAGTGAGCTAGAACAGTGTGGCAGCTCCATACTAGTAGAATGAGCTCCCAGGAGAGATGGAGCTCTTCCGCCAGGCCTTCAACTAAGGAGCCCCAGTAAACATCTGAGAAGTGACCCTGTGCCTTGACCTACAACTCACAACCTGGGTTCACCACACATACAAATGGATCAGCTGAGCTGGTGCAAGAGTACCGTCATGACTATCACCTAAGCAGCTATGTTTAATCTGAAATTTCTGCTCTCGCACTTTATTTAAACCCTGTTCCAGCACTTTAGGGTATTAATTTTAATTGTTCTGATGTTTTATGAATGATTTTAATTGTATTTATGTATGTATTTTTATGTAAGCCGCTCTGAGCCTGCTTTGGCGGGGAGGGCTGGGTACAAATTGAATAATATAAAGAAAGAAAGAAACAGTGGGGAAAATGCATGTTTAGACACAAACCTAAATGCAAACTCTCAGGCCTACTGCATCAAAACATCATAAATGGTGATTTAAAGTTAAAATTTATTTAAATATAGCTGCCTTTCTGCCTTCTGCAACTTAGTGGCTTACAATATAAACAGGGGAAAAAACATAACCATACATAAAATACATTAAAATATGAATTAAAATCACAATTAAAATCTGCAGCAGAGTTATCCTGTTTAGAGCATTCAGAGGCATAGAGTTCATATAAAAGATAATCACCAACTGTCAGTAAAGAGGCAATCCAGACTGATAGGAAAGCCCAGCAAATTTTAGCTTTGTAAAAATTGCACATGCAGGTGGTTGAGACCAGTGACCATCAGTCCACGGGGCAGGACCCTCAAGTGCTCCACGATTGCATACAGAGCCACCATACTTTTTTGCTACAGTTTTGGAAGGGACTGCTTCTAGTGAGCATGCATAGAGTGCAAGGGCACCACACTTCCTGCCCATTTGTGCTATTCTGTTGCTTTAAAAATAAATTGTATACATGAAACGTGTATGTACAAGGTAGCGGAGCGAAACTCACGGAGAAGAGTCCACTGTTCATCTACTGCCTGTCAGTAACTCCATTTGTTTGTATGCAGCCAGACTTCGTAATGCTAACATCATGAAGGTGCTCATATGACTGCAGCTTGCCTTAAAGAAAAATGCTGTATGAAATTTTGCAGCAAAAGTACCCAGTGGCTGCTACAAATGGGAATTTTTTAAAAAATCAGCATTCCTGATTTTTCATTCCCAGTGCAAGTTATCAAAAGTGAATCGTGCCTGAATTGCTTTGTGAATTTATGCAGAGTGACCATAGTTTAATGCCATTGATCTCACTGGGCTTACTCCAGATTCCTTCTGCATAGGATTAGATCCTTCCGTGGAGCTGAGAACAATACTCTTAAGATCGGGCTAAGCATTTGCATATTCCTGCAATTTAAGGCTGTTCTTTTAATTCTGTTTTGTGGCATGATACCAGAGGTGCCATCAAGATATAGGTGCTCCAGTAAGCACACAAAAGTCAAGAGCACCGCCAAGAATGCCTTGTATATGCCTCCTTTTCAACTACACAACTTGTGGGATTTACTTAGGTACAGCAGAAGACTTTGTATACTCCTCTGGTTCTTCTCAGTAATACTTTGCCTCCTTAAATGCCTTTAAAATAGTCATTCAAAAGGCCTTAGACAAGATAAAATAAGAACAAATTAAGAGAAAATATTTGGCCACTGAAATATCCTCCTTAGGTTTCTTTTTTAATTGAAGGAAGGGTTACACTCAAAGCACTCAGGAGCTTATGGGTCATATGCAGGGCTGTTTTTGTAGAAAAAGCCTATTAGGAACTCATTAGCATATTGGGCCACACCCCCTGACAGCACAGCTCAGCGTATTAGGCCACACCCCCATGTTACCAGTAGTGTGGTCACCCAGCCACACCCACCTTTTGCTTCTTATTCTGTTGACCTTGTTTGTTGCCAAAACCCATGGCTTTTTTTGGAGCAGGAACTCCTTTGCATGTTAGGCTAGGCACCCCCAATGTAGCCAATCCTAATAAGTTTCTGCTGCTGGGTGTGGCCTATTATGCTAATGAGTTCCTGCTGGGCATGGCCAACTCAGGAGCCAGCCGGAACTCTGTTCCTGTGTGTTCCTGCCCAAAAATAGCCCTGGTCATATGCAGTAGCATGAGCCATGTTACAAATGTGAGACTAACTTCTCTACAAATAACTTGGCCAACTTTGGGTTTAAATGAATGAGTGGGGATTTAAAATGCTGACCAAAAGATGAACTTACGGGAACCTTCCTAGAGATACATCCAATAATTTCTGTAAGCAGTAGATGAATTTGTTTGAATTTGTTTCCAAAATGACATAACTAATGGGCATTTCGAGAGCTATATACTACTTCTGCATTTCAGGTCTAGCAGCGCCAACAATTTGCATTACCCAACAAATGTTTTGTCTGTAATAGTGTCAGGGACCATCTTATCTGTAATTTATGTAAAAAAAACCCCTTCACATAGACATTATGTTTTTAGACAAAAATTCTCTCAAATTCATTCCCATTCTTGTTGCAGAACAAGGATCCAATATCTGTCGCTGTCTTTTTAATAAGAATGCCACACTCAAGAGAAACTGAATGATAACAAATGGTAGCCTCTCTTGGGAGTTCCCTGTCCGGAATGGAAGTGGTGGCATGAGGAGCGGTGCATCTGAGCCAGCGAGGCCGGCATCACAGCTTCAAAGGAAATTTTAATTAGCTTTGAAAGATTACAATCTAAAGGTCCTTGGAAGTCCTAATGAGTATGGCAGATAGCGATACAAAAGCCTGGCAATCTTAGAGTCAATTCCAGCAAAGTTTAAATCATTAAGGTACATCTGAGTATCAACCTACTCTTTTTCTTTTCTTAATTATCGGTTGTTGACTGTGAACACTTTCCCTTCCCACGTTGCCCCTCTTTTGACTCCTGTCCCTCTGACTCCACCTACCCGTTCTCTGTTTTCTTCCATGAGACCATCGGCAGTCGATCCTCTTGTTCCTTCTGCTCCACATCCCTCCCGACCTTTCCCTGTCCCAATGCTGGTTAACTCCTCTCCTTTGCAATCTTCGCCCCTGCTCTCTCCCTTCAGGTGTAAATCTCACAGTCCTCTCTCTGGTGTGGTTTGTTTCAGATTTATTTCACTCTCCCACATGCCTCTGCAGTGCAGGCATTTTTTCTTCTCCTCCTTGGAGCCTTTTCCCTATTTTCAGTTCTGCCTCCCCAACCATCTTCTCTATATCCCCCCCTCTCTGCCTCGGGTTTTGGTCAGTTCTTTGTTGACAAAATTTCTGCCATTCGTGCTCGTCTTTCTCCTTTGTGGTCCTAGGGCAGGGGGGTGGCCAAACTTGCTTAACCTAAGAGCCACATAAAATAAACGTCAGATTTTTTTTTATTAATAATTTAGTTTTATTGAGAAAAATATCAGTACAACATAACCATTAACATTAGCAATAATAAGAACATCAAATTATTAAATTGTGCAAAAGGTATAATAACCAGAAAGGTGGAAAACATTATGAAAGTACAAATTTTTATAACTATAAGTGTTCAGCGAGAGAAGATTAAAGCAAACTATATGCTCTATAAGAGAATACAGACCATAAGGAGAAATATGGATTGTACCATAAAATACATGTATTCCACCTGAACTAGGAAGTCAGTACATGTTTCAAAGATATTGCAAATATACGGAAAGAAGATGTACAAGAAACCTTCAGTAATGGTCGGGTCAGACACAATGTTCATGACGTGTACTAAAGCCATTTTTGCAATTGTGACCAGTGTGAAGGAATAAATTCCTCCATAGTTAGGTGTTCCAGGATAGGGTCCCATTTTGTCATAAAAGTAGTATTAATAAACGTCAGATGTTTGAGAGCCGCCAGACATGAACAAATATCACACACATGTTTTTACTGGAAAATATGCAAATCTGCTTTTTATTACAATTAAGTGAGGCAGCCAAAAATAAAAACAAAAGGGGTAAAAACAGATATTGATAATGATACTTAGCTTTAGATGGGGAGGGAGGAGAGAGAGAGAGAAAGATGGAAAGAAAGAGAGAGAGAGAGAAAGGAAGGTGGAGAGAGAGAGAGAGAAAGGAAGGTGGAGAGAGAGAGAGAGAGAGAAAGGAAGGTAGAGAGAGAGAGAGAGAGAGAAAGGAAGGTGAGAGAGAGAGAGAGAGAGAAAGGAAGGTGGAGAGAGAGAGAGAAAGGAAGGTGGAGAGAGAGAGAGAAGGGGAAAGGAAGGTGGAGGGAGAGAGAGAGAGAGAGAGAAAGAAAATAGGTGGGGGGAGGGAGTGGGAGGTGTAAAGAGAGCAAGGGGAAGGGAAGACCAACTGGAGAGGTATGCCTCCCTTTCACTTCCTCAGCCAACCTGCCAGAAGCTGCACAATATGTGTGAAAGAGCCACATGTGGCTCTCGAGCCACAGTTTCCCTACCCCTGTCCTAGGAGAAAGGAAAGGAAAGAGAGCGACAGCAGTAAACACACAGAGTTCCCGATTGGAGCAAAAAAGGGCACAGCTTTATTGATGACATCAGATGGAGCACTGGGGCAGCCCAATGCACCAGGCAACCTGCCTGTTGGCTGATGAACCTGGGGATGCCCAGCCTGCCTGCTGGGGGAACCAGGAGTGGCAAGCCGGTGGTCCCACAAAGGAACAAGCCACAAAGGGGCTCCCAGTGCTTGAACCACCACAAGAGCTGGGTGGGCCAATAAGCCCCTGAAGCTGCAACCAACAAAGCAGGGTGTCCTGCATGCCATGAAATAAGCCTGGACCCCAGCAGGACAAATGCATCCCATCAGCCCTGTAAAGGTCAGACAACTTAAACGAAATGTCTGGGTGGCAAATGACGGAGCCACCAGCTGACTCAGCAAAGTGGACTGTGGCCTTGCATGCTTTCTTCTTGGCAGAATCCACCTTGTCTGGGGCAACGCCACCCCTCCAAGCCCTCCCCTCAATGAGTTTGAGCCAGAATTAATGCTCATGAGGAAAGGGTGAGCACAGTTATTCCTTGATCAGTTGTCTTCTTCATTTTCCTCTTTCCCTGCATCTCTTTTGATGGTCTTCTTTTTTCTAAGCCAACTATTTGTATGCTTGACCTTCTTCCACCTTCCTTATCACAATCTCTTGTTCCTCTTATTCTTCTCTGGCCCCAGTCATGCGGGCCAGAAAACGCGGGGGGGAGGCGTGGCTGTTCGCCCCGGAGCAAAATAAGGCGCGGTAGCCCGATCACACGGGCCACCGGGTTGCCACGCTCCAGCTCCAAGCATTGATCACACCGCGCTGCTGCAGCGCGGCAAAAAAGCAGCGCAGCAGAGCATGCAAGCCGCGCTGTTGCAAAGTGCGCATGCACCGTTGGGGGGGCGGGCTGCTGTCGGTGTCTTGCGTGTGCGCATGCGCCATTTGGTGTTGGTGCGCATCCCATGGAAACTTAAAACATCCGGAAACCCCAGGACATGGGCGGGCATCGGATGCCGCGGGATACTGGCACTCCCGCAATCAGATGCCGGCCTTTGCCCCAGGGTTTCCGGAAACTAGTGCTTCTTCCCTGGTAGTTTTTTACTCCGCATCTTCGGAGGGAAGCCCCGGGTTGGCCACGGGAGTGCTACGCCTCCCAGATGTGCCTGTGTGATCGCGCACGGAAACTCCGCAGGGCGCTACTGTACCTTCAGCGGAGCAAATGCTCCGTGTGAACGGGGCCTCTCCTTATTTATAATTAATCTCTCACTGTCTTCTGGTATTTACTCTTCATGTTATACCATCTGTCTTCCTTTTGATCCTCCCTTCTTTATCATCCACTGTCTCTTAACTTGATGTCACAAGTTACTGTATGTTTTGTTGTTTCTCCATATCTCAACTTTCTTTCTGCTAGCTCACTAGTTTCACTTAATCTGACATAACTCATGTTTTTAGTGCCTCGCTGGTCATTTTATGTTCTTTTGCTTGATCTATCTACAGTTGTGGATAATATTGCTGTTTGTCATATTTTCTGAGTTTGGGTGGACCTGTGCTTTTGTGACTTTGTTCTTACCATTCCAGACACCATTTTTTCTGTTTTGCCGCCATCTGTTCTGAGTCCTTTTCTCTTTCTCTCCTTCCTCTAGGTCCTATTATTTATTCTTTTTGATCACATTTATGCACATGACCTGTAGCTTTAATGTTTTTTTCCCTTTATCTTCCCTTTCTACTATTTCTGCTTTGCTTATTGTTTTTTGTGACTGCATTGTCTTCCTCTTCTTTTTCAAGTATAGAATCTTGGTCTCCTCTTTTTACTTTTATTCAAGCTACTGTTGATGCTTTCCATTTCTAACTTTTCAGTATTGTTAATATCTAGGGATGTGCAGCTCCTAAAAAACAAACAAACCCAAAAACTCCCACCAAAAAACCCCCCTGAGAATCCAAGACAATATTAAACTAGGGAGTCTTCTAAGCCAACTCAAATGGGAAAGCTGTTGCAAGCCTAACAAATGTAAAACCAGAGAATCTGAGCCAGTGTGACCTGAGAATGACAACCATGTGGAATCTGGGAATCCACTCCAAATCAAGACAAACCAACTTGCACAAAGAATGCAATGTTGCAAAACCAACAAGATCAATTTAAAAGGACAGAGTCAAAGCAAAACAAGCACAGCAAGCCAATAATAAAACTGGGAAGACACAGCAACACAAAAAAGAAAAAGAAAGAAAAAATAGTCCCTGGGGGCCTTCTAACACTGGCTCCTGATATTCATGGCTAATCCCTAATATTTCTGGGATTCTTTGGGATCCATGTCCTAGTATTCTAGAAAATCCTGGATACAACCCAGTTTGTTTTTGTACTTTTGACTCCATTTAGTTATTTGCATGGGTGAAGGAAAAAGCCCATTGAAGAGCTTTATTCAGGCCAGTACTTAAAGGGAACCAGGCAGGGAACTGACTCTTCATTCTTCTAATTCATATACAGCTGATTTCACTCTGTGCTAACCATCAGTGTCTTGTTAACTTTAGGGCAGTGGCCCTCATTCTGAGAGCCACATTCACAATTGCCATCAGTCAAAAGAGTTGCCTTTACTTTCTATCTTTGGCATGAGACCTGCACCTCAGGAAAGCCCACAGCGTACCCATTTTTTCCAGCAGTGGCTGTTTCAAGGTGGAAACCATCTGCCAACCACAAGTCTCACTGCTCAAGGGCCTCCACTTTCCTGACCCATGGGGCAAGTGCCACGCTGGGGAACAGGTGCTCGGAAAAGCCACAAGTGATATGCCAAAGAGCCAAAGCCCTAGGTTTGCAGAGAAATCTGAAACCTTAAAAAATGCATTGAGGAGTCAACCCCCCCCAAAAAAAAACAATTGCTTGGAGAAACGACGGCTGAGGGGTGACATGATCGAGGTTTATAAGATTATGAATGGGATTGAGCAGGTTGAGAAAGAAGTACTTTTCTCCCTTTCTCACAATACAAGAACTCGTGGGCACTCCATGAAACTGCTGAGCAGTCGGGTTAGAACAGATAAAAGGAAGTACTTCTTCACCCAAAGAGTGATTAACATATGGAATTCACTGACACAGGAGGCGGTGGCAGCTACAAGCATGGACAGTTTCAAGAGGGAATTAGATAAACATCTGGAGCAGAAGTCCATCAGTGCTATTAGCCACAGGGTATAGATGGGAACTCTCAGTCTGGGGCAGGTGATGCACTATCTTCTTGGTGCTGGAGGGGGCAGCAGTGGGAGGACTTCTAATGTCCTGGCCCCACTGCTGGACCTCCTGATGGCACCTGGTATATTTTGGCCGCTGTGTGACAAAGTGTTGGACTAGATGGGCCATTGGCCTGATTCAACATTGGCTTCTCTTGTGTTCTTATGTTCTTAATAGCAGCAGGGGGCTCTCAGCAGCCATTGAGGGTTGATAGGCAACCACAACGCCGTTGCCAGCCTTTGTCTCTGTCTGAACTTATTGTTGTTTTTATTCTTTCTGTAAGCCGCCCTGAGCCGGCCTTGGCTGGGAGGCTGGGGTATAAATATAACAAAATGGGTGGGGCATTTCCAGTCTATTTTGCCCTCTCAAGCCATCCCTGCTCCCCTCCCTCCCACCCTGGGGGGGGAGGACTCATTGGGGCCAGGCCCACCAGCAGGCACAGGGCGACTTGCTACCTAGCAGCTTGCCCAACTCATCCAGGTGCAGTGGCGGAGGAGAATAATATAAGCTGCTTTGGGTCCCCATCGTGGAGAAAGATGGCGGAGGGGGAAAGGTAAATAAATAGGAAAGGATAAAAGAAAGGTTGGTTGGCGAGTGGAGAGGAAATAAGAAAACAGGGAAAGGGGAGAGGGAAATGGGGGGTTCAAGGAGGCGAGAGAGAGGAAAACACGTGGAGAAGGGGATACAGAGGAGAATGAAGTGATCCCTGCCCATCTTGCAGGTTCCATGCTTGGACACGCTCTGACTTGTGTGATTAAATGAGCAGGTTGACTACTGGAATCCAGTGTGTTCAGTTCTTCGGTTGTGCAGAAAGGAGGAGATTCAGAGCATCTCATTTGTTTATGCAAAAAGTCTCAGAAGGGATAGCCGGGAGAGAGGAGAATTACCTCTTCCAAATATGTTATACAATTCAGGTAATGTTAATTCCTATCTGTATATGTAAAGCCTGAGTGTCCTGGGTGCTGTTGTTACGGGTGGTAGCAGTGGAATTTTCAAAACATGTTATTTAGATAAGAGTTTAAAATATCAAGGGATGTCCATCTGCATCCATATACACTTTGCAGCCAGGACCAGTATCTTAAATGCATGCTTTGTTCTTAATGGCATTAGGTTGTGGTCTTTGGCCCACACACAGTTGTCCATGTGCCTTCTGTTTCTGCGCAGCACCTGTTGCACTCAAGTTTGAATTTTCTGCCAAATCTTCCTGTAAATGGAAATTCCTGGGTGATTGATTCTCAAAAATGCAAGAAGGCACAAATCCCCTCGATCTGTTTCTTATCATATAGTAAACAAATGCTGACTAATAGCAAAGTTTTTACACAGACCGCTTTCTGATACGGAAAGAGCCTTGGCTGTTCTTCATCTCCAGTTTGGCATCTCTCTCTCTCTCTCTCTCTCTCTCTCTCTCTCTCTGGGTGGTGTGCATGGCTCTCTTCCATTTTCCTGTTCCTACAGCTTCCCTGTGCTGAGAGAGATTGTGTGACTGGCCCAGGTATTATGGCTGAGTGGGGATTTGAACCTGAGTTTGACACAATAACTGTTGTACTGCAGTGGTTCTCACATACTTATATAAACCGAAGGGCCTCTGAAACTGGTTGCCTGTCTTGCGATAAGAGCAGTAGGTGGCAAAGCAGACTCGGCAGGTCTGTGAGTGCAGATTCAGTGTAGCTTTCCTGGAGTGGGACATTACAGGGGTTCCTGCCAAGCTGCTGTTTTTAAGATTGTCTCTGTATGAGCTCAAATCCATGGGTGGTTTTTCACTCAGGATCAGTGTTCCCTCTAAGCTGAGTTAGTGTGAGCTAGCTCACAGTTTTTTAGCCTCCGGCTTGTACATTTTTGTCTCAGCTCAGGAAAGATGGCTCCAGAGCAAACTAATTTCTGCAGCAGCCAAACTGCTTGCTCACAACTTTAAGGCTAGTAGCTCACAAAGAAGAATTTTTGCTCACAAGACTCCACAGCTTAGAGGGAACATTGCTCAGGATGTAACCAGCCTAGACTCTCTGTGCTGTGCCGTAAGCCATTTTTACCACAGTCCTGCATGCTTTCTTCCTCAAATGGCTGCTGATGCACAGTGCGTTCGTTGCCTCTCCGCAAGAGAGTCTGGGTGGGAGGAGCCAGATAAGTTCTATATGAACCGGCCCAGAATGAGGCAGCCATATCTCAGTGTGCCCTTTCTTGTGATGGGGTCCGTCAAGAGGCTCTGTGTTTGGAGTCTTCCCAAGCTGCACCATTCCTGATTTGAGTCATATAAAGTGTACCTTTCCTCTGAATTTTCTCCTGTGTAGACATATTCGTTTGTAATTGAGTCATATTTTCATGCAATAATTGGCTTCCAAATGCTTGCGCTTGTTGTTGTTCGAAGACATTAGTGATTGGCTGTGGTCAGATTTTAAGACAGGAGGATGCGGGGCTAACAAGGCCAGCAGGGGACTGAATTACAGTACTCAGCAGGTAGCTGGGAAGGGGGGAATGAAGCTTGCTTAGGACTGGTGAGTTATGCACAGAGTTTAAAAGATAGGCTGAAGCACCAGAAAACTTCCATTTCAGTTTGTTGGAGTCAGATTGGTGGGATCCAAAGGAATTTGTACAAATGGATCTTCCTCTTCACCCTTCTGCATAGCCCAGCAATCCTCTGCAGAGGGTCCACAGGGCCTCCCCAGCCAGTGTTCCCTTTAAACTGCGCCAGCCTGCGCTGGCACACAAATTCCCAGCCCCCAGCGCAAAGATCCCCTGCTGAGCACAGGGCCAGGAAACTCTCCCTCACCTGGCTCCCTCAAGTGCATGGTTGAGGGACAAAGACAAGCTTCCCCCCCTCGCACTGGCTCTCCTCCCCCCTGTCCCGGGGAGGAAAGGAGGTAGAGCTGCCAGCCATTTAAAGCAAACAGCTGACAGGCAGGTCCACCAGTCAGCTATTCGTTTTAAATAGCCTGCAGCCATTTCAGGGCTCCTTTCACTTCCCCTACCTGCAAATGAGGGAAGTGAAAGGAAGGCTCCTAATGGCTGCGTACTCTGTAAAGCGAGCAGCTGACTGGTGGACCCTCCAGATGCTGGCTTTAAAGGGCAGGAAACAGGGCTCCCTTTCACGTCTCCTGGTTGGAAGCAGGGGGGGTGAAAGGGAGCCCTGAAATGGCTGCCCTGCCCTTTAAAGTCAGCAGCTGAAGGGTGGATTCGCCAGGCTGCTGGCTTTAAAGGTCAGGAAGCCATTTCAGCCCTCTGGCTTTCCCCTGCTTGGAAGGGGGGAGCCAAATTGAGCACTCTAATGGCTGCCTGCCAGTATAGGAGGCCTCTCTTTTTTCTTTTTTTCCCCTTCTTTCCACCTCTCCCTCCCTCTCTCCCCATCTATTTGCTTTCTTTACATTGCTATATTTCCCTTTCTTTCTATTTATTTCCTTTTCTTTTTTCCCTTTTCCCATTTCTTTCTTGTCCTTCTTTCTCTTTTTTCTCTTTCTTTCCTTTCCCCCCTTTTGTTCCCTTTCCCTTTCTCTTTCTTTCCATTTCTTTCATTCCCCTTTTCCCTTTTTCGTTCCTCCATCCCTCTCTCTCTCTCCTTCCTTCCTTCTTCCTTCCTTCCTTTTTTCCTTCCTTCCTTCCTTCCTTCCTTCCTTCCTTCCTTTCTTCCTTTCTTTTCCTCTCTTTCTTTCTTTTCCTCTCTTTCTTTCTTTTCTCTCTCTTTCTTTCCCTTTCTTTCCATTTCTTTTTTTCACTTTTTTCATTCCCCTTCTTTCCCTTTTGCCTTCCTTCCTTCCTTCCTTCTCTTTTTTCCCTTTCTTGCCATTTCTTAATTTTTTAATGCTTTGTATGTTTGTAAACTGAAATTTAAATGTTAAAAAATTAGGCTTGCTCACAGCTTTTAGACTTGTAGATTTTTTGGCTCACAAGGTAGAATTTTTGCTCACAATCATTGACAGCTTAGAGGGAAGATTGCCCCACAGAGTGTGTTGTGGCCCAGGGGGCTGCACTGGGCACCCACCCTTCCTGGCTCCAGCCCAGATGGTGTCTTTCTAAACTGGACAGGTAACGGACAGGGCAAAGGTTGTAATCCTCTCCTGTAGAGGGGGGTATATATTTATTTTTATTAAACGTATGCATTATTTTCTAGCCAGAGTTCTCAAAGCCCGTGCAAGCCTGTGCACTGGTCACACTGACAATTGTTTAATGGAACTGGCTGGGTTAAAAAAAAAGGGGGAGGGAAGGTCCAGGAGGTCACTTTTGTTCTCATCGATGTCAGTAAAGACCGTAACTCTCCTGAGCAGACAGGCGAGAAACCTGGTTGGAGTAACACAGCTTTCTTTTTATCCATGTGCTGTCTCCATCTTGTGTTGGAGATGTATATATTATTTGTTATGCACCTGAAAACAAGCCAGAGGTTTCATAAAAGGGCTGTTCTGTCCTGGAGGCTTGCAATCTGAGAGATGCGACCTACAAGAAAGGGGCCAGAAAATGGAAGCCTTCTCACATCCCTTTTTACATTTTCCCTCTGAACACCGCGGGTTGTTTCAGGCTGTTCCATCTTGTCCTGCTCCGTAGCCGCTCTTACTGAATTCTGCCCGTTGAAGTGAACTGGGGCTTTTTCGCTAATGGAGAAGGCCTGTCAGACCAATGACATCAAGACGTTTCCCCTGGCCCCCTCCGGGCTGGTTCACACAATGTACAGGCTGTCCCAGGCATTCTCCCAAGTGGGCACTTTTGAAGACAAATCTTGGTAGACCGGGGAATTCCAGAGGTGGCTGCCAGCCGTTCTTGAGTGGTGAGACGCAGACAGTGTCGCTGCAGACACGGAGGTCGGCAGCTGATGCACAGGCTGTCCCGCATGGAGGCTGATGTGGGGAGGGCGGGGCTTGCCTGTAAGGGCACAAAACGCATCAGATGAGCCAGGCTAAATGACTGCTTGGGTTGTAATAATTAGCCTGGCTTTGGAAAGCTGCACAAATATTTACAAACACAACATTTTGACCTCGGCAGCGGTACAAGCGCCCTCCAGAACCGATTTTCTCTTCCTTGTCAGAAAAGGAGCTTCCTGGAAGGGATCTCTGCCTTTAGGTGAGTTTAGCTTTTCTCTCTCCTTTTTTTTTTCTTTCGTATTCTCATCTAAGGGCAGGTAATTGGAAGGGCTCAGAAGCCGACCTGTTTTGTTCTGGAGGTATAAGGCTGAAACGATAAATGGACGCGGGGCGGGGGGGGATCCTGTGGCAGGAACAGGCACGGTTTTGAGGCAGCTGCGAAAGGGTGGTGGTGGTGAGCAGGCTGCTTGACTCAGCCTGGGTTCGAGATGACTGGGCCTGCCTCCACCACTGTTCCACTTTTGTGTGTAGTGTATTGAGACCTTAAGTGTGATGCCATCTTGTTGTTGTTCGACTCTTCGCGACCCCATGGACCACATCACGCCAGGCCCTCCTGTCTTCCACTGTCCTCTGAAGTTTGCTCAATTTCATGTTCGTTGCATCGATGACACTGTCTAACCATCTCATCCTTTGCCGTCCCCTTCTTCTTTGACCTTCAATCTTTCCCAGCATTGGGGTCTTCTCCAGTGAGTGCTCCCTTCTCATTTGGTGGGTAAAGTATTTGAGCTTCAGCTTCCTTCCAGGGAACAGTCAGGGTTGATTTCTTTTAGGATTGTCTGATCTGATCTCCTTGCAGTCCAAGGGACATCTTGTAGTTAAGTCCAATTCCCAAGTGTGCCAGATATTGCAAGAGCGGAGAGGAAGTGAACCAAAATTCTCTGCTGTCTTTTCAAAGCTCAGGACTAGAGAGAACAAGTGGATTATTCTTCATTAACTCTTTTGCAGGGTTATTAAATGCTCAAAACAAGGAGGTTCTGGGAGAGATCCCATAAATGTAGCTTCTGAACTATTTCTCATGACCCTGTTCTGAGGAGAAGCTGTCTTGGTTTTTTCAGTTGCAGTAAATTGTAAAACACCCTTTCCCCTTGGCAATGTTTTTCAGTCAAGTGTAAGACACCCTGTTGCATGTTCTGCTCTGCCTGTCCCCTTTGCTAGCAGTGCCGGAAGGTCAGTTCTTATCCTTCTCTTGGAGAAGACTGATAAAAAGTCTGAGGCCACAGAGCCCCACTAAGATCCCAGAGGTGGCCGTGGTAGCCACAGAAACAAATGATGCATCATTTTCATTAACCCTTCTTCCTGTGTGTGTTCTAGTAGGACCTCTTAGCTCTGTTCTGTACCGTCAGACTATGAATCCATTAACAATTCAGCAAGAGACACCACACTTGGTGGGAACAGAGAGTTCACCAATTCTATTTTTACTTTTTCCTTTCTTGTCTCTAGGGTTCTTATACCTTCTTTAAAGATGAACTCTGAGCTGCCCCCCGGTTCTTCCTTTGTTGAAACTACATTTCTGTTGCTCATCCAGAATCTGTGTGGATATTCTGACATGATTAGTTCAGGGTTGAATGTAATTCAGGATCTTTTGGCCCATAACGGTTGTTGGTCAGGAGCATAGAAGGTGTATTCATGTTGTTGTTTAACATGTACATGAAACAGCCGGAGAGACTCTCTGTGGATCCGGAGTTAGACACCATCAATATGCTGATGGCACTGAGTTCTGCTTTTCTTTAACTACTGAATCAGGTGGGTCTGTGGAAGTACTGAATAGGAGAAGGGCATGGGGTGGGTCAGGGCCAACAAACCAAGGCTCCATTCAGACCAACAGAGGTGTTGTGGGTCGAAGAATAGGGAGTCACCCTGTTCAAAATGGGATTGCAGTCCCCTTGAAAGAGCAGGTCCATAGCGTGGGATGTGTGTTGGGAAGATAGGGCCTCCTCCACAATGCATGCCACCTTCTGCCAACTTTGGCGGGTGCACCAGCCCCAACTGTTCCTTGAGAAAGCAAGACATGGCCTGATTCATGCTTTGATCATATCCAAGGGAGATTAGCGTGCTATGCATGGGGCTGCCTTTGAAGTTTGTTTGGAAACCTCAGGCAGTACAAAATGCCATGGCCAGGCTAGAACTGGGAGTTGGGTATAAAGGACATACCCCTTCTGCCCAGACTGGCAGCCTGTCTGTTTCCGGGCACAACTGAAGGTGCAGGTCCCTCCCTTGGGACTAGAATGCCTGAAGGCCCACCTCCCTCCATATCATTTCCCCACAACTGAGATCTTCATCTGAAGCCCAGAGGTGGGGAGCCGCCGGGGAGGGGGTCTAAAGTGGTAGTTGCCCCCTTCTGTGGGAAGTTCACCTGCCACCTCCTATAGTGTCGGCTGTAAGACATTTGTATTTGCCTAGGCTTTTATCTCTCCACGCACACCCCAGCCACCATACAGTGGCCCTGGTCATACGGGCCAGAAAACACGGGGGGGGGGAGGCGTGGCTGTTCGCCCCGGAGCAAAATAAGGCGCGGTAACCTGATCACACGGGCCACCGGGTTGCCATGCTCCAGCTCTGAGCGCTGATCACACAGGAAGCTGCAGGTTGGCCACGGGAGCGCTACACCTCCCAGATGTGCCGGTGTGATTGCGCATAGAAACTCCGCAGGGCTAAAGTGCCTTCGGCGGGGCAAATGCTCCGTGTGAACGGGGCCAGTATTTCAGTATTTGGCCATTGTTTGTTTTGTTTTGTTTGTGGCCGTAAATCATTGTCAGGGGTTTATTTTGCTGATTTAATAGTTCTTGCTATTGGCTTTGGGTATGCCGTGGCTTTGGTTTCTTGCTGCTGCTATTTCCTCACTTTATGCTTGTCGTGAAAGACCCTGACAGTCTTTGGAGAGACCGGGCAAGTGGCCTGGGTCATCCTTGTGGTCCCGTGCGAATGTGCTCCAGTGGTGCTTGATGGCGTTTCCTTTGGGAAATGGGTTTTGGCTCTCCTGGTCTAGCGGGCACCTCCCTCCTGGTGCCTCTGCCTGACCCTCCCATGCCCGGCATTTAATTAGGGCATTCCGGTATCAATACTCTGCCCAGGCGAATCCTCCCTTTCGGCTTGCCTCTGTTAACTGCATCTCTGCCCAGGCAGGCAGCAGTCTGAGTCTTCTTTGGCCAACCTGCTCCGGTTCCTGTCTGAAGTCCAGGTCCTCCTGAATCTGTGTGAATTCTCCTGTCCATCGGTACCTTTCTGCTGCCTCCCCCCCCGCAATGCTGCTTAAGGCTTTCAGCCCGTCTCAGCTGTATTTCCATGACCGCCAGCAACTCCATTTAGTAAGCCAGTTTGCTCTGCTGCACTTCCCTTCTTGGTTTGTCACTCACTTATTGTTGGAGCACATTCTCTCATAACTGGATGGGGAGAAAGGAGCGCACGGATTCTCCCCCCCCCCCCCACCACTGGAGTAAGTCAGTCTTGGCACTTTTCATTCTCAAGAGAAGTGGATTTTGCTTTAATGTTTCACATTTTGCAGAGAAGTGCTGCAATAACGTTCAGAATCTGGAATGCTTCCCCCTGCCTTCCCCAAGGTTGCTATAGCTGGGCTACAGGGCCTTCATGGCGCAGTGGTTAAGTGTGCAGACTCTAATCAGGGAGAACCAGGTTTGATCCCCCACTCCTCCACTTGCACCTGCTGGATGACCTTGGGCAAGCCATAGTTCTGGCACAGCTGTTCTTGAAAAAGAATAGTTTCTCTCAGCCCCACCTACCTCACAGGGTGTCTGTTGTGGGTAGGGGAAGGGAAAGGAGTTTGTAAGCCGCTCTGAGACTCCTTTGGGTAGTGAAGGACGGGGTATAAATCCAACCTCCTCCCCCCCTCCTCCTCCTCTTCTTCTTCTTCTTAAGAACATAAGAGAAGCCAGTGTTGGGTCAGGCCAATGGCCCATCTAGTCCAACACTCTGTCACACAGTGGCCAAAAATACCAGGGGCCATCAGGAGGTCCAGCAGTGGGGCCAGGACACTAGAAGCTCTCCCACTTCTTCTTCTTCTTCTTCTTCTTCTTCTTCTTCTTCTTCTTCTTCTTCTTCTTCTTCTTCTTCTTCTTCTTCTTCTTCTTCATGGAGCCCTCTGGTTGAAGCCTCTCCCTCCCCCATGCATGGGCCTGGCCAGACTATGGGCTGTGTTTCATGTTTCCACTACACAATATCTGCCCCAGTGGGGGGGGGAGTGACTTACAGCACCCCTGCAGTGTTTTCCAGGCAAAGAGGTGGTCTGCTACTACCTGCCCTCTGCAAGTGAGCCCTGGACTGCTTCCTTAGTGGTTCCCCACCCAAGTCCTGCCCATGGCCCAACGCTGCTTGCCTTCCCAGAACTGATGCGATCAGTCCAGCTGGGGCCATCTGAGTAAGTTCATGGTTTCCAGGGGTACTAACGGGCAAATGATCAAAGCGCTGCCTTGTAACCTGTCATTTGTTACCAGAAAATTCAGTCCATTAACCTGGGCCTTCTGATGGAGCAAAGGTAGGGAGGAGAAGTAGAGCCTCGGATGACCCCTCGAAACAGGCCCATGCCCAGACCTGATCCTCAACGGTGCTGGTTCTGCTGGCAATCTCACCTTCAAGTGATCTTCTCTTTCCGCGCTGACCAGGCACGTAGGCAAAACTGGTCAGTGATTTATTTTCCGTCCTTGGATCCCCACTTCATAAAGTGCCGATGGTTTCAGATTTTCTCCCACTGTATTCTGAATGGTTTTAAAGTTTGATTTATGGAAACAGAATCAGAGAGGAAGTTGACTTTTGTTCCTTGTTGAGCTCAGCCTTCACTCCCAACCAGTTGTTCCCGCTAAGCTGTGGAGTCTTGTGAGCAAAAATTCTACCGGCATTAAAGTTGTGAGCAAGTTTGGCTACTGCATAAATTAGATAGCTCTGGAGCCATTCTTCCTGAGCTAAGATAAAAATGTGTGAGCCGGAAGCTAAAAAAGTGTGAGCTAGCTCACACTAACTCTGCTTAGAGGGAACACTGCTCCCAACACTCCCTCCAGAACTCTGGTGGCCGCCCTCACTGCACGGCTGGGAAAGGGGGGGAAGCGGCGCTGGCTGCATGTTCTATTTCACTGGTGTGCAATTGTGCATTACTCGTTAACTGTGTGTCTCTAAAATGTATCCAGAGTGGCTTAGAATGGAATCAGTAGACGTTAACGCCTGCGCACTTTGCCGCCTGGCCCTCCAGTCCTAAGCGGAGCTGTGTCCGTTGACTTAAAAAGGGTGCAACTTTTCACTGTAGAAGGGCTCATTGCCACAGTGGGACAGGCAGTCTGGCCCAAAACGGAAACAGCCGCGTCTCCAACAAAGGGCAACAAAAGCAGTGCTTGTGCCAAGCTGCTCAAGAGGATGTGCTCTATTGTATCCAAAAATCCCCGGCCTTCTAATAGAGCCTTTCTTTGATTCCCCCCCCCACACACACACTTCCTTCTGTATACAAGTTACAACCCACAACAACAGTAGGAGAATGAAAGCATGAAAACCGCCCTGAAGAGCTCATGTTTCAGATCATTCTATAAATCTACTCACCATTCAGGATATGCTGTATAGGCAAAATAAACTGAAATATTTTTTTTTACAAAAAGTACACAATAAGGACTAAAATTTTCTCATTGAATTACTTTAGGTACCACTTTTCTTAAAATGATTAGAGAACGTTTTATTAATGCTTTAGTGTATAAGTCATAATCATGACTGTGAGTTTCCCCCAAAAATGCCAAGGAGAACTCTTCAAATGATTTTTTTTTTTGTTTTCATAGAATCATAGAGTTGGAAGGGACCTCCAGGGTCATCTAGTCCAACCCCCTGCACAATGCAGGAATTTCACAAATACCTCCCCCTCCACACCTTCAGTGACCACTGTTCCACAGCCAGAAGGTGACAAAAATCCCTCCAGGATCCCTGGCCAAATTGGCCTGGAGAGAAATTGCTTCCCGACCCCAAAATGGCAATCAGCATTTCCCTGGGCGTGTAAGAAAGGGCCACGAGAACCAAGCACTGATGCAACCCTTAAGAACATAAGAACATAAGAGAAGCCAATGTTGAATCAGGCCAATGGCCCATCTAGTCCAACACTCTGTCACTCAGCGGCCAAAATATACCAGGTGCCATCAGGAGGTCCAGCAGTGGGGCCAGGACACTAGAAGCCCTCCCAACTGCTGCCCTCCCCAGCACCAAGAATAGAGTGCATCACCTGCCCCAGACTGAGAGTTCCCATCTATACCCTGTGGCTAATAGCCACTGATGGACTTCTGCTCCATATGTTTATCTAATTCCCTCTTGAAACTGTCCATGCTTGTAGCTGCCACCACCTCCTGTGGCAGTGAATTCCATGTGTTAATCACTCTTTGGGTGAAGAAGGACTTCCTTTTATCTGTTCTAACCCGACTGCTCAGCAATTTCATGGAGTGCCCATGAGTTCTTGTATTGTGAGAAAGGGAGAAAAGTACTTCTTTCTCAACCTGCTCAATCCCATTCATAATCTTATAAACCTCGATCATGTCACCCCTCAGCTGTCGTTTCTCCAAGCTAAAGAGCCCCAAGCATTTTAACCTTTCTTCATAGGGAAGGTGTTCCAACGCTTTTATCATTCTAGTTGCCCTTTTCTGCACTTCTTCCAATGCTATAATATCCTTTTTGAGATGTGGTGACCAGAACTGTACACAGTATTCCAAATGAGGTCGCACCAATGATTTATACAGTGGCATGATGATACTGGCTGATTTCTTTTCATTTCCCTTCCTAATAATCCCCAGCATAGCGTTGGCCTTCCTTATTGCAGCTACACACGGTCTCGACATTTTCATTGAGTTATCCACTACGACTCCAAGATCTCTCTCTTGGTCCGTCTCTGCCAGTTCAGACCCCAGCCCTTCCTGCCCTCCCTCTCATGATCTGGCTAAGATCACACAATTAGCATTGCTGCAAGATGGCCATCTAGCCTCTGTTGGAAAACCTCCAAAACCTCTGTTTGAAAACCTCCAAAAACTGCTAGGTAGTTGTGTAATTTCTTATTGAAGCATACCGTATATCCATACCGATGTCCCTTTGTGTTTAGTATTTTATGGAACTATTTGGAGTGGCTAAACAGTTTTCCTCGACACATACAAGAGCGCTGTGCAGACAGGTGCTTCATAAATTGTTTAAAAAAAGGAGTAACCTGTTTTAAAGCCACAGTTTATTTTAAATGCACAGAAAAATATCTCTACAATAACGTTAAACACATTAAGGTAAGAATTTGTTTAAAAAACAATTAAGGGGTCGTTATTCCTACAGTCTAGCTAAAGACGAACATCTTGAAGCCTCCTTGAGCTCGTGCCAGGCAATTAACCAGCAGGGCTTTACTTGCATCCTTGATACCCTGCTTTTCTCCCGAAGCGGCTTGTTATTCAATTCGATTTATTTTGATCAAAGATCAGCAAATACCTTAAAACATTACATATAGTTAACAGCAAAAATACAGCCAGACAGTTAATACGGATACAGATAAAAATGTTAAGGCAAAGTGAATTTTAAAATTTCCTAAGAAGTAACGGTCTTCTGTCTGATTAGGGTGGCCGTAGCACAAAACCTTGCTGCCTTAGCAGTGGTTTCATTACAAATACCAGCTAAAAGAAGAGTAGAATAAAACGGGTTAGACCTGCCTGGGTAGGTGACAATTATTGGAGTAATGTGTTTAGAATGAATCTCATGATAAAATTGGCAAGATAAAAGAACGTGCTTAATTGCCTCGACCTGTCCCGAATTGCAAGGGCTTCCATATGGGGCGTGAGCGTATCTCCCTTGCAGGAGGGCAGATAGGAGAACATTTAGTCGTGCTGCAGTAAAAGCTCTGCGATGCTTTGGAAGTTCTAACAAATAAAGATAAGTGGATGAAGCAAAATTTAGGTTTTTATTTCTCACCACTAAAAAGTGTGAGGCTCGTGCTCTGTCCGTCTGGAGAGAAGCGTCCCTCTCCCTCCATTTTATCTTAACAACAGCCCTGTGAGGTAGGTTAGGCCCCGAGCACGTGACTGACCCAGAGTCACCCAGGGGGCTTCCGTGGCAGGAGGGGTCTCCCAGCTCCCAGTCCAGACTCATCGTGTCTCTCTTCAATTGATGGCGCCTCTGCTACGGTTACATTTCCAAGTGTCTTGAACTGATCCCTCTTCTTCATTGACTGCCATTTTAATCTTTCACTGGCGCCCACAGATGTTTAAGAGTGGAGCCGAGTGCTGAAGTCGGGCGAGCTGCTGAGGTCCACCTGAGTGCCAGTGGGAGCAAAGGCCCCCGTCAGACTGGGCCGCAGCTTCCCCTTATTGAACCTTTGGATGCGCTTGATCTCTGCGCTCTGTGTTGTGTGCTCCTCCTGTAGGAGCCGTGGCCAGCTGTGGCCAGCAGGACTCAAGGAGAGGCAGGCTCAGAGACACAGGCTGATGGGGAAGGTGACCTCGTGGATTTGTGTGCATCTCAGCCACAAGCCTTTCCTTACTCAGCAGGTAGCAGGGGCTTCAGGCCTTTCCTGGCGGGCTCTCTCTCTGTGTCTCTTTGCATGTGCGTGCATTACTTTCTGTTCACTATGGTCGTGCCGTTTTACCTTAAGTAATTGTCTTGGCCGTTACTCAGTCATTGCGGTTGGTAAAGGAACTCACAGAGTGATGGCAGCAGCCTGGACCAGCCGTGTTGGTCTGCAGGAAGACCGTTCGGCTTGAGTCCAGGAGCACCTTAGAGTCTGTTATGTATTAAGATGGCTACGACTTCGCTAGCCTGGCCATGCGGTCGACCATGCAGTGTCAGGTTCAACAGCAAGTAAGTCCAGGCTCTCTTCATAAAATATATGGTTTATTGGAATACGAGTATGTTGCCCTTGTTAGCAGAGTTATTGTCAGGAATACCCCACCAGGCATGAAGGCCTACAGATATAGTGTGATGCATAAGCTCAACTAGCAAATGAAAACTTAGCGCGCGGGGGGAATACTTCCGGCGGGAGGTTACATAATAAAAGGGAGACGGGGCCCCCTCCCCTTCCACTATCATAAGGCAAGAATATTTCCACCAGCTGGGAAGACATGCCTGTGCCTCTTGTTCAAGGACACTAAGATAGCAGTCGGCAGCAGAGCTTTCTCCCACAAGTTTCAACAAAGCAATCTATGCACATGTGTGCCGGCTAATTAAAACAAACAATGAAGACAGTGTCTGGGGCAAGACAAGAGAAATATGGCAGTTCATCTGACATGCAGTCATACTAACAGGCAGACCTTCAGTCGTAGGACAACAGCCACTTCGGATCCTAGTATGGACCAATAGGGTCGCTCGGATCCTGAATCGGACCTATAGTAACCTGGGCCGTGTATATAGAACCTATTGCGGGAATTGGGGGGGGTGTTGGGTGTGAGTGTGGACACACATATAAGCCGGCCTCGTACCAGTTATTCTATCTTCCGTCCTGATGTAACCTAATAAACGTGAGCTGATTTCACCATGCTGAGTCTCAGCCCTCAGTACTTTTCAGAGTCAAACGCTCCCTTCGCCACACCTCCGTAGAGCAGATCTGCATTTCTGTCCCGCTGTGTCTGAGGGCAACAGGAGCGAGGACTCTCGGAAGTGGAGACCCTGAAACTCTTGGTGCTGCTGGGCTGTCCTTCGTAAGGATTCAGGCAGGTTGCTGTGTTGGTCTGAGGCAGCAGGTCAGAGGGTGTGTTATGTGTTGGGACTGGAACATTCGAGGACTGTTTCTACCAGAGACTGGCTGAGCTTGGTGCTCTAGAACAATAGCCCACCAGGACTCTGGAGGTGGCTAATGAGGAATTAATGGTTCTGGCAATAGCCTATCGTTGGTAGTTGTTTGGGAAGTGGGTGGAGTTTGCGTGCTATTTAAACAGGGCTATATTTTGGCCGCTGTGTGACAGAGTGTTGGACTAGATGGGCCATTGGCCTGATTCAACATTGGCTTCTCTTATGTTCTTATGTTCTTATGCTCTTAGGGCTCTTGCCCTTGGTCCTTGTCTTGCTGAATCACTAATAAAGCAGAGCTGATCTCTTGGGGTCAGACTATCCATGGACCCGGTGTTTAACAGGGTGAGTCCAGTGGGACACCTTGAAGGCCAACCAAGTTTATGTCTGGGTGTGAGCATGAAGTGTGCATGCAGACAAAATACCCAGATTTAAACTTTGTTGGTTTTAAAGATGCAACTTTGCTCTATCCTTAGTATGTAAGTATAAAAGATAAGATGTGCACGTCTTAGAATTAGGGCCAGAATGTATTTGTAGTTTCTTGTCTTTTTATTCTAGCTTTGTTCTTTTACTTTTCTAATGATAACTCATTGAGAGCTCCCCCCCCCCCGGAAATTTTTCTCTTTTTCTCGTTTCCCTTGTAA
The DNA here is from genome assembly GCA_029375565.1 of Gekko gecko. Lineage (NCBI taxonomy): Eukaryota > Metazoa > Chordata > Lepidosauria > Squamata > Gekkonidae > Gekko > Gekko gecko. Next base: position 177,806,029 of record JAPDNY010000007.1, on the reverse strand, counting down.
TAATGACTGCTAGCACGGGCTTCACGGTCTCCGTTTTATGGTTAAGCTAGGGTGGCTCAAGTCCTTAAGACGCTGAACTGCAGGCTGTGGAAGGTTGGTAGGTCAGCAGTTCAAGACCTGGGTGCTGCATGACGGAGTGAGCTCCCGTCTCTAGTTCCAGCTCCTGCCGACCTAGCAGTTCGAAAGCAAGAAATTGCAAGTAGATAAATAGGTACCACTTTGGTGGGAAGGGAACAGCGTTCCGTGTGCCTTGGTGTTTAGTCATGCCGGCCACATGACCACAGAAACGTCTTCGGACAGCGCTGGCTCTTCGGCTTTGAAACGGAGATGAGCACCGCAACCCTAGAGTCGGATTCGACTGGCTTTCGAGCAAGGGAGACATATAGCTGAGGGAGATTTTGGCTTTCAGTTTACTGGGTATGTTCTAAATGTTGTAAACTCTGCTGAATGACCCTGTCAGAACTAGTGTCCCTCACTCAAGTGAGCATTTATCTGTTTGCTTCTTTTACACCCCCTGCCTTTCTCCCCAGTGGGGGCCCAAAGCAGCTAAATCATTCTGCCACCCCTTCATTTCATCCTCACAACAACCCTGTGAGGTCGGTGAGGCCAAGAGCCTGTGGCTGGCCCAGGGCCACCCAGCTGGCTCCCCTGGCAGAGCAGAGATTCGAACCTGGGTCTCCCAGATCCTAATCTGACACTGCCACCGCTGAGCCATGATGGCTCTAATATGCAGATATTGATATAGAGTATTTTATTGGCTCTTGCTGTAATAAATCGATCGATTGATCGATATAGAGTCTGGTGGCTTTTCTGATGTGTGACGTCCTTCTGGGGTGCCAGGCTGCCTGTCAGGGACTTCTGGATCAGGTCCGTACCCTGCCCCTCCCCGCTCTGACTCAGATCTCCATACTTTTCCAGCGTACGGGAACTGGGGGCAGCCATTTCTGTTAGCCGCGGAGGGAGGCAAAGATTGTGAGGTTGCAGCAGTGTCAGCAAATCTTCCTAGGATGGCCGACCTTTTCTGGGGTACGGGTGGCAAGACCGGACTTCCCCTTCCCTGTCTCCTCCTTCCCAGATGTTGCCTTAAAGTATCAAATAATCCTAACCTGAGCCTTTATTGTGTTTATGAAACTTAATCATTTATCAAAGCACTTCCTCACTGAGGCCATCTCTCTTGTAATGACAAAGACAGAGAAATGTTTGCCTTTAGCTTCTTTGTAAATTCTTCATTGCTGTTTGACAGGATGCGGAGATGGGGGAGGGAGCAATGCAAAAAAACTCTCTCTCTCTCTCTCTCTCTCTCTCTCTCTCTCTCTCTCTCTCTCTCTCTCTCTCTCTCTCTCTCTCTCATTCACATGAACACACAAGGATTTATTAACTTTCATTAAAGGAGCCCCCAACCAAGTAATCCTTGTTGGAAGCCCAAACATCACTGCAGTAAAATTACTGGGTTGGTAATTTTGAACTTAAACAGAAAACAGTTGTGCCATCTGCGATCTCTGCAACACAGTGGTGACAGATTTAGGGTGTACGCAAAAGTACGCATACATAGTAATATATAGCTGCGAGAGTTGGACTATAAGGAAGGCCGAGCGCCAAAGAATAGATTCTTTTGAACTATGGTGCTGGAGAAGACTCTTGAGAGTCCCTTGGACTGCAAGGAGATCAAATCAGTCAATCCTAAAAGAAATCAACCCTGACTGTTCCCTGGAAGGCCAGATCCTAAAGTTGAAGCTCAAATACTTTGGCCACCAAATGAGAAGGGAGCACTCACTGGAGAAGACCCTGATGCTGGGAAAGATTGAAGGTCAAAGAAGAAGGGGACGGCAAAGGATGAGATGGTTAGACAGTGTCATCGATGCAACGAACATGAAATTGAGCAAACTTCAGCGGACAGCGGAAGACAGGAGGGCCTGGCGTAATCTGGTCCATGGGGTCGCAAAGAGTCAGACTCGACTGTGCGACTGAACAACAACAAAAAGTCTTTTTCTTTTGAGTTGAACTGAATGACTTTGGGTGGCCAGTCAATTAGCTAACTATCCAGAAATGCTTTCCTTTTGCTTCTTGGCTTAGCTATGAGACTGAAGGCACTGGCTGATCCCTTGAGGGTAGCAATGGCCAGAATCCAGCCAAAGTTCAGCTCCTTTTAAATGCTGTTGATTTCATTAGAGAGTTAAGCCTGTACTTTCTTAGTGATTTTGAAAGGAAGTAGTCATGCTTAGCCTTGGGAAACTTCTGCTGAACGTGTGGCACCTGAGCTGGTACAGAAAATGTGTTTCCCAGAAGATACCTGTTGATGCGCAGGAGTTGCTTAGCATGCAGTGCCATCACGAATGCTGAGGGAATAGGCATGGAACTACTGCAGGGTAAAAGAAAAGTGGATGCTTGACTCAGTGCAGGATAGGACCCTATTCACACAAATAGCAAGATCAGGTCATTGTCCCTCCCCCGCCCAGGGATGCTGTCAGTAAGAGCATGGTACAGGCCTGTGAGGTCCTTGCTTATTGGGGAGACGGTTTTACCTTTAAACATACTCTGTGTATATAAACTTGGTAGTTTTCTGCTGCCACCGGGAATTAAAAATTCCAACTCTCTCTCTTTTGGTATATGACCTAGGATCTGGGCACTTCAGAGGACTATGTGGCCCTGAGGAAGTACTGTACTGATTTCTGGGATAAGTTTAAACAAAAAGTGATTCATTTAATAAAGAACAAAATAAGTTTCTGGTTATTTTGAACAGTTGCTGACGAAAGGAACTTGTAAATATAACTGGCAAAGCTTGCTGCTACAGACAAACTTCAAACTCCACTCTGACAGGCTTATACACTCAGTAGACTCTCTCTCTCTCATATATATATTGCCACACAGGCTAGTCTCTTCGTTTCATAGTCACACAGACTAAACTGTTGGTCTTATTCACACAGAATTAGACTCAGAATTCCATAGTCACACAGACTATGTTCTCTTTTCAAGCTTCACACACAGAATCCTTCATAACTCAGAGTCACACAAACTCTCTTCAGAACTCTTCCATATTTGTCTCTCTCATATCACCGAACCCCCTCATAGACACACACACCACACACAGAACCCTTTCAGACACCCCTCCCCCCACACTTTTGGTCATCAGCCAATCAAATCACACTTGTCACCCTCTATCACTCTTTTCACATTACTGCATTCAAACTAAACATTTAAAGGAACACACACATCAAATCAAGGAATCATTACAAGGCTCATCTCGCCAGATCTGGGAAGCTAAGCAGGATTGGCACTTGGAAGGGAGACCTCCAGGGAAGACTCTGTGGAGGAACGCCATGGCAAACCACTGCTGCTTCATCACTTGCCTTGGAAGGCCCTGTGACTTGACAACATGCACGCACCATCAGGAAAGGGGGGGGATCGTCTTACATACAAGTTACAGCTAGGTGCAGAAATAATCATTGTTTTGTGTATAACATTTTTAAAGGGGGTCATCTTGCATGGTACTTTGTGGAAATATAGGCTGAAAGGCTGCAGCCAATTTGCAGGTTTTGACGCAGTGTCAGAACATCCTACCTGGATGGGGCCACGGACCATTGTCTCCAGCATTCTGTTTCCAACAGCAGCCTCTGGGAAGAAGGGCCCGCCCTGGTCTTTGGCATTTCATGGTCTGCTGCCTCTGGAAGTGGACATCTCCTCTCACTGCCATTAAACTGTCCAGCCCTTTTTCTAAGACTTTAAATGACCAGGCAGACACCACCATTCTTTTCAGTATTCGTCTTTGGGAACATCAAGTGTGAAAAACCATGGCTCAACTCTTGATTGAAACGCCATCTTGCAAAACCTGTCTGGATGGGGTCTAGGGGTGGAAAGTGCCATGAGTTCGCAGCGGACTCACGGTGAGCCTCTCGGGTTTTCGAGGTAGGGGTAGTCAAGCAGAGGCCGTTTGCCCTTGCCGGCCTCTGCGTAGTGAGCCTGGATTTCCTTGGGTGGTCTCCCATCCAAGTAGCAGCCAGGGCCGCCGCTGCTCAGCTTGAAATCTGATGCGCCCAGGCTAGGCTGTGGTAGTTTGGCATGTAGTTATCCTGATTCTTTGGGGCTACATCATCCCTTCTGTTTGATGAGTTATTAGGGGCAGCGCGACTCTTAACTGAGATTTTTGCTTGATTTCAGAGAGTCTCTTACTCAATTAAGTGCTGGTTGGGAAGCAGCCGAGAGCCGCAGTGTGCCAGAAGGAGTTATTTCTCCTTGGAGGATAAAATCCTCTAGGGTAGCTTTCCACATTTATCAATTTCGCATCTCGAAGCGACTCTAATAATGCCAAGAGCTTAGAAAAGACAAACGGCCCTGGCCGCCCGTGGAAGCATGCCGCCGTGTCGGGCGCTGCTGCCCTTCTCGCTGGGTGGCCTCCTCCTCTCTTGTTCTTCTCCCTCCCTCCTTACCTTATTGACGTGGCTTTTTGTGCTGTCATTCTCCTTGGCAGAGCCTTTCTGCCGTTCCTCTTCCTGGATTCTGCAGCCGCTGAAGCCAGAGGGAAAGCCGGGGTCGTTTTCTCCCCCCTCCCCTTGAAATTGGCGCTGTAGCAGAACGTGGGCTCTCAGGGGGAAGGCGGCCGGCCGGCCCGCCGGGGTGTGATTGGCTTCGTCTGTCCTATGTTTGAACCAGCAGAAGGCTCTTTCGGTTGCTTCAGAAGAAAGGCGTTTGAATCGCTGCCAGATCCCTTTTGCTGCTCAGCCATTGGAGTTCAAAGCCTGACGCTGTGCGGAGATGTGCCCTGCGTGTAAAAGGGTTTGGGGGGAGGCAGACACGAACCTGTGAATTCCTGCCCCAGAGGAGAAATTTGAGTCTGCTGGGTGCTTGGGAGCCTCTCCTGCTCAGATGCTCTCTTCCCGTTGTTCTGGCAGTTTCAGCGAGTAATGAGAAAGGAGCAGGTTCCATAGAGAAGAGCTGATCCTGGGGAGAAGAGGGGATTCGCACCCTCTGCACCGCCCTTGCTGTGTCTTTAACTTGGGCTCCAGTGGCTCCCAGGGACCTGCTGCTCGCTGCCTTGCGTCAGGAAGAGGTGCCCAAGGAGCGAGGGGGTTGTGCCTCTGACCGATTCCAGACTGTACTATTGACCAGTTAAAGCACCAGCAGAGGCATTTAACAGCCGCTCAACAGCTGTGTAGCCCTGCAGACCGGCATTTTCCAGGGATGAAAAGGGAAGGCCCCTTTCCTTGAAGGGACCGGTCAGCGGATTGCTTGCCATCACTTGCCAGCTTAGCCGGCAGGAGCAGAGGCTGGAGTCTCCTGTTGTGATGTGGGCAGGCAAGAGGGAGATGATGCATGCTGGGTGTCAAGCTTGATATGCAAGGTAAGCTATCTGGACATAAAATCATGCATGGGGTGGAGAGAGTGGACAAAGGGAGATTTTTCTCCCTCTCCCAAAAGACTAGAACTCAAGGCTTCGAAGCTGATGGGCAGTAGGTTCAGGACAGAAAAAAGGAAATACTAATTTACACAGAGAGTGATTAAAATGTGGAATTCACTGCCAGAGGATGTCGTTATGGCCACAGGAATAAACAGCTTTAAAAGGGGATTTGTTAGATTCAGGGAGGATAAGTCTATCGGTGGCTACTAGCTATGGTGACTGAGGGGGAACCTCCGCAGTCAGAGGCAGCAAACCTCTGAATCCCATTGCCAGGAGGCAACATCAGGGGAAGGCCTCGGCCTCTTTGCCCTATTGCTGGCCCTCCAGAGCAACTGGTTGGCCCCTGTGTGAGACGGGATGCTGGACTAGATGGACCCCTGGTCTGATCCAGCAGGGCTCTTCTGAGGTTCTTATCCGGGGAAGGCCTCAGCCTCTCTATGCCCTGTTGTTGGCCCTCCAGAGGAACTGGCTGGCCTCTATGTGAGAGTGGATGCTGGACTAGATGGACCCTCCCTGGTTTGACCCAGCAGGGCTCTTCTGGTGTCCTTATCAGGGGAAGGCCTCGGCCTCTGTGCCCTGTTGTTGGCCCTCCAGAGGAACTGGCTGGCCCCTGTGTGAGACGGGAGGCTGGACTGGATGGACCCTCACTGGTCTGGTCCAGCAGGGCTCTTCTGATGTTCTTGAAATCCTCCCTTTGTTTATTCAGCAGGCTACAAATAGTCTGTGTATTTTGGTGTCACCTTGTACATGGCTAGCCTGTATTAAAGGAATGTCTGTGCCATAATAAATGTGCTAGTTGATTCTGTGTTTCTGGCGCAGACTTGTACAAGCCACCAGTTTGCTATATTCTCTGGAATCCAGAGCCTTTGTTTTTCCCCTTCTTTTCTTCCTACTTTCTCTCTGGAATGTCGCTGCTGCTGCTGCTGCTTTTGGCTGTCTGGTAAACTAGCTTGTGTTCTTTGATGTGAAGGATGTATGAGCCAGGAACACAGCGGGGAGCCCTGAGTCCTCCTGGGACTGCTGCTGTGTCGTCCCCCCAGTGTTGCTGGCTTATTCACTTTCCACTGTTACGCATGCATTGTGCATTTATTCACTTATAGCCCACCTTTTCCCACAATGGAGACCACCCCCCCGCCAGGGGTCCATCATTCTTCCCTCTTCCTCTCTGGTGGAAACAGGTGACAATATGATGAGAGCGGGGTAATACGTATGGCAAACAAGTAACACAGGCTATATGCAGTAGTGTAGCCCACAGTCCCATTCCTTGATTAAATCACTTTCTTGAACCATTGCATAATATAGTCCTCCACCTGTCTTTATAAAAATGCCCTCCTGAACAAAATTCTGTTCCATGTAGTTTGCAGAATGCTGCCTTCTCAGGCAGGCCATTCCACAAGTTTGGGGCCACAGCAGTGAAGGCGTATGCACAGGCCACTGTTGTAGGATGGTACCTACAAAATGCCCTGCCAACATGAGCAAAGCTCTTACGACTAGGAATAGAGGGAGAGGCGGTCCTACGGAAACAAGGATCCAAGGCCATGAAGGATTTTATACGTGATAGCCAGAATCTGGAATTGAGTAGAATGGGTGTAATGTTTGTGCTCCACCAAGCTCCTCACAGTAGCCCAGCTGTTGCATTTTGTACCATCTTCAGACTTTGAGTTTTCCTCAAGGGCTGATCCAGGGCTATTTTTGGGCAGGAACGCACAGGAACGGAATTCCGGCTGGCTTCCAAATTGGCCACGCCTACAGCCTCCCCTCCCCCCCGGGTTCCCCAGGCACCTCGCAAGCCACGGGGCGCCTGGGGAAGCCAAGCTGATCCAGGGAGGGAAGGCAGTTTAAACTGCCTCCCCTCCTCGGGTTCCCCCGGTGCCCCGCAGCTGCGGGGCCCCTGTGGAAGCCGATCCAGAAACTGCCTTCCCTCCCTCAGGGGCACCAGGGGAAGCCGAACCTGGGAGGAAGCTGTGCTGTCAGGGGTGTGGCCTAATATGCTAATGAGTTTCTACTGTTGGGTGTGGCCTGTTAGGCTAATGAGTTCCTGCTGGGACTTTTTCTGCTTTACACTAGTCTACCTGCAGTGTTACCGTGGCCACGGGTCCAGGTCGTTAGGCAGGATTTGCTCTTGCTAAACAAGAGTTGGAAGAAAGCATTGTTTGCAGCTGTGTTAACTTGCTTCCCCAGAGACAACGTGAATTGTGGGGTTAGAATAATTTATAAGACAAAATTCTGAGCCCATTTAGAATTCTGGTTGAGGATTGGTGGTGAGCAGGGGACTCAGACAAAGCGTGCCTGGATTGGTACCATCGTACCTGGGAACAGGAAACAAGGAAGGACAAAGAAGCAGCAGACGCGACAGCCCCGGTAGTACCACCTGCACAGGCCTTGGCTGGCTACCTGTGCCTTTCCAGTACCCTTCCCCACCGGAACACCACGATTTTTAAAAAGAAGGATTAAAACCATGCTTCTTAAAATACAGGAAATCCTTTAGGATTCTGCACTGGGTGCTCACGGTTTGCAGATGGCAGCACATTCTTTGCTACGTTCTGCAACTAGGCCACGTATTGAGCCAAAGCCAGACCCCCGGGTGCTTTGATCTCTAGCGGGGCTGAGGGTGGAGGGGTGGGTTGATGGAACGGCACTTTGTTGGCAGCATTTGTCTTCTTAATAAACCCAACCTGAATTAGGTGGAGTTCATGGAAAGCGACTCCACCTTGTCCTGCAAGCATCCCTGGGAGTCCGGCACAGAGCTGGGGGTGCCCTCCGGGCGAGGCATTCGGCTTCTGCCCCTTGGGCAACCTTGGGCTGTCCTGAGCTCGGGGGCCTTGGGAGTTGTGGGTCAGAGAGCCCCCATGCCCCGATCACACACAGGGATGGCACCGCTTTACTCTGCGCTGGTCAGACCTCACCTACAGTACTGTGTTCAGTTTTGGGCTCCACAGTTTAAGAAGGATGCAGACAAGAAGAAGAAGAAGAGATTGGATTTCTACCCCGCCCTTCACTACCCACAGGTGTCTCAGAGCGGCTGACAAACTCCTTTCCCTTCCCCTCCCCACAACAGACACCCTGTGAGATAGGCAGGCCTGAGAGAGCTCTGACAGAAACTGCTCTTTTTCAAGAACAGCTCTTATCAGAACTACGACTTGGTCATCCAGCCAGGTGCAAGTGGAGGAGTGGGGAATCAAACCCGGTTCTCCCAGATTAGAGTCCGCGCCCTTAACCACTATACCAAACTGGCACCAAACAAGCTGGAACGTGTCCAGAGGAGGGCAACGAAGATGGTGAGGGGTCTGGAGACCAAGCCCTATGAGGAAAGGTTGAAGGAGCCGGGTATGTTTAGCCTGCAGAGGAGATGGCTGAGAGGTGATACGATCACCATCTTCAAGTACTTGAAGAAGAAGAAGAAGAAGAAGAAGAAGAAGAAGAAGAAGAAGAAGAAGAAGAGGAGGAGGAGGAGGAGGAGGAGGAGGAGGAGGAGATTGGATTTATCCCCTGCCCTTCACTACCCAAAGGAGTCTCAGAGCGGCTTACAAACTCCTTTTCCATTCCCCTCCCCACAACAGACACCCTGCGAGGTAGGCGGGGCTGAGAGAGCTCTGACAGAAACTGCTCTTTTTCAAGGACAGCTGTGCCAGAGCTTGTGACGGACCCAAGGTCACACCAGCAGGTGCAAGTGGAGGAGTGGGGTATCAAACCCAGTCCTCCCAGATTAGAGTCCGCACACTTAACCACGACGCCAAACTGGCTCTATGGAAGGCTGTCATATAGAGGATGGTGCGGAGGATGGTTTTCTGTTGCCTCAGAGGGTCCGACCAGAACCAGCAGGCATGTCAAGGAATTGTTTCCTGCAGCCTGTGAGCCAAACCCTGCTGCTCGCACATTCTGGCTGGTTTTGCGTAATGAGAAGATCACCCGCCCCTCCTTTTGTTTTCTCCTCGTGTGACGCAAAGGATGTCTTAGGCACTCTGTGGCCTCTCGGTGCTCTCAGAGGGCCCGGCTTCCGTGGCTGCCATCTGCTCCTGTTTCTTCTGCCGTCTGGCCCTCTGAAGTTCTGCGTTGCCATTTCAAGCGTCCTCCCCCACTTTGACGGAGTCAGTCCCTTTCGGCTCCTGCTGTTTGCAATGCACGGCACTGTCCTCCATTCAGGAGAGCGTCTCCCAGCCTCCCCCGCCTCCCCCAGGTATGCAGGAGCCCCCCCCCCCCGAAAGAGAAGTCTGTGGTCCAGGGTGCAAAGGCAGCTGTGACCCTTCCTCGTAAGTGCAGAATGCGTCCCCCTTTCCTTTCAGGGATTCATGAGGCTGCATGGGCAGGGGGTTCCCATTGGCTGGGCGGTGGAGCCGTGAGTCCTCGCAGCCCCGCATGCAGGCTGTCCTCGGGGTCTAGGAGAAGGGGGTCGGGGGAGACAGGCAGTGCATTACGCCTGCTTGCTCTGCTTCAGGAGGAGATCCGAAGTGGGTTGGAAGTCAGCTCATTTGTTACCTTTGTTACCTCATACTCCCTCAGGGAGGCGACCGGCTCATAGTGGAGCATGCAAGTGCAGGCTGAGAATTGTTCTCTGCAAGCCACCCGGCACAGGATCGTTGATGGTGAATGAGGCCATCTGTAATGCAAAATATCCCCTGGAGGGTTTTGGGAAGCGGTGGGGGGGGGTATGATGGCTGCACTGGGTTCCTCTCAGGCCTGCACAGTGCCTTGTCTGAAGCAGGTTTCCTTTGAGGGCAGAGTATGTAAGCAGTAAATAAAAAGGCCTCTGCTCTCTGCTTTGTGTTCCTATTTTGCAAAGGTTACCAGTGAAGTCATCTTTCCCTCCTCCTCCTCCTCCTCCTCTTCTCCAGTTGTGGTTTTCCAGATGCAAAGTGATGGAGTACGGCTTGGAATGCGAATCCAGGCGAATCCTTGCACATTGCCATGTGCTGCTGCTGCTGCTCAAGGCGGGCAGGGCCCAGCTGTTTCTGTGGAGGTTTGGTCAGGCCAGGCAGGGGTAAAGGAGCCCCTGGCACCAGTGCAGTGGTACAAAACCGTGGGCCAGTGAATCAGCCAGTTGTGGTGGGATCTCACAGCAAGGCCTCCTCGAGAGGAGAGGACGCCTCCGACTGGTACGAGGCAGGCCTCGTAATGACAAGGCAGGCGGGGCATGTCTCAACACTTAGACATTCTTTCAGAATTGACCCACCTCTCCTTTGCGGAAAGAATGCGAGGCATGAGGCAGAAGGCAGTGGAGCCGGTTGTACCACTTCTGGTGAAAAGTAGGTGTTCGGGACGCTTGTTTGCTCCTGTTATCAAGAACCACCCGCTCTTGTTCTCTTGCCCTCGGAAGCAGGTTGGCACGCCTTTCTCAATAAACTACAAAAGAAGGGCGTGGCTGGGAAAAGCCATTAGGGTTTCAGGGCTGTGCTTAGAACCCAGGATCCCACCTTTTAAATCAGCTGCTTTAATATAAATAAATGCTTTGGTGTTTGAACAAAGTAAACAGCCATTATACTCCCCCCCCCAAAAAAAAAGATTCTCTTCCTGCCCCCACCTAGTCTTTTCTCTCTGTGTTTACAAGAAGGAAAGGTCAAATTATCTGTACTGAGCAGGACTGGCTTTTTCCGATGGCTCCTTCCAGGGGTGGTCCTGCCGTCTCCCGTCACACATTGACAGGACAAGATTGATCTTGTGTTGCTCATTAAGAACAGGCATCGCAAGCATGATCTGATCAACAGATGAACTCAAAATACTCAAAATCTGTCCCACAGCACAGCAGAGAGGGGAACTAAAACGGGAGGATGGCATTGTTGTGTTCCGTGGATATCCGTGACAGATATAACTTTGTCAAAATGACCGCACAGGGTAGCTGAACATCTTCACCTCTTCTTCACTGTTGTTCAGGATGGAGAACGGGTCTTCTTCTCGTACTGGTCAGAAGGGAGACGCATTCCAGCATCACCCAGTTCCGCATAAAATGATGTCATCTTAAGATAAGATAAGATGGGCTGGGAATGAAGAGAGGAGCTAAAAGTGGCACTTCAGAGGCAGGCTTGTGGAGTGCAGGACGGAAGTGTCTGCTCTTCAGCGGCAGGGTTTGGTGACTCCATTTTTTCTGAAAAAAACAAACCACGAAAGCTCCACTAGTTTTGCTTGGGTTGGTATCCCTCTCCCTTCCTTTCTTCGGGAACTCTGGCCGTGCGCTGTGTTCCTCACCTCTGGTGCCAGTCCCCTGGCTCCACTAACACGCGTACAGCCTGGGGCTGGTTTGCAGTGCCTTCCGAGATGGTGGCATTTCCAAATGGTTGTCTTTTAAGTGTGGGCTTCCTAAGAAGAGCTTGCCCACTCTGAAGGCTGTGCGGCAAAGCAGGAGAGGCCAGGAGCTGAGAGCCCAGGAAAGCAAAGAGCCTGGCACCCCGGGGCGGGGAGAGGGGGGGCAATGCTTCATTTTCAGGTATGCCTCAGAACTGACCAACCTTCAATCAAGCAGTGGTTGGTGGAAAGTTGCAAGCTCTGGTCCCCCCCTCCCGCACACACACCAGCCCTTCCCTGGCATCGCATTTTGACCTCCTGCATTCCTGTTCCTCCCTCTCCCCTCCCGGCCCTGCCCCATTGGCATTTCAAGGGCCATTGCCTCTCTCAAGGATTTACTACAAAAGACAGTTTTTGAATATCGCCAAGGCGTAGTGTTCATCTGTTATGTGTTTATAAAACAAAGCCGAAGTCCAGTGGCACCTTGAAGCCTAACAGCATTGAAATAAGTGTGCCACTGGACTTCTGTTTGGCTTTTTGTTCACCCATCACCCCCTGTTGAAGACTGGTGGGGCTGGACCCGTGAGCCAAAGGACAGAGCAGTGCTGATCAATGCTCCCTCTAAGCTGTGGAGTCTTGTGAGCAAAAATTCTGCTTTGGGAGCTACTGGCATCAAAGTTGTGAGCGAGCGATTGGGCTGCTGCATCATTTAGTTTGCTCTGGAGCCTTCCTTCCTGAGCTAAGGGAAAAATGTGTGAGCCAGAGGCTAAAAAACTGTGAGCTAGCTCACACTCACTCAGCTTAGGGGAACCACTGGGGCTGATGCCCAACCCAGTCAGTTCACCCACTCTGCCTCCTGCAGAGATCAACATCATTCAGCTGGCCCGTGGGAGTGGGAGTGCCACGCCAGAGAGGCCTCACCAGAGGCATGGGGATTGACTGAACTTGGCGGCACACTTTAACAGCCTGCTGCCTTTGTGTCCTTTGGGAGGTTATGCTTTGGGCATGAAGTCTCCCTGGCTTCTCTGGCCTGTTCTTTGAGGGGAGCACTTGGCTCTGGCCATCTCCTCTTCGAGCCTCACGTTCCCTGGTTGGATCCTGAGCCACTGAGTGGGGAGGGAGAGATTCACTTGCATTCTGGGAAATGCTCCTCTGAGAACCTGTGCAAGCCCTCTGTCGTCTTTGGCTCCGGCTTCCCTTGGGGGGAGAGTCCTTTCAAAGGTGCTTTATTATCCGTCACTTTCCCAGGAGGGAGGTGTCACCTGTGGGGGCCATACTCAAGCCGGCATCTCCTGCTCCAATGTGCCTCTGAGTTGTGTTCTTCTCAAAGGCAGCAGGGCAGGCTAGTCCAGCCAGGGTGGCAGAAGGAGGGAAGGCACTGGTGTGCCACAGGCTGACGCCCAGCCAGCAGTACCTTGGGGTTTGGGTGGAACCCAGCTGGCATCAGTATGGGCACAAGAGGAGGCGGGTGTGCCTCATTTGAAGTGACAAAATACCTTTGCCTGTCCCTGGATCTGACTGGACCATGTCAGTTAGCCTTCTCCCCCAGCTCTTCTCCACCAGAGCAACTCTCTCCATGTCATCTGTATCCTTATGGGAACCCTTCTGAGTATAGGGGGTGATGGGTTCTTGGTTGCTTTGAGCAGCCTCTTGCTTTGTGTTTCCGTACTAAGGAAGACAGCTGACCATGGCATCTGACTTCTCTGACACTCTTCTGGACTTCTCATTCCCTGTAGGTTTCTCCCTTAGCGTGGCTTCTCTGGCCTGAGAGGACTGCTTGAAATGGCAATTGGCAAATAGGGAGCAATAACCTTTGTATACAGGAGTCCCACCCTTTCCAGTAATCCCAGAAATAGACGCAGAGACCAAATCTTAATGAAATGGTTTCTTTACTGGGGAATATGCACAGATACAAATAAACACAGTCATACACTCAAGCAATACAGTACTAAGAAAAATAGACGGAAAGGGTACGGTGACATTCTCATGAGCAGGTGATTCATTGAGGGGTGATACGTACCAGTCCTGAAGAGATGAAGCGATCCTTACAGCGGAAAAATAGGGGAGACTATAAGGGGGAAAGGGTCATATTCTGGACCGGCAGAACACGTGGAGAGACTCTGGGCAGTGCTTACACTGAGAGCCAGCAAGATAAGGTGGGGTCAGGTATAGAGGGGGAGAGAGAGCGAGAGAGAGAGAGAGCATGGCAGGTCCTGCTCTTTTTATACACTATTTGGACTTGGGGGGGCGCTTCACTGACCACTTCTCTTGTCCCGTCCCAGGAAGTTGCTTGGGCAGAAAACTAGTTGCAGGAGGATGGTGGGGCTTAATGGTTGGGCAATACTGATTCCATTACTATAACAGTGACACCTTTAGAAGACAATAGCAGCAGCAGCCAGGGTCATTAGTGTTGATGGCCCGATGATCTCTCTGGGTGATAGGGTTGGCAGGTACGATGTGTCAGCCAGCTAATCCTTTTATGCAAGCAGTTCTTTTGTCATACTGGGCAGCATACGTGCCGTATCTGGTGAAGGTGGGTGGGGGGGAGATGTGCCTGCGTGCTACCAGAGGTTTCTGTTCGTGGAGTCTCTGTGGAGAAGTTCAGGCTTCCCTTTGCATGGCATGGCGTTTCTCTGCAGCGTGCACTTACTGGCTTCTGTGTGCTGTCTGTGGCCAGGGTGTTTGGCTCATCTCTGCTGCGTTGCAGGTGAGGAGTGGCAGGTAACCCATGGATCCATCCTTGGTCTGGCACATCGTCTCAGGGGGAGGCTTCCTTTATCTGGGTGCGTGTTCACAGTTCAGGCAGTTGGCATCAGCTTGTGGTCACCACACATTCCACTTCCCGTGGCACACTTATTGCACAGTCCACTTCTAAGTTATGGTTCATAAGTCCATAAGAGCATCATAAGCTCCTTGCAGGGCAACAGGGCTGCAAATTATCAGTTTGGTGTAGTGGTTAAGTGCGCGGACTCTAATCTGGGAGAACCGGGTTTGATTCCCCCACTCCTCCACTTGCATCTGGCTGGATGACCTTGGGCAAGCCATAGTTCTGATAAGAGCTGTTCTTGAAAAAGGGCAGTTTCTGTCAAGAGCTCTCTCAGCCCCGCCTACCTCCCAGGGTGTCTGTTATGGGGAGGGGAAGGGAAGGGAGTTTGTAAGCTCCTCTGAGACACCTTTGGGTAGTGAAGGGCGGGGTATAAATCCAGTCTCTTCTTCTTCTTTTATACGGCATAATGAATATATTTAACAGATGCAAGGACCAAACAGGAATTACAAGCTTAGGTTACCATTTGTTTGGGTTTAATTCTGGGGGAAATGTGATGGAGGAAATGAATATGTCAGAATTGGAGATGGATGGGCAGATGTAGCCTTCATTGTGGAATGCTGAGGGTAATTAACTGCGACCCTCTCCCTCTCGAGCATGGAGGCGACCTTTTACGGCATCTTCTTCTCTGAAGTGGGGTGATTGGAGTTGAAAACGTGTTGGTCTTAACAAGGCTTCGAAATCTCTGTTTTAAAGGGACACAAGAGGGCAAATTACTCCGACTGATGGGCAGATCGAGGCCCAGTGGGTGGTGTTTGCTTCCCAAGAGAAAACCGGTCTTCACCTGGCTGAAGAATCTGTCACAGCAGTAGACACCGGCAGGGGAACAAAGGGGGCACGGTCTTTGGTGTCGTGGCTAGGAGCGCGGACTCTAATCTGGGAGAACCGGGTTTGATTCCCCACTCCTCCACTTGCAGCTGCTGGTGTGACCTTGGGTCAGTCACAAGTTCTTTCAGAGCTGTTATCTCAAGGACAGTTCTTGAGAGAGCTCTCTCAGCCCCGCCTACCTCCCAGGGTGTCTGTTGTGGGGAGGGGAAAGGAAAGTGTAAGCCACTCTGAGATGCCTTCAGGTAGTGAAGGGTGGGGAATAAATCCAATCTCCTCCTCTTCTTCTTCTTCTTCAGGGGAGTGAAAGAGAGAGAAACGCTACTGTTGCATGTTTTTGTATGTGAGAGAAGTGCTGCGTTTGTTGGGTCCGTAGGAGAAAAGTGGAATGTGTGCATTTGAGAGAGAACGGAGGGGCCATGGATCAGTCAGAGAGCATCTGCTCAGCACACAGGAGGTCCCAGGTTCGACCCCTGGCATCTCCAGTGGAAAAGGGCCAGGCAGTAGGTGATGGGAAAGACCTCTGCCCGAGGCCCCGGAGAGCAGCCGCCGGCCTGAGTAGACAAGGGGGGTATTGTCAGCACAGCCTGGCAGCCGCTCCCCAGGCTCTGGGGCAGAGAGGTCTCTCGCGTCACCTCCTGCCTGGTCCCTTTAACTAGAGATGCTGCCGGGGATTGAACCTGAGACCTTCTGCGTGCCAAGCAGGTGCTCTTCCACCGAGCCACAGCACTGGGTTTGTGTGCACGGGAGAAGGATGTGGGAGGAAGAAACACGGCCAGGTGTGTGGCAGCCGTGCTGCAAAGCGTGAGGGAGGTGCTGTGCATGCGCCTTGTGTGCCGGAATGGTGGTGTTGTGGGCTTTATCTGCGCCAGGTTATTATCGGCAGCCAACAGCGGGGACGAGTTCTGATTCAGTCAGCACCGAATCTGCCGAAGTGGTCCCTGGCAGCTTGTGTGTGTGTGTGTTTTCAGCCGTTCCCTTCTGTCTGGCAAACGTAGCTAACGGCATCGATTAAAGCATCCTGGCGCTGGGCGAGGAGGAGTGGTGCTTAGTCACCAAGACCCCCTGTGGTTCCCAGCGCCAGGGCGGGCACGAGGAGGGAGGAGGAAGCCAAGGCCTCCCAATGCTTTACTCCACCCACACGCTCCTGACACGTAAGGTCCTCTATGCCGCGTGCGCGCTAAGGGAAGTCGTGAGGCCGCTCTAGCTTCCATCTGCCCTTACTGGGGGGGGGGGAGCTAGCTGCTCTCTTAGTTGACATTTGGTTCTGAAATTTGACCAAACATAAGAACATAAGAGAAGCCAATGTTAAATCAGGCCAGTGGCCCATCTAGTCCAACACTCTGCCACATAGTGGCCAAAATATACCAGGTGCCATCAGGAGGTCCAGCAGTGGGGCCAGGACACTAGAAGCCCTCCCACTGCTGCCCCTCCAGCACCAAGAATAGAGTGCATCGCCTGCCCCAGACTGAGAGTTCCCATCTATACCCTGTGGCTAATAGCCACGGATGGACCTCTGCTCCAGATGTTTATCTAATTCCCTCTTGAAACTGTCCATGCTTGCAGCTGCCACCACCTCCTGTGGGTACCTGAGGGTACTTGAGGGAGGGGAGGAGTGGTGGATCAGGGGTGGACCGCAGCCTTTCCCTGCAGAAGGTCCCAGACCCCATCTCCAGCCTCTCCTGCGAGAAGGGCTCAGGGACACACACACAAACCCCAGACACTGAGGCTCTGGGGAGCTGCTGCCAGTCCCACGGAGAAGGGGTGGGGAGCTCCACGGCGGAGGGGTGCCACGTGCTGCTTGCCCTCTCCCGGGGATGCTGCTCCCGCCGAGCCCCTGGGGGGTCCCTCCCGAGATGCCCGCAGCAGCCGTCGCCCACAGAGGCCCAGGATGTTGCTGTTCAGAGATAAATGGAAACCAAAGTTCTCAGGAGGCCGGGACAGCTGTCTCTCACCACTGTCGTCTCTGGTGCCAGACGCATGAGGCTGGCGTGGTGAGAGCGGAAGCATGTCTCCTTCTCTGGCACAGGCTGCATGTTCCACAAGTAGGCGTGGGACTTTTTGGAGTTTTGGAGATGCCGTTGGCTTGCCTGGTCCTTCCTCTGAGCTGCCCTGGGCAATTTACGTGAGGTCACCACCAGATCTGTTATCTCCCCGGCCACTCTTGGACCAAGTCCCTCCAGCCTCCGCCTCTCATTCAGGGCCCTGGCTTGGGCACCCCTATGTTTCCTGTGATGCCCCAGAGAAGCCAATCCCCCCCCAACAGCGTTCTTGGCGCAATCAGGTCCTCTGGATGCGACCTGCAGGAGAGAGCGGTTTCATTTCTCTGCTGGCTGCCCTGTGAGCTTCTGGCATGGAAAGCTGCCGAGGCTCAGTAGTCAGGGAATATGGATTGCTACGATACGCCTTCCCCTCTGTTGAGATGTCATTTGCCTCCCCACCCCCACTTAAACTGCTGACGCAGTCCCCCAAGACTGCCCCGTGCGCCTGTGCCAGCTGGCGTGCCCTCTGGCCCTCGGGCCTCGCCGAAGAGAGCAGCACGGGCAGGGTCTTGAGCAGCAGAGCTCTGAGACGGACCTTTGGTGGGTGTGCCTGTTTGGGGCACCACAATAAGCAGGGGCCTCTGAAGGGGTTTTCCGAGCGGTCCTGGGGAGACGGGCGGACCTGCTGTGCCAGGGCCTGCATCTGCGGCTGGCCGTTTAGCTGAGCATTGCCGGTGCAGCACAGGAGTGATTCTCAACATGGAACTGAAGAGACCTCCGGGGTCATCTAGTCCAACCCCCTGTGCAGTGCAGGAGATTCAGCCACCCACCCCCACTCCCCAGTGACCCCACCCCCTGCTCTATGCCCGGAAGAAGGCAGGAAACCTCCAGGATCTCTGGGCCTCTTTGGCCTGGGGGGAAATCCCTTCCTGACTCCCAGAGTGACAATCGGCATTGCCTGGCCCGGTAAGAAAGGGCCACGAGAGCCGAGCACTGGCTCATCCCTTCCTGCCCTCCCACTCACCACCTGCCTAAATTCTTGCTGTGTCATAGAATCAGCATTGCTGCCAGAGGGCCATCTAGCCCCAAAGAAGGAGAGCCCACCGCCTCCCGAGGAAGCCCGTTCCAGTGAGGAACCGCTCTATCAGTTCTTCCTGATGTTTAGCCGAAAACTCTCTTGATCTCCTTCCAACCCACTGGTTCAGGCCCAACCTTCTAAAAGGAACACAGAAGGCAACTGGTGCAGTGGCTGGCAAAGGAGAGGCCTCCTTTCCCTCTGGCAGAGCCGGGGGGGCAAAATCAGCCCGCGTGTGAGTTGCTGCTTTTGAGGGGGACGTGACCAAGAAGCTCCTTCCATTCCAGGTACCCAGAATGGCTGGTGCCTGGCACCGTCTTTTTAGCAGGCCGGCTTCACGCTTGTTTCCTTGGTCATGTCTTGGACCACAGTAGTTTCCCGTTTGCTCTGCTAAGAGTTTGTCAGGTTAAAATCAAGTAGATCCAGTCATTCTTGCACAAAGAAAGGTTTATTGGATTATCTTGCTATAAACCCACAGTAGGAGGTCATTGTCAGGAATGGGGGACAAAGCAAAGCAAGCTGACTTATAGTGTGATGCAATGAAGCGCCTAGCAAATAAAATTTGAGCACTCGCGCGGGAACTCCCGACGGGAGAAATACTTGATGAGCGGGAGACTACTCCCCCCTCCCCTTGCCTTCCCAGGACTGGAAAAATTCTCAGCGAAACAAGAATAGTCCAAAGCCTACATTCAAGGCCACTGTGATAAGGAAAAGCGGCAGGGAAGAAGCTCCCACGTTTCTGCCTGCATACCTACGCAAGCGCATAGCGGGGTAGGGAACATACAACAATGGATTCAGTGAGAAACATCAAATGCATATTTTCTGACATTCTGCCCTTCCCAAAATACCACCCACCCACCACTCAGGAAGGAGAGAATGTGGGCCCCCCAGGTTTGTTAGGGTACCGAATGTGAAAGCGTCTCAAATGGTCAGGTGCTTTGATATCTGAAACTTTCACCCATTCCCTATGTTGGGGCCCAAAGTGTACCCATTGGACCAGGTACAGGAGTTGTCCACGCAAAATCTTAGAGTCTAGAATTTCCGCAATTTCATAGTGTTCCTCATCGTCAACCATCAGAGGCGGGGGAGGCTCCGACATCGCAGGTTGCCATTTAGTCGGGGGTAACGCCGGTTTGAGGAGGCTGTAATGAAAAATTGGATGTATTGCTTTAAGAGATTTTGGCAGATCTAGCTGTACAGTCACTGGATTTATACATCTTAGCACCTTGAAAGGACCAATATATTTCCAAGCCAGTTTTTTGGACTGCTGCGCCAGCTTCAGATTCTTTGTTGACAGATAGACAGAGTCCCCTGGTTTCAGATTCCATCCCCCGGCCCTTTTTTTATCTGCTTGTTTTTTATACTGTGACTTGGCTTCATTCAAAGTCTCAACAATTAGGGGCCAAGAATCGCGGAAAGTTTTACACCATGCTGAAGCTTTCCCCACGTTTTCACCAGGTTTCAAGAAAGGGAGAGGGGGCTGTCATAACCCATGGCAGCTTTGAATGGAGACATCTTTGTTGAAGCGTGCCATGAATTGTTGTATGCAAACTCCGCTAATGGCAGTAAATCAACCCAATTGTCTTGTTGATAATTAGAAAAACATCTCAGATATTGTTCTAATGTTTGGTTTACTCTCTCCGTTTGCCCATCAGTTTCGGGGTGGTAGGCAGTACTAAGAGCCCGTTCAATACCCATTAGGGTCATTAGCTCTGACCACAACTTAGAAACAAACTGACTTCCCCTATCGGATATTATTTTGAGTGGCAATGTATGTAGCCTGGCAATGTGTTGAAGAAATGCTTTGGCCAAAGCCTTGGCGGTTGGCAAACCTGGGAACGGTATAAAGTGAGCTTGTTTTGAGAACAAGTCCACTACCACCCAAATGACCGTCATATGTCTAGAGGGGGAAGATCAGTAATAAAGTCCATCGAAATTACTTCCCAGGGTCGGCTTGGAGTGGGTAGAGGCTGTAAGAGACCTGGTGGTTTCCCCGGTCTGGCTTTACAACGGTTGCACGTTGTGCATGATTGTATGTAGAGCGATAAATCCTGTTTCATTCGGGGCCACCAAAACCCACGTTGCAGAAGTCTCAATGATTTCACATATCCAAAATGCCCTGCAGACTTTGAGTCATGAACTGTTTGCAACATTTGGGATCGAGTAGCTTCTGGAACAAACATTTTATTTCCCTTAAACCAGCAACCATTTGGATCACATCTCACATCATCCCTGACTTGTAACTCACTTATTTCTTGTGGGGTGATGTCGGTGAGAAATTGTTTTTCCCAGGGGAATGTCTGGATGGGGTTCTTTGATGTTAGTTTGGCTTTACGGGTGACAACCGCACCAACCAGTTGTTCTGGGGTGAACATAGACTCTTGTACTTCCACCCTCTTACAGAAATGTTGGGGAAGACGGGAAAGAGCATCCGCCAAATGATTAGCCTTCCCTGGGAAATGGTGGAGAGTGAATTGGAATTTGGAGAAAAACTCAGCCCACCTAAATTGTTTAGCATTTAGATTACGGGGTTTTCGCAGTACCTCAAGGTTTTTGTGATCAGTCCATATCTCAAAAGGTACTTGGGACCCCTCTAACCAGTGTCTCCAAGTGATCAATGCTAAACGTATAGACGCAGCTTCCTTGTCCCAAATGGGCCAGAATCTTTCGGTATCATTGAATTTTCTTGATACATAAGCTAGAGGTTGTAGTTGTCCCTGAGCGTTCTTCTTGCAAAATCACCCCACCCATAGCAGTATCCGATGCGTCTACTTGGACCACAAATTTTTTTGTCTCATCGGGGTGTGCTAAAATCGGCTCAGACGTGAACAGACGTTTTAATTGTTCAAACGCGTTCTGACACTGCGGGGTCCAGTTCAAAGGGGCCCCTGGCACTGAAGCCTTGGATCCCTTCCCCTTAGTCTTTAGAAGTTCAGTGAGGGGAAGGGCAACTTGGGCAAAGTGGGGCAGGAATTGCCGGTAAAAGTTGGCGAAACCGAGAAAACTCTGAAGCTGTCGTCTGGTTTTGGGGGCTCCCACATTACCACATCCTGGACCTTCTTTGGGTCCATTTCCAACCCCTCAGAGGATATGCGGTACCCCAGAAAATCAATACACTCCCGGTGAAATTCACATTTCGAAAGTTTAACAAACAGTTTGTGATCCAATAGCCTTTCCAACACTTTTCGCATGAGAATGGTGTGAGATTGTAGGTCTGGGGTATAGACCAAGATATCATCCAAGTAAACGACCACCCCCTTGAACAAGTAGGGGTGTAGGACCTCATTGATTAAGTTCATGAAGACCCCGGGTGCCCCCTGCAAACCGAACGGCATAACCCGATATTCAAATTGCCCCAGCGGGGTATTAAATGCGGTTTTGTATTCATCCCCCTCTCTGATGCGAACTCGAAAATAGGCATCTCTCAAATCCAGTTTAGAAAACACTTTCCCTTTTGCCACCTCTGCCAATAAGTCTTTGATAAGAGGCATCGGGTAGGCGTTGGTTGCAGACACTGCGTTAAGTCCCCGGTAATCCGTGCATAGTCTGAGCCCCCCATCTTTTTTTTTACAAAACAACACAGGTGCGGCGAAAGGGGATGAAGCTGGCCTAATAAATCCACGAGCCAGGTTTTTATCAATAAAGCGGCGCAGTTCTTCCTTCTCACTGGGACTCATGGCATAAATTTTCCCTTTTGGCAATTTCTGTCCCGGAAGAATTTCAATAGCGCAGTCAGAGTTACGGTGGGGGGTAGTTCATCAGCCTCCTCCTCCTCAAAAACCCTAGTCAAATAGTGGTAATCCTCAGGAATGCGGTTAAGGTCCTCCATTGCCAAACAAGCACGTGGAGGTTCATTGCAGGGAGGGTTTCCCCACCCTGGGTCCCATTTGTGTTCATTACATTTCGGTGAGATAAATTGAACATTCCCTTCCTCCCATAGAATGTAAGGGTTATGTCCATGTAACCAAGGGCTACCCAACACTAAGGGAAATTGGGCTTGAGGAGCTATCACGAACGAACGTAGCTCCCAGTGGTCACCGATGCCTATTCTTAAAGGAACAGTCTCAAATCGGCATGGTTCTTTCATTGGAGACCCATCCATTTGTGTGAAAGTTATTGGGTCTTTCAAATGGACCACGGCTGCCTCCAGCCCTACAACAATAGACGGGTTTATAAGGTCCCTCCCACACCCAGAGTCAATGAGGGCTCGGACCCGAATGTGGGTCATCATTGCTGGGTTCATTACTAGGACAGTCACAAAGAAGAGAGAGGGGTAATTGCTCACCAGTTTAGGCGCCTCAGGTGTTGGGTCCTGTTGTGTAGCGCCATTCACAAACAGGACCATTTCATTTCCCTGCATTTCATTCTCTTCCTCCAGCAACAAGGTATCCACTTGGTCAGGACCCGCGAAAAGAGCCCGTGTATTGCGTGGTTTTGCGGTGCCTTTCTTTGGGTTGGGACTCCACCTTCGGGGCTCGTCTTGTGGTAGACCCCGGTTGGGGTCTCCTTTCGGGCAGGCTGCGGCAAAGTGCCCTTTCTCCCCACACCGCAGGCAGAGCCCCTGCCGCATACGTTGATCTCTCATTCCACTTGGGGTGGATGCCGGTTTAGGTCTGGCTTGGCCCGCCGCCGAACTCGGGCGGTTGTTACCGAACGATAAATCCAGTTTCATCATGCGTAGACGGCTCTCGGCCTTCTCGGCTTCCTCCATCCAACCTTGGAGGGTGCGGGGTTGCTGAGAGCTGAGGATGTTATTGCGGATATCCACAGCTAGACCCATTCGATATTGTTGGGCCAAGACCGCATCCGTCCAGTCCCGAATTTTCACAGCATGCCTTTGAAACTCCCTTGAGTACTCTCGCACTGAGAGTTTGCCTTGTCTGAAGGTACGAAGGAAGGCTTCAGCTTTTTCGGCCGCCCCCGGGTCCTCGAAACGGTTTCTCAGAGCCCACATGAAGTCATCTACATTCCCCAACTCCGCAGCCTCCAGATCATGAAGCGCTACATACCAGCTGGTAGCACTCCCTCGAAATCTGGATGCGATAAACTCCACCTGTTGTTCTTCATCTGGGAAAACATAGCCCCATCTTTGCACAAATTTTCCGACTTGCAATATAAAAAAGGACACAGTCTCTGGATCTCCATCAAATGTGATTTCAAGCATGTCCTTAGGACGGATCACTGGGGGGGCCGGCGCCATAACCGGGATCGGCTGCATGAGTGGTGCTGGGGCAGGGAGTTGAGGCGGAGGCACAACTGGCGGCTGGAGCGGCCCTGGTTGGCCTGGCCCTGGTCCTGGTGCTGGAACGACCGGTGGAGGCGGTGCTGGTGCTGGCTGGCCCGGCCCTGGACCCGGAGGTGCTGGTTGGCCCGGTCTCGGGCCCGGAGGAGCAGGAGGTGGACGACCCGGTAGCAGAGGTGGTGCCGGGGCTGGTGCCGGTCTAGGCTGTGTCAGCGGATGAGCCCGAATGGCTTGGTCCATCATCTGGGGTAGGGATTGCATTAGCTTGCTCATGTCCCTTACCAGCCGTCGGGTATCCTCTTGGATAGAGTCCACGCGAGCGTGCCGGTATCTGGCCCAGACCCAGTTCTAGGAGAGCCTCGAGGTATCCTCCCTTGGGGAAGTCCAAAACTGCCTCGGGGATCCAACAAACTGTCGCGGCTTTGGCTTCCCGGCATGGTCCAGGTCGACTGAGTCGTATCCAACAGGTTCTTAGTCCAATCGCGTGACCTACGATAGGTCACCCCTTCATCCCATGGTGTTGGGACTCCTGGCACATAGGTTCGGGGAATCGCTCCTCCCTGACTCGGTAGTTGCCCAGCCGGGCTGTAGACAGGGAGAGTGTACTGAACCCCCAATGTGCTGATTAATGGTGGGGTCACTAATCCGGCTCCCGATTGTGATGTTGGTGCGACCAAAACCGTAGTAGTAGTCAATGGAACAACAGTGGTGGTCGGGAGGGTGACTACAGCAGCCGCCACAGTGGTAACTGGAACCGTGGCTCCTGGACGTAGCGGCTGCCGCCGCTGCACCTGTGGCCCCTGGAGTGGACGTCGCCGCTGCTGCTGCGCCCGTGGCTCCTGGAGTGGTAGCCGCCGCAGCTGCGCCCGAAGGAGTAGTCGCTGGGGCTGCGCCCGTAGCTCCCGTACTCCGCTCCGCTCATCGTGGTAGACGGCGGAAACTGACGGTAGTGGGAATGATGGATTCCTGACAATTTCTGTCAGGTTAAAATCAAGTAGATCCAGTCATTCTTGCACAAAGAAAGGTTTATTGGATTATCTTGCTATAAACCCACAGTAGGAGGTCATTGTCAGGAATGGGGGACAAAGCAAAGCAAGCTGACTTATAGTGTGATGCAATGAAGCGCCTAGCAAATAAAATTTGAGCACTCGCGTGGGAACTCCCGGCGGGAGAAATACTTGATGAGCGGGAGACTACTCCCCCCTCCCCTTGCCTTCCCAGGACTGGAAAAATTCTCAGCGAAACAAGAATAGTCCAAAGCCTACATTCAAGGCCACTGTGATAAGGAAAAGCGGCAGGGAAGAAGCTCCCACGTTTCTGCCTGCATACCTACGCAAGCGCATAGCGGGGTAGGGAACATACAACAATGGATTCAGTGAGAAACATCAAATGCATATTTTCTGACAGAGTTTGGTGTGCTTGAATTTTTGCAAATCGGGATCTAAAGGTTGCCCCCTAAAGTTCTTTCATGCTCTGCCCTTGTGCGCGTTTTCCGCTGGCTCCTCGAAACAAGAGCAACAACAAAAAGAAATCCCACAAAATATTTAAATCACCTCCAGGGGAAAGTTGACCTCCTACCAGACTTTACTCACAGGGTGTTCCCAGAGCCCCTGCCGCCCCCCTTCTGCTCCTGCGGGCCAGGCCGGTGGGCGAGAAGTCTGGGGAAGGGAGTCCTGTAGAGAAAGGCCGAGGAGGGGGCCCCACTGGTCCTCATTCCCCTGGCACTGATCCCTGACCCCAGCAGGGCTGCCCGGCACGTGGGTGCCATGGACCCCAAGGGGCCTTCCTAAGGCGGGAGGTGGGGCATGAGGCCTTAAAGGATGCAGAGAGGGCCCCACCGATATTAGCAAAAGGAACTCCAGATCAGTGTGGGAAAAGCGGTACTTCTCAGAGCCGAGGCACTATTGCTTGGCCTTGCCATAAGTAAAACACGCTCTCCTACCCACAGCCAGAGGGCCGTCACTTGGAGGAGGGCAGGGAGCCGTTCCGGTTGGCAACAGAGGATGGGATGCGCAAGAATGGGTTTAAATTAAGGGCGGGAAGGTAGCAGCTGGATCTTAGGGGGAACTTTTTCTATGGGTTGTGCAAGAGTGGAATCAGCTGCCTCGGGAGGTGGTGAGCTCCCCCTCCCTGGCAGTCTTTACGCAGTGGCTGGAGAAACCCTTGTCAGGGATGCTCCAGGCTGATCCTGTGTTGAGCAGGGGGGTGGACTAGATGGCCTCTGTGTGGCCCCTTCCGACTCTGTGATTCTCGGATTCTGTGTTCTGCTCCCAAGCTCACGGCAGAGGCAGAACTGGAAGCCAGGCCCTCCCCGCTTTCCTGCCCCACACCGTAATTCAAAGAATGTGATTGTGAGGCAGGAGCACCAACCTGTCCCACTGAAGCCCCCTTTGCGGAAGCGTTTCCTGCCCTTCACAAGCCGTTTCTTTCTTTTTCCTTGCAGGTTGCCGGTGGAGGGAGGCCACCATGTGAAGCAGCTCCTGGGACTGCGGAGGGCCCCCCAAGGGCCAACCCGTTTGCTTCTGCAGCCGGGGGATTCCTCGCGGCACATGAGCCCCCCTCCTCCCGAGCACTCTCCCGAGCGGCCAGAGGGGAAGCGGAGGAGGAGGAGGAGGAGGAAGGGGCGGTGCAGAGGAGCCATGGAACTGAAGGCCATGGTGACCTGAGATCAATGGCCAGCCGCTGGGCGCCTGGTCTCGTCGCCGCCTGCTTCTGCTCTGCCCCTCCCTGCGGCTCCCGTTCCTCCTCCGTGAGCCGCCCTGGCCGGAGGCCCCGGAGGCAGCTTGGTTGGTGCCGGGCGTGAGGAGGGGTGAGCGGCCCGCCTCACCATGATTCAGCTGTGGAAAGTCGTGCGGCACGTGCGACAGCTGGAGCTCCACCGCCTGATCCTGCTGCTCATTGCCTTCAGCCTGGTCTCCATGTGCTTCCTGGCCTACTACGTCACCAACAGCCCCAAGATCAAGGAGCCGCCCCCCTGCCCTTCAGCGACTGCGGCAACCAGCACCGGGCCCTCCTCCCGCCCCAGGCCAGCTGGAGGCTGGCCAAATCCGTGGACAACTCCCACACGGACCCCGTGGTGCTGGTCTTCGTGGAAAGCCTGTATTCCCAGCTGGGGCAGGAGATTGTGGCCATCCTGGAGTCCAGCCGGTTCAGGTACCGGACAGAGATTGCCCCCGGGAAGGGGGACATGCCCACTCTGACGGACAAGGACCACGGCCGCTACGCTCTCATCATCTACGAGAATGTCCTTAAGTACGTGAACCTGGACACCTGGAACCGGGACCTCCTGGACAAATACTGCGTGGAATACGGAGTCGGGATTGTCGGCTTCTTCAAGGCGAACGAGAACAGCTTGCTGAGCGCTCAGCTGAAGGGTTTCCCCCTCTTCCTGCATTCCAACCTGGGACTGCGAGACTATCACATCAACCCCAGCGCCCCGCTGCTGTACGTCACCCAGGCGAACGAGGTGGAGCAGGGCCCTCTGCCCGGGGACGACTGGACGGTGTTCCAGTCCAACCACACCACCTACGAGCCGGTCTTGATGGCCAGCACAAAGTCCTCCGAGTCGATCCCGCACCTGGCCACGCACCGCGCCCTGCACGCGACGGTGGTGCAGGACCTGGGGCTTCACGACGGCATCCAGCGGGTCCTCTTTGGCAACAACCTCAACTTCTGGCTGCACAAGCTCGTCTTTGTGGACGCCATCGCTTACTTGACCGGCAAGCGGCTCTGCCTGACGCTGGATCGTTACATCCTGGTGGACATCGATGATATCTTTGTGGGCAAAGAGGGCACGCGCATGAAAGTGTCAGATGTAGAGGTAAAGCTGGGCAAGGGGGGCGGGGGGGTCAGAGGCCTGCGGGCTCAAAGCACCTCGGTGCACAGCATCGCACCACCTACCCGTCTCCTTCTTCCAACCTGAACTGAGGCTGGGTCCGGGGCGGGGGGCAGGGGGGTTGCCATCAAGTTGCAGCCGACTGGTGGAAACCCTGTAGGATTTTGAAGGCAAGAGGAATTCAGAGGTGCTTTGCCATTGCCAGCCTCTGTGTCACAACCCTGGTATTGCTTGGACGTCTCCCACCCACGTAGCAGCCAAGGCTCCTGACAAGGCTCCTGAGCCTGCTGAGCTGCTAGTGCCCCATCGTGACAAAAGCTGATCAGAAACCTGGCAGGCGGGAGGAGGCTGAAGCCCCCTGCGCTGCCGGCTGGGTCCAGGTTTGGGTCATAAGAACATAAGAGAAGCCAATGTTGGGTCAGGCCAATGGCCCATCCAGTCCAACACTCTGTCACACAGCGGCCAAAATATACCAGGTGCCATCAGGAGGTCCAGCAGGGGGGCCAGGACACCAGAAGCCCTCCCACTGCTGCCCCCTCCAGCACCAAGAATAGAGTGCATCACCTGCCCCAGACGGAGAGTTCCCATCTATACCCTGTGCCAGCCTGCATGGAACTCTCCGTCTATCCTCTGGCGAGTGGCACCTTCAGGCCTGGCAAGAGGAGAGATGGCAGGCTTCTCCAGGGACTGCAGAAACAAGCTCTGATCACGTCATTCTAAACCACGCTTCATTTAGGGGTTTAGCTGAGTGAGACAGAGGAATAATCTGTCATCAGTAAAACAGAATTTCAGGCAAAGCAGATAAAGCTCAGATTTACCCATTTAAACGAGGTGATCCGGTTGCAGGGCCCGGAGAGGTTAACGCCTTCTCCTGTTTATGAAAACGAGGAATAAGGCTGAGGATTTGTTGTTGAGAAGGAGGGGGGATTTCCCAGTGACAAAGCAACTGGCCTGTTCTCTAATCCCGCACCTGAAGAGGTCCAGGAGCCGTGGGTCTAGCACCAAGACCAATCTTAACGCATCTGTTTCTTGGCCTCCCAGAGCTCCTTCACAGAGTTTCTTGGCAAAAGCATCCTTGCGTATCAGCCAGCAAATTGAGTGAACTTTGCAAATTATGTGAATATGTTGATCACGCATGCCTCAGTGGCTTTCACACATTAGTTTTACAGGGTTTTGGAATTTCTTGTGAGGAATTCTGAGGCAGGAAGTTGGAAAGAAACTTAGGCTTCTCAGAAAGCTGCAGGGGCAGGAGGCGTAGGGAACATGGGCAGGAGACCGTCCGCGCCAAGAGGAACCACTGGAAGACCGGCCACACCTGAGAAACTTTCCCACCTCTTCTCAGATCTCCTCTCTCTGCAGCCGTGTCCCACTGATGCTGGGGTTCGCCTCTGCCTTCCAGGGTGCGCGGAACCAAGTTTTTTGGTGCCATGTGATGAAAATTCAGTCACTTAGGCCTTTCTGGTATTTGGCGGATGACTAGTGGCCAAAGAAAATGAACAAAAGTAGTACGTCTGTAGTATATTTTTATATGGAGGCTAGTCCCACACATTTATTTGTCTGTTTGCCTCACTGATATCCCGCCGTTCTCTCCCGACAGTGACTCAGAGCAGCCGGCGTCCTTCTCCTCTCCTCCGTGCGGAGCGGGTTGAGGCCGAGTGGGTGTTGCCCCAGAGCAAGGTCACCCAGCCAGCCTCCAGGGCAAAGTGAGGACCTGAACCTGGGTCCCCGAAACACTACGCAAGACTGACTGGTTTTCACGCCCCACCCCGGGCACCGCTCTCAGCCCCCTCTCGTGTGGTTCCCCCACTGCTCTTGTGCAGCTGCTCTGGACTGCCCCACATTCCCCCAGCAGGACTTTCCCAGGCATTCTTGTGGTCTTTTTGTTTAACCAACAGTTGGATGCTGTTATCCGGTTCCCAGCTTTCATTTTTAAAAAAGCATTAAATCCCTTTAACGGGAATGACTGTTCAACGAGCAGGCCTAGAGATTTACTTTTCAGCAGGGCTTTTTTTGTAGAAAAAGCCCAGCAGGAACTCATTAACATAATAGGCCACACCCAACAGCAGGAACTCATTAGCATATTAGGTCACACCCCTGACAGCACAGCTCATTAGCATATTAGGTCACACCCCCATGTTACCAGAAGTGTGGTCATCCAGCCACACCCACCTTTTGCTTCTTATTCTGTTCACCTTGTTTGTTGTCAAAACCCAGGGTTTTTTTGCAGCAGGAACTCCTTTGCATGTTAGGCCACACACCCCTAAGGTAGCCAATCCTAATGAGTTTCTGCTTTGGGGTGTGGCCTTTTATGCTAATGAGTTCCTGATGGGCGTGGCCAACTAGGGAGCCAGTCGGAACTCCATTCCTGTGCATTCCTGCTCAAAAATAGCCCTGCTTTTCAGTAAAAGCTATGAATTCAGAGAACCTGAAGAGCATGGTGGTGCAGTGTCTGACGAGGGACTGGGAGGCCCAGGTTCGAACCCCACTCATGCAGTGGAGGCTAACTGGGTGACCTTGGGCCAGACACTCACTGCAACCTAACCTACCTTCCAGAGTTGCTGTGAGGATAAAACAGAAGAGCGTGATGTAAGCCGTGTCGGGTCCCCATTTGGGAGGAAGGTGGGGTGTAAATGAAGTCAATAAGGAATTTTAATGCTCGTTTAAGAAGGCACGGGGGGAGCGGGTGCTGCTGAGAAGGCCCCCCCTGGGTGCCAGCACAGCCAGGCAGGTCTAGAAGGGGTCACAAGAAAGAGAGGGGGAGCCTGGGAGGCACTTGGAAGCACCACAAAGCGCCCCTGCCAGAGCAAAGAGAACATGACGGAGGAACAGAGCAAATGTGAACACTCCATGCATGCTCCTTGGTGGGGACCGCCGGCCGGTCCTGCGCGGGGGTCTTTGCCAGAGAAGGGAAGCAGCCAGCAGCAGGTGGAGGTCATTGGTGCTTCCTGCTCGGACCTCCTGTACGTGACATCCAAAGCTCCGAGCTTCCAAGAGGGAGACTGTGGCTTTGCCAAAAGTCCCAGGTTCGGTCCCCAGCAGAACTCCCTCCGAGCCGTGCACATGAGCAGCTGCCGCTCATTAACGCAGGAAGCCCCGCTCTGCAGCAGTCTGGAGCCCTGCAGGGTCTTGCACGGCCCGTTTTAAGACTACAGCAGGATGTGAACTGCTCCACTCGGTAGGAAAGGGAAAATTGGGGGAGCCCCGGCCCAGCATCTCCCGTTAAAAGGGCCAGGCAGGGGGTGACGTGGAAGACCTTCATCACTTGGGGCCTCGGAGGGCTGCTGCCAGTCTTAGTAGGCAGGGTTTGCCTTAATGGGCCGACGGTCTGTTTCAGCCCAGCTTCAGGTGCCTCCCAGTGAGAGGAGAGTTGAGGCTGAAGCGTAATTTGGAGGTTTTCTCTCTGTGCTTCCGTGCCCAGCACCAGTGGCCACAGCCCAGCGGTGCCCCTTCAACAGTTCTCCTGTGAATTGGAAGCTGGACGCAGGGGAAAGCTCCACGGCCGAATCAGGCCACATGGCGAGCTGACCTGAGGTATTTCAGATTGGTCTGAAGCATGACTAGCGATGGATGGCGTAAAGTCTGAGCCCCGTCGGGCACCTTGAAGACCAACCAGGTTCCATGCAGGGTGTGAGCTTTTGTGTCCTTTCATTGTGTGAGGCAGTCTGCGTGCACACAGAAGCTCATACTCTGAGTAAAACTTGATTGGTCTTCAAGGTGCCCCACTGAACCATGGAATCATCAAATCATAGACTTGGAAGGGACCCCCAGGGTCATCTCGTCCAACCCCCTGCACAGTGCAGGAAATTCACAAATGCCTCCCCTCCCACACACCCCATGAACTGCTGTTCCACACCCAGAAGATGATAAAAAAGATGACAAAGTCAAACTTCATGCAATTCACAGTCAGTCAAAGAAAGTACCACGTTGTAACTCTTTAACTCTTTTTACTCTTTAATAGCAGCAATTATTCCACCAGCTTTGGCATGATGGTAGTGCGGACTTTTAAAAACAGATTGTCCACCTTTGGAAACGGCAATATGTGGCTGTAGAGCACGTGATGCATTGTGTTTGAGCAAATGTACTCGTACTTTGTACGACTGAGAGAGCGCAGCGTTGCGACAGGAGGGTCAGGTAAACATTTTGGGGGAAGGTCGTTGTGCAGACTCGCATTCAGGGTTGCCAGAGGTCGGAGATGAGATGAAATGCCGATAATGTGTGCGGCTGAAGTGCGGCCAAGTCACAACCGACTGACGGTGGCCGCAGCAAGAGCTTTTCAAGGCAGCTGAGAGGCAGAGTCCTCCTCCTTGGCACTCCTGACCCTGCTTAGCTCCCGAGATCTGCGGGGAGACTGGGTTATTCCACAGCCCCAAGCCACAGATACACAAAAGCATTTGGGGAGATTTTCCTTTTCCCTCTTGCTTACAATAGCTGACCGCAAACCTCGTTGGTATTCTTAAGACACAAACTTCAGAAAACGGGCCCGTCCGCAAAGACCCATACGGAGGCGCCACTTTGGGGGCTGGCTGTGGATGGACTTGTTGGCAGCTGCAACAAAATGGGGCTCTTTGGGATTTATCAGCTGACAGATGTGTTGTCATAGTAACCCAATGAGGCTTTAAATCTCCCCTCGTACACACACACACACACACACACACGTGGCTGCTAAGCCTCTTAGCACCGTCATCTCTCCCCTCCGCTCACTTTCATGCCAGCCTCAGGATTAGGAATGTGTCGGCCTGAGGAATCCTCACGGGGCCCCAGTGACCCACAAGTTGGCCCTGCCTCTGGCAGCTCTGCCTCCGGCACATCAGTTACTTGCTTGCTGTGTTGTACCCCCCCTCGCCCCAGGGGACGTGAAAGGCACAGGGCAGCCCCCTCCCCACATTGGCCGGGCCTGCCTTCCCAACCACTGAAGTCTGGAAACTTGTTCCTGTGCTGAAGCCTTGGTTCCTAGTAAGATTCTGTACCAGCGCGGTGAACCTGTGAATTCGTGGCATAGTGAATTCAAGTTCAACGGCCTGCCTGAAGCTTGCAAGATTAAGCAGAAAGAGTTAGGAGGTGACAACCAAAATGGACTGTGCGGTACTAGAAAAGATTGGATTTATATCCTGCCCTTCTCTACCGGAAGGAGTCTCAGAGCGGCTTACAAACACCTTTCCCTTCCCCTCCCCACAACAGACACCCTGTGAGGTAGGTGGTGGGGCTGAGAGAGCTCTTTCGAGGACTGCCCTTGAGAGAACAGCTCTGAAAGAATTTATGACTGACCCAAGGTCACGCCCGCAGCGGCATGTGGTGGAGGAGTGGGGAGTCAAACCCGGTTCTCCCAGATTAGAATCTGCGCTCCTAACCACGACACTAGACTGGCTCTAAGCTGAGTTACACCCTTGTAAGTCCTCTGAAGTCTGGCTGAGAATGCGGGACTCAGCAAGGCACCTGTGGCAGAGCAGGGGTCCCAACCCAGGTCTATCAGACGAGGGTCTAACCCTAAACTGGACCGGCTGGAATCGTGCCATTTGCCCTTGAGAAAAACCCTTTGAGAGCCCCCAGACCACGAGAGCAGTCCTAAACTGGTCTCCTCAGAATCCTATTCAAGTCTACTCAATGGGACTTACTCCCAGGAAAATGTCCTTAGGTTTGCACTGTGAGAGACTGACATCGTGAGCATTTGTTTTCTTGCCTTTTAAGAAGCCAGTAAACCTGGAAATGTTCATCAACATATAGCATTCCAGGGGGGGAAAGGTTTATAGTAAACTACATTTATTTAAATACAACAGATTTGCATACGGTAATCCATTTGCAGGCTCTGCGCTTTCCTTTTCTCATAGAGGTTCCCGCGGAATGTTCTTGGCAGCCGGCTGCTGCAGTCAGAGCGGCCGCGTGATTTCAGGGGCTTGACTCCTGGGCTCCAGGGCAGGAAACCCACTTTTCACATCTACTCGGCTATGAAGCTCCGTGACGAGCCTTGGGCACCGATGGTTTCTCCTGCTGGATTGGGGGTGCCTGGGAGTCCATCTTTGTAGCGAATTTCATGGACAGAAATATTAAAAATTCTAAGTTGAATGTCAGCATAAGATTAGAATCGACTGCATTTCAGCATTACTAAGACCAACATTGTAAGCAAACAAATCATAGTTAGGTGGGCGGGGAACTGGTTGGAGAACCGCACTCAGAGAGTAGCTGTCAATGGCATTTCATCTGAATGGAGGGAGGTGTCCAGTGGGGTGTCACAGGGCTCGGTTCTGGGCCCGGTACTTTTCAGTATTTTTATAAATGATCTGGATGAGGGTGTGGAGGGGCTACTCATTAAATCTGCAGATAACACCAAATTGGGAAGAGCAGCGAACACACGATAGAGAATTCAACGAGATCTGAACACGCTGGAAAAGTGGGCAGATGTGAACAAGATGCAATTTAACAAGGATAAGTGCCGAGTTCTACATCTGGGTAACAAAAATGAGGAACACGCATACTGGATGGGGGATACACTTCTGGGTAGCAATGTGTGTGAACAAGTTCTTGAGGTACGGGTGGACCATAAGTTAAATATGAGCAGCCAGTGTGATGCAGCGACAAAAAAGGCTAATGCAATCTTGGGGTATAACATCCAGATTGCAAGCTGTCATAGTCCTGCTGCACTCTCCATTGGTCAGGCCGCACCTGGAGTACTGTGTGCACTTCTGGAGGCCTCCTTTCAAAAAGGATGTTGACATAGTGTAGTGGATACAGAGGAGAGCAATGAGGATGATCGGGGGCCTGGAGACCAAGAAGCACTCTGAGGAAAGGCTTGAGGGACTTGGGAATGTTCAGTCTGGAGAAGAGGAGGTTATCTCTTGAAGTATTTGAAGGGCTGTAACTTAGAGGAGGGCAGGGAGCTGTTCCTGTTGGGAGCAGAGGATAGGGTTAGGGTTAGAATTGTACAACAGAATGGGTTTAAAGTAAGGGCTAGCTATTAGGAGAAACATTTTTACAGTAAGAGTTGTACAACAGTGGAATCAGGCGCCTTGGGAGGTGGTGAGCTCCCCCTCACTGGCAGTCTGGAAGCAGCGGCTGGACAAACACTGGTCAGGGATGCTCTAGGCTGATCCTGCACGGAGCAGGAGGTTGAGCTAGATGGCCTCTATGCCCTCTTCTAATGCTGTGATTCTGTGATCCTATGATTTCCTGCAGGAATTCCAAGCTCTTCATAGCAAATCTTTGGTTGAAATTTTTCATTTCCAGTGTTTTGCTATTTTTTATTTTTGCAGGTATTAATGCATTTTGGTCTCTTGGGTAAGAATAGGTGAGGATCTCCTGTCCCCCTGCCCCTCCCGGGAATTAAAAATCACAAAATAGGTGGTAATGCAGAAAGCCCAGCCATCACCAACATCAGAAGTATTTTCAAACAACATTGAATTATATATCCGTATCATTTTCTCACATGTGACTTGAGTAAAGCAAGAACAAAGTTTAACAAGTGCTTTTGCTTCAAGTCTGAAGCAGTAAGGGATTCTTTAAAGGCATCACAGGAAAATAAGGTTGCACATACCTGTATCCGTTGTTCATCGAGTGGGCTTCTGTACAGGCACACATGGGAACTGCACAGTCGCAGGCCTGCCATGGAAAAGATTTCCAAGCTTTCTAATAGACTAGGAGTGCCCCTCCTCCCGCTGGCACTTTCCTGCCAAAATGCTCACATGACCAGGAGGAGGGGCGCTACTCCCTCAGTTCTCTCCACGCCACCAGCCGGTGGAGACCCCTAGAAAACCAAAATTCCAGAGAGTTCACAGTGGGGCAGGAGGGAAGGATGTGTGCCTGCACAGAAGACCACTCGGATGAACAACAGTTACAGGTAAGTGCAACCTCGTTTTCATTGTGGTGGCTTCTGTGCAGTCCCACATGGGAAGATTAGCAAGATCACTGAGTGAAGGAGGTGGGCATGAATCTCTCAGCAGGAGACCACAGAGGAGTGCTTTATCAACAGTTGTTCAGTGGCACAAATTGACCTTCACCCAGAACTCACTTATACCAGAGCAGTAAGCTCTGTGCAAGTGTCCCCACCAAAATACATGTGGGAATGTGGTAAAGAAAAAAGAGCACTCTTTTGAAAAGAGCCATCATACACAGAGTGGTAATGAAGGGCTGTGCACTCAAAAACAGTGTGATGGCGTCAACCGACCCACAAGGACGGGTTGCGTGAGGATGCTGACCATGCATGACATGAGGCGTGAGAGACAACCGTTGGATTCCAGCAGGACATCACCTTTTGAAATTTCATGAATGGAGAGGGTATAATTTAGAATTGTATTATAAATGAAGCACCATGGAAGTGCCAAAAATAAAACGAGGGGTTTTGTAGCCTGCATAGTAATCCAGCAAGGAAAAGATCAGAGAGTTTTTGTCCAAATCAGTTGCCAAAAACATATTCAGCAGCACAAGAAGCAGGGTCCAAACCTTGCTGCAGCTTCTGTAGAGACACTCCTCCCCACTTAAAGGTGCAAGGTCTGGTACCGCAAGGGTGGTGTTTGCCACTCAGAAAAGTGGGAGGCTACTGCCACAATGCAGGAAAGGAGCTGATCAAAGTATTAATTTATCAGCAGGAGTGAGAATAAGCGGATCTGCACTATGGTAATGAAAGGTAGTGAAAAGAGGTGTAATGTGGCTAAAGAAAGGATGGACACAATGCGCCGCAAGGAATAAAAAAACTTGTGTAGTCTGCAGAGCAATCTGTGCAGCAATATAAGCAGAAAAAAGGCATAAAAACAGGCTGTCTGTGAGGGATTAAAAGTGCATTCCTCAATGACAGGGGTTATTGTCAGGAGTAAAGCATAAAGGGGCCATGCCAAGTAACCCAGATCTCCAGTCAGAATACCAGGGAACTGATGTCTGCTAATCAGTTAAAACATGATTGCAGTGCCTCCTTCGGCTCTGTGGAGCGTTAGCACTAAAACCAGAGACAAAGTAAATATGCCCATCATGCCAAGGTGAGCAATGTCAAGACAATTAATATTGCAGAACACCAGGAGTTACTGGGAAAGGTTCCCACACATAGCGAAGGAGCCATCGGAGATGGCACTACTTCTAGAAGATCACAGACAAAAGAAATGCTGTGAGAGAAAGGACCCTGCTGAAACCACCTGCATGATGCATATTAGGTCTGTCTCAGAAAGAAAGAAAACTAAGTCTGGGCATCCCGTGAAGGGTGAAAGACACAGCAAAACAACAGTTTTATTTACGGTGTCACATATGGATATGTAAAAATGCCAGGGAACGTAGCAGTGGAAGCTGAACAGAGCTGACAATCTTAGGCAGGTTGCTTTGAAAAGGATCAATGAAGACCTGTCAAAGTAGCAGGAGAAATTTAATATAGAAGCTTCATATAGGCCACACTAATCTCTGCACACATTGAGAGGTAGCTAAGTATAAACCCAGTGAAAGGGAACATTGGAATTCTACCATGGGAAGCTTCCCTCTTCAACAAGAGGGGTACTGTCTGCAGGAACAGTAGAGCGGTCAAGACACAGAACCGCCCAGCAAAAGACATGTATTATGAGTCACCGGATCTGGGCCTGTCATAGGCTTCTCTTCAGGTGCGGCACTGAAGACATAAGAACCATCTGAAATCACATCATTTTTCCTGTCCTGGGAGGGGGGGATGCAACAGAGCACCTCAAGACTGTCCACTCAGACTTGCAGCAGATCTCTAAGGTGTCAGGCAGAGAAAGGTCTTTCACATCACCTACTGCCAGACCATTAACCGAAGGGCCAGAGATTAAACCTAGGCCCCACAGCATGCCATGCAGACACTCTTCCACTGAGCTATAGATCCTCCCCATTTATCACTAAATGGAATGATATTATCAATTGGAGACCGGTAGCCCTCATATAGAGGAGAGGAGGGCAAATGGTTGGATCTAAGTCCACCGACACAGGTGCACACAGAATTGCAGGAAGCCTGGTGGACAAAACAGCAGAGGTGAAAGGATCTTGATCACCAGAGACTTTGTTAGTAGGCGATGCCAAGGATGGGATTTGGCCTCTTGTACGTGGACAAAAGGTATGCAGAACCCTGAGGCATCACATTCTGTGAAGGCGGGAAAGAAACATGACTCAGGGATCCAACAGCAAGCCTGTTATTGCCCCCAGAATGTTGTCTGACTGGACAACAGAATTCACAGCATCTGTGAGGAGGTCATTTACTTTAATGTTTTGTTCTGTTGTTTTTCGCTTGTTTATTTTGTTTATATTAACTCCTAGCATGGACTAGGATAGGGTAACATGATTGATCCGAATTAAAAGAACAGATTTATCATGCAGATCACCAGCATAGGCTGTGAGCCACAGTGCATTAAGATACGTTCAAACAGAATATAAAGGTCATGTTGTTGTTGTTGTTCAGTCGCACAGTCGAGTCCAACTCTTCGCGACCCCATGGACCACATCACACCAGGCCCTCCTGTCTTCATAAAGGTCATAGTGACCTGCTGATTTATAAACTAATGGGAAAGTGCAGTATAGAAAGAAAAAGAAACAAACTGCATCCCAACCAAGTTTATTTTAGATCACTAATACTCTGCACTGGTTAAATAAAGGGTAAGTGGTATTTGACCTGTAGGCCAACAGGAAGAATGTAGATGACCCATGGAAACAAGAGTACAATAATTGATTGTAGCAGAGGATGCAACAGGAACCATTAATTATAATTTGCACATTGGACCCTTGTCTATTAGGGAAGCTGTTTTGAAAAGAAAAAACTTATGCTGTCTGTTAAAAAGAGTGGTAAGGAGTTTATCCTACGCTATAACCTGGACTCAAAGAGTCTTATAACACCTCTTCTTTTTCTTTCTTTCTTATCCTCACTAGAACCCTGCAAGGTAGGGCACCATGAGAAGCTGTGAAAGTACGTCAGGAAATTGTAATACAATTTGATATTTGAACCTGGTCTCCTAGGGCCAGACCTATACTGAATCCACATATGACACTGGGCCTTGCTGTGAATGATGTCACATAAGAGTGACTTGTGCAGGCTAAGGAATTCTCCAACTCATTGACGGTTCTGAAGGATACCATGGAACTGAGAGGAGTGGCAAACTACTTAGGCTTGCCTCCCAAAGCACACTTGCAAATTAATTCTGAGCTCCCCATGAAGATAGAAACAGTAAACCTTGCCTGTGCTTGAAATAACACCTGCATTGAAAAGCCCTGTAGGGTTAAGATTCAGCGCTAAAAGAATGCAGCAGGGCAGTGGATTGAGGCTGCTGTGTCAGCCTTTAAAATTAGATTTTAGGAATAGGGCTTGGAGTGGAGTTCAGCAGAGAACTGGTTCTGACCTTAGAATCCAGGCACTCCCAGTAGACTGAGTGGTCAAAAATCACAGCAGGACTTAAGCCTAAATAGTCTGTTGTCTCAGGACATGGCTAACAACACGAAGGGGAAACTCTGCCCACCTCAGCCACTCTTCAAAACTACAGAAGTGGAAGAGGTCCAAACAACCCCAAATAAAGGGCACAATAGCATTCTGACACATAATACCTCCCACAAAGGTGCACAGAAATTTAAAAGGCTGTGTGAACCCATGCTTCCACAGACTCTAATCTGGAAGAACTGGATTTGATTCCTCACTCCTCCACATGCAGCTGCTGGTGTGACCTTGGGTCAGTCACAAGTTCTTTCAGAGCTGTTCTTTCAAGGGCTGTTCTTGAGAGAGCTCTCTCAGCCCTGTTGTGGGGAGGGGAAAGGAGATTGTAAACCACTCTGGGACTCCTTCAGGCAGTGAAAGGCGGGGTATAAATCCAAACAACTCATCCTTCTTTCTCAAGCTTTGTCATAGGTTTAATTGCCCCGTCTTCGGTCATATCTGCCAATACTGTTATTTTTGCCTGGTCATACTAGGAAAATTCCCCCTGCTGTTTTGCATGACCAAACCTCATGGGTTTTTTTAAAAAAATGACAGTGATGATGACGACAATGGCAACAATGACTTGTCTGGAATCACATGATGGCTGTGAAGCTAAAATTCCACACTGGGGGGGGTCTTTGAAGGAGGGCGAGGGAATTAAATAGGTTGGTCCGGTTATTTATAAACAGATGACAACTGATCTTGACCGTCGTTCTCCGGCTTGGGTTGGGGTGGAGAAGGAGCTTGCAAGCACTGGCTCCACCCTGCTCTCTGCCTTTGAGTCCGTCAAACACTGGTGGGCGTTTTCCTCCTCCATTTCCACCCGCTCTATGTGGGCTGCGGTCCGTCTTGGAGCACGAAATGCCCCCGGAGGACCTTGTGTGGCAAAACGGCCAGAAGAATCTGAAGTATCTAAAGAAGTGCGCGGTGATTCACAAAAGCTCCTGCCCTGCCACACATTCTGTTAGCCAAAGGTGTTTTCTGCACTGTATATAAATAAAGTGCAGGGAAATACTGGCCAAGAGATTGACTCAAAGTGTCTCCCTTTATCCCTCTCGTTTCTGTCCCCCCACCCCACAGGCTCTGCTGAACACTCAGAACAAGCTGAGGACTTTAGTCCCCAATTTCACTTTCAACCTGGGATTCTCTGGGAAATTCTACCATACAGGTGAGCACTTTGACCCTTACTTCCTGTGCTGCGGTGCATGTGCCTCTGAACCTGTCCTCCAGCTGCCAGGAAGAGCGGATGGCAACAACTGCTTCCTGGAAAGCCCTAGAAGGACGTTTGGCTCAGGCTGCATCATGGAGGCTGTTTCTGGAAAGACAACCCGGGGTTGGCCACAGACTGACAGGGGAGGGGTTTCCTGCCATCTTTGTGCATAAAGTGCGGGGAAATATTTGTGTGGGTGTTTTATCCCCGTGAAGGTTCCCTTTGTCCGTATTAGAAGGTGGTTCAAGTGGGAAGGGGTGCTCCCTTCCTCTCCTCCTTCCCGTGGTTCTCCCTCCCCAGGTACCGACGAGGAGGACGAAGGCGACGACATGCTGCTGAAGCACCGGAAGGAGTTCTGGTGGTTCCCTCACATGTGGAGCCACATGCAGCCCCACCTCTTCCACAACGTGACGGTGCTGGCTGAGCAGATGAGGCTCAACAAGCAGTTCGCTCTGGTAAGGGAGGGACTCGCAGGCCATGAACCTCCCTGGCCTCCCGCCCCAGTTCCCGTGCGCTGCCCACCGGCCTCTGCTCCCCCCGGACTGTTCTATGCGCACTTTGTTTTAATGCTGAAACGTTCCGATGTTTGCCGCCTTGGGCACCTTATTTGGGGGGAAAGGCAAGGTTGGAAACGTTTTAAATTATAAAAAAAACAAATTTCTGGTTCTTGGCCCCTGTTGAATCCAAACACAAGAGGACTTGTCTTGTGTCGGTAAAAATGGTGTGTAAGGTTGTCCAGCTGGTTTCAGAGTACAAATTCAGAGCCTCTCCATCACAGTCCTCACAACTAAGTGTGCTTTGAATACCAGTTCCAGTTGTATTTGTGCCATCAGACTAACGTACGCAGGTGCCATCAAGTCAGACCTGACTTATGGGGCCCTCATTCCCCAAAGCGCTTTCCAGGCAGGAAGCAGAGGCGTTGAGGCGCCGGCCTTTCCCTGCAGTGTCTTCCCTGGTGGCTTCCTCTCCAAGCACTGGCCCTGGTGAGCTTGCAATATCTGACAAGGCAGAGCTACACCACGGTTATTACGGGGTATTAGTTAGCTAGTTCCAAGAGCCGGTTAAATCAAATGAATTGGCCATTAAAGGTAAAGGATGGTGAGATTATGAGGAGACCACTTCCCAGGAGATAGGTCCCACAGTGAGCAGATTCTCAGGGGGAAGTTTTCTTCCTGGGCTGAACCGTTTCAGAGTAGAGGCATGGGGGTGGGTGACGGCCGACCTAGAAAAGGGCCTCTGCTCCTGCCAGTCAAGGTTGAGAGCGACGAAGGTGTCCAGGGTCTCCCCGGGTCCTGGTGAGTCAGACGCAGGGCTTGGCCCGCTCCGTGGCAGGAAAAAGGAGTGGAAAGAGAAAAGCACGGATGAGTCTGAAACAGTGGGGAAGACAGACGAATATCTCACGATCTCAGGCGAATATTCCACGAATCGTCTCCTGAAATGCAGCCGCTGTTTAAGCTTTCCTGGTTTTGCTCCAGCCTCCTGCCTTAGAATCGAAGCTGGACCACTGAGGAGAAGCCGTCCCTGACTCTTGGAGGCAAATCAGGGTTTGAAGAACAGGTTGGGGGGTCTTTTCTGTTAGAGAG
Organism: Gekko gecko; assembly: GCA_029375565.1. NCBI lineage: Eukaryota > Metazoa > Chordata > Lepidosauria > Squamata > Gekkonidae > Gekko > Gekko gecko. The sequence continues at coordinate 177,764,471 of JAPDNY010000007.1, read as the reverse complement.
GCTGGATTCACGGTTTGTCAGAAATCTGTTTCCTGGCCAGCTTTGAAGTAGTGGGGAGGAATCATACCGGGTCAGCTGAGACGACGTCTTCTTGATACAAACAGTGCATCCTGGGGTGGGGTGGGGTGGATAAAGGAAATGGGGGGGCGTTTGTGAGCAACAACAAGAGACTCCCTGAAGGAATGGGTTTCTAACAGAGGGGGAAGTGCACTCTACTCCCAGCTGAGAAACGGCATGTTTCTAGAGTCCATTTAAGACGCCGCCGGAACCCAGAGAGGCTGAGTAGAATTAACAGGTCAATAGAATTAACAGATGGAAATGCTCAGTGTAAAAATTAAAAAAAACCTCCAAGAAACACACCTGTTCGAGGAAACCATCAAAGGAGCCTATTAATACAGGATTATTGTAGGAAATGTGGAACTGAACAGCGATGGGTGTTTTGTTGAGAAGGGGTACAGAGGAGATCTTTTCTGACTGGTCGCCACGCTTGTCTCAGGCCAGGGCATTAGAGCAGTGGAAGGGCTGGCCAGGGGGCCTGGGAGGGTCCAGAGGGGTTCCGTCTCCGCTGTGCTGAGGGTCCTTGTGCCAGGCCGCCCCCCTGCTGTGTGCGGTGGGGGCTGGGAGGGTCCAGAGGGGAGAGGGGAGGAGCAGCGCTGTGAGCAGCTTGGGGTCCCTCTTGGGAGAAAAGTGGGGAACAAATGAACAAGCCCACCCGATGGCACAGGCTCCCAAGGGAGGGTTCCCTCCCTCGTAGAATTGTGTCTCCTGGTTTCACATGCACGGCGTTTGAGTGGGGAGGTGGTAAAGAGCCCCTTTCCTGCTGCACCACCATGGAAATGTCGCTTCTTCCATGGCACCGAGAGCAGTCGCTGTGTGCATTCTGTGGAGGCAGAGGGCTTCAGAGGCAAGAGACAGTCTGGTGGAACGTGCATCATCTCACCTTCTCTCGTCTTTTTTTTGTTTCTTGGGTGGGGCAGGGCCTCAGGGTCCAGCTCAGGGCTCAGCTGCTTCCCTCAGGGTGCTTCCAAAGGGAGGTGTTGTGTGGGGGCGGGCTGGATGCGGGGGTTTAGTGGGTGCAGCACCCAAAAGGTCCCTGGGAGGATCCCAGCTGATTCCGGCAGCCCAGTAGCCATGAGCAACCTTGGTCGATGCCTCCTGTGGACTCTCCCCCCACATCTCTGGTGCAGGGCCGGCCCTAGGAAAAGCTGTTGAATGGCTGGAGAGGGAACATCAATAAAGCACATGATCTCAGACGGCCCCCTGGATCCTGTCAGGAGCTGCCTCTCGGCCAGTCTCAGATCGATTTCCCACTCGCCGCTGCTCCGTCCTCGCTCTTCCTCCCCCACCCCCGATTCTACGTGTCAATTTCCCACTACTTGCTGCACGGCCGCATTTTGCCCCGCAGCTTCACCCGGTTTCCCCCACATCTTCTCAATCCTGTTTTTTGAGGATCGAGAAGACACGGGGAAATCAGGTGAAGCTGCGGGTCAAAATGCGGCCGTGCAGCAAGTAATGGGAAATTGACACGTAGAATCGGGGTGGGGGTGGGGGAGGAAGAGTGAGGACAGAGCAGCGGCTAGTGGGAAATCGGTCTCAGTGGTCTGAACGGGTGTGGGCCGGGTGCGTTTCTGTGTCCACTTCTCCCTCCAACCATGTCTGAGGCTCAGTCCATCAACTGAGGCTTTCCACTGTGACAGATGCCGCGTGCTCAGCGTGTCGTGACACGGGAGGGTCAGTTTCACCTGCTGCACAGCTATTGCATTGGACGCCTGTCGCATGCCCACCTTTGCAGCCTAAATTGTCGTTCACCACCCTGAGCCTTGTGTCCACAGGGAGGGTGGTCTAAGAGTTTAATCTATAAATAAAGAATGAATGAATGCACGACTCCTAATGCATGGCAAGCACAGCCATGGAGCTTTGATGCACGTCCACTTGCGAAGAGGTGGTTATCAGCAGACCACAAAAATGGGCAGGATGGTTTTGTGAGCGTTTGTTTAGAATGTGGTAGCCGACGGCAACCCCACCATTTCCTCCCAAGTCCAAAAGCACCTTGAGTTGGACTTACCAGCATTTTGCATCAGTCCTCCCTTTCTTTCTTCATATCTGGACCAATCTTGCTTTGGTCCTTATTCTCATAATAAAGTAAACCTGCATAAGTTAACTAGCCTCTTTTTATTAACTAACCCACTTGCCATACATACCTAATGTTAGATCCAGGTGGCTAGCCGTGTTGGTCTGAAGCAGTAGAATAAAGTTTGAGTCCCCAGGGGGGCACCTTGAAGACCAGCAAAGTTTAATTCTGGGCCGAAGCTTCCATGTGTAAACTTTGCTGGTCTTAAAGGTGCCCCCAGACTCAGACTTTACTCTGCACCTGCCGTCAGTCATTTGTGGTCAAAAACTTCCAAACAAGCCAGCCTGGTGGAGTGCCTCTGCTTGGCCACCTGGAGGTGAGTGGGGGGCAACTGGTTCCTTCCCCAGCTCCTCGGCTTGGCCCCCAAGCCATCGACAACCCCCCCCATCCCAGTCCTTCCTCCCCTCCTTGTTTTGCTCCAGCAGCCGCCAGGCATCGTCCTCTGATCTGTCCTTTTTTGCCTCCTGCAGGCCTCCAGCCGCGAGGTGAGCTCTTCAAAGCTGTCTTCTCTTTCCAGGAGCACGGGATCCCCACGGACTTGGGCTATGCAGTAGCTCCCCACCACTCCGGGGTTTATCCTGTCCATGCACAGCTCTATGAGGCGTGGAAGGCTGTCTGGGGCATCCAGGTCACCAGCACGGAGGAGTATCCCCATCTTCGGCCGGCCCGCTACCGCCGGGGCTTCACCCATAATGGGATCATGGTGAGACTCATCTTGACGCCCCTGCAGATTCCCTGGCGCTTGGCCTGAGCCTGGGGGCCTGGGGAGCCCAGGGCTGGTCCCAGAAACCTGAGCGCTGGTCGTTCTGAAGAAGCCTCTCAGACCATGGCTGGGAAATGCCCAGTTGGCTGCTTCTGTGCCCCATTTCCAGCCTCCGCCTTGCAGGGAGGAGGGTCTTGAATAAGAGAGCCTCAGAGTCGGCACCCCCGGCAGTAATGGAGGCTTTCAGACAAGGGTTAGCTAATTGTGTGGAATCAGCACTGTCACATTTAGCTCTTCCCTGTATTACATTACATTAGGTACCTCTTAAGAGTCGCACCCAGTTCCTTCTGCCGCCTCTAACCTTTCCTTTCTTCCTGACTCACCCAGGTGTTGCCTCGGCAAACTTGTGGTCTCTTCACTCACACCATCTTCTACAACGAATATCCCGGCGGCTCCAAAGAGCTCGACAAGAGCATCCGTGGCGGCGAGCTCTTCCTGACCGTCCTCCTGAACCCCGTGAGTGCCGCCCGATCAGATCCCGGTTTCCCGTCCTTCCTTGCGAGATCGGTGTTGCGAGGAAACTTAAGCCAGTCTAGCTGGAGCAAAGATCAAGGGAAAGCTGGTGGCCTCCAGTATTGGGGGATTTCTTTTATGTCTCGGTGGGATAACACTGCTAGGAATAAGGTCACCTCGGCATCAGGGAGCAGTCAGTTCTTCAAAAGGAGGCATCAAAAATTCCAGGTCTACCAATATAGTGGAAAGGGGAGGGTAGACCCGTTCTCTAGAGACAGGTAGTGGACCAGGGCAGGGAGACCTGTTTTCCGGAGGCCAGGTCTACCGATACAGTGGAAAGGGGCAGGTAGACCTGTTCCCTGGAGGCCTTGTCTACCCCTGTAGAGGACAACATTTTGTGTAACGACATCTGACTTGATTCTGTTGTCTCTTACAATGTTTTCTCTTAAATTATTCTGAAAATATAGTTTAAAATAATTCATCCTGAGATTTTTACCAGGTTATGGAAATAATCTTCTAAAAGTAATTTACGCAGTAGTCAAATGTGGACTCGCACAAAACTTTAATGCTACCAGCTTTTTTTCTTTTCTTTTCTTTGCTCCCAAGGTAGAATTTTTGCTCGCAGGGAACACTGGCCATGGGCTGCACTTTTTGGCCTCTGCAGGAAGCCCCCGTGGCGCTCTGTCTGCAGGGGCCGTTCCACGGATGCCGAGTCCTCTGGGCCAGGGTTCCGGCTCTGACCCCGGGACTTGGATTCCAAAGGAGTCTCCTTGGCTCTTGGCCGTGGCTCCTTAGACTGGGGGGCGGGGGGCAGGAGCGGAAAACAGAAAGGGATCATTGATTGGTGATCTGGGCTGGAAGTCCGGGTTTCCCCCTAACTGCACCAAGAGCCAGAGCCCAGGAGCACCTTAAAGGTAAAGGTAAAGGTTCCCTTGCTCGAAAGCCAGTTGAATCCGACTCTAGGGTTGCGGTGCTCATCTCTGTTTCAAAGCCGAAGAGCCAGCGCTGTCCAAAGACATTTCCGTGGTCATGTGGCCGGCATGACTAAACACCAAGGCGCACGGAACGCTGTTACCTTCCCACCGAAGTGGTACCTATTTATCTACTTGCAATTTCTTGCTTTCGAACTGCTAGGTTGGCAGGAGCTGGAACTAGAGACGGGAGCTCACTCTGTCATGCGGCACTCTCGGGTCTCGAACTGCTGAACTACTGACCTTCCACAGCCTGCAGTTCAGCGTCTTAACCACTTGAGCCACCGGAGCACCTTAAAGACTAACCAAATACACAGCAGGGGAGGGGCATTCGTGAGTCGCTGCCGTCACTCCTTCAGATCCCTCAGACTCTTGCTCTTTTCTGCTGCTACAGACAGACTAACACAGCTACCCGTCTTGAGCACTGGGAACACTTTGTGCATGCTCCAAGCACAGCAATATGTGCAGACCTCCCCCCACCCCCAAGCCTGTGACCTGCAGCAGCTAACTCCGGGGGGACACACCTGACAGGGAAAGCAGAGCAGAGAACCGGGCCCTCAAATGCAGCCGAGGGGGGAAGGCCCATCAGACCACCCGCCAGACACTCGGGAGCCAGGGTGGCGTAGCAGGGGGAGCGTCAGGCTAGGATCCGGGAGGCCCGTGTTCCGATCCCCGCTCTGCTGCGGAGGCTCCGTGGGTGTCCTTGGGCCGGGCCCACGATCGGTCTCAGCCCGACCTGCCTCGCGGGGTCCTTATTGCAAGGGGGAAATGGGCCCCCACCCTTGGGGAGGAAAGCCGGGCATCAAGGAAGCAGATTCCACAGTCCCCCTTCCGGATCCCACCTTGCTGTTCTCCTCCTTGTCCGCTTTGCTTCCTTACTCACAGAAGGCTCCATTCCCTGGAGGCCAAGTGCTGGCAGCGGGGGCCAGGGGTGGGGAGCAAGCAGTTGTGTCTCCTTGTCTCTCTCCTGGGAATTCTTAAATGAAATGTTTCTAGGCAGCATCTCACCACCACCTGCAACTAAGGCTTGATTCCGTCTGAGCTGTTCAGCCTGGGTGGGGGGGGGGGGGGGGCTTGTTTGTGTGTGGAAAAGGGATCTCTTGCTTGGGTGGTGCCAGGAATACAGGCCAGTCTCAAAACACGTGGCCTCTGCGCATTTGGAATCTGCAGAACGGCTCATAAAAGTCACCCAGGAAGAGGCAGAGAAGAGGTTGGATTCACCCCCCACCCTTCACTTAGCCAAAGGGGTCCCCGAGCGGCCGACAATCTCCTTTCCCTCCCCCTCCCCGCAGCAGACGCCCCGTGAGGTGGGTGGGGCCGAGAGAGCTCTCCCGAGGACTGCTCTTGCTGAGCAAAGGTCACGCCAGGTGGCTGCACGTGGAGGAGGAGTGGGGGATCAAGCCCAGGTCTCCCCGATTAGAGTCCGCCACTCCTCACCGCGACGCCAGACTGGCTCTCTGGAACACGTCTGCCAACACTGCCCAGCCCTAAGGAAGGAATGCTGTCCTCGTAACTGTTCCATTCGGTTTTTCCCCCTTTTGCCCGAGCGTCTTGTGCTGGCGGTTACACAGAAGAGTCTTGGGCCTGAACGCCGTTCTCTCCACCGCCTCTGGTCTCGGGGGTTTTGCCCCCAGGGACTCCTCTGCGGCAGCACCAGGGCCAGCTACGTCCCCTTCTTTACAGCAGTGCAAAGATAAAACGATACCTTCTGTTTAGAGCTGCCGCCACCCCCACCCCCCACGCTTGTTTCTTGGGGGAGTTGACTGCACCACTCACCATTCCTTGTGGTGGCTCGGAAAGGACACACGTGGGATCGGCAGTCAGATCACGGGCAGGGTTACCTTTGACATTCCCTTTGCATCTGTCTGCTGCCCCCTCTCAAGGCTGCTTTCCTTGGCCTGCATAGATGGGATGTGGCATGAGGCTAAAGAACTCAGTGAGGCTGACAAAAGGGAGCACGGGCTGTGGCAAATAAAACACAAGTCTGTGATCAGGCAGGCAAAAAGGGAATATGAGGAGCATATTGCAGAAAACATAAAGACCAACAATAAAACTTTCTTCAAATACATGAGAAGCTGGAAACCAGCCAGGGAGGCAGTGGGGCCCTTGGATGACCAAGGGGTAAAAGGAGTAGTGAAGGAGGACAGGGAAATGGCTGAGAAGCTGAATGCATTTTTTGCCTCTGTCTTCACTGTGGAAGACGACAAGTGCTTGCCCACTCCAGAACTGCTGATTTTGGGAGGGGTGTTGAAAGATCTGAGTCAGATTGAGGTGATGAGAGAGGAGATCCTACGACTGATAGACAGCTTAAAAACTGATAAATCACCGGGCCTGGATGGCATTCATTCGAGAGTTCTGAAAGAACTCAAATGTGAACTTGTGGATCTCCTGATAGAAATATGTAATCTTTCATTAAAATCTGCCTCCATTCCTGAGAAGGTAGCTAATGCCACTCACATCTTTAAAAAGGGTTCCAGAGGAGATCCAGGAAATTACAGGCCAGTCAGTCTGACATTGATACCGAGTAAGTTGGTGGAAACTATTATTAAGGAAACAATTAGTAGGCAAATCGATGAACAAAAACTCTTGAGGTCCTGTAAGGGAAGATCTTGTCTCACTAACCTGTTAGTGTTTTTTGAGGGAGTGAACAAACATGTGGACAAGGGGGACCCAATAGATGTTGCTTACCTTGACTTCCAGAAAGCTTTTGATACAGTTCCTCATCAAGGGCTCCTGAGTAAGCTCAATAGTCACGGGATAAAAGGACAAGTCCTTTTGTGGATCAAAAACTGGCTAATTAATAGGAAACAGAGAGTGAGTACAAATGGTCAATTTTCTCAGTGGAGGGTGGTAAGCAGTGGGGTACCGCAGGGATCAGTACTCGGTCTGATGCTTTTTAACTTGTTTATTAATGATTTGGAGTTGGGAGTAAGCAGTGAAGTGGCTAAATTTGCAGATGTCATGAAGTCGTTCAGAGTGGTGGATACCAGGGAGGATTGTGAGACATTCCAAAGGGATCTGCGGAGGATGGGTGAGTGGGCGTCAACATGGCAAATGGGGTTCAGTGTGGCCAAGTGCAAGGTGATGCACATTGGAGCCAAAAATCCTAACTATAAATACACGTTGATGAGGTCTGAACTGGAAGAGACTGACCAAGAGAGAGATCTTGGAGTCGTGGTTGTTGCTCAGTCGCACAGTCGAGTCCGACTCTTCGCAACCCCATGGACCAGATTACGCCAGGCCCTCCTGTCTTCCGCTGTCCGCTGAAGTTTGCTCAACTTCATGTTCGTTGCATCGATGACACTGTAACCATCTCAGCCTTTGCCGTCCCCTTCTTCTTTGACCTTCAATCTTTCCCAGCATCAGGGTCTTCTCCAGTGAATGCTCCCTTCTCATTTGGTGGCCAAAGTATTTGAGCTTCAGCTTTAGGATCTGGCCTTCCAGGGAACAGTCAGGGTTGATTTCTTTTAGGATTGACTGATTTGATCTCCTTGCAGTCCAAGGGACTCTCAAGAGTCTTCTCCAGCACCATAGTTCAAAAGAATCTATTCTTCGGCGCTCGGCCTTCCTTATAGTCCAACTCTCACAGCCATACATTACTATGGGGAATACCATTGCTTTGACCATGCGGACTTTTGTTGGCAAGGTGATGTCTCTGCTTTTTATCATGCTGTTTAGGTTTGCCATCGCTTTCCTCCCAAGGAGCAGGCGTCTTTTAATTTCATGGCTGCAGTCACCATCTGCAGTGATCTGGGATCCTAGGAACGTGGAGTCGTGGTAGATAACTCAATGAAAATGTCTAGACAGTGTGCAACTACAATAAAAAAGGCCAATGCTATGCTGGGGATTATTAGGAAGGGAATTGAAAACAAACCAGCCAGTATCATAATGCCCTTGTATAAATCAGAGGTGCAACCTCATTTGGAATACTGTGTACAGTTCTGGTCACCACACCTTAAAAAGGATATTATAGCATTGGAAAAAGTGCAGAGAAGGGCAACTAGAATGATCAAAGGGTTGGGACACCTTCCCTATGAAGAAAGGTTCAAACACTTGGGGCTCTTTAGCTTGGGGAAAGGATGGCTGAGGGGTGACATGATCGAGGTTTATAACATTATGCATGGGATAGACCAGGTAGAGAAAGAGGTCCTTTTCTCCTTCTCACAATACAAGAACTCATGGGCATTCAATGAAGTTGCTGAGCGGTCGGGTTAGAACGGATAAAAGGAAGTACTTCTTCACCCAAAGAGTGATTAACACATGGAATTCACTGCCACAGGAGAGGTGGTGGCGGCTACAAGCATGGACAGCTTCAAGAGGGAATTAGATAAGCATATGGAGCAGAGGTCCATCAGTGGTTATTAGCCACAAGGTATAGATAGGGACTCGGGGGCAAGTGATGCTCTGTCTTCTTGGTGCTTGGGGGGTCAACACTGGAAGGGCTTCTAGTGTCCTGGCCCCACTGCTGGACCTCCTGATGGCACCTGGTATATTTTGGCCGCTGTGTGACACAGAGAATGTTGGACTGGATGGGCCGTTGGCCTGATCCCACATGGGCTTCTCTTATGTTCCTATTTCTGGGGTAAGGGATGCACTCTATTCTTTGTGCTTGGGGGGCGGCAACAGTAGGAGGGCTTCTGGTGTCCTGGCCCCACTGCTGGACCTCCTGATGGCACCAGGTGTTGTTGGCCACTGTGTGACCCAGAGTGTTGGACTGGAGGGGCCACTGGCCTGACTCAACACTGGCTTCTCTGATGCTTTTATGTTCACTAAAATGCCAGAGGACCCGCCTGAAGAACCTGCTGATTAAGTTTTCTCCTGTTTTGACACCAGAGACTATTATTACCGTGGAAAGGAGTAGAGAGTTTGCAGTGTGAGAGTCACGCCCACCCTGCTGGTTTCCGCTCTGATTGGGGGGAGACCACCCTTCTCAATCAACTTGGTGGGCAGGGCAGGGCAGGGAAACACAGCAGATGGCAAGGTGTGCTGGGTGTGGCCAGGCAGGACTGGTGGGCAGCCTGGAACCTCGGTGACGTGGGGGCCCCGCAGTGGTCTGTTTGCACCGCACATGTGGGGGCCAGTGCCACATAAAGCCGTCCCTGCTGAGCAGATCGGTGGTCAGAAACACCACCACCACCCTGTCTGCCGTGGCTTGCCGGGACTGACAGGTGCCCGTGGGGTTTTTTTCCTCCTTGTCCGCAGATCAGCGTCTTCATGACGCACCTGTCCAACTACGGGAACGACCGCCTGGGGCTGTACACCTTCGAGAGCCTCGTCAAGTTTGTGCAGTGTTGGACCCACCTTCGCCTTCAGACGCTGCCCCCCATCCAGCTGGCCAAAAAGTACTTTGAGATATTTTCACAGGAGAAGAACCCGCTGTGGCAGGTGAGGAGGCCGGCGGGAGGGAAGGGGGGCCCCTCCTCCCCTCCCCTCCCCGGTCCTGCAGCTGAAGCTTGAGGAGGAGGAGGAGGAGGGGGAGAGCCCTGTGGGTGCTGGAGGAGCCCCCTCACCCCGCCCCAAAAGAGAACTCAGGGTGGCACTCATGGGCTGACAGGGCATCAGTGGACTGTGGTTGGCAGGGAAGCCAGGAAGTCCTCCCCACTGCCTCTTGGGGGGGGAGGGGGGCAATGGCATGAATAGGAAAAGCCCCCCAGCACTAGACACTTGAGGGGGCCCCTCGACAGCTCTGCTAAGGTCACCCCTGCCCAGCTGTGAGGTCGGCTCTGCCCGAACCGAACCCCGAGGGCCTGACTCCAAATCTTGGTTGACTCCCGTTTCGTTTTGAGGGACGCCTGTGGCTCTCCGAAGGGAACAGTTGGTGAGGGAGAGGGGGATCCTTGAAAACTGCAGTGACCCCCCCCCGGCTGAACCCAGCCAGACCGTCAGGGGGGGGGAGTTTGTGGGCCTCAGGCCTCAAGGGCAAGTCAAGGTCTTCTAGGGACTGACACGGGATTGCGCCATCGTTCACATCTGGGGCTATTGCCGCGGGTTCAGAGAACATTTGGGAGCTGCGTGGCCAGAAAAGGACCCAGGGGCCTGAGAGGTGTCATTCCCTTTGCCTCTGTTGGCTGGGCCTTCCCTGCCCCCAGTGCCCCACGGGCAAACTTGTTTACCTGTCTAGAAAAATGTGAGGCCATCTCTCCATGGACCTGCCTGAGGCAGCTCACAATAAATAAAGGCTCAAACATTAAAATCCAGCATTAAAAATGGATGTGCGTGAGGGCTCCTGTCGCGATCCCACATCAGGCAAGCGTTCAGCCCCTTCGCTGATTCTCTGTCATCCATCCGGGATCCGCTGGCTGGCCTCCTCCTTGCCTTGTCGCCGGTCTTCAGGAATCAGGGTGGCTGTGGGGGGGAAGGAATGGATCTCACCCCGCTAATTCCTGGAGGCAGGCAACAAGCCGGAGGGGAGACCAGCCAGTGCATCCTGGATGGAAGACAGGTCCTCCAATGTCCTCTCAAGCTCTTGCTTTTGTTCTGCGCCCCCCCCCCGCCGGGATGCTCAACAGGAATGACCGGGGGGAGTAGGGGATATTCACACTCTAGCGATGCAGCCAGGCAGGCCTGCCCTGATGCCATCCCATCCCTTGGGCCGCCTGGGACTTTGTGACCTGAGGCCACCTTTGGGCCTGGCACTGTGCATTGTGAGCTTGTGGTCCAGAGTTCTCTGAGCGCCGCTCCCTGGGCAACTCCAGAGTGGGCTGCAGCACAGATGGTGAGGACACCAGGCCCCCTCTGCCCGGGACTTCTTGGCCTTGCAGACTTGCCGGCATTTCCATCACGGAGAAGAGAAGGTGCCCAAGGCAAGAAGAGACACGCTGTAGTCCACAGTGTCCTTTGCAATGGCTGACGAAAGGGAAATCTCAGCCTTTGACTGACAGTGCTGAGTCTGTATAGATTTGTCTCCTTGTTTTAATATATTTTTTAAAAAAATTCTCACCCCTTTTTGAAAAGAAAAGGTGTAGAGGCGGCTGTGGTTAAGCGTCTGGAGTCCGAGTCCGAAGGCTCCCAGCGGACTCGAGTGTACAGGCCGGCTTGACTGTGGGGCGGCTCTTCCTGTGGATTCCCCAGAGGAGATGGTCAGGGCTGGGGGCAGTGTTCCCTCTCAGCTGAGTTAGGGTGAGCTAGCTCACAGTTTTTGAGCCTCTGGCTCACACGTTTTTGTCTCAGCTCAGGGAGTACGGCTCCAGAGCAGATTAATTGATGCAGCAGCCAAATCGCTGGCTCACAACTTCAATGCCAGTCACTCACAAAGGAAAATTTTTGCTCACAAGACCCCACAGCTTAGAGGGAACATTGGCCGGGGGGCGGGGTGGGGCCTTGAATGATTCTTGGCGCTCTCTCCTGCTGCCGCCACCGCCGCCGTGACTGTCGGGCCCTCCCCACGCGGCCTCAGGCTCGGTCTCTCCCTCCCTCGGTGCAGAACCCCTGCGACGACAAGCGGCACAAGGACGTCTGGTCCAAGGAGAAGACCTGCGACCGGCTGCCCAAGTTCCTCATCGTCGGGCCTCAAAAGACAGGTGATCCTCAGAGAGGCCTCACTCGGGACGCACGCTGCCCATGGGGAAGGGGTCTTCTTGAGCTGCCTCTTCGGCTGTTAAGCACATCGGATCGGAATTGGGAAGGGACGGGCTGGGAAGGGACGAGCAGAAGGGGAGGAGGAGGAGGCAGAGGCCATCCCAAGCCCCAAGCCGCGGAAGACACGCCAGCATCCTCTTGGGTCTCCTCCAAGTGTCTGGTGTGGGGCTCCAGCCCTGCCACGGGAGGGAATCCAAGAATGCAAAGGGTTGCTGGTGCCCCCTAGTGGCTCAGGTATGTCCGTGTTGACAAGCCCGTGTCCGGGACTCCAAACCTTTCCACCCTCCTCGTTTGAACGCTGCCTTGTGAGAACCAGCTGACCTCCTGTCCTGCCCGCCCCAGAAAGAACAGCTGGCGAGGTTACCTTTGGGCCCAGTACCCCTTCGTAGAAGAGAGGCAGCCTTGGGAGACACTCTGCTGCCGGCATCTGTGCACCTTCACGGCGTGTGATGAAGCCTTCTTTGTCCCCGTGTTCTGTAGGCACAACTGCCGTGCACTTCTTCCTCTCCATGCACCCCGCCGTGACCAGTAACTTCCCAAGCCCGTCCACCTACGAGGAGATCCAGTTCTTTAACGGTCCCAATTACCACAAAGGCATCGACTGGTGAGCTCGAAGGGGCCCTCGGTTCCCTCGCTCTGGTCTGGTCTGCCCTGGGGACAGGCTGTATCATCTGGGGAGGGCGAGCGGTGAGTCCCAGGCCACGGAGGAGGTCCCGAGGGGATGGTGAGCGTCCGAGGGTCAGAGCTGCCTTGGCCAGGCACCCCGCACGCTCTCTCGGGGGCTCCGGGACTCAGACCCACCTGAGGCAGACCAGCATGGCCCCCTCTTGGAGGCTTGTCTGGGGTATCTCCTCCACTCACGCAGAGTCATGGTTTGTCTTGGGAGGGAGGACAGAGTCCCCCTGGGGCTGCGGGCATGGCGTTGCTTGGCGCCACAGGCTTCAGCCGTCCCTCTCGAAGTGACCCAGTAGCCCTAAGGAAGATCAGCCCTCAGGCGGGCTTGCAGCTGCTTTTGCCAACAGCCCTGCCCAACTGCTTCCTAGTAGCCATGCCCCGTGGATGCCAGCCTACGGTACAGGGGATGGCGCTGTCTGGGGATGCAGACGCTTGCACTGGCCCCAGTGGAGACCAAGCCCTCGGCGCTCTCCTTTGCACCCGCTCCATTCTGTCCACACCCTTTTTGAAGGGAGGCCTCCAGAACTGCACCCAAGACTCCAGGTGCACCTGACCAATACAGTGCACGGCAGGACTGTGACATCTTGCGATTTGGAGGTTACGCCTCTATTGATACACCCCAGGATCGCATTAGCCTTTTGTGTCGCTGCATCACATTGGCTGCTCATATTTTAACTGCACCACACGTGGTGTTCCCTGGGTTGCCAGGTCCCCCTTGGCTGCCACCCTTACCCCAAGATCTTGTCCACACACACTGCTACCCAGAAGTGAATGCTGCTACCCAGTAACATGGCCACCCTGCATGGCTGTTGTCCTCTGCTGTTCCGCCTGTAGTTCTATCACTGCCTTCCGGTTTCCTGTGCCAGGGAAGGCGACTGGCCCTCTGTTGGGCTCCCAGGGAGCCCCTCCTCAGCCCTGTCGGGTTTTCTTGACAGGTACATGGAGTTCTTTCCCATCCCCTCCAATGCCAGCACAGACTTCATGTTTGAGAAGAGCGCCAACTACTTCGATGCTGAGGCCGTCCCCAAGCGAAGTGCCGCTCTCCTCCCACGGGCCAAAATCATCACCATCCTGATCAACCCCGCGGACCGAGCCCACTCCTGGTATCAGGTGAGCCCTGCCGCGTGGCCGGCCTCCCAGTGAGGTGCTCAGGAGGAAGGAGTCCTAATTCTCACATTGCCTTTTTCTCTCCCTGCCTGCCCCTGATGCTCCCAGCACCAGCGTGCTCACAACGACCCCGTGGCGCTCAACTACACCTTCTACCAGGTGATTTCGGCCGGGCCCCAAGCCCCTCTGGAGCTGCACAACCTGCGGAGCCGCTGCCTGAGCCCTGGACTGTATGCCGCTCACCTGGAGCGATGGCTGGCCTACTACCCCTCGGGGCAGGTAGGGACGCAGCCCTGGGACCCCAGGAATCCGGCCTGTCTCATGGGGCCCTGAGTGGTTCTTCCTGGAGGGCCCACGACAGCTGCCCCTCCCCCCCCCGGTGGTCTGTGGAGCGGGTGCCTCAGAACCAAGGGCAGGTGGGCATCAGAGCGCACAGCGAAGCTGCCATGCACCGCGGCTGGCACGGAAGAGCTTCTGGCAGGCAGTGCCTGTCATAAATAAGGCAGCCTCGTTAGCCGGTCTGCTGCTGCCAGCAGAGCGAGTGACCCGGCAGGGAGGCCGTGGCCGTCTTGGGCCCGCTGGGAGGGCCTGCAGGATGGGGAAGGGTCATGCCGGCTTCCCAGCCCCGAGCGGCCACCAGGCACGCGGATGCCGAGCAGAAGGGAAGCCGAGGCAGTTCTTCAGCGGGTGGGTTCTGGGAGAACTCGGTCCTGATAGTTGTGATCGCAGGGAATCCTCTGCAGTGGAACCACGTTCACTCAACGCCCCCCCCGCCCCCCCCCCGAAGAGTTCCCGCCCACAGAAACTGCCTGGCCAATGCAGCCCACCCTGCCATCCACCGAGCATTTGGGTGCTGCTGGGTTATCTCTGGACTTGGGCGTACATTTTGTGGTTTTTCTTTACCCCACTAACTGAGAGGGCTCAAACCAATGTACAGTGCATACAAAACAGAACGGGCTCCCTTGTTCCTCGTCCTGGGCTCTCTGCCGCCTGGCTCCGGGGCCCAGAGGAACTCCTCCCCACCACCCGACTGGGGAAGGGGGCGCTCTGAACCCCCCCCCGCTTTGCTTTGCCTCCCCTTCAGATTCTGATCGTGGACGGGCAGGAACTCCGGCACAGCCCCGCCTCGGCCATGGAGAGCATTCAAAGGTTCCTGGGGGTCACACCACTCTTCAACTACACCCAAGCACTCAAGTAAGGACTCTGGGCAGGGGGTGGGTTGCTTCTGCTTGGCCAGCTCTTAGAAGGCTGCATGCGTCTAACTGGCCCGTGAGCCCTCGGGGACCGGCCTGCCCTCGGCACCCGAGAGGGAACAAGAGCGGGTGGAGTTCACGCTTCAGGCCTCCCTCCAGTCGAGAACCAGGCTCCCTGAGCTGGTCAACATTGACTTTATTATTATTAGCTTCATTTACCCCCCCCCGCCCCCGCCCCCCGCCTTTCTTCCCAGTGGGATCCAAAGCGGCTCACAACATTGGCCCCTCCATTTTATCCACACAGCAGATCTGGGGCTGGGGGGGGGCTGGCCCTGGGAGCTGCCCTGACCTGGCAGAGAGCTGACCCGGGGTCTCTCCCGTCCTCATCCAGCCTTCTGGCCGCGGCCCGCCACGCAGACCCAAACGGAGCCTTGTCCTCTCGACACCACCTGCTGCTCAGATTTGCTGCTGGGTGGCCGTTGGGTCGGTCCCCTTGCCGCCTTCTCTCCGCCCCACCTCCCAGCCGAGTGTCACTCACGGCATCGGCGCCATTGCTCCGTGGCGGTCCCTGCCGATGCTCGGCCCCTGAGCCATGCCCTGGTGGTTCTGGGTCCTCGGGCCCCTCCCTCCTTCCTGCACGTGGGCCCCCGAACCGGCAGAGAGGCAAGCTGGCCTTCGAGGCTGCTCCTCCCGAGGAGCCTCGTCTGAAAGTGTCCCCTAAGGCAGCTGCCTGGTGGTGAGCAGGAGAGGAAACGATTCGGGGGTGGGGGGAGGGAGGGCGAGAAGCCAGGATTTGCAGGGGGCCAGAGAAGTCCACCTGCCCCTGGGCCTCTCAGCTCCGCCAGGCACCCTGCGTGTGACTCTGGAAATAACAGCCCCCAGGCTCTGGAGAGAGAGGGGCAAGAAAATAAACGCCTGGTTAAAAAAGGGACCAACGTCGCTTTCTTTTACGTGCCTGAGGAAGCTGCCGTGAGTTATTTCTTCCCCCCCTGAGTCCGCTCAAAAGGCTGCAGAGTGATGGCCCAAATCCTCATTGGCTTCCTTGAACCACAAGGAAGGGGGGGAGGGGTGATAAAAATATTTTAAGAAGAGTCAAGAATTCTGATGGGGCACACAGCTGCATTGCAGTGACCCAACAAAAGTTAGTTCTGTGCAAATGTCCGCACCTGTGTCATTGTGCCTAACCCTCCTGTGCAGGTTCGATGAAGCCAAGGGGTTTTGGTGCCAGGCGCTGGACGGCGGGAAGACCAAGTGCCTGGGGAAGAGCAAGGGGAGAAAATACCCAGAGATGGATTCCTCGGTGAGTATCCAGTGGGGCTCCTCTTCTCACGGCACGGAAGAGGAAGGGGGGTGGGTGGGGCTGTGGCCACTCACTCACGGCGCCCTTCCCTCTTGGCCCGGCTGCAGTCCCGCATGTTCCTGGCAGACTTCTACCGCGAGCCCAACATCGAGCTCTCCAAGCTGCTGAACAAGCTCGGGCACCCCCTGCCCACCTGGCTGCGAGAGGACCTGCAGAACTCGAGCTGGAGCTGAACGGGGGGCACGCCGGCCCGGAGCCGCCAGACGCAGGGATGGGAAAGCCGCTGGGAAACGGCCCCCACGGCCACCGCCTCTTCTCAAGCAGAAGTCATCCGAGGAAGGGACGGGAGGAGCGTGCTTGTGGACTTCGACGGTGGGGTGGGGGGATGCGGAGTGCAGACCAGGCACCTTCCAGTATTAATGGTTGGGGGGCTTTTGGGACACAAAAGGGACTGTGCAGTTGTCCCGGCCCCCACCCACCCCGGCCCCGGCCCCAGGGAGCTGGCCCCAGGAGTGCATGGGGGCTCTGATCCGTGATGCAGAAAAGCCTGGGGCGGGGGGCTCCACAGAGAAACAAAAGCACGCCAACGTTTCGGTTACTGAGACATTCCCTGTTTGTGGCCAATTGTGCAGGATGCCCCCAAGCAGAAGTCTGACTACCGTGAGTGCAAAGATCAGGTCGTGGGCGGCAGCCGGGGCTGGGCCTCCCAGGGGCAGGGAGGAGAAAACCACAGAGGGTGGGGCGGGAGAAGCTGGCCAGGGCTCCCGTGGGTGAGGGAGGTGGCTTGGGGCTGCCGGAGTCCCAGGCTCTGAAAAGGCAACTGGCAGGGGTGATCCCAGCCCCCGTAGCCCCCGCTTCCCCCCAGCCTTGTCTGGACGGCAGGTCCCTGCCATTTCTCATTCACTGGCACCATGGCATTAAGAAGGGCATCTGGACCAGCCTCTCCCTGGCCCAAGGGCCCATATTCTCACTGCCAGGCCTCCTGCCACCCCCTCCCACCCGTGTGTTTCCGCAGCCACTGCCCCCGTGGCCGAGCCGCCAGCCCAATGCCTGCCTTGCCTTGCCAAACGCGCCTTACGTGGAGCAGAGCCAAGTGCCAGGCTCACGGCAGGGCACAGTGCGTGTGAAACAAGCTGGCTTTGGTGGGGAAAGATTCCTGGGGGGTGGGCGGGAACACGTGCAACTCCTCTGTGTCTCCATCCTCATGGGGAGAAAAATGGTTTCAGCCAAGCTTCTACATTGAGCCTTAGTTCTTGTGTATTTTTTTAAATGGTGAATTTACCATTGTCTGTAAATATATAGTATGGACTATATACTACTTCATTCAATGTGTCCCCAAGCAGGGCAAATATTGTGCAGCCAAAGGCGGAACCAACAAAAAAAGCCCCCGTGGCCGAGAGGAGAGGCACACCGGCCCTGCTGCCCACACTGGATCCATGTATAGCGTCATTCACATTGAATGAGGAGGAGGATGATAATGATAATGATGATGAAGAAGCATAAATTCTTGGCTCTTGCAGCTGAGCACATGTCTAAATAAAGGTTAGACGTAGCATTTGGAGAGAAGTGCGGTATGACTTCCTTTCTTTCTGGCTGTGGCCCACCCAGGGGAAGCCTCCCGGGGGGGGGGTGTAGAGGCCCTTGAGTGAACAGGGCTCCCGGGCGTGATGCCCAACACCTTTCCTGGCACCCACCAAAGTGTTTCCAGAAGGCGGGTGTGGCTTTCGTCCAGCAAGGTTTCTGATGGGCTGTGCAGATTTCCCGTCTGAGTTGCTCTGGCAGCAGTGGTCTCCACAGCACAAGGGAGCTTCACTGCCTGACAGAAGGGGAGCGGCCGGAGCCCTGCTGAGGGCCGGCTGTGCCTCCCGAGTCAGCCGTGCTGCAGCCCACGCGCTGGCCAAACTCCAGAGGTGCTTGCAGGCTGTCAGAAGGCCGGGCCACAAACCGGCAGGGGGTGGCAGGTGGTTTCCGAAGAAAAGCCGCGGCCTGGTCCTTGACTCTGGACTTGGGCACCTACAAGGTCCCAGTGGC
The DNA here is from genome assembly GCA_029375565.1 of Gekko gecko. Taxonomy (NCBI): domain Eukaryota; kingdom Metazoa; phylum Chordata; class Lepidosauria; order Squamata; family Gekkonidae; genus Gekko; species Gekko gecko. Next base: position 177,746,269 of record JAPDNY010000007.1, on the reverse strand, counting down.
ATCTTCCAGCTGGCTGCACCCCCAGATGGGAGCAAGAACACACAGCAACTCCACCAGGTCTCTCCTAAAACCAGTTGCTGCCGGTTATCGGTGTCCTTTCCTAGCACCCTAAGCCACCAGTCCCACATGTATAATGTCCCAACAAGTCACAGCTGACCTATGGCGACCCCCAGCCAAGGGGCTTCCAAGGCAAGCGAGAAGCCGAGGGGGTTGGGCACGGCATCTCCCGTCCAGGCCTTTGGCCATCTCCCGTCCAGGCACTGACTCGACTCAGCTTCCACGATCAGATGAAATCAAGCTGCACACACACACACCCCATGCTGCCTTCTCTCCCCCCCCCCGGGATCCTGGCTGACACACTTACCCATTGCCCCAGCTGTCTAACCTCAACATACCACAGCTGAAGCACCCTCAGTACTGAAGGGGTCGGAGCCACTCTTCTGGGTGGCCACAGGAAGAGGAGCGGCTGGCACTGCTCTGCTGTGAAGACATCTGAAACTCAGCCGTGCCTGAACCACGCAGGGGATAACGGCTGAGTTTTGGGGAGTTTTTAAAGCAGAGAATTACAGAACCCTCCTAGGAGAACAGCCCTTCCTCTCCAGCACTGAGATTCAACTATAGGCCATGCCCGGGAACCCAATACAGCAGGGAGTAGCTCAAACGGGTGCCGAGGGAACTCTGCACTAAAAGGGTGCGTGAGTGTGTGTGTGCCAAGGGAACCCCGGCATCCCCATCAAGGTCGGCTAGGGCATCTTGCCCGGGGCACCCCTCCGCACTACAAGACGGTTCCCGAAACCAAAGGTGCAAAACAGGGACTCTGCCCTCTGACGTGCAGCTAGAGGCATTTGTTCATAAGGAACAGGCGTGAGTGAAGCAGACAATTCGCCTCCGTGAGGAACAGGGCAGCCTGACTCAGGACCCAGGGCGCATGACTCCGAGGCGCCACACGGCCCAGTTCGGTTCACAAGACAAAACAGAGAGGCAAACTCAAAGGTTATTTAAAGGCGCCTTCATCAAAGAGCCAAAAGACCTCCTAGAAGACGATTCCCCGGAACCCAGTGGGGGGAGGTGCCGGGAGGGTGACCGACGCTTGGTGCTGCAGGGGGCGGCTTTGTTTCCGCATCGTCAAAGCCGCCTCTACCTGCCCTTGGAACAACCGCAGACACTTCCCTCGGCTTTCCGCTCGGTTCCTGGTTCGGGGCCTGGCGTAGAGTTGTGAGGGAAGAACGGGAACCGTTGCTGTCTTCGGTGTGATCCACAGCTACACTCCTCTGGCCTCCCTGGAGGGCACGTCAACAGTCCTGTCTTACTAAAGGGGTGCTGATGATCACTGTATTCCCGGATCCCTGACTCTGGTGTTGATTCTGCCTGCGTCTGCTGGTCCCTAAGCCTGGCAAGCAGGATCAGAAAAACCAAAGTGCCGAGAAGAACGAGGAATGCACCCCAGGCAGGGCCTTCTCCGCAAAGGTGGGTGTGCTGCAGTGGCGAACCGCTGGATGCCTGGGCAGGGGGCGGCGAGGGGGGGGAGGTCCCTGCCAACAGGGACAGAGGATCTTCTCTCCTCTGCCACCCTGGAATTTGCAGCCAGAACGGCTACACTGTCATTGAACAAGGAGTCACGAGCAAAGCAGCCTCCCCCCACCATGGGAATCGGGGCCAGGCCCAGGAAGGCAGCCAGTCACGGTTCCCAGCACTGGCCGCATCTTCGAAAGCCCCCGGCCTGCTGCTGCTGCCGCCACCTCCTCCTCCTGGGCAGCCAGACGGGGGCAGTGCCAGCAGGTTGGCTGGAATCCCTGTCTGCTCGGTGCCCTGAGGAAAGGATGCCTCCGGCAGGGGCTGCTGAGGGGGCTTCTGGTCAGTCGGAGGGGACTGGGGCCGTCCCGGAGCTGCTCTCACCTCGGAGGAGGGATGCACGGTGGCCAGCCACGCCAGCTGCTCACTTGCCATGCGACTCACCCAGACCCGGCTGCTGGCTGCTCTTCAACAGCAACCTCCCCCCCCCCCCGCTCCCGAGAGCCTGGGTGACGCTGTGATTCGGGTGTCAGCCTCACATCCTGGAGACCCCGGTTCAAATCTTTGCTCCGCTGTGGAAGCTCACTCGGGGGCTCTGGGCCAGCCATACACTCAGCCTGACCTACCTCATAGGGTTGTTGTGAGGATGAAACAGAGGTGAGGAGGAGGAGGCAAGGCATTTTGGGTCCCCACGGGGAGAAATGGAGCAAACAAAACACCCTCGCCCCAACGCCTGGGAAATGGGCCCTTCCCCCCAGCTGCTTTTGGAGACTGGCCCCCCTCCTTGAGCCCGAATGGGAAAGGAAAGGAGGAGACCCCCACCCCCAGGTGCCAGAGCCGGAGGAGCAGAGGGGGCCGGCTGGGCTCTGTCCTCCTGGGGGCCCTGCCCGGCTGCCAGAGCGAGGCCACCACGAACCCGGCCGCTGAGGTCTCCCCTGCCAAGACCACCTGTGCTCTTGGGCTGCCAAAGAAAAATGAAAACACCAACAGTGGGAACAAAGACAGGTGTGGACCCAGCCTCGAAACACGCCAAGGCACTTCCCAGGGTGGTTCTCAGGATGCCAGGGACTGCCCGCCAGCAGCAGGGAGGGAGGGAGGCAGCAGCCCAGGGGCATCGCCCTTTTGCCTTCCAGCCCCGGGGCTTCTTGGAAACAGCATTCTGGACGGGGTGGGCCCGGGTTCCGACCCAGCAGAGCTCTCTTTAGGAGGGGGGCACACATCTGGGCGAGGGAGCAGCAGACCAAGCCGTCTCCCTCCTTGATTCTTCGCAATCAGGCCCGCCTCCGGTGAGGACCCCTCTCCCCCCCCTTAGCCTTGGGGGTGGCAAAGCCCATCTTTGCAGAGAGAACGGCCGGCCTCAGCACTGACCCTTGGCCAGAAGAGGCGGGAGGCGCTGGGCCTTACAGCAGCTCCGCTCCGGCTACAGAAGCGAGGGAGAGAAGAGTCTGTCTAAGAAAATGGATGTTTTAATCAGGAAACTAAGACAAGGAATAAGAAATTGATTACAGGAGAGCTAATAATCCCAGCCAAGGGAGGGAACGTGACTGTCCGCCCCTCAGGGCAGCCGAGGAAGCCAGCCTTCCCGCAGCCACGGAACTGCAGCCCCCGGCCCCGCACGGCACTGGGGCAGCCCTACGGATGGACGGGGGCGGGCGCTTCCACCCATCCAAACACAAAGGCAGCGCTGGCGGGGGGTGGGGGCCCTCTCCCAGCTTCAGCCCGGTTGGTTGGTTGGTTGGTTGGCCGGTCGGGTGCAGTGGGAAGGAGCGGTCAGGGAGGGGCCCCGGCTGCAGAGAAAGCCAGCTCGGCCTCTCCTGGCCCCTGATAGGTGAATCTGTGTAGAATCTTATAGAAAGTAGTATACATATTTATAAATGCCAAAATAAATATTTTAAGACAGGCGCCACCCTATCCCCACACACGGACACGCGTGCCCACCCAGAGCAGGCCGTTCATCGAGCCCAGAGGAAGGGGGGGCCTTCGAGCGCTCGGACAAAAGATCGGCCTGGCCCTCCCGCCCCCACTCTCACGCACACACGCTCACGCACGCACTCCCCCCTCGCACTCACAACAGGGCCTTCCAGGCCCCACCTGCTGGGGGCAGAGCGGACAGAGAGGGGGCAGCGCTCGGCCACTGGCGCGGGGAGGAGGAATGTCATGGCATAAATACATCAACTGAGTGGTTTCCAACAGCTACAAAGAAAAAGGGCCCCGTAGGGGATGGGTGCGGCGAGGAGAACCCTGGCGAGGGGGAGGGCAGAGGCCGGCCCCCGCCGGGCCCTCAGGGGGAGAAGGTGGTCATCTCCAGGGAGACCCTCTGCCACAGGTCCTTGGTCTGCTTGCTGCGCTTCAGGTTCTGCAGGATGTCGTTGAACTGCATCATGCCCATCGGGGTCAGGCAGAAGGCGCTGCGGGCGCTGCGGATGGCGCTCACGAAGTCGTCGTAGTCCGCCGGGGTCAGGTGGATCAGGCGGTGGTGGATGTACTGGAGGGGAGGGAAGGGGAGCGGGGCTGCAAGGAGGAAGGGCACCTCCCCACAGAGGCAGCTCCAGAGGGGAGCCGGGCGGGAGCCCTCCGGGAGCTCTGAGACACTGGAAGTCCTCTTGGCCTCTCAGGGGCTCTGGGACTTGGACCCAGCAGCTCCCGCACCCGGACCCTCTAAGCAAGCGCGTTCCCCTCGGTTGCCTTTGCGGAGTGTCGGGGGCCCCACCCATGTCATGTGGCAAGGTCAGCCCAGGTACCACTGCTCACTTTTCACTCAAGGAGTGTGGGAGGGAGCAAGACGCCTGGGGAGAAAAAGCCTCCTTGGGCAACCAGTGCCCCGAAGCAGGGCTCTCCCGCGCCCAAGAGGGAGCAGGCGTGAAGGAGGCCACGGGGACCCTGCGGGCGCCGTGAGACCACACAGACTGCCGCCCAAGGTCCCATCTGGCTTAATCGGGCTTCTCATTAAGCAGGCAGGCTTCGTAATCATGGCCACGTTTTCAGAATAGTTCCGTGAAGAGGCACCGTTCAGAGAACTGGACAGCTGGCGGAGGGGGGGGAGGGCATGGCGTGGCATACCTGGATGTATGCCTGCTGGCACCTCTGCACCAGCTGGTGGAAGGCCGGCGTCCGGAGGTGGTTGTGGACGTGGGCCGGGTTCAGCCTCTGGAGGGCCTCCATGATGATCTCCTGCAGGACGAACGGGCTCAGGACCCCCTTGGCGGCGCCCACGCAGAACTGGTGCACGTAGTTCACCCCTGCGGGGAAGGAGGGGAGTCAGGGAAGGCCGGGGGAGGAAAGGCGCCGCTGGGAGAACAGCCGCGGGCCCGGCCAGGAGTCCAAGGCCCCCCCCTCCCCCAGGCACAAGACCAGCCCCTGCCGCAACCCCGGACCAGCAGGTTGGCCGTGTGCGGGAGGATGCCGCCAGCCCACACCCAGCTCTCCGCTTCCCGGGCAGCTCTCCGCTTCCCGGGCGGCTCCCTGGCTTCCCGCTCACCTTCACCCCAGGCTCTGCCCGACGAAGAAGAAAAGCCCTCTGGCCACTCACACGCCGCCCCCTCCTAGTCTGGCTGTAGCTGCCCCCTCTGGAGAAACTACTTAGGAGGTCCCGAGACCTGGTCTTCTGCCACCCCCCCCCAGCCTTCACAGTGACATACCGAGAGCGACACGAGCCAGTTCTTTTGTGCCGGGCCCTGGCTACGACTGGACAGGGCGACGGTTGGTGCTGCCGCCATCGGGGGCCTTACCTAGCTTGGATGCCAACCCCAGGAGCCACTTCACGTCTTCCGTGTAGGGGGGCTGCGCGAGAAGTTGTTGGGGTGATCGTTGTGAGCTCTCCGGCCGAGCATCTCCAGGGCCAGCATCCCTGCCAGGACAGAACGCAACGCCCTGCAGGCCGAGCAGGCCCACGTCTCCCGTCTCCCCCCCAGCTCAGCAGACACACGAGCCCCCACGGAGGGTAGGGTCTGGCTGCCTTCAACGGGCAAGGCTTGGGCTCCAGGGACTGGCTCTGGGGACATTGTTCTGCCTGCCCATGCAGCCACCCGGCCACTCCCCCCCCACACACACACGTCAGGACTGAGGCGCCCCCTGCCCAGCAGGCGTGCCCTGGTGCCCCGTGGAGAGAGAGAGGATTCGCAGACGGCCCCCTTACCAACGCGGTAGGCCGAGTGGAGGTAGTGCAGGCCCTGGGGGCTGACGGGCTGGCTGTGCTGCTCCTCCTCCGAGGGGAAGCCCCCTGCAACAAGGGGGGTGGGCGGAGAGGACAGGCTCGTCAAAGAAGTCCCCTGGATTGCCGGGAAGGTGGTCCCTGCGTGGACGCTCCCTACTGGAGAGAAGAGCGGGCGGCATCAGAGGGCCCCGGGGTCTCCCCGGCACTCTGCCCCCAAGCAGCAGCGGCAGCAGCTCCGGGCAAAGGCTCCCGGTGGGGACACGTGGCTGCCGCCTGGGTTCTCTTCCCCCACTGCCCTCTGAGGGAATCCCAGGACAGCCGCCGCTGCTGCGGGCGCCGCAAGTGGTAGGGAGCACTGTCCAGGCACAGCGGACGCATGGCCTCCCCAGAGACACTCAGCGGCGCTTTGCCCAGGGCCAGCCTCTGGGGAGCAACCCCGGACTCCTTCCTTAGCCTGTTCCCATCCCTCTTGGGTCCCGTCCCCCCGTCCCCCCCCGGCACGGTCCTTTGGAGTTTCAGGACAGCTAAGAAAACCCAGAAGATGAACATCGATATGGAAGAATACATTTTAAAGAAATGTGTTTTTTAAAAATGACAGGCTATTACAAAGTCACAACACTGCTTGGGAAGATTTATCCATTTGGCCCATGTTCCCATTCTGCCTTCCTGCTCAGCCAGGGCCAGCAAGGGAGCCGGCCGGCAGCGAGCCCCTTCTGGCCCCTGAACGCTTCACCAGTAGCACAAAGGCCGTCCTTCCGTTCCGGGCAGGGCAGACCAGGCCACGAGGGCGGTGGGGCCAGGCAAAGCCCGACAGCTGACTGAGCTCCGGTGCCTCCTCCGCTCCTTCCCTCCGGCTCAGCCGGGCACCCGAGAGAAGCAAAGGGGTGCACTCACTTGCGACGTTTGAAGACAGCGAGAGCCCCGTCTCAGCGTGGTAGGGATGCACGGCGATCTGTGTCATGGAGGGGACAGGCACTCCTGGAAACGACACCGCTGTAGCTGCCAGAGACGGGGTGGCCACCGAGTAGGGGTACTGCGCCCCAATGAACGCCGGATGGACCCCCTGGATGGGAAGAGGAAACGGTCACGGTCCGGAGCACAAGGTCAGGTCGATCCAGAAATGCCCCCCAACACAAAACAAACCAGTCCCACTTGACTGCCCAAATGCTTCTCCTACGCAAAGGCTTGTTCAAAAAAGGTGATGCACAATGGGGCAGCGGCATCACCCCCGCTCCATCTGCCCTGGTCCCTCCCCAACAGGCTGCCGTGGGAAGGGGACACGATCAGACTCACGCTCCCACGGGAGGGCTCCACACAGAGTTCCTGCCTCCACACCCTGCAACTTATCATCTGAAGCGTTCAAGGGACTTCCTGAGCCGAAAACCACAAGCACCACCCTCAGAACCGTCATTTCACCAAGGGCAGGCAGGGCACATCTGCAGAGGCCTGCAAACTATCCTCCTCCTCTGGGCCAGGGAGAAGGCCGGCTGGGCAACCCGAGAACCCAGCCGGGAGACTCCGGGGATCCCACCTGGGACAGTCTGGACTTCAAGCCTGGGCTCTGCGAACTTACAGGCCCTCCCCAAGCTGGGGCCAGTCACCAAAACACCCTGACTTGCCACCCGGCGTTCATTCATCTTGGGCAGGGGTCCCCAACAACCCGGGTGCCCATCAACGCCTTTCCTGGTGCCCCCCCCAAGTGCTTTTTAGATGTGGGCGGGGCCAGGAGGGGCTTTATGCCCAACAGGGACTCTGCTTCACCGTGCAGGTGACCGGGCGCCTCTCAGCACCACCCGGCCGCCATCACACTGCCCACCGCCAAGGTGGCCGTGGAAAGTTTCTAAGGGGCTGGTATCTGGACTGAAAAAACAGGGGAGTCCTTGGGTTCAGTTCTTCTTGCATTCCGGCGTTCCAGCTGCGGAATAGGGGTGTGCATTCGGGAATCCCAAAACGGAAAAAAACCCGAAAAAAGCATTTTCGGGTTTTTTTCAGCTTTCGGGATCCCGGACAGGCTATTCACTGTAATCTTCGAATTCCGAAAAAAAATTCCCAGAAAATTCGGGATTTTTTCGGTATTTTTCGGCATTGCCGGAAAACGGCGTTGTGGGGTTTTTTAAACTGTTAAAGGGCCCGGGAATTCCTTTTCCCGCCGTTTCCTCCTGTTTCCAGGAGGGGGGGAAGGAGGCTCCAGACAGCCAATCACTGCAATGCATTTGCAAAATGCATTGCAGTTTGCAAGGCTGTTGTTGCTGCCTGAAGCCCAACCACCAGTTTGCTCCTTTCCCAGGGAAGGAGCACTGTGGTGGCCAATAGGGTTCTGGCATCTGCTCTCTGGCCAATCACAGAAGGTTTTTCTTTTTTGAAATTCTTCTGTGTATGCTCAGAGAGCATAAAAGGAGCCAGTCTCTAGGCTGACTCTCATTGCTGTGTTCCTGGATCCTGCTGGCTGGTGAGAGAGAGCTGCCTGGCTTGGCTGTTGGAGATTGTGGCTGGCTGGCTTCTGCTGCCCCTGCTCCTGTGTCTGCCCTGCTTTCCTCCCTGCTCTTCGTGGACCTCGGATCAATACCTCAGAAGACTTCAGACTGGTTTGATTTATTAGGGCACTTTTAAATTTAATTTCTTTTCTCTTTATTTTATTCTTCCTTAGGGTTGGTTTGGGAGAGACCTGGGGTTGGTGGGGTGGTGATTGCACATGGTCTGCTGCTGGCTTGGCAAACATGCCCCCTCACACCACCACCACACCTCTCAGGTTTTTTTACAGGGAGAATCTGCTTGCCTGATCCATTCCCATAGGAAACAATGGAGAACTGGGGGCACCCTCTTTGGATGCCCCTAGAATTGGACCCCCTGGTCCAATCTTTTCAAAACTTGGGGGGGTCTTTTGTGGAGAGGCTCCAGCAGCTACAGTCCAAATTTGGAGTCTCTACCTCAACCCTCCCCCCCTCTCCAGCCCCCTGCAAACTTTCCAGAAAATTTTGCCATTGAAGTCAATGGCCCCATTGGATATAATGGACCCGAATTTTTCGGGAATCCCAAAATTTTTCGGATTTCAATGCTTTACCGGTATTCGGGGTTTTTCGGGAATACCGAAAAAATTCGGGTCCAATATGCCCAAATCCGAATTTTACCGAATTTTTTGCACACCCCTACTGCGGAACTCCAAACTGCGTAGCAAGAGTAGCCGCCCCGAGCTGAATCAGGACAACCACCCCTGGAAGCTCAGGCCCCGTGGGAGACTTTCCCCTTCAAAGTCAAAGTTAGGCGCTCCGACACCCCAGAGGGCCCCCTCGGCTCAGAGAGGACTCCTCTGTCTCCCCCACGGGGGTAAGCGTGTTGCGCCCCAACTGTAGCTCTTCAGCCTTTCCTTGGACTCCCTTCACTCAGTCACCAGACAGGGAGCCATCAGAATGAGTCAGAAGTGTCTATTTAAGTACGATTATAACTGTACAATCCGCAGAGCACAACCTGTTTGTTCTACTCCGCTTGCTGGCATTCTTCCACCTGGAGAGCTTTCCGATTACTGCTCACATTTGACGGCTCCTTGCTGTAGCCGTGCCCTTTGTGCCGTCACACCTTAATTCCCTGCCACCTGGGGTTTTGCGAGGGAGGTGTCTTAAGAGACCAGGCTCTTAAGTCTGGCGCAGGTAGTGTGGACACATCCTGGGTCACATGATTGTTGAATGCAGTTACTTTTCTGAGACGGGAAAACCTTTTAAATTCTTCGTTTGGCCCAAAATATAGATCGTATGGAGAAGTTGCCTCTTTTATTAGAAGGTAAGAGCAAAACTATCACTCTTTGAGCTGCAAAACGTTATGAATCTGTGATAGATTTTCGCAGCCAGTCAAATGGAGTCTAGTTTTTTCCTATATTTTAGTCATCTGCTTAGGACTAATAAGTTAAGAAGCAGTACGAGAGGGACAGAGAGATCAAAAGGCATCCTGTTAAAGAGATCATCTGCCGGAAATATTGAAGAGTTACTGTTAGCGGCGTGCATGACAACAAGCTGACCGCACACCCTGGAATTCTGTGGCTGGCTCCGCCTCCTGTGGCAGCCATTTTGTGGCTGCGCCCACCACACCGTGTCAGGATTCCAAAGGTGCCAGCAGGCTCAGAGCGAGTGGGGGAAGACAGGGAGGCGGGGGGAGACAAGGGGAGGCGGGGGGAGACAAGGGGGAGACAGGGGGAGACGGGAGATGGGAGACGGGGGAGACAAACTCAGTCCGTTACTCACCTGGGGATAAGCCGAGCCGGGCACGGGGAAGACAGCTGGGCGTGGCATGTGCTGGATGGGGTGCCCGATGTACTGAGGGGTGCACGGGATGTGGGTCTGGAGGGTGGTGTAGGGGTGCAGCCCCTGGGTGTGTGCGTGGGCCATTGCTGGCCCTGCCATGGTGTGCTGCTGGTAGATCGTCGACCCCACCGAGATCACGGGCACCACCGTTGCCGCGGCAGTCACCGCGGCGGCCACAGTCACCGTGGTGGGCTCCGAGGTCACTCTGTTGTCCGCCAGCCCGCGGACCGCTTCACAGGGCGCCCGGGCCCCACTGGCGCTGCAGCCTGTGGCTCCTTCCCGCTGGGTGAGAGTCCCGCCCACAGTCTGCTCGTATAGCCAGTACCATTGATGGGCCACTTCAAAGAGCACCTCCGGATAAACCCCGCCCCCCTTGGCCGCCTCCTCCACCGCCATGCAAGCCTTCTCCAGCATCAGATTGTCCTGCAGGAATAAAGACGACGGACCGTTAGGAAAGAGGGCAGATGCTCCAGGCCCCTTCTCTTGCCACAGCTGAAATTTAACTCTAAACGTCTTGGGACAGGTGACCCGGCCTGGGTCCTTTTGCTGCGTTCCACTATGAACTGCCGTGTATGTTAATGTAGCCGGATAAAGACCACAGCCCAGCTCTCCACAACCAGGACCTGTGTGGCATGCATGCAGCTGCCAAACACTGAACCTGGCGCTTGGTCCATCCGGCTCGGGACTGTCTACTCTGCCTGAGACCCTGGAGAGCCACGGCCAGCGGGAGGTCTTTTCACGCCCCCTCCAGCCCACTGGAGGTGCTGCCAGGGACTGGACCTGGAACCCACGGCACGCAAAGCAGAGGCTCTCCCACGCAGCCACGGCCACTTCCTGGAAGCAGCTTGGAAGGTGAGACCAAACCCCTGCGTCCGCTTAAAGGAGCGGGAATCAGAGCCGCCGCCCCCGCCCCCCCGAGGCCTGTCGGGAAGGACTTGGGCCTGAGGCCCTCTGGGCCGCTCACCTGCTCCTTGCACTGGACCAGCGCTCTCTGGATCTCGTTTGGGTTCAAGGCGTGGGCGTGGGGTAAGCAGCTCAGCGCCAGCTCAGCAGCTGCACGCACCATGTTGGAATCCCTCGCTCTGGACGCTCTGTCAGCCAGGGAGGCCACCTCGGGAGGGGTCAGGTGCCCGTCCCAGCACTCCACCAGGATGTTCAAGGCCGCGCTGCCGATCTCCATGGCTTGCCCTGGGGCGGAGGGAGGGAAACTGCTTCAACAGTGTGCCCGCTGCGCCCTCTGGCGGCTGCCACCCTTCCAGCCGTGAGGAGAACGTGCAGAGGCCACGGGAGCCACGGGGGACCACAGAAAGGGTTCCTCTACAGCTCCCTTCCACGCCAGCGGTTTCTCATCTAGTGGCCAGGCACGGCACACCGCTTGGCCTTGGGGCGCTTGGAATGAGACCGGCAGAGAAGAGCGGCTGGGAAAAAAACTAGAGCACTGAACGTGGGCAAAGGGCCGCACCACCTTGCCCTTGTTTTTCCCGGCAGCCACCCAGCAGGCCCCTTGGCACCGCCGCTGGCTTACAGTGGAAACGGAGTCCAAGAGTCGTGTCCTGTCCCCGTCCCCCCCCCCGACTCCTTCCTCAGAGGGCTTCTGCTGCAAAGACTGGGATAGACCCCAAAGTTCTCTGGCATGCAGGGTGGCCACAGAACCTCCCCCTACATAAAACAGCCCCCCGTCCCCACAGAGAGACAACGGAAGCTCCACGTCAGTTGCTGAGGGTGGTGGTGGCAAAGGTGACCCAGAGCCAAGCCGTCAGAAGACCCTGGGCCCTTCTTCCTATGGGAAAGCAGGTGAGCATGGAAACAAAATGTGTGTGCGCGAGAGAGAAGTGTGCTGCTTGGATGTGGTTAAGCCCAGCTCCACTCCCCCCTCAGGTGACCCGGGAAGAGACGCCCCTCTCCCTGCTGAGCCTGGCACACGAGGCCGGAACGACTGACGTGGCTGCGCACGGAGCAGTGGCCCTTGGAGAGAGCCTCCCCCACAAACACCGGGGGAGCCGGGGGCACAGGACGTGGGCGGAACACTGACGGCGGAGATGCCCTCCGAGAGAGACTCGGCCTCAACCCAGACCTGGACCCTGGGCCTTCTCCCGACCTCTGCAGCACCCCCTTTTCCACGGGGGAGGCGGCCTTCCTGCAGGGAGCATCCCTCCACCGGGCATTTCCACTCATGCAAGAGCAACGACTCCCAAAGAGCCAAAAGGAACGGGGGGACCACAGGACCAAGAGGGGGGCAGATGGAACGAAGGCACCAGAGTCCAGCCCCAGTGCTCCAAGGAACGGAGCACTAGGACTTCCACCTGAGCAGCCATCCTCTCTTTCCCCTTCCCAGCTGCACAACTGGAGGAGCCATGTGACGGCCACGCGCTGCCTTTGGTGCGCTCCACAATGGTGGGAGGGGAGGGGGCAGGAGGTGGGGGAACCAACGAAGAAACGTCAACCAGGGCATCCCACCCACCACCTTCCCGAGGCTGCACGGGTTGTGCCAGCCAGTCACAGTCAGGGGCTCCTGCCCTCTGCAGCCACAGGAGGAGGAGGGCAGAGAAGGCCGCGACAGACGTCACGATGGTCCACTGTCTGGAGGGCCCCCCCCCCCCGCACAGCCCCCGTTCTCACCCGTGATCCAAGAGACGTGGGACGAGTACGTCCGGGAGAGCCAGTTGGGGGAGACAAAGTTGTGCAGGCCCAGGGCGTAGAGGCCGATCTCGAAGGCGCAGAGGTGGAGGTTGCGGTGAGGCCCCTGGTGGCCCCCGCTGGAGGACGGGTGGGTGAAGATGGAGGTGCTGCTGTTGCCCCCGGCCTTGACGAGGACCGACTTGGCCAGCTCGAAGTAGAAGTGGGCCGCGGCTTCGGAGGGCTGGTTGGGGACGTGGGGGGCGTGGCTCTCCGGCCGCCTGCCCTTGTATCTGGAAGGGGCCACAGAGAGAGACAGAGACAGGAGAGGAACTGAAACCTCCCCTCTCACACACAGTGCCGAAACCAGATGCAGACCGGAGAGGAACAGAAGGTCCCACGGTCCAGGCTCTGCCTCGGCTCCCAAGACAGAGAGGCCCAGAGGGAGGGCAGTTGGCTCTCTGCTAGAGGAAGGCATTCGTGGCCAAGTCTGCGGAGCAGCAGGGCAGGAAACACGAACGAGAGACAGGGCGGCCAACCATGCACACCAGACAAGTTCCTCGCTCCACTTCGGCCCCACCCCCCCGCAAGCCTGCTGCCTCCTCACGGCCCCCCCGACGCAGGCCGCTCTAAGCCCTGCTGGCTCCCAGCCCAGGAGGGGGTCCTGCTCCCTACCTGCCGACTTCCACGGTCTTGGCGCGGGCCCCTCCGCTGGCCCTCCGGCTTCCGCTGGAGGAGGAGGAGCCCAGCGAGTCACTGGAAGAGCTGCTGATGCTGTCGCTGTCCTGCCCGCGGCCCCAGGAGGTGGCCGCCCATCCGCCACGCAGGGGCCGCCGGCTGAGGGTCGGGGAGCTGTCCGAGGTGGTCTCGGGGGCACTGCTGTCGATGCTGGCCATGCCTGAAACAGAGGAGGCCTCAGCCAGCGCGGCCCAGAATCACGGCCACTCACGGGGAGCTTTGCACTGTCCGTGGCCTAAGAGTTAGGAGCACCGTCGAGGTCATGCCCAGAGGCAGGGAGAGCGCCCAGAAAGCTGCCCGCCTTCAACGAAGCAGGCCACAAACTGGGTGGCCCCTGCTTTTGCATGCATACGAAATGTATACGCTGCCAGCTTTCTCAGACAGTGGCTTGCACAAAGGAAAACACGCCAGCTCAGCAAGGAGGGGGTCATCATGGTGCAGCGAAAAGGTCCTGGGGAGGAACGAGCCAAAGGCCACCAAGCCCCCCAGCCCTGCCCGCCGCCCCGCCTTCCCCCGCAGCTCCGGCCCAGTGCCCAGGGGGGAGACAGTCGGTGGTTCTTCCAGTCCACTGAGGCCGGGGGGGTCGGAGGGAAAGGAGGGAGCCAACCACAGCTCTCTGCAGAGGGGGGGAGGCTCTTCTCTGGCCGGAGGGCCTCTTCGATGAGGGGCAGTCGGCTGGCTTTATTTTCTTCCAGCCACCCTCAATATGCTCGGGGGCCAAAAACTGGGTCTCTTTGGCTCACAGCTCCCCTGTGCTTATCATGGGTGTGTGAGAGCCAATGTGGTGTAAGAGCTGTTAAGAGCAGCAGACTCTCATCTGGAGAACCCGAACATTTGATTCCACCCCCCCCACCCCCGGGCTGCCCCATGAGGTCCGCGGGGTGACCTTGGGCCAGCCCCGGTTCTCTCGGACCTCTCTCAGCCCCATCACCTGCTTGACAAGGGGCCTGTCGTGGGGAGAGGAAGGGAAGGCAGCTGGAAGCTGCTCTGAGACTCCTCCGGGTAGCGAAACGTGGGGGTATAAAAACCTCCTCTCCTTCCAGAGAGCCATGGCAGCAGGTCTCTCCTGCACCCAAACCCACGTGAAATCGATATTCTCCTTATGGTCAGATGCTGCAAATATGCACAAGGCCAGGGCTACCAAAGGGGTCCGTTTTTAACTAGCCGCTGCCCAGTCAATGGCTGTGTCCCCCGGTAACCGGACAGCCAAGAGCCCAACACGATTAAGGCCCACCCGAGTGGCCAGGACAAAATAATTTTTAAAACGTTAGTATCAGTTTGGTACCCGCTCAGACGGTCAAAGCCAAAAAACGGGATGAACCCAGCAGAAAATTTCAACACATTTTTTCCTGGCAGTTCAGCTGCCTGTCTTAAGGCCCCCTCGAGCCCAGCCAGTTAGAGGAGGGTGGGGGAGGGGAGCAGAGCCAGCCCGCGAAGGAAAAGGCTCGCTCTGCTGGAGGGACGGGCTGCTCTCACAGGCTGAAACTCAGAAGAAACCCCAATCAGCACATTGAGCCGTTCGTTCAGCAAGATGGTGCAAATGCATCTGGCCCGTTCCCACGGAACGACTGAGCCAGCCGAGCAGGGCGGCAGGTGAGTGCCCTAGAGCCTACCGGTATGTTTCTTCTTCTGCCGGACCGGCGAGCCCCAGCACCGGCCGTTGTAGCCGCCTCGGTTCCCCAGGGCCAGGCGGCTGGGGACTTTCCCCTCTTGCTTCAAGACACTGGACTCCACAGGTGGGTCGCAAGGGGACCTCTGAGGGGCCTCTGTAAGATTGAAAGGAGGAGGCAAGTTAAAGGGAAGAAACCAGCAGGACGGGAAAGCAGACGAATTTCAATGCTGAACCTCCTGCCCACCCCTGGGTCCCACTTCCCCTTTACCCAATAAAAGCGGGAGCAGGGAACAGCTGTCGTTCGTCATCCCTTCCCACCCAACAGACAGAAAGAGTGAAATTTTTTTGCAACTGCTGGAGTTCTTTTAGGATTCCTGTCAGCGAGCAAATAGGCGACTAGATCGCAGGAATACCAGGATGCAAAGGACACTGCAGAAGGAGATGTGTGGTGGCACTGATCTGACCAGTGGGACGGGGCAGATTTGCTCGGAATAAGGGGAACATGTGATGAACCTTAAATTGAAAACAAATCAGCCAGTATCATCATGCCCCTGTATAAATCATTGGTGCAACCCCATTTGGAATACTGTGTACAGTTCTGGTCACCACACCTCAAAAAGGATATTATAGCTTTGGAAAAAGTGCAGAGAAGCGCAACTAGAATGATCAAAGGGTTGGAACACTTTCCCTATGAAGAGCTTGGGGCTCTTTAGCTTGGAGAAACGACGGCTGAGGGGTGACACGATTGAGGTTTATAAGATTATGAATGGGATAGAGCAGGTTGAGAAAGAAGTACTTTTCTCCCTTTCTCACAATACAAGAACTCGTGGGCACTCCATGAAATTGCTGAGCAGTCAGGTTAGAGCAGATAAAAGGAAGTCCTTCTTCACCCAAAGAGTGATTAACACATGGAACTCACTGCCACAGGAGGTGGTGGCAGCTACAAGCATGGACGGCTTCAAGAGGGAATTAGATAAACATATGGAGCAGAAGTCCATCAGTGGCTATGAGCCACAGGGTATAGATGGGAACTCTCAGTCTGGGGCAGGCGATGCACTCTATTCTTGGTGCTGGAGGGGGCAGCAGTGGGAGGGCTTCTGGTGTCCTGGCCCCACTGCTGGACCTCCTGATGGCACCTGGTGTTTTTGGCCGCTGTGTGACAGAGTGTTGGACGAGATGGGCCATTGGCCTGATTCAACACTGGCTTCTCTTGTGTTCTTATGTTCTTGGTGCTGATCTGACCAACGGGACAGGGCAGATCTGCTCGGAATAAGGGGAACACGTGATGAACCTTCCCCTCCTCACTGCCCAGCAGCGGGCGTCGAGTCTGGCCAGGAGGAGCGCTCTTGGGGGAGTCAACGGACAGGCAGGAGGAGGAGGAGGAGGAGGAAGGGGGCGGGTCCCCGGGGGCATGCTGGGCTCTTAGAGGAAGGAGGCCCCGCCGGGCAGAACTGGGGGCATTCCTTGGGCTCCAGCACTATTTCCCAAAGTGAAGGAGGACCGAGAAGGGGCAAACGCACCCCCACACACACACACACACACCCCATGACATTTTAACAGTGTCGGGGGAAAGAAGTTCAGGAACAGGTGAGACTGGAGCAAATATCCAGATTCAGGAGGGAGCTGACCATAACTGCCCCCACCCCACCCCACCCCGGGGGCAGAGCCCCGGCTGTCCTACCTTGCGTGCCCTTCTCGAGGAAGGCTTCCGAGGGGCTGCTCTGGACCGCGGGGGCCACTCCTGCCTGTTGGGCCACCGGCGTCCCCGGGAGATGCTGAATGGGTGCAGCTGATTGGCTGGCATGCTTGGAAGGAGACTTCTGATTGGCCACCGTCGGCTTGCTGGACGAGTAGAAGGAACTCAGAGTCTGAGGCTTGTGTGTTTGACTCTCTCTGTCCAGCAGCTTATCCAAGATCTTTGGAACAGGAGAAGGGGGGGGGAATCAGAATCTTTAATGGGGTGTCCCCAGGAGACAGCAGTGGAGGGGCACGGCTTCCGGCCTGCACAGGCTCTCCCTTTTAGTGCATCTAGTTTGCTACAGTCCAAAGATTCCTCACTGGAAAAAGAATGCCAGTCAAGACATTGCGGCAAAGCTGCATGCAGAGCCCCGCTGACATATGCTCCTCCCCCTTTCCTCAAAGGCAGATCCCTGACGTTCCCGAAGGCCTCGTGAGAGTCCACACTGGAGGGTCCTGCAAGGCCAGCCCCCCCCACACCCTCCCCCAAGCCCATTATGAATGGAGCCCAATGCTTTTGTGTCCTCGGTACAGGCGCCGCTCACAGGGACCTTGCCCCCAGAAGTCCTCAAGTGGTCCCCACTTGCCCAACGTTGCCCCTGGCAAAGAAGGGGGCGGGGGGGGGGGCTCACAGGCCTGGACACTCTAGGAATGTTTGGAACTGCCAGGAAGCCTGGGAGACCGGACTTCCAGCACCTCCTCGCTCAGTTCCGGAGGCAGCCTGACGGCAGACAGCTCTTACAAACAAGGACAGACACTTCTCTCAAGAGGCAAATTTGGGGAATGGGGAAGGACCAGAGGGTAGCTCCCAGTGTTCCCCCTAAGCTGCGTTAGTGTGAGCTAGCTCACAGTTTTTTATCCTCCGGCTCATACTTCTTAGCTCAAGAAGGAGAGCTCCAGAGCAAACTAACTTATGCAGCAGCCAAATCGCTCGCTCACAACTTTAATGCCAGTAGCTCACCAAGTAGAATTTTTGCTCAAAAGACTCCACAGCTTAGAGGGAACATTGGTAGCTCCCCCCACACACACACACACACACACAGACACACAGACACAGGTGTGCCACTGTGCTCTGAACCCCCAGAACAAAGTCTGTCTTTTCCCAAACAAACCTGGTTGTAAAAAAGCAAGTTAAACAAAGATGGGGGGAGGGGGGGGTGTCCCTTGAGGGAATCCAGCCCTGAGCTCTCAAAAGAGACCTACTTTCTTCAGCTTCGACTGGTCGTCCTTGTAGGTGATCATGAGGACCCCCGCCAGCTCGCCCTTCTCCCGCCGGGTGCCTTCGCACAGCAATGGGTGCTCCGCTTCACTTACGGTGGTCTTCATGCCTGGAAGGCAGAGGGAAGAATGCCAATCAAGGTACCCAAGCGCCAGGCTGACTCGGAATGAACTCAGCACCATCCAGCCAGCTGGAGCAGCGGCATCCGAGGGGGGGTGGAGAAGACGGAGCCCGCCTGCACAGGGCAGCCAGGCAGTCCGGGCAAGGAGCCTTTCAGTCCGCGGCAGGAAAGAGGAGCGGAGCACTCACCGAGCGCGGCCACGGCCGCCTCGAAGCCCAGCTCCTCATCTCCCGGCATCTCGTTATTCCAGTTGCGGCTCGGCGGTCTGGATCCCGTCGGAGAAACCACTGGGGGAGGGGGAGAAGAGAGACACCTGAGGCTGCCGCCTTCTGCCCAGTCAGCCCGCCCAGGTCAGTCCCGGAGACTCAGACTGGCAGCGGCTCTCCAGGGTCTCAGTGGGGGAAGAGTGTCTCCCACAGCACCTCCGGCCAGACCCTTTCAGCGGCAGCGCTGGGGACTGAATCCGGGACCGAGCAGCCGCTCTGCCTCTGAGCCACGGCCAGGCCAGCGTGCAAGAACCCTCTGGAGGAGCAGAAGTCCCTCCGCGGCCTTCCAAAATGGCACTCAAAGTTTTCTTCCCTAAACTCAGTTAAATTGACCTCGAGCAAAACTTGGGTTTGTTTTAGATTTTCACGTCAAGCAGCCTGATGGGACCCACGACCAGATGTGTTCTCAGGCTGCCACAAAAAATGGCCAGAAGCCTCCTCCCCTTTGTGAGGTTTGGTCCTTGCCGACTAGGAAGGGGGAGGCATTTTGCCAAAGGGGAAGGATTCTTGCGGCCAGGCCAGGGGCACGGCATTTCTGGTGGCCCACAATGGAAGCACAAGACACCCCCCGCCCCCCCCAAAAAAAGAAAGGGGCTGCCTGCTCTTTCAGTGCCTCAGTTAGAGCTACCACGGAACTGGACACCAGATCTGGGGATTTACCTGGACAGAACCTGTGGTGGGAGTTCTGTAGGGAGCAGAACCGTCAAGCCTCAAGGAAGTTTCCAGAGATGAGACCCAACCAACATTCCCCCAGAGAAGAGCCCAAACACTCAGGGGAGCCCCCCCCCACCTCGACAGAGGGAGAGCCAAGCCAAATTCCACTTATGCCAGCAATCCCCAGGATGGTGCCAGTATCCTTCTGGTTGCTCGTGTCCTTCTCCCCCAGCGTATTTTCCCCAAGGCAAAGAGTGACTTTTCTCCACCTTAGTGGAGCAGGGGGCACTTTGGCAGAGCCTCAGAGCACCCAGTTGGTGTCTCGGTTGCAGGAGGATGCCTGGCTTAGGGCCGCCCTATGTTTTGCAAAGGGCCCCGGCTTCCACAGCAGCCGGCCTCTGTTTGGCTGCACCCTGCCCTACTACTAGAGCTGCTGAGCCCCTGGTAGGGATGGGTAATCCCCCCTCCTTTAAAAAAAACCCTGCAGCCTGACATACTTAGCAGAAGCAACAAAGACTAGCTCAGGAGAAAGAGGAGCTGCCACTGGAAAGGTGTTTTTTTTTAATTTGCCTTTCCTTAACTGCTGAGATTTAGCTGAAGTTACTGTGTGGGAGGACAGTGTTTGAGGGTGTGTGGGTGTGTATAGCCCGTCGGAGAGTGGTGCCTGTCTGAGAAAGTGAGGTTCCTGTTTACCTCTTTTGCCTGGGTGTAACTGACTGTAGCTTTTAGCAGTTTTGCCTGGGGCTGACTGCTGGCCCCGCCCTCTGCTGGGTGAGGGTTCAGTTGTGTAAGGCTCCTCCTTGCCAGAGGCGCAAGCTCAAGGGCTCTTGCCCTGTGGCTCTTAACCTGGGGGTCTGGCCTAGAGGCCCTGTAGGAAGGTGAGTCTTGAGAGGCAGTTTGGCAGTGGAGTTATCAGGGAAGTACAAGATAAACAGAACTAATTTTGAAATGGTGGCATGGCTGGTGAGGGAGCTAAGGCAGTGACGTGAGAAGTTTGTGGCATGTTCGTATTCTTACATGAGGGTAACAGCAATTACACTTGCAGCAAGTGTAAGCTGATAGCCCTACTGGAGGAGAAGATATAGGGACACTTGTCCACACTCCAGTTTTTAAGGGAAGGTGAAGATTTCATGGACAGAAAACATGAAGCCCTCCTGAGAGGGCAACAGGAGAGGAAAAGAAAGGTATCTCAGCAAATGGAGGAGCACCCAACACAGGAGGAGGGTGCATGGAAGAATGTAACTCACAGAAGCAAGAAAATTAGGAGATATTCTGGGCCTCTGTTGCTAAGCAATCAGTTCCAGGATCCCCCCATAAATATTGATTCTGGACCACTGGAACAAGGGCTACTTCCCCAGCCTCCATGAAGCTTGAAGGAAATTTCTCAGGCCCCCATGGATGATAGGACTCAAGCTTCTGCTCCCCAATATAGGAGAAGGCATGTGCTGGTAATTGGGGATTCCCTACTGAGAGGGGTAGAAGCTAAAGTGTGCCAGCCAGACTTGTCGTCTCAAGAGGTATGCTGTCTACTGGGCGCACACATCCAGGACATGACAGAAATAGTAGGAAGACTCACCAGGCCCACAGATTATTATCCTTTCTTGCTGATCCATGTGGGAACAAATGATACTGCCCACTACAGCCCAGAACATATTAAAAAAGACTATGTTGCTCTGGGTAAGAAGGTGAAGGACCCAGGAACGCAGGTTGTGTTTTGGTCATTCTTCCTGTTGAAGGCCGTGACTTAGGAAGGGAAAGAAGAATACTGCAGATAAATGACTGGCTACGTAAATGGTGTCATCAGGAAAGGTCTAGATTTTTAGACCATGGCTTGCACTTTCAAGACAGAATGCACCTCATGAGGATAGGAAAAAATTTATTTGGTAACAGCCTTGCAAACGTAATAAGGAGGGCTTTAAACTAAATCATATGGGGGAGCGAGACAAGAATTCAAAGTCTTGTATGATGCCAGTAACTGGAGATAAGAACACTAAAGTCTTGCAGGGAGTGGAACATATACTAGGAAACATTAATTCACAGCTAAGTAGAGGAACGAAAACCTCGGGGTGCATAAAACATGTATTCCGATGTCAGGCTACACTAATGCACAGAGTACGGGAAACAAGCAGGAGGAACTGGAAGTCCTAATACAGGAAGAGGGCTATGATGTAATACGCATTACTGAAACTTGGTGGGATGACACTCACAATTGGAATATTAGGATTGAGGGTACAACTTATTTAAAAAGGACAGACAAATAAGGGGCCAAATGAACTGCATCCAAGGGTACTAAAATAACTTGTGAATGTAATCGCTGAGCCTCTGGCCATTATTTTTGAGAATTCTTGGAGAACAGGTGAGGTGCCTGAAGACTGGAGGTGGGCAAATGTTGTCCCCATCTTCAAGAAGGGGGAAAAGGAGGGTCCAGGTAACTACTGACCCACCAGCTTGACATCTCTACCTGGGAAAGTTTTAGAACAAATCATCAAACAGTCAGTTCTTGAGCATTTAGAAAGGACGGCTGTGATTAGTAAGAGCCAGCATGGGGTTTCTCAAGAATAAGTCATGCCAGACTAACCTTATCCCTTCCAACTCTATGATTCTACGATTTGCTGGAAACTGCTTTTTCCATAGGGTTTCCAGTGGTTCCTAGAGCTGCCCTTTGTCGCTTCTGGTCAAAACATCCAGCAAGTATATGAGGCAGGATTTTTTTAAAAAAAACCCAAAACCCTGACCCTGTGCCCCCACCAGTCTTCCCACCATTTCCCAGAGACTGCCTGGCAATCCTACTCATCCTCAAAATCCCAGTAGTGCCCACAGTGATTTATAAAGATGAGCAGTAAGCTTCCTGTCCCCTTTGAACAGTGAGTCAGGCTCCTTGCCTGCGCAGCTCTCTCCCGCCTGAGAGCAGTTTGGTCTGCCAAGGATATGGGGGAATCTGACCACGGCGACCTGAACCGGCCATACAGTACCCTGCCTCTGCTAGGACCTCCCCCCTCTCATGCACGCAGACACCTGGAGACTTCTGCAATGGATTCTGCTGGCATCTGCTGCCCTAGCTCTTAGACTTTCAAACAGACACACACACCCCACAGTACACACCCCAAAACTTAGCCGGAGGAGCCCATTTATCTCACCAAACTCCCCGGTTTTGCCTTCCTCCACTGACACCACACCCACAGGTCGGTCTCTAAGAGTTCTTCCCCTGGGGGCGTTACCTGGCGTGCACAGGACATCAAATATGAAGCTGGCCAGCATGAGCGGTAAGACGGGGCGGTAGTCGCAGAGGGTGCCTTCCCTCAGCTCTTCAGCCCTTCCCCGAATGGTGTTCATCTCATTGGCGCCAAGCGGGATCTTCTTCAACAGGGCCACAATCTCCGACTCTTGATAGGCCAACTTGACCTGATTGAGACACAAATTAGAGAACGGGGACCTACGGGGCCCACACCGCCTGCCACTCAGCACAAAGTCGCTGGGTCAGGGGCAGTGTTCCCTCTAAGCTGAGTTAGTGTGAGCTAGCTCACAGTTTTTTAGCCTCCAGCTCACACATTTCTGTCTTAGCTCAGGAAGGATGGCTCCAAAGCAAACTAATTTATGCAGTAGCCAAATCGTTTGCTCATAACTTTAATACCCATAGCTCACAAAGTAGAATTTTTGCTCACAAGGCTCCACATCTTAGAGGGAACATTGGTCAGGGGACTAATGCCAAAGGGGTTCCAGCGGTGCACAAAGACCAACTGGCTGAGACGCCACATTCCTGTATCGAGTGGAGACAGCCAGTGACTGGGAGCTGCCACACAGCTTCTGGGAGTCGGCCAGGGAGACCTCGACTTTGGGGATAAAGTATGGAGAACTTCATCTGCCTCGGCAAGGCCTCAAGCCGGCCTCTCCACTCAGACTCTCCACTGGCCGGACTGCTGGTGAAATCTGAGGTGGGAGGCCAGCGAGGAAGGATCCCCGTGTGGGGAAAACAGCTGCACGAGCACCGCCAGTCTCCCCAGGCTTCTCCTCCTGGGCCTGCGCTCCTATGGCCAGCACAGCCTGGCTGCTCCAGGTCCTCCGCCCGAGACCGTGGAATGGAGGTGGACTCCCTGGCACGGTCTCAGCCAACACAGACCTGAGGAGGACGCCCACAGAGCAGCCACACAGCTGGAGTGCCCCACCTCCACCCCTGGTCTGAGGAGAGAGACGCCGGCCGTCGTGAGCCCCGGGCTAGGTCCCCTGCACGGGCTGCCTGGGTCTCAGTGGACTGGAGCCCTCCCCATCCCATGGCCACGCCTACCTCCAGCGCTTTCGTAGAGGCCGGCGGCCTCTGCAGCTCCAGAGCAAACATGCCGATCTGGAAAGCCAGGGTGTGGTACTCCTGCCGCTCACTCAGCACCGTCAGCAGGAAGGCCGCTTTCGACAAGGTGTTGGTTGCCATCCATGTCTGCTTGCTGGTGGATACCTTGTTCTTCTTTCCCTGCGAGAGGAAGGATTGAGAGACAGGAGTTTGACGGGAACGACCCACAGCCCCTGACTTGGGCGTCCCCAACACAGTGCCCGTGAGCCTGCACCCTTTCCTTGTGCCCACCACAAGTGTCTTTGGGAAGCAGGCGGGGCCAAGGCGGGGCTCTCGTCCTTCCGACTGGGCCCGCGGAGAATGGATCGGCTGTGCAGCTTTTTTAAACTGTCACTTCGGCAGCAGCTACAAGGACAGCACAAGGATCTTCCCTGCCTGACCGAAAGCAGACCGAGACGGGCAGCCGCGAGAGCCCGTCTGTAGCCACCGGAAAGAGCCAGAATCCAGCAGCACCTTCAAGACTTAACAAAATCTGTGACGGGGAGGGGCTTTTGTGAGTCACGGCTCACTCCCTCCGATAAGAAGGCGAGAGCAGTGACTCACAGAAGCTCATACCCTTGCCACATATTTTGACCGAAGGTAAGCGGTGTCGGAATACCAAAGATGCCTGCAGGCCCAGAAAGACTGAGGACCCCTACCCTACCTAATGGAATGCTGGCACAAGGACAGCTCCCCCTTCAAGCGTCATCAAGACCACTCTCCGCACCATTGAGCGGTACCACAGTTTCAATTGCTTCCGCTTGCCGGATAGCCCAGGTCCCGCTGGGCTCAGCTCAGAGAATCACAGATTCACAGAGCTGGAAGGGACGTCCAGGGTCATCTAGTCCAACCCGTGGCACAATGCAGGGAATTCACAGATACCTCCCACGCACACGCACACCCAGTGATCCCCGGCTTGATGTCCAGAAGATGGCAAAAAAAAACCCCTCCAGGATCTCCAGCTAAATTGGCCTGGAGAAAAATTGCTTCCTGACCCCATTGTGGCAATCAGCATTTCCCTTGGCATGTAAGAAATGGCCACAGGAACCAAGCACCGAGGCAACCCTTCCTGCCCTCCTAGAAAGCTAGTTTGGTGTAGTGGTTAAGTGTACAGATTCTTATCTGGGAGAACCGGGTTTGATTCCCCACTCTTCCACTTGCACCTGCTGATGTGGCCTTGGGTCAGTCACAAGCTCTGGCACAGCTGTTCTCTCAAGGACAGTTTCTGTCAGAAGTTCTCCCAGCCCCACCTGCCTCCCAGGGTGTCTGTTGTGGGGAGGGGAAGGGGAAGGAGTTTGTAAGCCACTCTGAGACACCTTTGGGCAGTGAAGGGCGGGGTATAAATCCAAACTCTTCTTCTTCTTCTTCTTCTTCTGCCCTCCCTCTCATGATCTGCCTAAGATCACAGGATCAGCATGGCTGGCAGATGGCCATCTAGCCTCTGAAAATCTCCAAAGAAGGAGAGCCCACCACCTCCCAAGGAAGCCTGTTCCACTGAGGAACCGCTCTAACTGCCAGGAAGTTCTTCCTAAGGTTTAGCCGAGAACTCTTTCAACCTGTTGGTTCTGGTCCGACCTTCTAGGGCAACAGAAAACAACTCCGTACCATCCTCTATATGGCAGCCCTTCAAGTACTTGAAGATGGTTATCATATCAAGAACCACAAAGGTAAAAAAAAAAGTCAAATAAAGGGCCAATATTAAAAACCTAGTTTAACCTTATAATACACAAAAGTACATGTATTTATTTGAAAGAACGTATAAAGGCCCAATGAAAGCCCTTCGTAAAGAAGTAAAGGGGGCCTAAACAGAAGGGCCAAGACACATGGACCTGACGCATTTCTGCCCAATCGGGGCCTTCTTCAGAGGTCAAACAATATTGAGGTACACATAACTTTAATACATATTACAATAAGATAACCAATAAGTGAATATTGGACCAAGAAAAGGAAGGCTGTAGAAAAATATTTTTTAACTTACAGTGTATTAAAAATGGCTATATTACTTACTTAAGCAGCAAGATCTAAAGACACAAGACAAGACCTAAGACATCTTTGTCTTGTGTCTTTAGATCTTGCTGCTTTTTTACTACACTGGAAGTTAGAAAAATATTTGATTACTCATATTCAATATTCTTTTAATCTTTCTGTGTTTAGGCCACCTTTACCTTCTTTACGAGGCTTTCATTGGGCCTTTATATGTTTCTAACTGTCTTTCTAATAGATACATATATTTTTGTATATTATAAGTTTCAACTAGGTTTTTCATATTGGCCCTTTATTTGACTGCTTTCTTACCCTTGTGGTTCTTGATTCCAGTTTTTGAGTCAGGTTTGTTTTCCCCTCCCTGTGTCTTACTGATGGTTATCATATCACCTCTCAGTCATCTCCCCTCCAGGCTAAACATACCCAGCTCCTTCAATCTTTTCTCACAGGACTTGGTCTCCAGATCCCCTCACCATCTTCATTGCCCTCCTCTGGACACGTTCCAGCTTGCCTATATCCTTCCTAAATTGTGGTGCCCAAAACTGAACACAATGCTCTAGGTGAGGTCTAACTAGAGCAAAGAGGTACCATCAATTTGCGTGATCTGAACACTATACTTCTGTTGATACAGCCCAAAATCACATTTGCCTTTTTAGCTGCCGCATCACACTGCTGACTCATGTTCAGTGTATGGTCTACTAAGACCCCTAGATCCTTTTCACACATACTACAAGTCTCCCCCATCCTATAATGATGCATTTGATTTTTCCTACCTAAATGCAGAACTTTACATTTATCCCCACTGAAATCCATTTTACTTGTTTTAGCCCAGTTTTCCAGCCTGTCAAGATCATCCTGTATCCTGACTCTGTCTTCTACTGTACTTACTACCCCTCCTAATTTAGTGTCACCTGCAAATTTAATAAGCATCCCCTCTATTCCTGCATCCAAAGCATTGATAAGAGGTTTTTCCGGTTCCGGTCTGTGATTGCAGTGGATGCACCGAAAGATCTCTCCTTTTTCGCAAGGTTTTTAAATTGGTTTTATCAATGCCTTTTAACTTTTTATCTTGTCTGTAAACTCTTTTACCTCTTGTGTCATCTATTTAATTTGTTGGCTCCTCTCTGCTATTTTTTAAATGAGATGAGAAACCTTGCAGGATTTGTGTTACTAACGACATGTTCCTCAGCTTTTATCTCAGTGTTTTGGATTTACAAGGACTCTACCGCCTTAATATTTTATTTTAATTAACCCTGAGTGACTCCAATTTCTCCTTTACTTGCAACTCTCCTGTTCTGTGGCATTTTCTTTTTGAGAAAGGAAACTGAACTGTTACCTGCTCAGCTGCTTTGCTGTCTTTAAGACGGGCTTAGTCCTCAAACAAGCTGGGGCTAATTAGAAAATGAAGCCACAGAAAAGAGGAAGAGATGCTGAGACAGACTCTTCACCAGCATCCAAACAAGCAAAAACTGGTGACTATTTTTTTGGCTTCCTACAATCTCAAATTCCTAATTGTTTTGCTCCTCTGGCGGAGGCTGCTGCCAAGATGGTAGAGCTGCTTGGGTCTTCTTCCCCTCGCCCACTTCTGAGCAAGGAATTTGTGCTCTCCTCTAGGAGCCCAGAGGAAGGAAGTGGGAAAGTATCTAACGAGGCTTTAGAAGATCTTATAATGCTTACAGCCAGGACTGGTGGAACATATTTACGGAGAGCATTGATAAAGATGTTAAACAAAACAGGTCCCAGGGCAGAGCCTTGAGGCACTCCACTGGTCACTCCTCTCCAAGAGGATAAGGAACCATTCACAAGCACTCTTTGGGTGCGATCAGCCAGTCACAGGTCCACCTAACAGCCATAGGATCCCAACCACATTTTGCCAACTTGTCAACAAGAATATTATGTGGAACCTTATCAAAAGCCTTACAGAAATCAAGATAGACTATGTCTACAGCATTCCCCTGATCTAGCAAGGTAGTCACTTTCTCAAAAGAAGAGATAAGGTTAGTCTGACATGACTTGTTCTTGAGAAACCCATGTTGGCTCTTAGTAATCACAGCTGTCCTTTCTAAATGCTCAAGGACTGTCTGCTTGACGATTTATTCTAAAACTTTCCCAGGTATAGACGTCAAGCTGATGGTTTGGTAGTTACCCGGATCCTCCTTTTCCCCCTTCTTGAAGATGGGGACAACATTTGCCCACCTCCAATCTTCTAGAACCTCACCTGTTCTCCAAGAATTCTCAAAAATAATGGACAGAGGCTCTGAAATTACATTCGCAAGTTCCAGCCCCAAGGACTTCGTTTCATTTAATGAAACTAGGTGTTTATGTATGCTGATCGTAGGCTGCAACTCTCTTCCCCAATTATGTGTTCTCTTTTTGCCATGTTGAGCACTGTTTCTTTCACAAGAGAAGACTGAGGAAAAGTAGGAATTGAGCCGTTCTGCCCTTCTTTCTTCCTCACCTGTTACCATTTCAAATTACAAGATGAGAAATTCCAGGCCACACAAGCTATACTAGCTCAGTCCATCTGAAAAATCAAAACACTCTTTCCATGCCCCCCCCCATTCCCCTCTCTCCTTGCACTACAGTAATACATGACAGGTGTGTCTGACCCCTTCCACTTTGACACCAGGGCATACGGTGCCACAGACTGAAGGACCTCTACATGCCCTCAATGGCCAGAGAGCTCATTGCAGAGAGCCTCACTCCAGAGGAATAACCCAAGAGGCACCGTCAGCGGCACAGGAAGGGGCTTATCCAGAAGGCTGGCCGTGGGCAGCAATGACAGACAGGGCACCTAGAGGGGGAAGTCAGCCCATTTGAGTTCTTGATGCTTTCTTCTCTTCTGTTTTCTGCCAAGGAAATGAACTTGAGGGAAATACGCCCAGCAGCCGTTTCGATACCCCCCCCCGATCCTGACCCCCGTGCCAGGAGAGCTTCATCCCTATCAGGAACCAACTATCTCTTGGCTTTCCAGTGGAGGAATGAATCCTGGACGTAGACCCACAGCTCTTGCCCACGTGAACGCAGTCTTAACTGACTGATTCAAAGCTCTGGCACCACCCCGGCCAGCCACATCTCATCGGGGGTGTTGAAGCACGATTTTCATTAACTTGCCCTAAATGCAGAGCTCACATCTTAGTCGGCTGCTTCCGTTAAACCCGATAAGACGTTTCTTTTTGGAAAACTGAGCGGTCTGCCTCTGGCCTGGCATCCTCCACAATGTTGGAACTGGGGAAGGGGACAGCCACAAAGGGGTCTTCTGGAGGGCTCCCGCAGTTCCCTGTGAGTCCCTGCATGGTTTTGCCTGGCTCAGCACAGACGATACTGAGGGAATCTAAGGCCAGACATAAAGTCCAAGTAAGTACTTAGTTCTTTCCTAGCTGAACCTGAATGGGACTCTGTTAAGAACAGGCCACCCGTTTTGGTAATGGTCCCTCTCGTTTCTTTCCTTTTTCAAATTCCTTGCATGCAGATCTGAAAGTTAACGATCCCTGGGAAAATATGGCAAGCACCAACATCTCGAGAAAGTTGCTCGTGCTCAAGGTCCCGGGCGGGGGGGAGGGGGGGGAATAAGTAAAGAATAAACAGTGATTCACACATTTGTCTCTCCACCACCAGACATCTCCCCTCAGAGGCTTTTCTTAGCAAAGGCCCAAACAAACCAGCACAGATATATGCAGAACGCAGCAGGAAGCGGCAGAGAGTTCTCTTGACTGCACAGGGCTGCACGAATGGGAGCTCAGAGGCACAGAAACGACACCGGCAGCTGCCACCCAGCGTCAGACCCACTGGCCTGCAAGGTCAATGGTGTCTACTCAGCAACCGGCAGCCGCTCTCCAGGGTCTCAGGCTGGGAGGACGTTCACAGCACCTCCTGCCAGCTGGTCCTTCTCACTGGAGGCGCCACTGGGGATGGAACCTGGGGCCCGCTGCATGCCCAGCAGATGCTCTGCCACTGAGCCCCCGCCCCACCCATCAAGGAGGAATAAGATCTGTGCACCACGGGAGCACACTGGAAAGGAAAATCTAACACGACGTTAGATTCGGCTCCTGAAGAAAAAGCTCACGCAGAGCTCTAATTTGTAGAGATCCTTCTGCAGGGAATACCCACAATTCAACTCTGGGAAGCATCACCAGAGGAATGACTGCCTTGAATTCGGGGGTGGTGGTGGTGGATCGCCTGCGATGTGCACAAAGGGCACAGAATGCAGCATCGGAGTATCTCAATTTTCCCCCCCTTTTTTTTTAAACGAACAAATTCCTGGTCTAAATTTCTGAAACTTCCAATCTCAAATTTCAAATAATACAAATATGTGCAAATATGTGATATCTGTGACACATTAATTATAACATTTCTTGAAGAACTCTTTAAAATGAGTCGATATGGCTTCATGAGCCATATCAGGGCAATTCATGCACAGCAACCATGTTACTGGTCTCCATTCAGACGTGCAGAACTAGGCGGCTGCCGCTCAGAAGTAGCTACTGGGCACCCACGGACCTTGGTCAGGGGCTGCTCCACCTTGAGGTCAGGAGGGTTGGCCAACAGGTCCTTGGCAAGTTCAACGGTCAGGCGGCAGGCTTCGTTGCTGTAGCCATGGGCGTAGAGTGCTTCTGCGCAGGCAAAGAGGACCTGGAAGGGAAGGGGGACAAATGAGGGGCCACCCTGCCTCGCCTTCACAGCACAGGGGAAGTGTGACCACGGGTGGTCAAACAGGAGGCCAAGTTTTCCACGCTCCCCTGAAGCCAGACATGTCTGCAGGGACAGCGCGAGTCCAAGCAGGGATGCGTTGACGCGTAACCGATTCCCACGCAGACCTGAGAGACCCGCGCTTACCTCCATGCGGTTCTCCTGCTCCAGGGGTTTTATGCCAGCAAAGATGTCCTGTTCTTCTTCTGTCCCTCCCTCCGCTTTCTCCTCCTCTTCCTTCGCAACCTCCTGGGGGTTCAGATAGTACACCTGATAGTCATCATCGTCCTCTTCTCCTCCAGCCGCACCATTCTCCCCCACTTCTTTAGGTTTCAGACTCACCCCTCCACCACCACCACCACCACCACCACCACTCTCGTCTGGGCAAGGGAAGTCGTCGTCTCTGCTGCCCACTCCCCCGGGGGGGTCCTTGGGGGTCTTCTTGGCGGACGGGCTGCTCCGGAGGGTCGGGTCGGCCGCTTCCGAGAAATACACTCCCCCGTCGTCCTCGAAGGTGTCCCGGTAGCTCCGGCTCAAGGGGCTCTCCGCGAAACTGAACGTGTTGCTGGCCTCTGCCCCGAGGGCCAGGCTGCTGTCGTCCAAAGTCATCTCGGCCAGGTCCGGCTCCAAGGAGCTGTCCTCGCTGCTCATGCGCCGCTTCCCGCTGTGCTTGCCGGCCAAACTCTTCCCCGCCGGGAGCTTGCCCTTGTTCACAGCCGGCTTGTAGGCGGCCTTGTCACCTTCGGCTGAGAGCCGCCTCAGAACACGCTGGGGGCCTTCGGGGACAACCTTCCGCTTCCCGATGATCTCTTTCGGGCGCACTGCCGGCTCCTGGGAAGTGGGGCGGGACCTGTCCCCTAACTGCAGGCACGTCCCCACGGCCTCCTGCCCCGGCACTCTCCCTGCCTCACAGAAGGCTTCTGCACACTGGGGCCGACAGCTCCGCTGCTGGATGGCTTTCACCCAACAAAAAGAGTTCTTTTTGTCGGCGCTGCTGTACGTGATGCCAGGGATGGGATAGGCCTCCTCCCAGTTGAAGTAGCAGGCTTCCACAGCCGGCTTGAAGCCTTGGAACAACTTCTCCAGGGATTTCTTATGCTGCCCCCTTTTGACGTTGTCTATGACCTTCAGCTGCCACAGCCGGAGTTGTGCGCACATGTCCCTTCGCCTGGCATCACACAAGAGGAGGGAAAGAAAGGGAAAGGCACAGGTGAGCACAGAGGCAATGCTCCGATTCATGGAGGGCTTACCATTCACAACCCCACTCCTCTCATGTCCTGCTAACAAAGTAACCTTAACTTTAAGTGATGAAGCTGCACGCTAAACTCAGATCTCTTAATAATACTTCTACTGCCCTGAGTGGTTTTAGCCATCCACATTAGAACCCCAACTGGTCACATTTCTCATAGATGAATATAACCTTCTTATCTAGGTAGCCAGGGAGCAAATCCATCCCAGCTGTTGGTTCCCCTCTCAGGCGACTGCACGGGGCCCTTAGCCAAGAGACCACGGCTGTAATGGAGCCACGGCCAGCGCGTGGGGTGGCCAAGTCACCTCCGTCATTCCAATGCTCTGTGGGCAGAACTTCTAGAACAATCAAGTGGGGATCTGCAGGGGGGCTCGCAGGAGGCATCTCATTCCCCCCTCCCCCCACTATTTCCTCTCCCCCTTTCCTAAAAGCCCCCACAGCCTCTCTCCTCCCGTGGAGGAAACGGCTGCTTTGGAGGCTGGAAATTTCGATTTTTCAGGTTTGTAGAAAGATCTGTCTTGCTTGTGCACAACCCCAGTCGCCAGATTTAAGTATCCTCAGATTGGGCCAATGTGCCTATCAGTATAGGCCGATTTTTGGCAAAGCGGGATATAAATGGAAAATAATAAATAATAATAATAAATAGATAGATAGATGATAGATAGAAGATAGATATAGAAGAAAGAAAGAAAGAAAGAAAGAAAGAAAGAAAGAAAGAAAGAAAGAAAGAAAGAAAGAAAGAAAGAAAGAAAGAAAGAAAGAAAGAAAGAAAGAAAGAAAGAAAGAAAGAAAGAAAGAAAGAAAGAAAGAAAGAAGACAGATAGGTAGGCAATAGATAGGTAATAGATAGATGATAGATAGAAGATAGACAGACAGACAGACAGATAGATTAAAAAGGGGTGAAAATGAGTCTCGGTTCACAGACTGACTGCCTAGACCAGGGGTCCTCAAACTTTTTAAACAGGGGGCCAGTTCACTGTCCCTCAGACCGTTGGAGGGCCGCCGCGTTCGCCCCTCCCCCCCACCAGCCTGCTCGCCCCGCCGCCGCTGGCTCCCCCCCCCCACCAGCCTGCTTGCCCCGCCGCCGCGTTGGCTGCCTCCCCCCCACCAGCCTGCTTGCCCCGCCGCCGCGTTCGCTCCCTCCCCCACGACCAGCCTGCTCGCCCTTCCTCCTCCTCAGCTCCTGGGTGCTCTTGCCGCCCAGGGCTGCTGGAGGAAGAAAGAGGCTGTGGGGATGCTGCTGCTGCGCTCCTCCAGGAGGCGGCGGCTCCGGGCGGGGGGTGGGGGTGGGCATAAACACTCGGTGGGCCGCATAAATGTCCTCGGCGGGCCGCATGTGGCCCGCGGGCCGTAGTTTGAGGACCCCTGGCCTAGACAGAGCCCTTTGCAGCTCCCTCGAGAATTACTGGACCTCCCAGCCTACCTGTGAGGGCTGATGGTTGGGTCCAAGACAGCCAGCCTCCAGAGAACCACCATCTCGTCACACATGCTTGCGCAGGCGTGAGCGGCCACTTCTGACTGGCCATTGCTTCGGCCGGTGTGCCCGCTGGCACTGCTGTGGGATGCAGAGGTCCGGACGCTGTACCACCATCCAGTTATCTGTACAGAAAAACAGGTTGCTTACCTGTAACGGATGATCTTCGAGCGGCCATCTGTGCATTCACACCTCTGGGATAGAGTGCGCCTGTGCCGACCCCGATCGGTAGAATTGAAAGCAAAGGGATTTTCGCGCCCGCTCCCCTGTCAAGCGCAGGTCTCCGGTGCACATGACTGGGGAGGGACGCAGCAAACCACCAGTTCCTTCTGGCCGCCGCCGTCAGCCACAGAATACACAACAGGACCAACAGGAGAGGGGAAGGAGGGCGGGTGGTGTGACTGCACAGATGACCACTCGAAGATCATCCGCTACAGGTAAGCACCCTTTTTGTCTTCTTCGTGGTCTCTGTGCATCACACCTCTGGGAGAGCAGCAAGCAAAAACCCCACGCCTACCCGGAGGAGGGAGCTGGAGGTCCTCAAAGGCACCGCCGACTGCAACACAGACCATCCCAGCGGAGAGCGCTGATGAAGACGTACACCGAGGGCGTAGCGTCTCACAAAGGTGTGAGGAGTGGCCCAAGTCGCTGCGCTGCAGATGTCATGTAGCAACGTGCCCTCCAGGAAGGCCGTGGGCGTGGCCACTGCTTGTGTGGAATGCGCTCGAAGCGGCCCGGGGAGCGGCTTCTCAGGCAGTAAGCAGCAGAGCTCAGTAGTCTCCACAATCCACTTGGAGAGTCGTTGTGACGACAGCTTGCTCCTGAGCATGGGCACGGCACAGGAGACAAAAAGGGACGGGGACTTGCGAAAACCCTTCGCCCCGTCCGTGTAAAAGAGCAGAGCCCTTTCGACATCTCACGTGTGAAGGTGATGCTCCTCCTCATCCTTCGGAGCCGGGAAGAACACGAGAAGAATGATGTCCACTTGCAGGTGGAACCCCAAGACAACCTTGGGAAGGAAGGAGACGCCCGGAGCTGGGGTGACGCCCTCGTGGTGAAAAACTAGGTAAGGGGGGGTCACAACGCAGAGCCAACAGTTCACTCACCCTGCGTGCCGATGCAATGGCCACCAGGAGGAGGAGGAGGAGGAAGAAGAGGAAGAGGAAGAAGAAGAGGAAGAGGAAGAAGAAGAAGAGGAAGAGGAAGAGATTGGATTTGTACCCTGCCCTCCACTACCTGAAGGAGTCTCGGAGCGGCTTACAAACTCCTTTTCATTCCCATCCCCACAACAGACACCCTGTGAGGTCGGTGGGGCTGAGAGAGCTCTCTCAAGGACTGCCCTTGAGAGAACAGCTCTGAGAGAACTTGTGACTGACCCAAGGTCACGCCAGCAGCTGCAGGTGGAGGAAGAGTGGGGAATCAAACCCGGTTCTCCCAGATGAGAGTCCGCGCACTTAGCCACTGCACCAAACTGGCCGTCTTCCATGAGAGAAGCTGTAAGCTGCACATGGAAATCGGCTCGAAAGATTCCTCCAACAGCTTGGTTGACACTAGAGGTAAGTCCCAGGCCGGCGTGGGGAATCACGACACGGGGGGAAAGGCGAACGAGACCTATAAGAAAACGCTTGGTAAGCGGGTGAGTGAAAACTGAATAGCCATCCACTGGGGGGCAGAGAGCAGAAGTAGCTGCCAAGTGTAGCCGCATCGAGGCATAACTGAGACCTTGGTCCAAAGGGGACAACAGGAAACCAAAAACAGCAATGAGATCCGGAGGAGGAGGAGGAGGAGGAGGAGGAGGCAGACCGACCTCTTGAAGGTAGGCCAAGAACTTTTTCCACTTTCCGTTGTAGGAACGTTGTAGGGTTTGCGACAGTTCAATAACACGTGGTCTACCCGACCCCGCAGTACTTTCACACGATCCTCCATGCTGTGAGTTTGAGACCATGGTACGGGACCATATCCTCCTGAGCAAGGAGAAGATCCGGCACTGACAGGGAGTGGACGGAGGAGCCCTTTGACATGTGGAGCAGGGTGGGAAGCCAGTGCTGCCGAGGCCACCATGGAGCCACTGGGATGCATCTGGGAGCTTCCCCCTCAGTATCTTGTGGAGCATTCTGGTGAGTAGGGGAATAGGTGGGAACAGGCACAGGAATTGGTGGGACCAAGGGTAGAGGAGTCTGTCCCCTAGAGAGAGGGGGTCCATTCCTGCCCTTGAGCAGAACAAGCAACACTTCTTGTTCCGTCTTGTTGCAAAAACGTCCATATCTGGATGTCCCCACCTGTCGAACACCAACTGGAGATACTTCCAATTGAGTTCCTACTCATGTAGAGAAGTCGTCGTCGTCCCCGTCGGTCCCCCCCCCCCCCGGTTCAGGAAATCTGCCGTCACATTTAGGGAACCCAGAAGGTGGGCTTCCACCAGAAATACATTCCAAGACTGGCATTCCTCCCAAATTATTAGAGCCATCCTGCACAGCCATCTGGACACTGTGCCGCCCTGGCAATTGATATGTTGTCCGTTAAGATTGCTATCGTTTGGCAGAGCACCAGGCGCTGAAACGACCGAAGGGCGTGTAGAACAGCTAGTAGCTCTAGAAAAATTATGTGGTTGTGGGCCATGGGGGTCTCCCACCTGGCTCCCACACAAAGACCGTTCAGGTGTGCACCCCACCCCAAGACACATCCGTTGTGATTGTCACTGACGGGGAAGGGTGGTGGAAGGGCGCTCCCGCAAGCAAGTTCCGAGGGTTTTCCAACCATTTCAGGGAGACCCACACATGAAGAGGAAGGATGAAGCGCTGCAACTTCATCTTGTCGCTGAGGCAAAAATCTTTGCAGAAACCACAGTCGGGGAGGTCGCATGTGCAGCCTGGCAAACACGATTACCGACATCATGGCGGCCATCAGTCCCAGAAGGGGCTGGATCTGCCTCGCTGAGGCATCCCCCTGCTGACGTAAGAGTCGAACGAGGGCAATAATGTTGTCCGCTCTCTTGGGGGAAAGAAAAGCCCTGCAGAATCACCCCAATAAACTGAACCTTCAAGGAGGGGCGAAGCATCAACTTCTTGTGGTTCATGCAGAGACCCAATTCTTTCAGGGACTCCAAGGTAACCCGCAGGCTATGTGCTGGAGGAGGGTGAGTTCTGAATTCACTACCAGCAACCAATCAATGATGTACGGAAAAATCCATATCCCTTGAAGACGAAGGTGAGCGCCATGTCCACCATCATTTTCGTAAATACCCAGGGGGCTGTGGATAGTCCAAAGGGGAGAGCCTTATACTGGTAGTAGCGATCCCCCGCCACGAAGCACAGGAATTTCCTGTGAGTGGGGTGAATTGTTACGTGAAAGTAAGCATCTTGTAAGTCCAAGGTCACCATCCAAGCCCCTCATTCGAGGAGAGGGAGAATACACTGTAGGGTTGTCCTTCTGAACTTCTTGTAGGTTATAAAACGATTGAGGTCCCTGAGATCCATAATAGGGCAGAGGCCTCTGTCCTTCTTGGGGACCATAAAATACTGGGAATAGAAGCCGCGGCACTGGTGCAAGGAAGGAACCGGTTCTATGGCTCCATAGTGTAAAAGATTCTGAATTTCTTCCAGAAGTGTGGCCAATTGAGGAGTAACGACAAAATTGGAAGTTGTGGGGACCTGAAGGAAGTCTATGAGATAGCCGTCCTCTATGGCGGAAAGGACCCACCTGTCCGAGATTATCCGCTCCCATGCGTGTAGGTATGGATGGAGGCGGATGGGATGCAGCAGGCTGGGTGGGAAAATGGAATCAAAAGCTCTACTTAGGGGCCTTGGGAGCCTTGGCCCTGGATTGAGTAGCAGATGGAAAGCAAGGCTTGTTTCCATATTGGCGGGAGAAGGCATTAAGAAATCTCTGCCATTGCACCTCAGGGGTCGACTTTAGGGAGGACCTATGCGACCATGACTTGTTCCAGGATTTGGACCTGGCTTCCCTTCCTCACAGGGGGATGAAGGCTGAGTGCATCTGCCCTTGGAAGATGAGTTCACTACCACTGAATTTGGTTTGGGGTGAGTGAACAAAAACTCAGCGCCTGGCTCCTGGACCTTATACACATGGGTCAGATCCTGCGGCTAGAGGTGGGAGTAGAAGCTGGATGTGCCCACTGGGCTTTGGCAGCTTGCAGCAGGACTGATGTCATGGGAAGGGCGATAGCTGTGGAAGTGTCCATTTGAACGATGTC
The DNA here is from genome assembly GCA_029375565.1 of Gekko gecko. Taxonomy (NCBI): domain Eukaryota; kingdom Metazoa; phylum Chordata; class Lepidosauria; order Squamata; family Gekkonidae; genus Gekko; species Gekko gecko. Next base: position 177,709,420 of record JAPDNY010000007.1, on the reverse strand, counting down.
AAAGACTGAATCGGTGACTGTTGGTGGAGGTTGCACCGTAGAGAGCACCAAGGTATTAGCCATCCGCTTGACGAACTCCCCGTAAGATTTCAGATCTTCGGAGGGAGATATAGGAAGGTCCTCCAACTCCTCTTGGGGTGGGGAGGGGTCAGCTGTGGTGGGGAGGGGTTCTCAACCCCAGAGTCCTGTGAGGAAACTGAAGAAGCAGAATGTTCCGAAGGGTCCGAGAATGCCATAGGACATTTCGGTACCGATTAAGTCGGTACCGATTGAGCTACCGTCTGCGTTGCCGGAGGGGTCTGCTTATGTCGCTCGCCCGTCGGTATCGATGGTTGAAGTGGCAACAACTCCAGTGCCTGTGGGGGTTCTTGGTATCGGGATAGCTGAGAAGAAGCAGAATGGCGATCTCACTCTATCAGCATATGCTGTGGGAGCCAGGGTATATTGGCCAACAGGTGGTACGCCCCATACAAAAACTGCCATTGCTGCTGATCCCAAGGGATCGGTGGCAGAGGACACGATCCTGAGGGCCGATCCCGATTGTCGGCTTGCTGGTGACGTGGGGAGGGATGCGTGAATGCACGAGTTCCTCGGCCCGAGTGGAGGCTCTCGACACTGGATGATCGGGAGACTTGGGTCAAGTCCATGTCCTGCTCAGTCAGTAAGCTGAATTGGACGCAGCCAAGGGGAAGATGGTGCACCTTGTAGCTGGCCACGGCACGTTGAGTCAAGCGAGGCGGCCCCAGGTACAGGAGTTGGTTCCGACTGTCGACTTGGAGTCGATGGAACTTTACCAGGGGAGCCCTTCTTATGTTTCTTATGCTTGACAGGCCTGTCGTCCTTGCCCTCCCAGGAGTATGGGCTTCGGACTGAGGGGTCGCAATCGAGTGTTTCAGCATCCATCGGTCAACATCGGTGTGAGTCAGTATCGGGGATCGAGTACCAGTAGATCCCGAGGCAGCCGTCGACATAGAAGTATGCCCGGATGTGTCTTGAGATGACACCATTGGCGAAAGGGCTAGTTCGAGCAGATTGGTGCAAAGCCTGGCGGCCCTATTGAGTCCACAAGTCCACCCGGTGAGCTTCCCTGACGTACAAGAGACAAAGGGAGTGTCCATCGGGGGGGCCATCTTACTGCCACACCTCAAACACCGCTTGAAGAAGCCCCACCATTTGGCCATAGGCCGGAGGCAAGGGGAGCCCGCTAAAGCAGAGTTCACCCCGGAGAAGCAGTTCTAAACGGCAATGAAAGTAATTCGTCAAAAGGACAGCGGAGGAAAGCCAAACAGGCCTAAAAGAAAAGGAAAAACTACCAACCGGAGTGAGAGAGGTGAGAACAACGTGGTGGTCAGAAGAAAACTGGCGGGATTGTCATGCCTCTCCCCTAGTCATGCGCACTGGAGCCCTGCACTTGACGGGAGAGCGGGTGTGAAAATCCTTTTGCTTTCAATTCTACCGATCGGGGTCGGCACAGGCGCACTACATCCCGGAGGTGTGATGCACAGAGACCACGAAGAAGATGGAGACAGACATAGCAGAGGCACACATGTCCCTCCCCAAAATCTGCGACACAAAAGAAATGCTTCACCTTAGCTAAAGGATCCACCGAAGAGAGAACACTACGGCTGCACGTCTCACAGAAGGTTCTCGGGTCAAGAAGTCAGTGGTCACAAATTCCCCTCTATCCGCCCCCTAGGCTTTTTACACAGGCACGTTGCCCGCCTTCCCCCCCCCCCGAAATATCAAGTACCTGTTCATACGTCAAGCACTGATCTGTTAGGATTTCCAAAAGAGGGGCTGCATTGGTGTCCCGTCTCTTGAACATCTCCCGGACAATAGAGAGCAAGTTCCAAATGCCCTCCGGTTCCCTCCCTCGCAGGGGGCGCAAGAGACAAGCCCATTCTGCAGCAGCTGGGGGCTCCGTGGAGGAGAGGTACATGGAGTTCACATCACTGGCAGCAGGAAAAAAGATAATACGTGGGAGTAAAAGGAGAACCATTTCTGAACTACCAGATGTAGACAAAGTCTTTACAGTCTTTGTCTCATCCACCCTTGCCTTTAAGAAAATCTGCATCATTGTTCCCAATTTTTTAAAAATATACTTTTATTTAAAGATCAAAACAAACAGGGTAAACTATATACATCAAATCTGAATACGATCAGCATAAGAAAGATATTAAGATTACCAAATAAACCAAGCACCCACCCAAACCCAGATCTCCCACATCCAATCACATTAAGAGGTACGTCATCTTTCCCAAGAAGACCTTGAACCAGAAGGAACCATTTTTGAGCACTGTGCCTGCACCGTTTGCTGAAGACTTGGAAGGACAAGCCAGCAATTACAATCATTTTAAATGAACCCACTTGACCTCAATGTTCCCTCTAAGCGGAGTTAGTGTGAGCTAGCTCACTGTTTTTTAGCCTCCAGCCCCCAGATTTTTGTCTTAGCTCAGGAAGGAGGGCTCCAGAGCAAACTAATTTATACAGTAGCCAAATCACTTGCTCACAACTTTAATGCCAGCAGCTCACAAAGTAGAATTTATGCTCACAAGACTCCATAGCTTAGAGGGAACACTGCTTGACCTGGGTAAAACAGCACCCCAGAGGTTTTGGTTGTCGTGGTGACATAATTCGCTTGCATGACACGAAGAACCTGACATACAAAGCAAAGTTTGAGTCCGGCGGCACCTTTAAGACCAACATAGTTTTATTCAAGATATAAGCTTCTGTGTGCATGCACACACAGCTACCCACCTGAACTTATCTACAAAGGTTCATTACAAATATCTTTATTAATTGCTCACTTTCTCCGGAGCCTGGCAAACTCAGCTCAAACATGAAACCTCTTCTGTGGCTTTCAGACTTGACCAGCAGCTTCTCAACCACAGAACGCTGCCAGACACACCAGAGGACTCTCCTGCAAGCATGAAGGGGGCACTGCAAATTGACAGGGAGCGCCAGCCAGGACCATTTCGGCCTCCCGTTTCTCTGCACAAACAGAATTCCCTCCGCAACATGTCCAGCTGACTCTGACTGCCACGCCGGGCAGAGGAAGATCAGCTGTGGCGGGCCTCTTTCAGAGAAGCTTGTCCGACATCACTGATCCTCTCTTTCAGAAGACCTTGCCAAGTCTGAGTGACCCTTGGGATGTTCCAAGGAAGACTCTCCTCCTTTGAAAGGAGGTTTAACTGCGCGCAATCGTTTGAGGAACAGCCCAGATTTCCCTCTGCAGCGACTCCTCCCCTCAGCCCTGCCGCCGAGGATGGGCTGCAGCGTCAGGTCTTACAGGCCGAAGGGAAAGGACGTCTTGAGTCTCCTTCTCGCCAAAACGGCAGACGAGGAGGCAACCCTGCTCCTGGGACAGACCATTTCTGGTTACAGGTGCGTGCAAGGAGAAGGATTCTAACATGCTAGTTTTCCTTCAGGAGGGCAGATGTGCCGGTCTGACATAACAGAACGACGTCTGAGTTCACTTTTAAGAAGAACAAAGTTTAATTCTGGGTATCTGAAGAATAGTGAATGCACACGAAAGCTCATACGCAGAATTAAACCTTGTTGGCCTCCAAGGTGCCCCTGGGCTCAGACTTTGCTAGTTTTCAGAGGGCAGAGGGTGCTTGTTTTTTTTCAAGTGGGGGTCATTCAACCATGCTCAGCCCTCCGCCCCCAGCCCGCTCTGGCCACTGGGGAGGACCAGGTCCCCCTGCCTGGGAGCAGACCCGCCCTCCACTCTGAGCCACCAAGAGCGATGCAGGCCACACTGTGCTCATCAGCTCGGCCAATTCTTGCCACGAACAAGAGAGAGAAGAAGGCAAGTACTCATTCAGCAACACCTGAGAAGAGCAGCCGCCGGGACTCCCACCTTGGCCCACAAAGGAGAGAAACAGCCGACAGATTCCTGGCTCAAGCGCAGCCCCAGAGCCCTCCACGGCGGCTCGCCCACAGCAGGCTACCAAGTACACGGCAGGACCATGGGGTGTGTCGCGGGCAAGTCACGTTTGGTTGGGTGGATCTCTGCACAAGCTGGCGAGGGACCAGGAGAGAGAATTTACCTGAAGACAACCGGAGAAGGGCCGCAGAACTTGTGCAGGGTTTTCTTTATGTTGTCGCTTAACGTCGATTCATCCAAGTACCAGGTGCTTTGATCTGAGGCCGAAGGGCCGGCAGTGGGGTCTGGAAAGAGAAGGGAAAGTCAGATTTCGCCCAGAGCAGAGAGAACTTAAAGACGTGTAGGGGAAACAAGCAGTGTTCCCTCTAAGCTATGGAGTCTTGTGAGCAAGAATTCTACTTTGGGAGCTACTGGCATTAAAGTTGTGAGCGAGCGATTTGGCTACTGCATAAATTAGTTTGCTCTGGAGCCCTCCTTCCTGAGCTAGGACAAAAACGTGAGAGCCGGAGGCTAAAAAACTGTGAGCTAGCTCACACTAACTCAGCTTAGAGGGAACATTGGAAACAAGAAGGCTTAGCTTCATTCCAGAAATGAAGCTGTTGTCTCAAACAACATTTTTCAAGGGGGGGGGGCGCTCTACTCCATTAAGCACCGGAGATACCATGATGACGACAGCAAATGAAAGAAGCCCTCAGAAAAATCAACTCTTCCTCCCTCACCACCCCTGTGAATACAAGTTTTTGTCTTCACATTTCCCTTCCCTTGCAAACAATGGAGCAGAATGCCACAGGATTGATTTAGTTACTTCTCTTCTCCCCAGTGGGTATCCAAAAAGGGCTCACACCATTCCCCTCTCCTCCATTTCATCCTCACAACAACCTCCTGTGAGGCGGGTTAGACTGGGAGCAGGGAACTGGGCCAAAATCAACTAGCAAACTTCTGTCAGCATTCGAACCTGGAGCCCCCCAGATCCTAGTCAGTCATGCTAAGACTGCAGCACAACCCCGGTTCTACAAAGAACCCTAACATCCAAGTTTCACTTTGTTCTTGGAGTGCTACTGTTGAGACTAAACGAAGAAGAAAGCCTGCCCGTGTTACCTGGGGCCCCACACACCGTGTTGATGGCCGTCGACTGAGAGGACAGCAGCTCATCCAACAGACGCTGAGCAGTCGGAAGTATCTAAGCGAGAGGTGGGGGGAGGAAATGGATGCTTTTTTAAAAAAAAAACAACACAACGCATTTGCCTCCACAAAAAAGAAAAGGACAACAGTTAAGCATTCATATTTTGTGCTTACAAGAGTATGAGGGTGAAAGGTGTTACCTGTAAAATCTTTGCCACGGAATTTCCGCCTGGCCCATATGCAGTAACCCTGCCTGTGAAACAGACGCCTGACAGCTCTTGGTGCCACACCAGCAGCTGAAGGATTTCCTCCACCCCTGGATCCACTCGCCTCATTAGCCTACTGCCCATTCCCTGGCGACACTCCCAGTGGACGACACCCATGGGCAGAAGGCCCAGAGTCACTCCCAGTAAGTAAGGGGAAAGGGGGCTGAGACCAACTTGCTGAGATAAAGTCACCTCAACTGTTTGGAAGGGAGGGAGACGTTGGCACTGAAGCACACGAGGCAGAGGCCTGTGAGGCAGCACGCCCCGACCCCAAGGGCCGCAGCCGTACAGAGACAGAGGACGCCACCTCTTCCATTTCTAAATAAAATCTTTCAGAGGGTTGCAAAACCATACGAGGTGAACCAGGCGGTCACAGACACAAGCCAGTGGGTGCTGACGCGAGCCCCACCCCATTCAGCACTCACCACTGAACAGGCAGCTGGCTGTATCACCTCAGCCAGGAGCTGTGCCCTGATCCTGGGGAAATGAGAAATTCGGGCAAAAATACCACCAGCCAAAAAGACACCTCTCTTTTTTTCCAGCTCTCCTCCCATCGGCCTGCGTGCTCCATTTTCTCTCACTTTCTTCCTTTTCTCTGACACCTCTTGTTGGGGAAGAGGGCGGGTGGGAGGGTTATATGGCGTTTGTGTGCAGATACGTTTAGTATCAAATGTGGAGAAACACTTTTTAAAATCTTAATACGAAAGAAACAAAAAACACAGTGAAACATCTAGGTAAACTGGGGTGGGGGGGAGAACATAACATAAGAACATAAGAGAAGCCAATGTTGAATCAGGCCAATGGCCCATCTAGTCCAACACTCTGTCACACAGCGGCCAAAATATACCAGGTGCCATCAGGAGGTCCAGCAGTGGGGCCAGGACACTAGAAGCCCTCCCACTGCTGCCCCCCCCCAGCACCAAGAACAGAGGGCATCACCTGCCCCAGCCTGAGAGTTTCTATCTGTACCCTGTGGCTAATAGCCACTGATGGACTTCTGCTCCATATGTTTATCTAATTCCCTCTTGAAACTGTCCATGCTTGTAGCTGCTACCACCTCCTGTGGCAGTGAATTCCATGTGCTAATCACTCTTTGGGTGAAGAAGTACTTCCTTTTATCCGTTCTAACCCAACTGCTCAGCAATTTCATGGAGTGCCCACCAGTTCTTGTATTGTGAGAAAGGGAAAAAAGTACTTCTTTCTCAACCTGCTCAATCCCATTCATAATCTTATAAACCTCGATCATGTCACCCCTCAGCCGTCGTTTCTCCAAGCTAAAGAGCCCCAAGCGTTTTAACCTTTCTTCATAGGGAAGGTGTTCCAACCCTTTTATCATTCTAGTTGCCCTTCTCTGCACTTTTTCCAATGCTATAATATCCTTTTTGAGGTGTGGCGACCAGAGTTAGCAGCTACGCTGCCAGGGAAGATGCCCGTTAGGAAAGGAAGCTGGAGTTTAGACACATTGTACGTGGGGATGCCCCTGAAAGGAACGGAGTTGGAGCAACATTCAGCAAGCCAGTTCCTCTCTGGCACGGGACCAAAGAGACACTCTCAGCAGCAATTTCCAGTGCTGGCTGTAATCTCCACCCCACCCCCCCCAAGCCTTGAGCCCCAGGGTCTCTTGGACTACTGCAGTACATCTGCCCACTAAAATCACCTGCTCATGTTCAGGCTATAACTTCTGGTGTAGTCTGGAAAATTAACATTCCCCCGCCCCATTAGGATCCCCACAACCGCCACATGCGTCATGTAATTTTGCTGTTGAGATTGACTTTTGCAGACCAAGTGGCAGGAGGTGCCCACCACAGCCCGAGAGCTTGCCATTACAATAACTATCGAGCCTAACAAGTGCCTCGGGAGCAGCTCATTCTGCCAAGGCACCTGCACTCAATTGCCCGTGCCAGAATTGTTCCCTGGGTGAGGCCGATCTTGGGAAGACGGTGACATCACGGCTCCCCCAGGCCGTTTCTTGGCGGGGACAGCACAGCCTGAGCGCTGGAGCGTATCCTCACAGCCACTCGAAGACGATGTGACATCAACAGAGACCGGGCCCTCTGCAAGAGAGCCCAGGATCACATCGATGCCCACACCGTGCTGCATTTCTTTACAAGGGGGGAAACGAAGAGATCATGCAAACTGGGTCTCTGCCAGACGAGGATAGCCCGTTCAAGCTGCTGCTCTGGCCCAAGGTGCCAGCACACACTGCCCACAACCAAATGCTCATGCCAGCACCTCACAGGAAGCTCCCCAATGCCCGTGATATGCCAAGGATGCCTACTGCCACTGCTGTGACTTGGGTGAGGAGGGCAAGGGTAATGCCGCCTGGCAGCTCGGCCCAAGGAGTTAAAGAGCGCCCCGGCAGGGCCTGCAGCTGCTGACGGACTGGTTAACAAAAACAACACTCGTCGGAAGTCCCCAGAGAGGTCACCCCAGCTCTTTAGGAATCGGAAGGAGATGTGCCACACCTCCAGCTGCTGTGATTTCTGTTCATTAGACTCACATGTTCTTTTGGGAACGTATGAGCACGGTTGGCCACCTAATTCGAGCAGCTTTTTTCAGCCATTTATTTTTCTAAGTAGGCTGCAACTGGCAGCAGTTTTCTATGAGGAGCTTTGTACTTCCCAAGTGAGAAGTCTTTGCGTTTTTAAACCTGGTGCGGGTAAATCAAACTCCAAAATCTCAACCAGGCTGACCGACTCCTGCCCGCTTTGCCAGATGCGCCCGCTCAGAGAGAGGGCTTGCTTTGCTTCTCGGCACCCTTTTCCTTGCCAAAGGGCAGATCACCGCACAAGGCAAAAGGGAGGCCTGTGGCCATTGCTGTACAATGAATGAGGCCCCCACAAACACATGGAAAACATTCCACCTTCTCCTCGGGGCGGCCACAAACACTTCTTGAGAAGGGGGATTATTCAGCAAAGAGTCCCTTTGCAGAACCTGAGTGAAGCGTAGACGGGGGCGGGGGCTCCACCCTGCTGTAGTCTCCACTTACCTGCTGGGGGAGTTCACTGATCAAGTACTGGGCAAATTTCTGCAGCTGATCTCTCTGCAGTCGAGACAAGGATTCTGAGACAGGGGCTCGCAAGCACACGGCAGATGCCTGGGGGGGCACGGGGGGAGAGAAAGCAAGACCACTGCTTTAATGCCCAGCAATAAATCCCAAGACTAGATTCAACTACATGTAAAAACAAATTTCAGGAGCAGACATCTCGTTTAACACAGGCAAAGACCAGAGGAGAACATTTCAGAATTACAGCAAGAAAAGTTAACAGACCACAATAGACACGTTGGTGTTACTGGCTTTTTTGGGGATTGTGTCAAGAGGTCACTTTCATTTTTCTACCCAATCCAGTATATGTTTTCCTTGAAAAGAAGATTTCCATTGTTCAGTGGCAGCTCCTTCCACAGAGGAGTGTGCAAGACTGCAATCGCAGTATGCTACAAGGTTAGCAACCACACACAAGGTAAGAACTGGAAAACTACTATAACAGTTACTTTTTCCATTTCCAGCAAATGAAGCCATTTTCAGGGAACTCTGTAACAGGTGCCATTTCCAGTTATCCAACAGGTACCTTCAGTTGCTGCACACAGCTACGCATTTTGCTATTAGTTAGAATCAGGGGTCATTTGGAGCAGGAGCGCACAGGAGCGGAGCTCCGGCAGTTAAGAGCACAGGCAGCAGCAAGCCCCGCCCCCAGCTCCTAGCAGGAGCACAAAGCAGCACGTGTAGCATTCCTCCTGGGCCCAGATAGGCTACTCTGGGACTGGAATGACAGCCCCCAGAGTGGAAAGACAGTCCCTAGGGGTGGAGCCTGAGTGGTGGGTGTTGCCTTCTGACACACTTCCAGTGATGTCAGGGGGTGTGGCATATGCAAATAAGTTAGGCTAATGAGTTATGCTAATGAGCTCCTGCAACTCTTTTTCTATGAAATGACCCCTGGATGAGTTGAGGGGCAGGGCCTCTAATGTTGCAGTCCTAAACATACACCTTTCTAAGTCCACTGAAGCCAATGGGTATAGCTCTGCTCGGAAGGGTGTAACTCTGCTCAGAACTGTACCGGACGCAAATCAGGGAAAGGTGGCTTTGCATCACTGTGCAGTCAACCATCATACAGCCCCCTTCATTTGTATATTACTTTGTAGGGAAGAGCGGCCCAGTAAAGCTAATTTAAATAAACAAACATTCACACATACACCTCTTCCTCATTTTTAGATTTCAGGTTGCTCCAACCAGCCTACGGCAGGTGGCTGCTCCCAGTGCAGGAAGGGAGTCACAAGCCTCTTCCATCTAATTCTCCGAAGGGCCGGAGGAGCTGCTGCTTATTCTCCGGTGGGTGGCCGGGTCAGTGTGTAGCCGCAGCACAACATCCGAGCCCGGTGCCTCCTTAGAGATCAATGACATTTCCCAAGAGACAAGCTCCCGTGAGTCAAAGCTTGTGAAATCTCACAGGAGTGCGCTTTGACTCACAAAAGCTCACACTGTCGGCGATTCTGTTGGTCTGCTGGGTGCAAATTTTGTTCTGCTTATTCTCAAGCTTCCACATCTCTTATCTACTCAAGAGTGAAAAACGCTGGAAGCAGACAGTGAACTGAAAGAGCCAACAGCAGTGTTTCCATGAGGGCTTCCTATTAACTCCCAGATCATACAACAGAAATGAATGGCTTTTTAATTCCTTCTTTTTCTTTTTTTTAACAAGGTCCTTTTCTGTTTGTCATTCATTCAGGCACCTGCGGCCGACTTCCTTGTTCCCCCTGACATTCCCCCAACAGCTGCAAGGAAAAGTCGTGTCAGTCCTGTCACAGCAAAATAAAAAGCCAAAGTCCAGCGGCACCTCAAAAAGACAAACAATGTGTATCTCATGAAAGCTCAAATCAGACGAAACGTGACCAGTCTTTAAGGTGCCACTGGACTGGGTTTATTCCTGCAATGATCCTTCTTTCTTTAAATTTGCTGTCCTTTGTTTTATATATTTTGGCTCTGCTTTTAATTGGTTTTATGATGTGGTTTGTTATGCTGTTTTGATTGCTGGCCGCCTCGGAAACCCTGACTGAGCAGAGTGCCAGGATAAGGTAAAGGTAAAGGTTCCCTTGCTCGAAAGCCAGTCGAATCCGACTCTAGGGTTGCGGTGCTCATCTCCGTTTCAAAGCCGAAGAGCCAGCGCTGTCCGAAGACATTTCCGTGGTCATGTGGCCGGCATGACTAAACACCAAGGCGCACGGAACGCTGTTCCCTTCCCACCGAAGTGATACGTATTTATCTACTTGCAATTTCTTGCTTTCGAACTGCTAGGATACAAACGTTTTAAATGAACCCGTTAATAACTGAACTGTGCACGTTCCTCTGCTCCGCTCTTGTCAACTATCTATCTTCAAATCCCTCATTTGATTTCTGTAAGCTTCTCAACAATCCACCAAGGAAAGTGATTATCCCAAACTCCAAGATCAGGGCTGCAATTTGTATCGCGTATCCTGGCCAAGCACCGATTGGGCTCTGCAGAGAAGGTTTTCCTTTCCAAGGGGATGAGACAGCTCCACAGAAGAAGTGGAGGGATTTCATTCTTTACATTCACCACATCCCAAACATACTCCAAGCATTAAAGAAAACAGAAGGGTGGATTTTTGTTGTTCATTTTTACAGAATTTTCAGATGGACACCCGTTATTTTCTTTGCTACAACACAGACAGCAATGCCTCCTGTCCAGATACGCACAGCCCTTCCCTCCATGTCAGTATTCTCCCTTCTCATAACGTATATCCCAAGCTTATTAACAGCTGGCAGATATAGCTACACATCTTATCACCAGGGTTATTCTCAAAATCATTTCCCTGCTCATCCGTTAACTCAGTAGGCGGCCTAAGGTCAGCTCTGTTCCCTGGAGCTTCATTCCTCTCCTTGCAATATGGAGGCCAACACCTGCGGCCTGCCTCGTAAGGCTCCGTTAAGGACTACAAAGGGGCCCGCGGAGCATTTTCAGAGCTCAGAGAATTGTTCTGCCTCCTTTACTGGCTGATTCCTTCTTGCAGCTCTCCCTGGCAGTTGCGGTTCACACCTAGGCTTGGCAGCTTCTTACAGGGCTAGGAGGGTTCCTTCTTTCCTTCCTTCCTTCCTTCCTTCCTTCCTTCCTTCCTTCCTTCCTTCCTTCCTTCCTTCCTTCCTTCCTTCCTTCGACCCTTCTAGCCAGCTACCTTGGCAGCCCAGCTACCTCACTGCAAACCCCACACTACCAACAACCCAAATTCCAGGTCTTAACCAAGAAAGCATTTCAGAACACTGAAGAAAAGGGGAGCTTTGAACTGCCTAGCACTGAATAGTCCCCGGTCCTGTTCGGGTAAAACAGGAATGCCAGACAACTGTCCCTTACGAGAGTCCGTCTGGATTTTAGCCTCACATACAGTTGTGCCACAAGCTTATCTCACGGCAGATCAAGTCTTTCATTAGCTCCCACACAAAAAGCGGGAGCACAGAAGTCCAGGGATCCACCCATGCCACCCTCATAGCAACCGTGCATAGTTCCTGCATCTGGAATGATGCTTCTAAAGAGGTATCTGAAGTCCATCGCACTGAAATCCAAAGCCTCCCCCAAATTGCTTCTCCCTTTGAAAGCTGAGCTATGAAAGTTTCAAATCAACCAACCCAAAGAATCATGAACTAGTTCATGATGAGCCAAGGGACCCAGCAAGCCCACAACACCACTGAGGAACGCTTCAAAAGCCGTTTCTGATCTGGCATGGGAGTCAGGCGTTCACAGGTAGGGGGAGCGAGAAGCCCTGGTGAGCCGGCACAAGCCCCTTGGATGAACCTCAGCAGCTCTCTGGCCCCCACCCCTTCCTTTCTTCTTCTCCCAGTCACGTGAAGCTAAAACAGCCATTTCCCCGCATTGCTGCGTCCATTAATGTGCTCCAGTGAGGCATCAGGATGTTCAGAAGAAAAGGCAGCATGGATTTTTGCAGCTTTCCCAGGAAACAGTGAAAAAGAGAAGTGTGATCCAGGCTCGTGAAGCACAGTGGACTTTCCCTGCTCTAAGTATGAGGCAGTCCAGGATGGCGCCACATACCCTTCACGTAAAGGGCCGGAGACATAACACCCACAAGCCAGATTCTGTGCACACTGACACAACAAGCCGAATGACAAACAGATAAACAAAGAGCTCTGTGGGAGACCTGCGGGACACAGAAGCTCGAAGCAGCCAGAAGTCATAATGGGAGGGCTTACATTGTGTATCCGGAAGAGACAGAGGGCGACCACGTGGGCACACCACTTGGCCCCGGCTCCACAGGTGCAGCTGCAAGACGTGATTCGGCACCTGTCAAACATCACTGCCACGTTGTACGCTCCTTTCGGGGGGACCATCTGGGGAGGCACCACTGTGGCGCTCAGGTGGAAACCTGTGGGGAGGACAGGCTGAAGGTTAGAGATCTGTGGCAGAGATCTTACACCACACACTGCAACCAACACATGATCAGTCACAAGCAAGTTACCCCAACATCTGCCAATACCGGCCCTCTCTTCCCTTTCCACCAAAACCTCAAGTACCAGGAAGACATATGGGCCACCGCACCGTGTGAACAACTACCACTGTTGACTTTCCATTTAAAGAAAGGGTTGTCAACAGTACAGACCTGTATTTGCACTAAGATCCATTTGGCATTTAATTTAAACAAAACCACTTCCCACTGACATCCATTAAATCACCCAGATCTCTGAGTACTTTACAGTCAGGCACATTAATAATTCTGCTAGTTTACAGATGTGGGGAGGAGACAGTGCAGTTGAAGAAGATAAATCCATGGCTGAAATATGATCCCAGCCCAACTCTCAGCCAAGCCTTCCCAAGAGGGAGAGGTTTTCCATCCCCTGTCTAACGAGGCTCTGTGAGCAGTTCAGTGTATGCGAAGCTCTGAAACTCCTGCAGCAGGCATTGATTGCTTTAAGAATATGAGATTCCTTCAGATGCCGTAGTTTGGAAAAGGGGCAAGATGGGCGGGAGGGGACCACATGGCTGTCACACTCATGTTCACAAATGTACATGTACTGTGTTAGACTAGTCGGAAAGTTTTTTTAATGTTTGGTTTATAAAATTGTTTTTACATTCCTACCGTTGGGCCTGAGATGCTTAGGAGAAAGGCAGGCACATAAAGGTTTTAAATATATATTGTGTCAGTTAAGATAAGACTCACAGGGCCATTTGCCTCGTAAAGTCTCCGTTAGGAAGTGCCTGAGACAGGGATGTATTGGGACCACTTTGTTATTTAATTTTTATATTAATTCAGTGGCTCAAGACTTTACTAGCCCCAATTATTTATTTGTTTGTTTATTTCATTAGACTTCTAACCTGCCTTCCCCACACTTTAGGCTCAGGATGGGTAACAGCATATATGTATCTGCAATTAATGCAGATTTACAATATTAAAAACATAATTATAACTCTCATATCCCAACTTTCAGCCCTTACAAGGGCTGCCAAGGCAGCTCGCTATTTAAAACAGGCAAGATAAAACTGTATTATAAAACCATTAAAATCCACACGCCCCATACACACACACACACCCCACCTTCCTAGACTAGCAAACAGGTCACTTCCCATTCCATGATATGCAAATGACACAGAACTAGTTTCTCCCTCTGTAGACTATAACGCAAAACAGTTAATGGTAAATTTTCAGAAGGCTAAAATCCTTAACTTTACCAAAAAACTTTGTTAAACATGCATGGCAGATTGGAAAACTTTATCTGCTTAGTTGCCAAACGTCTAGGCACAGTTTTCCAGTCTTCCAGTTTGTGGAACGTTTGGATGGCCCCACCTACTGCGATTCCTGTTTACGAAAGGGGGCCCACATATTCCTAAGGTGATCAAAGTCTTCCAGGGCGAGCTGGTTCCCCAGCTCACCCATGGATCACACAACCACATTTACATAATGACTTCTGTTCCCTAGAGGCAACACAATGCATATTGAACTGCCTAGCACTGAATTTCGGGTCCTGCCCTTCTTGGATTAGAGTCAGGGATGGTGCTGCTTGAAAGGTACTAAAAGAACTTGCGGATGTAATTTCTGAGCCTCTGGCCGTTATTTTTGAGAATTCTTGGAGAACAGGTGAGGTGCCAGAAGATTGGAGGTGGGCAAATGTTGTCCTCATCCTCAAACAGGGGGAGGAAGGAGGAGCCCAACCTGTCAGCTTGACGTCTATACCCAGGAAAGTTTTAGAACAAATCATCAGACAGTCCTTCAGCATTTAGAAAGAATGGCTATGAGAGCTGGCATGGGTTTCTCAAGAACAGGTCATGTCAGACTAACCTTATCTCTTTTTTTTGAGAAAGTTACGACCTAGCTAGGTCAGGGGAATGGTGTAGACGTAGTTTATCTTGATTTCAGGAAGGCTTTTGATAAGGTTCCACATAATATTCTTGTTGACAAATTGGTAAAATGTGTTTCAGATCCTATGACTTAGATGGATCTGTAACTGGTTGACAGACGCACCCAAACAGTGCTTGTGAATGGTTCCTCATTCTCCTGGAGAGGACTGACAAGTGGAGTGTGAATGAATCCAATAAAGGTTCCAATAAAATGAATCCAATAAAGGAGCACCACTACAAACATAGATAATCCATAAATTCTAAAGAATCAAAATGGTCCGAAGTGTTCACAATTAATGTCAATGAAAACCACTAAGCCACCCAACTCAAGAATCCCCAATCCACCCAACAATAAACCCAGCCCACAATTCAAGGCAGTATTTGACACAGACTTCAAGTACTGAATAGCAACGTCAACTGGTCAGCTGGAACCACTATACCTATCTGCAGCGGGTCTTTAACGGCTCTCATTCGGAAAAGTTGCTCTCCCCTCTGGAACTCATCTGCACTGCCATTTGCCAAGCAGGAGTATAACCTGGGAGAAGTCAGGAGAACAAAGTTTGAGTCCAGTGGCACCTTTACTCAAGGCATGAGCTTCCACGTGCACGCACACTTCCACAGACACAGTGAAGTCAGCAGTTCAGCTGTCAAAGTATTCTCAAATGGAGATACACAGTACAGATTGATACACAGGTGGATAGATTCAGTCTAGAAAGCCACAGCCCTCCGTCTGCAAGACGTGAGCAAAGCTGTCAACAACTGAACATTTTGGAGGACATGAATTCAAGAGGGCCACCATGACACACACCCACAGCATGGCACTGTACACCAAACCTTGGGACATGTTCAAGAGTGCCTGGGAATTACCAGGAACTTCAATGGGCAGTAATTTATACATCAGTGACCCTTCCGGCATTTCCCCTATTAGGAAATGTGGGTTTTGGACACATCTAAAGCTTCACCTGAAGAAACAGGTGCCTTTTAAGGACAACACTGGAAAGCAATATTTTTGCTACAATTTTTTGGGAAAAGAAAAAAGTTTTTAATTGTTTATTTTTGGTTTCTAAACGGAACATGGATTTTTTTTAAAAAAAGAAAATGCACACAGAGATAAGGAAATCTGAAATTATAGCAACAGATGGGTGTCAGCAAATCCTACACTGCAGCAACTGATCTAAAACATCAGCCCATGCATAACTAATTTAATCTCACCAAACCAGATAAGCAACAGAAAGCACAAAGATCTACACTGAATGTGCCATGCCTTGTTCTGGGTTAAGTGCTGGATGGGTCACATTTTGATATTTCAGAGGTTTGGCCCTCTTGTCTAAGGGAACCCTAATTTATTTTTATGTCATTGTAAGATTTTTTTTAATTGCTAGCACAATGGATATTATTCTGTTTAACAGGTTGAGAAAAACATGGTTACATAAAACAATCCTTATAAAGAGAATATGGGGAACCCCCCTCCCCTTGTCCTTTTGCACGTTCGGTTCTCTGTCAAGTGACAACCGGTTCTGGACAAGAAGGTAAAAGACTTCCAAGAACATTAAGTTTGTAAGATTTTCCTAAAAGTAATTGGAGAAGCATTTCAAAGTTCATGTGTACTGGCAGGAAACAGAATCTCACACACATTCACTCTGGGTCAGTGAGTGGTCCAGGAGGCGCTAAAGTGACATCTGTATAATTAGCAAACGTAGGTTAATTTACCCAAAACATTAACAGGTTTTCATTCAATACCCTGATGCCGTGTAAGCGAGCATCATGCCAAGCCTGCCGGTGCCCGTGGTTCTTATGTTCATTCTACCAGCAGTATCTTAACATTGCAGTATATGGACCTGTCGCACAATTGCACTCATTTCACACGCTAGCAAGGTCATGCTCAAAATCCTACAAGCTAGGCTCCAACAGTACATGGATAGAGAACTGCCAGAAGTACAAGCTGGGTTTCGAAGAGGTAGAGGAACTAGAGATCAAATTGCCAACATTCGCTGGATTATGGAGAAAGCAAGAGAGTACCAGAAAAACATCTACTTCTGCTTCATTGACTATGCTAAAGCCTTTGATTGTGTGGATCACAATAAATTATGGCAGGTTCTTAAAGAGATGGGAGTACCGGACCACCTCACATGTCTCCTGAGAAACCTGTATAAGGGTCAAGAAGCAACAGTTAGAACCGGATATGGAACAACTGATTGGTTTAGCATAGGAAAAGGAGTACGACAAGGATGTATATTGTCACCTTGCTTATTTAATTTATATGCAGAGTACATCATGCGAAATGCTGGCCTGGATGAATCACAAGCTGGAGTTAAGATTGCTGGGGAAAAGATCAATAACCTCAGATATGCAGACGATACCACTCTGATGGCAGAAAGTGAAGAGGACCTAAAGAGCCTCTTGCTCAGGGTGAAAGAGGAGAGTGCAAAAGTGGGCTTGAAGCTCAACATCAAAAAAACTAAGATCATGGCATCTGGGCCCATCACTCCTTGGCAAATAGAAGGGGAAGTCGTAGAAGTAGTGACAGACTTCACATTCCTAGGATCCCAGATCACTGCAGATGGTGATTGCAGCCATGAAATTAAAAGACGCCTGCTCCTTGGGAGGAAAGCGATGGCAAACCTAAACAGCATGATAAAAAGCAGAGACATCACCTTGCCAACAAAAGTCCGCATGGTCAAAGCAATGGTATTCCCTGTAGTAATGTATGGCTGTGAGAGTTGGACTATAAGGAAGGCCGAGCGCCGAAGAATAGATTCTTTTGAACTGTGGTGCTGGAGAAGACTCTTGAGAGTCCCTTGGACTGCAAGGAGATCGAATCAGTCAATCCTAAAAGAAATCAACCCTGACTGTTCCCTGGAAGGCCAGATCCTGAAGCTGAAGCTCAAATACTTTGGCCACCAAATGAGAAGGGAGCACTCACTGGAGAAGACCCTGATGCTGGGAAAGATTGAAGGTCAAAGAAGAAGGGGACGGCAAAGGATGAGATGGTTAGACAGTGTCATCGATGCAACGAACATGAAATTGAGCAAACTTCAGCGGACAGCGGAAGACAGGAGGGCCTGGCGTGTTCTGGTCCATGGGGTCGTGAAGAGTCGGACTCGACTGTGCGACTGAACAACAACATATGGACCTGATTTCAGAAAAAGGAAAGCATTTCGATTTCTGTAGGAAAAGAGTGCATACATGTATGCAACTTATGTGGAAACTGGATAATGTATTATGTCTTTAAAGTGCTTAATATTTCAAAAATATTATAAAAGCACCTGTTAATTTGCGATGCTGAATTAAATTGTACATATCTGAAACAGTGTCCCCTCTAAGCTGAGTTAGTGTGAGCTAGCTCACAGTTTTTTAGCCTCTGGCTAAGTCTTAGCTCAGGAAGGAGGGCTCCAGAGCAAACTAATTTATGCAGTAGCCAAATCGCTTTGCTCACAACTTTCATGCCAGGAGCTCAGAAAGTAGCATTTTTGCTCACAAGACTCCACAGCTTAGCGGGAGCATTGGTCTGAAATCAGAACATAACTGGAAAAAATGCTGCCCCTAAAGAGGACCAAGTTCCTTGAAGGAATAGAAGCAGAGTCACCTCCAGTCCTTCTTAACAAGGATTCCTCCCCCCCCGGGGGGGGGCAGGGGGCTTGAGTCCCTTTTCTTCTCCTCAGTCTTTTCACTTTCTAAATGCCTTTCACTGTATTCTAGTTTAATTTTTTGCACAGTTTTCCTTTTGTTTGTTGACTGCCCTCTTAAAATGGACAGCAGCCCCAGCAAGGGACCAAACACAGCCAATCCACTGGATTCTGGACAGGGCACAGCATTAAAGGTAGAGGTTTCCCTTGCTCAAAAGTCAATCGAATCCAACTCTAGGGGGCGCAATGCTCATCTCAGTTTCCAAGCTGAAGAACCAGCGCAGTCTGATGACTTCTCCGTGGTCATGTGGCCAGCTTGACTAAACGCTGAGGCACACGGAACACTGTTATCTTCCCACCAAAGCGGTACCTATTTATCTACTTGCAATTTCTTCCTTTCAAACTGCTAGGTTGGCAGGAGCTGGGGCCAGAGACGGGAGCTCGCTCTGCTATGCGGCACTCGGGTCCCAAACTGCCGAGCTATGGACCTTCTCGTCTGCAACTCAGCGTCTTAACCTCTGATCCACCGTGGCCCATGGCACAGCATACCTCAGGTTTTAGCTAGTCAGGCAGAGGGAGTTGGAAACAGAGAAGCTTCGAGAGCTTCCCTTCTTAACTAGGGGGGCTGACGGTGATTTGGTAAGAGGTGACAGAGCTTGCTTTTCCCCATGATGTTATTAATTTTTATTCCTAGTAATTTGGCCTGCAGTGAATCAATGTCCTCCCTTGCCACTGTGGAAACCAAATTTTCCAATATCAGAATGGAAACTCCTTGCCTCCCTTCCAAGTGCAGCCCACCAACCTCCACAAAATGCTGCTCCAGGGGGGACAGGAGACCTGCAGAATCCCATGAGGGGGGTGGTCTTCAGCAGGAAGGGGGACTAAGCAGAGACTGCCAGTCTGATCTGGATGTGCCTTGAATAGTCATCAGTTAATTCAAAGTTCATTTTTTCTGCCTTGCATTCACATGAGTCACTTGCTCAGTACGTTGATGCAAGTAAAAGCCATAAGTCGTTCCCCGCCTCCCGTGGACCAAAAAATCTGCACAGCAGGACCCGCTCAGGGCTAAGGGGAAAATACCAGATTAGCGGAAAACTATAAACCAAGTGATGGGGGAGGGGTGTCTTAAAATTCAAATCTGTGACATCTGTGCCTGTTCCATCTCCGGCGGGGGGTGGGGGAGCAAAAAACTTCAAGTAGCATTTTTGGGTTGTCAAAACTGAAAAAAACCAAAAAACCAGTGCTGCAAGCAGGCCTTTTTGAACACAGAAGAGAAACAGAGAGGGCACTGGGGGAACAACAATGAAGGTGATTGGTGGAAGGAGTAAAAAGGGAGTCGGTGGGGCAATCAGACAGGGGGAAGGAAAGACCAAATGGGCAGCTGGGCATGGAGATGGGCAGGAAGGGAGATCAAGCGGGTGGCCAACTGGCAGAGCTCTCCTCCCCACTGTGTCTCAATACACTCGTGTCACTCCTCTGAGATGCCACCCTGACGACTACTTTTGCAGCGGCATTCCGGAAGTACTCGGACTGAAGTTAAAACCAAAACAAATGGTTAATTCACCGTTTGCGAACCAGTCAAGGAGTCTGCCATTATAACATGCAATTTGCTCTTTGCAAACGTCAATCAAAAAAATCATTTTTAAAACCCACAACAGCAACAAGACTTTTGGTTTCACTGATGCTGTTGCTAAAGTACACAAAGTTCATTTCAAAGTGCACAAGGACCGTAAGGCAAAGGCCCTTTTTGCACTCTCTTTTTAATCCACATTCACCACGGTGTCCTCCAAGCAATTCCGCGCTAAAATTGAAATTCTTCTTCTTCTTTTTATTTCACGGTTCCCCCCACCCCCAATTCTGCATTAACCTTCCTCCCCTTCGGTGATCGGCCCAGTTTCAGCCCACTGATGGGATGCTGTGTTGCCGCAGACTTCAATCGCCTCAACCCAAACACGGAACACCCGGTGCGGCCGGCCAAAGTGGAAAGGACCCACGAGCGCTCACCTGATGTCCTCCTCGTTTTCTGGGAAGCTCCAAAAGGCAATCCGAAGCTGCAGCTGCTCAGGCACGGGCGGGTAGACTTTTTCCACCACCTCGAACGGAATGTGGAACGCCACCTGCTTGGCGGACAGTTCCACCAGGGGGATCACCAGCCCATCTGCGGACACAGGCAGACAAGCACAGGCACGTCAAACCAACGGAACCATGCAGAAAGTAAGCAGAAGTTGGTACCCGAGCAAAGCAGAAACTGAAGTAAAAGGTGCCACGTGTGGTCTTCTGCTCTCACACGCAGGCCATGCGTCTCTCCACCTTCCAGTGGCACCCCCCCCACACATCCCACAAGAAGCTGCAAGAGCAGAAGAGCCCCATGGAGCAGAATCCCAAGAGAGGCAAAAGGGCTGCTGCCAAAAAGAAGTGCTGCTCCTTTTCTCGCCGCTGCACACCTATAGACAGCAGGGTTTGGACGCCCGCCAGTGTGCCGCCATATTTATTGTCTCCTCTATGCATCGCCTCAAGGGAAACATCTGCCTGAACCGTGGAATCAAATAATCAGTCCCAGTGACCTGGGATCCCTTCAGGATAAGCATGCCACTCACAAAGTTGCCACAGGCTGGAGGGGTGTGTTTGCAATGCCTCTTGCGTAGCGTGTCATCTCGGAAATTCTAAATACTATTTGTTCAAATTGCAGCCGTCCTTTATTGGGAGGGCGAGATACATCCACCTCGGATTATTTATAAATCCACAGTGCAGAGAAGGATGATACAGTGATCTCCATCCTCTGTCTGGAGGAGGCCCGCAAGCACAACAAGGGAGAGCAATATGGCTCCCACTACGGAGGCCCCCATGTTGCTCTCCAGCGAAGTTCACCAGCAAAGTCCGCTAACCCGACTCCCTACTGACATTGGAGAAAGATGCACACAGCTCATTTTGGCTGGTTTTGGATTAGATTATGCGGCAACTGACTAGTCTAGAAGTTTGTTATTTTGATGTTTTATTATCTTGACCCATACTGATTTAAGTCGGGGTCCCCAACTTTTTGGAGCCTGCAAGCACCTTTGGAATCCTGACACGGGGGCAGGGGGAGGGGCACAGCCGCAAAATGGCTGCCACGGGAGGCAGAGCCAACCACGAAACGTCAGGGGGTGTGGTTATACACAGCTGTCATGGTAAATCCCGAACAGCTCAGGCAGAAGCTTTGTTTAACAGGAATGCCCTTTCAAATAAACATATTGCACAAAAAGATCTTCCTGCCCACACACCAACACACAAAACAATACAGTGAAGACCCTGGGGCTGTGGTGGCAGCTGCTACTGAAGCAGAAACTCTGAAATCCAGATCTCCAGTGGCCAGTCGGAGGCCCTGCTGTGCAGAAGCCTCACTTGGCCCTGCCCACTTCCGAGAAACACTGGGCAGGTGCCAGCAGAGGTGCCAGGGGGCACCACAGTGTCCACGGAGCACCATGCTGGGGACCTGTGGTTTTAAGTTTGTTTTTTTAATTAAAAGATGTAATGATCAGCAGAAACATGAAATACAGAGGCAATGTCATAAGACATACATTACAAAACAATTCACACTAGTCCAGCGTGTTTATGAAGTCAGTTACTCCAGGACGACTATCTCCTAAATAAACAGAGTTCCAAAAACTGGAAAAATCTGAGAGACGTGAATCTTAGGAACCACCCCACACACATACGCACACCAATGTTCCCTCTAAGCTATGGAGTCCTTTGAGCAAAACTTCTACTTTGTGAGCTACTGGTATTAAAGTTGTGAGCAAGCGATTTGGCCACTGCATAAATTAGTTTGCTCTGGAGCCCTCCTTCCTGAGCTGAGACAAAAATGTGTGAGCCAGAGGCTAACAAACTGTGAGCTAGCTCACACTAACTCAGCTTAGAGGGGACACTGACACACACCCCTGTGTGAATACATTTCATTCTGGGCTGATTGATAATTTAAGCCAGGGGTTCTCAGACTGAAGGCGAGGAGCCAAAAGTGGGTTGCCACCATTTCTCAGGTGAATTATGAGGCCAGAACGGTGTCAGACTCGGGCATCTGGCATCAGGGCGGGCTGACTGAATTGGTTGCTTCGTCCATCCTTGATTTACATTGCTTGTAGTCTGTATCCTTATCGTCTCCCTTGCCTGCCATTGAATTCCTTAGGGGGGAGAGACTGTGTGTAGTTGGTTAGGGAGGCTTGCTTGGTAATTTTCCTAAGGAGCCCCAAGACATCTTTCACACGAGAAATGTCCTTGGAGAAAACTGTGCCCGGCTAGATAGTGACTGTATATCTTTCAGAGTCACTGTAGTAATGCTGACATAGGTGTGCATGGAATTTTGGGGTTTTACCTATATCTTGCTTTTCCCCACCTTTGCAAATCAGTCCTAACAAAGAGCTTGAACCCACAGCATCTCATATCTCTAAATAAAGCATTCACTGCCAAAGTATGAGTGGAGAGTGATTTGACTGGGAACCTGACAACCAGGGGTGGGGGGAGGGGGGAGAGCAGGTTGAACTGGAAGAGGAAGATCCAGGAAACTTGGTGGCACATTCGAGTCTAGCTCTGCCTGCAGAATGGCCATGGAAAAAGCTTGCTGTTCAGTATGCTACCAATATATTTATATGTTCTCACTATATGTAATTCTCAATGTGGCCAAATCCATGGATACTTCAATCCAGAGAAGAGACAAGAAAGATTTTTGGGCTTTCAGTGGTGCCTGGCCCCCAGTTCACCCGTTTGAGTGTGGCGAGGGTGAGGACCTTTTCCATTCTAGGCACAACCTGGTAGAATGCTTTGTCTGGAGAGACTTGTGCCCTGTGGAGCTTGTCTACATTCCACAGGGCAGGTAAGACAGAGTTTTTCCACCAGGCCTTCCACTAACGTAATTCTGGTGGACTCTACCAACAATGCTGCCAGTTTTTATGCTAAAAGCTGCATGTTGAGCCTTCACTGGACTTTACTGAAATTCTGGTTTTATTAATTATTACTATTATTGTTGTTGTTGTTATTATTATTGTTGTTGTTGTTGTTATTATTGTACTATTATGTTGTTAGCTGCTCCAAGCCCCATTCTGGGAGAGGGATAAAAATCACATAAAATAAACAAATAAACCATCCCCAATATAGATCAAGAAGGGATAGCTGTGTTAGTCTGTAGCAGTAGAAAAGAGCAAGAATCCAGTATCACCTTAAAGGCTAACTAAACTTGTGGCTGGGTACAGGCACTGCTGTTAGTATTTTGGGGGTTTCTGAAGAGTAAGAGTCCAGCATCACCTTAACGATTAATAAAATTTGCGGCAGGGGATGAGCTTTCGTGAGTCACTGATCACCTCTTCAGATACAGCTAGAACCTACCAGGGGAGAGGTGAACCTGGATTTGGTCCTAAGTGACGCCCAAGACCTGGTGAGAGATATAAAAGTAATTGCACTGCTTGGGAACAGTGACCACAATGTTATTGAGTTCAACATTTGCATAAATAGAGAGTTGCCCAGAAAGACCAACACAACCACTTTTAACTTTAAAAGGGGTAACTTCTCTGATATGAGGAGACATATAAGGAAGAAATTGAAAAGTAGAAAAGGTCAAAACCATTGGGGAAGCTTGGAGACTATTTAAAACTGACAATCCTAGAAGCTCAGAAAAAATATATACTGCAGGTTAGGAAAGGCACAAATAGGTATAGAATAAGGCCAGCATGGTTAACAAACTAATGGAAGCTGTAAAAGGTAAGAAGGATTCCTTTAAGCGGTGGAAAGCTAGTCTCAGTGAGGTTGATAAAAGGGAACACAGGCTGTGGCAAAGAAAACGCAAGTCTGTGATCAGGCAGGCAAAAAGGGAATATGAGGAGCATATAGCATAAAACATAAAGACCAACAATAAAACTTTCTTCAAATACATTAGAAGCAGGAAACCAGCCAGAGAGGCAGTGGGGCCTTTGGATGACCAAGGGGTAAAAGGAGTACTGAAGGATGACAAGGAAATCGTGGAGAAGCTGAATGCATTTTTTGCCTCTGTCTTCACTGTGGAAGATGAGAAGTGCTTGCCCACTCCAGAACCGCCAATTTCGGGAAGGGTGTTGAAAGACCTGAGTCAGATTGAGGTGACGAGACAGGAGGTCCTACGACTGATAGACAACTTAAAAACTGATAAATCACCAGGCCCAGATGGTATACATCCGTGAGTTCTGAAAGAACTCAAATGTGAACTTGTGGATCTCCTGACAGAAATATGTAATCTTTCATTAAAATCTGCCTCCATTCCTGAGGACTGGAAGGTAGCTAATGTCACTCCCATCTTTAAAAAGGGTTCCAGAGGCGATCTGGGAAATTACAGGCCAGGCAGTCTGACATCGATACCGGGTAAGTTGGTGGAAACTGTTATTAAGGAAAGAATTAGCAGGCACATTGATGAACAAAAACTATTGAGGCAGACTCAGCATGGGTTCTGTAAGGGAAGATCTTGTCTCACTAACCTGTTAGTGTTTTTTTGAGGGAGTGAACAAGCATGCAGACAAGGCGGACCCAATAGATGTTGTTTACCTTGACTTCCAGAAAGTTTTTGATAAAGTTCCTCATAAAAGGCTCCTAAGTAAGCTCAATAGTCACAGGATAAAAGGACAAGACCTTTTGTGGATCAAAAACTGGCTAATTAATAGGAAACAGAGAGTGAGTATAAATGGTCAATTTTCTCAGTGGAGGGTGGTAAGTAGTGGGGTACCACAGGGATCCGTACTGGGTCTGATGCTTTTTAACTTGTTTATTAATAATTTGGAGTTGGGCGTAAGCAGTGAAGTGGCTAAGTTTGCAGATGTCACGAAGTTGTTCAGGGTGGTGAGAACCAAGGAGGATTGTGAGGCACTCCAAAGAGATCTGTCAAGGATGGGCGAGTGGGCGTCAACGTGGCAAATGTGGCCAAGTGCAAAGTGATGCACATTGGAGCCAAAAACCCTAAATATAAATACACATTGATGGGGTCCGAACTGGCAGAGACGGACCAAGAGAGAGATCTTGGAGTCATAGTAGATAACACCCTGAAAATGTCAAGGCAATGTGCGACTGCAATAAAAAAGGCCAACGCTATGCTTGGGATTATTCGGAAGGAAACTGAAAACAAACCAGCCAGTATCATAATGCCCCTGTATAAATCATTGGTGCGACCTCATTTGGAGGCTGTGTACAGTTCTAGTTAAAGTAAAGGTTCCCTTGCTTGAAAGCCAGTCGAATCCGACTCAAGGGTTGCGGTGTTCATCTCTGTTTCAAAGCCGAAGAGCCAGCGCTGTCCAAAGACATTTCCGTGGTCATGTGGCCGGCATGACTAAACACCAAGGCGCATGGAACGCTGTTACCTTCCCACTGAAGGTATCTACTTGCAATTTCTTGCTTTCGAACTGCTAGGTTGGCAGGAGCTGGAACTAGAGACGGGAGCTTACCCCATCATGCAGCACTCACAGGTCTTGAACTGCTGAACTACTGACCTTCCACAGCCTGCAGTACAGCGTCTTAACCACTTGAGCCACCGCAGCTTCTGGTTACCACACCTCAAAAAGGATATTAGAGCTTTGGGAAAAGTGCAGAAAAGGGCAACTAGAATGACAAAAGGGTTGGAACACTTTCCCTACGAAGAAAGGTTAAAACGCTTGGGGCTCTTCAGCTTGGAGAAACGACAGCTGAGGGGTGACATGATCGAGGTTTATAAGATTATGAATGGGATTGAGCAGGCTGAGAAAGAAGTACTTTCCTACCTTTCTCACAATACAAGAACTCGTGGGCACTCCATGAAATTGCTGAGCGGCCGGATTAGAACAGATAAAAGGAAGTACTTCTTCACACAGAGAGTGATTAACACATGGAATTCACTGCCATAGGAGGTGGTGGTGGCTACAAGCATGGACGGCTTCGAGAGAGATTTAGATAAACATACGGAGTGGAGGTCCATCAGTGGCCATTAGCCACAAGGTATAGATAGAGATTTCTTTGCGGTCACGATTGCATCTGCTAGCTCACGCCCAGCCCAATTATTTAGTACAATTCGGTCCTTGACGGCTCTGCCACAGGGCAGGCAAAATGCTAGGGAATTGGATATTGGCTGTGAGGCTTTTGCGAGCTATTTTGCAGATAAAGTCTTGGCACTCTGCCGCGACCTCCCCGCCACAATTGAAACAGTTAGAGAACTTGAGGCCCCTTGCTCGCCTTTGGGGTCGGGTTTAGAGTGTTTTAGCCTGCTCAGCCTGGAGGAAGTTGACAGATTGCTTGTGCGTCCAACCACTTGCGACCTTGATCCGTGCCCATCATGGCTCATTAAAGCAAGCCATGAGGGGTTTCGAGGTGCCCTGCGGGAGATTATCAACACGTCCCTCTTGGAGAGGCGGTTCCCCAGGGCGCTCAAGGACGCGATGGTCCGCCCCCTCTTGAAAAAGCCATCTCTGGACCCAGCCGAATTGGCCAACTATCGGCCGGTGTCCAATTTGCCCTATTTGGGCAAACTTATTGAGAGGGCGGTGGCGCTGCAGCTGCAGAGCTTTCTGGATGATGCTTCCATCCTAGATCCTTACTAGTCCGGCTTTCGCCCGGGTCATGGGACGGAGACGGTACTGGTCGCCCTGACTGACGATCTCCGTAGGCATCTGGATCGGGGCGGTGTGGCAGCTCTGGTGTTGTTGGATCTGTCGGCAGCGTTCGACATGGTCAACCACCAGTTGCTGGCCCACCGCCTTGCCGACGTGGGGATTCAGGGGCTTGCCCTTCAATGGTTTGCCTCTTTTCTCCAAGGTCGGGGACAGAGGGTGGTGATAGGGGGACAGCGGTCCCGGAGACACCCCCTTGAGTGTGGGGTGCCTCAGGGGGCAGTGCTGTCCCCGATGTTGTTCAACATCTACATGCACCCCCTTGCCCAGATTGCCCGGAGTTGTGGGCTCGGGTGTCATCAATATGCAGATGACACCCAGCTCTATCTGATGTTGGGGGGCCAGTCGGGCTCCACCCCGGATGATCTGCATCGGGCGTTACAGGCCGTGGCTGGGTGGCTCAGACTGAGCCGGCTGAAACTAAACCCAGCAAAGACGGAGGTCCTGGGCCTGAGTCGGATCGGTTCGGGGCTGGGGCTCCCTCTCCCGGCCTTCGACGGGGTACCTTTGGTGCCGGCGTTGGAGGTTAGGAGTTTGGGAGTTCTCCTGGACTCCTCTCTAACGATGGAGGCCCAGGTAGCAGCCACTGTCAGGTCGGCCTTCTTCCATCTGAGGCAGGCACGGCAGTTGGCCCCCTTCCTTGGCTGCGATGACCTGGCCACGGTGATCCATGCGACGGTCACCTCAAGGTTAGACTACTGTAACGCTCTCTACTTAGGGCTGCCTTTGTCGCAAATCCGGAAGCTGCAGCTAGTGCAGAATGCTGCAGCTAGGCTGCTGATGGGTCTCTCTAGGAGGGACCATATTCAGCCTGTGTTGAAAGTGCTGCACTGGCTGCCAATAGCGTACCGGATTCGCTTCAAAGTGCTGGTGATCACCTTTAAAGCCCTGTATGGCCAGGGTCCGGCTTACCTGAGGGACCGCCTTTCCCTACATGTTCCCCCAAGGGCACTTTGGTCTGGGGGCCGACATCTCCTGGAAATTCCGGGCCCCAGAGATGTGAGGCTGGCTGCCACAAGAGCCAGGGCTTTTTCGGTGGCGGCTCCTACCTGGTGGAAGGAGCTCCCAGAGGAGATCCGGGCCCTGCGGGACCTTGTCCAGTTCCGCAGGGCCTGCAAGACGGAGCTCTTCTGCCAGGCTTTTGAGTAGGAGCCGCCACTGCCGCTATTCCACCTTCGATATCCCACCTCGAAAACCATGCCATCGTATTCCCGTCATCTTGGTTTTAAATGTTGTGCTTATGTTGTATTGCTTGATTTTATAATTTTACCTGTTGATATTGTTTTATATTGTTTAATTGGCATTCATGCCCCTGTTAGCCGCCCTGAGCCTTTGGGGAGGGCAGGATACAAATCGAAACAAACAAACAAACAAACAAATAAATAGGAACTCTCAGTCTGGGGCGAGTGATGCTCTCAATTCTTGGTGCTTGGGGTGGAGGGTCAACAGTGGGAGGGCTTCTAGTGCCCTGGCCCAACTGCTAGACCTCCTGATGGCACCTGGTATTTTTGGCCAATGTGTGACAGAGTGTTGGACTGGATGGGCCATTGGCCTGATCCAACACTGGCTTCTCTTATGTTCATAGAAAACTCTATGTGGGATGAAAGGGTGTGTGAAGGGGAGTGGCTGTGTTTCTGGGAGGAGAGTGAGTTGCCCCTGCTATATGGGAGAAGAGGCAAGGGTTGGCTAGTGAGAGTGGAAAGGGTTAAATTTGTATCTCTCCCCCCCCCCCTCGTTGTGAAAATTCTTGTTCTGACATGACCTTCTCAGGTATCATCACTTTTTCTCGGAGGGAGTTCTAGGTGCCTTGCGTTCTTTTCTTTGAGAGAGGGAGAATCTTGTTTTGGTGTTTGGAGGTGGCTGCCACAGCCCCGCCTGAGGAGGTCAGGAAGGCTCCCGGGCTTCTGGTGTTCTGCAGAATGTGTAAAACAGAATTGTTTAGGGGGGCATTTTTACAAGAGTGCAAGGGCTGTATACTATTGTGGAATGGCTCTGGAGACGTTTCAGTGAAGGAAGCAGATCTCTGGACATTACTGCTGTGTATGGTATGTGCTCTCTGTATAATGCTGTATGCACTGTCTCATTCTTAGTGCGTTGTATTCCTGCCTGTTGCACTGGTCACTGCTCTTCTGCTTTGGTTCAGATCTATGCAGTCCCAGTCCCGCTGCACTGCTTCCTATCCTGTTGGCTGCATTGACTTAAACTGCGTAGTCCACCTTGAGTCTCAGAAAGATGGACTGTCAATGATGTAAATAAATAAGTTTATTTTATTCGCTCCACTTTTCTCCCCAGTGGGGACCCAAAGGGGACTGACATTGGGGAATTTCAGATAGGCAATATATTCTGGTTCAGGAACAGTTCCCAAATGGTTTCTGGTCTGACATTTCAGACAGAACCGTTTTAGAACCGGTTCCCTACCAGAATATATTTGTACTTTCACACACAAATGCTTCTGCCCCATTCAGGAAACGGGGCTGAATCGTTTTACCTATAAACCACTTCCAAGTAGTCTTCAGTTTCTTCTCCCGGATCCGATACGCTTTTTCCCGCCGTTTTTCGCCCACACGGGCGATCTCCAGCTTTTTTTTTAACTTTCGCTTTAGAGCGCTATAGCACTATAACACAATGTCAAAAACAGCGCCACAGCGATCCCATCGGAATCCCATCACTGTTTTTAGGTTGTGTTATAGCACTATAGCGCTCTAAAGCGAACATAAAAAAAAAAAGACGGCGCAGGCGGGAAACGGTGGGAAAACAAAGCGGTGCAGTCTGAATTGCCAAACCGCTTCTGATCCGGTTCTTTTCTGGTAGGAGAAAGACATGTTTGAAATGGCAGTCCTGTACCGGTTTACTTCAAGACGGATTGAAAACAGCTTCAAATTTGCTGAAACTTGGTAATGTGAAATTCCCTATTATTCTCCTCTCCTCCATTTTGTCCTCGCAAGAACCACATGAAGCAGGTGAGGCTGAGAGGGTGTGACTGCCCCAGGGTCACCCAGTGAGCTTCCATGGCAGACTGCAGATTTGAACCTAGGTCCCCAGGATCCTAGTCCAGTGCTCTAACCACTATCCCACACAGGCATGCCATGTAAAGGACCTGTTAGGTAGCCCTATCATGTAAATGGAATGCGAGGGGAGTGCATCTGCCTCCTTCTCCGCTGAAGGTTCTCACACAATCTCTTATCAGGTCCTGTTGACCTTGCTGCTCCAGCTGGAGGCTTATGCTGGTAACTGTAATGGTTTCTGAATTCTTTTTGCTAGCTTGCCCGCTTCTATTGCCTGCCTGTGTGAACTGTATCAACTGGCTTCTGCTGTGGGGGGGAAGGTTGTTTGAATGTAGTATAACTCCGCAGGCTTTGCCGTACGTAGTCATTACAGACACAGACTGTACACGTGTCTTTAGTACTGATCCATTACTAAACATTGTCTTCTGAAGAAGCCCTATGTTGTGTGATTGACTGAAGAACTTGACAGGACCTTCAGTGGCATTTGATTGGCAGCCCTGCCACCAGGATTTCTGCCATACTCAGGTGAAATGTCCATGGGAAACCTCAAACCCTTAGCATTTTGTAGCAAACAATCTAATTGCTGTATCGGGGCAGGTGGACTTCTGTCTAGGCATGGCCACAAACTGTCTCACAAACCTAAATTCGTGATGAACTGGGCCCCGACCATGGATTGTGAAACGAGGTTCAGGAATCCTTTAAATAGCTTTTGCAAGCTGGACTGCATTTACATGTGGTACGGCTTGCAAGCCACGTGGTGCACGAGTGATGTCCAAGTGGCAAGGTCACCCAAAGTGGTGACCCAGAAGCCATGCTGCAAATCGAACCAGGGATGGTTTGTGGAAGTTCATGGTTGGAAACCCCAAGTTTCCTATATATGAAGTGGTTTAGTACCAAGTCAGAGCATGGACTTCTCTTAGCCCAATCCTGTCTGCTCTGACCGAAAGCGATTCCTCGAGAAGATTCCTTTGAATTGGCATAAGAACATAAGAACATAAGAGAAGCCAATGCTGAATCAGGCCAATGGCCCATCTAGTCCAACACTCTGTCACACTGTGGCCAAAAATACCAGGTGCCATCAGGAGGTCCAACAGTGGGGCCAGGACACTAGAAACCCTGGCAATGTCAGGACCAGGACACAAAGCACATTCTCCACACCATGGACCCAGAACAAAGCAGAATGCATGGAATAATTGATTAAACTGTTCTTATCCATCCCAAACTGCTGGGAAGGGTAGAGATTGGTATGGGGTATTATTACCATGATTATAAGCATAGGACACCTAGTGCGTCTTTTACATGTCCAAGATTTAAGCTCATTTAGAAGCCCCAGTTCTCCTCTGCCAGAATGACTGGCAGCACAGAGGCAGAAACTATGGCTGCCACCCATTGCTACCGAGGACAAACAGAACAGGTGCCAAGAGACACTGCAGTACAGCTCAAAAGAGAACACAAGAAGAAAAGGAACCTTTCTGCCCTTCCATGCCATGACCTGGGAAGGAACAACAGCCAGAAAGCTGTGCCCATACCACTAAGAGTATGTGAGGAAACACCTTTTCTGAGGGTATATTGTATGCATTCTGCAGTTCTACGCTGGAGCAGAAAAGGCACAAAATGTAGCACTGAACACAACATTCAGCATTCCAATAATCCTCTGTGCCCTCTTGCTGGAGCTTGAGGGGAACTGGCTGGTCACTGTGCGAGATAGGATGATGGACAAGACGGCTCATGGGTCTAGATGGCTCAGGGCTCTGCTTATGTCTGATAATTCTTAATTCCAGCTCCCATTAATTTTTCCTATCTATAAATTAATGCTACATGCACACTTTATTGCTTTTAAAAAATTATTTAAGAAATTTACATCCTGCCTTATTTATATCCTGCCTTTCTACCAAAGAAAGGTATACAGGAAGCACCTTACAAAAGAAATAAAAAAGAATTCATTCATCGGATGTTCTCTTAACACCTACATAGCCAGTGTGGGGGCAGTTTCCATAAATGAAGTCGGTGATACTGCAAGACCTCAGTTATTCAGGCATACCCTTGGCGTTTTAGATACACACAGATTAAATTTATGAACCTTGTTTTCTCTTGTTATTATTTAGAGAGCTTTCCTTTGCAGGGATCTACAAATGTAGCCAGCAGGTAATCACTGACTACCGGAAATTTAATTCTAGCAACCAGCAGGGAAAACCTCCAGTATGCTCCGGCCAAAAAGTAACTCATTTTGAAAAAGCTGGTGGCAACAGAGGGATGCGAGGAATTCTTCTTTCAAAACAGCACCTGATGGCATCTTGCCCTGAGGACGGGCATTTTTAACCATCATGGTTATTCAACATCTATATGTGCCCCCTTGCCCAGACTGCCCGGAGGCATGGGCTGGGCTGTCACCAGTACACTGATGACACCCACCTCTATCTGACATTGGGTGGCCAGTCCGACTCCAGACCGGAAGATCTGGACCGGGCATTACAAGCCGTGGCTGGTTGGCTTAGACCGAGCCAGCTGAAACTGAATCCAATGGAGTTCCTGTGCTTGAGTCAGGGCGGTTCAGGGGTACGATTACTGACTTTCGATGGGGCCCACTGGTGCCAGTGCTGGAGGTTAGGAGTTTGGGAGTGCTCTTGGATGCCTCCTTAACAATGGAGGCCCAGGTAGCAGCCACTGCCAGGTCGGCCTTCTACCATCTTTGGCTGATTAGGCAGTTGGTTCTCTTCCTCAACTGCAATGACCTGGCAACAGTGATCCATGCAATGGTCACCTCGAGATTAGACTACTGCAACGCTCTCTACATGGGGCTGCCCTTGTCGCAAATTCGGAAACTACAGCTAGTGCAAGATGCTGTGGCCAGGCTTCTGATGGGCCTCCCCAGGTGGGAGCACATCCAGCCTGTGCTGAAGACATTACATTGGCTGCCAAAAGCATACCGAATTTGCTTCAAGGTGCTGGTTCTTACCTTTAAAGCCCTATATGGCCAGGGTCCAGCATACCAGAGGGACCGCCTTTCCCCATACATACCCCAGAGAGCACTACGGTCGGGGTCTCAAAACTGATTGACCCTCCCGGGTCCCAAGGAGGCCAGGCTTGCTACTACCAGAGTCAGGGCCTTTTCAGTGGCAGCTCCATATTGGTGGAATGAGCTCCCAGAAGAGACCAGGGCCCTGCGGGATCTTTTACAGTTCTGCAGGGCCTGCAAGACGGAGCTCTTCCACCAGGCCTTCGACTAAGGAGCTGCCGTTACTATTGCCACCAACAATCTTAATTATAGAGACATCTAGCCTGTGCTGCCACTTGTATTAGGAAGAGCATTGAGCAGAGTAATCGTTAGACTTTTGTATGCACTCTTACAGTACACCATCTTAAGCAATTAATTAAACATCGCCAGCACTTTATGAATTTTTATAACTGAATTGTTTTTTGATGATTTTATGTGGGTTTTAATTTTTATTTATGCATTAACCAGTGTAAGCCGCCCTGGGGGGTACAAATTAATTAAATAAACAAACAAACAGGAGGTTCTTGACACCGTCCTGGTAAATCTTCTTGCTGGACAGCGGAAAAATAAGAGACATGCTCATTTAGGAGAAACGGAGGACACAAGCCACTGCTATCTACTAGAAACAATGGCTGGTTATCAAGCCCAGTCAAAGATAGGACCACCTTTGGAAGATTCTCCCTCTCTCCCTTCACCCAACTCTGTTGGTGACTACCTTCAGCTGGAAAGCGGAGATCTGCTTATTTCACAGGCTTTTAGCTAGGGCAGGGGTGTAAAACATGCGGCCCGGGGGCCAGATCAGGCCCCCAGAGGGCTTCTATCAGGCCCACAGTGGAACTGGCTGTCTTCTGCTGCGGCTCCCAGTTCTGCTGCTGCGTCATTGTGAGTTTGCAGCTTAGAAATACACACCTGAACAGCAGACTCAAGACTGCGGCAGCACAGACATTTTGATGCAATAATTCAGAGCAAGAGGGGTCAGTTATCAGACACTGTTAAATAAACAAAATATTGCAAGAGTGCTACTGTTTTAAGCATGTTTTTGTTTTATTTATTGTGTTTGTGTCCTTTATAAAGTTCCTATCTCCGCTACCTGGCATTACATTTTATGACACACGCGTGGGCCCGGCCCAACGAGGGCTCATTCACGTCCGATCCGGCCCTCGTAACCAATGAGTTCGACACCCCTGGGCTAGGGGGTAACCCATTTCCTCATTATCCCAGTGCTGGCGTTTCACTGATCAGTCTTTCCTGAGGGAAGAGGGAGGGTATTTTCCTAACTCTTGCAACTGTTCTTGATTTTTGCAGTAGTAGGCTCTGGGGTCAACCTTGGTTTGGCTTGTACATTTTCTAAAATGAATTTGTATTGGAAGCCCCCTCAGATGTGAATGGGAGAAGCTGTCTTAAAATATTTTAAATAAATCAGGAAGAGTTGTTTTAAGCAGTAAGAAATAAGGCAAGGACGAGTGTATTTGGGAACCAT
The DNA here is from genome assembly GCA_029375565.1 of Gekko gecko. Classification (NCBI taxonomy): domain Eukaryota; kingdom Metazoa; phylum Chordata; class Lepidosauria; order Squamata; family Gekkonidae; genus Gekko; species Gekko gecko. The sequence goes on along the minus strand of JAPDNY010000007.1, from coordinate 177,675,063 downwards.
CATTTAAGAAGTCACCGAGCAACACACCCTCGAAGAAATGCCGCAGGTGTGACTTCATTGAGTCGGCAGCAGGTGTCTCCTCCACTGGGGCCAGCAGCCGGACCCCACTCTGGCAGCCCCACCCCCTCCAGCAATGTAGACTTGCCGTCCAGACAGGAGGGAGCGGCAGGCGTGTGCTTCCCTTTTCTAAAAACTGTCTGTCCGCCTCTGGGGCCTTCACTACTTCCAGTCACCAGCTCCCCCTTCCCTGCTTAACGCCTGATCCAGAGGGGTCCCCGACACAGTGCCCGTGGGCCCCATGGTGCTCACCCCTGCCTTTCCTGGGGCCTGCCAAGTGTTTCTAGAAAGCGGGCACTTGTTTGGCTGTGCAGATTTTCGGAAATGTTGCTTCGGCGGCAGCTCCACAGCACAAGGATTTCCGCTGCGTGACACTGGGAGGAATCCCTTTGGGCAGCCCTTTGGAGACTGGCTCCATCCTGCAGTGGCCATTTGGTGGCTGCACCCGCCACGCTGTGTCAGAATGCCAAAGGTCTCCAGGGGCTGGAAATGGGTGGGGACCCCACAGGAAAGCCAATAGGGTGTGCAAATGCCCAGAAAACTGACTAGCCCCACTGTTCCTCCCCCTCAGCTGGCAAACCACATCACACGGCAGTTCAGGCAGTCTATGAACCAGCCAGAGCAAGGCACTCCTGTTGCTTCGCTGACCGACCACCTGGGGTGTTCTGACCTGGGCCCAGGTAGCCAAGACGGCTTCTTGCCCTCGCTGCCAGGATAACTGGCCAGAAGACATGTCGCTTTGGTGATGGCAAAGCAGTCAAAGCATAAGAACATCCGAAGGGCCCTGCTGAGTCCACCAGTGGTCCATCGAGTCCAGCCTCCCGTCTCACACAGGGGCCAACCGGTTCCTCTGGAGAGCCAACAAAAGGGCACAGAGGCCGAGGCCTTCCCCTGAGAAGAACTTAAGAAGAGCCCTGCTGGATCTGACCAGTGGTTCATCTAGTCTAGTATCCTGTCTCACACAGTTTCTGAAGCAACTGGGGCAGGGATGTCTCAGCTTCCGCCAAGGGTCTTAATATCCAAACCAATTCTGAGTCTTCAAGCTTCCTACCTTCTATGAAGGCACATTCTGGAACACCCAAGACCTCCAATGAGTCAACTGAAAGGTGTGCCTCATAGCAGGGCACTTATTTATTCCAAGTGACATGGAGCGAAATAACACCAGGTAGTGGACAGAGAGGTTTATCCTCAGCGCACTCCAAGAGGAGGGATGTAGCCAGAGTAGTGGGTCACTGCCAGGCAGATAGACCACAAAGGCGGCCCAGCTTTGGGGCAAACAAGGACAGAACCACACTGAACATCCAGGCTGCACCGGGCATTTTTCTGGCTCATTCCGACCCTCATCTGAACATGATTTGAGTCAACTATAATGTTGAACTAAAACCATTTCTCACCTTTTTCTTTGACCAAAATCTTGTACTTTTAACAGCTGCACAACAGGCAGAAATTCAATAGGCAAAGCTCTCTGTCATTCCATGAAGAGAAAACTTCTGTTAAACCTGTCGGGCAGCTGCTTGCGGAAAACCCATCTGCGAGCTCGATGTCTACTTCTACCAGAGAGACTGAGAAGACTTCCCTGTTATCAGACTTCATTCAGAATAAAGAAGCTTGCATTTTCACAAGACTGAAGCTCAAATTGAAAACCGAATCTGAACATAAGAACATAAGAGAAGCCAATGTTGAATCAAGCCAATGGCCCATCTAGTCCAACACTCTGTCACACAGTGGCCAAAAATACCAGGTGCCATCAGGAGGTCCAGCAGTGGGGCCAGGACACCAGAAGCCCTCCCACTGCTGCCCCCTCCAGCACCAAGGATAGAGTGCATCACCTGCCCCAGACTGAGAGTTCCCATCTATACCCTGTGGCTAATAGCCACTGATGGACTTCTGCTCCATATGTTTATCTAATTCCCTCTTTCCATTAGAATTTGAAGCCTAAGCAGGCTTACTTGAGTGCTTCTCAAATTCAGTATTACTTCGGCATAAAGGCTGAGCAGCAGTACGAAAGAAATGCTTGCCTTTGGGAAGACTCATGCGGCTTCCCTGCAGAATCTACTTCACCCTTTGATCCTGCCCCGATATTTTTTTGAGAGCAGCCACTAGCTCCCCCAGTTCTGCTCCAGAAGCCCCTCAAATGGTGAAGCAATCCCCCTCCGTTCAACCCAGCCTCTAATCTGAGCGTCCCCAATTATCCAGGGCCTCTTCTCCAATGGCCACAGGTTGCTACTACCCATTTCATATCTGTTCTTCCTGGCACCCAATACAGGCAACATGCAAATTCCAGGTCATGTTCTGCTCCAGCCCAAGATGCTCTCTACACTCCCTTACACTTGTGCACTAATTTAAAGAGTACATATGGGAGAGACAGACGACCAGACCCACTGGCAAAAGTTCTGCACAGACTAAGGTCCGAAAACCTGAAGCTGAGAATTAAAGGCATCCACAGTTACCACGGGGCCTGCAAACATGGTGGCAAAACCAGAGATGCTGCCCTCCAACCTAAAGGTATACCAGAGGACCCACACCAGTGGGAGGGGGTCTGTCTCCCCAGCCAGATAGTGAGAGATACTGCCTTCCTCTGTGATGCGCTGAAAACTTACGGAAAGAGAGAGATCTCTCGCATTATGCTGGAATGAGGAGGAAGCAATTTATGGTCACCAAGGGCAACCATGCCTGACGATCCCTGTGCAATGCAACCCATAAAGAGCCCATTAAGGCCTCTGGACCTTATTTCTGGTAGCCACACGTTAAGCTGCACATAAGCCGTGCTTGCAGCTGTAAGGCAGAGATGCTCCGCCAGGCGCTTGATTGAGGGCAGCAAAGGTCCTCCATCTAGTCTGGCACTCCTTTTCTTCTTCCTTTTCCCTCCTCTACGAGGCAAGGACCCTTCAGGAATTATCACCATCACACTGGCTTAGACTCCTGTAGACTGTACTTTATGTATTATTTTCATCTTGAAACCTTTTTGTGAAATTCGTAATTTTGTCACTGTTGTACGCCACCCTGCACCCTGTCTCTGAGGAGAGGGTGGCCTAAAAGTTGAATCAAATAAATAAATAGAAGTTCCCTAGTACTTACACGCGTGCACACGCCCATCCCAAAGCCCCTGCCCTGAACTCCTGTTGCTCTCGAAGGGGTTGCTGGACTCGAGGCCGACCAACACGGCGCCACCCTGAAACAAACTCAGCCTAGCCCACCTCTCAGGGTTGTTGTGAGGGTAAAATGGAAGAGAGGAGAACAACAGGGGCTGTTTCAGATCCCCAGTGGGGAGAAAAGGGAAGGGCATAAATGAATGAAATAATGCCACCCCAGAAGAGAAGAGAAGAGAAGAGAAGAGAAGAGAAGAGAAGAGAAGAGAAGAGAATGGTCTGGATTCGCAGTTAACCTTTTAAAGACGGGCCAAAGGATATCTTGGATTTATTCTGCTGATGTGCTGTCTATGCTGCTATTCTTAGTAGTAGTTTAGACGTAGCCGCTCAGGTTCTTCTCTTCTTTGAACAGACCCATAAGGTGTGCCCACCCCAAAACAACAAGCCTTATTACAATCCAACAGGAAGCACCACAGAGCCAGCCATAGAGCGCTTTAGTGGTGCTCCATGTACTACTCCCTATTTAACCACAAATGCATTAAGGGTACTTTTACTGGCATTTTTATTTATTATTTTATTTTTTATTACATTTTTACCCCGCCCTCCCCGCGAACAAGCTCAGGGTGGCTTTTTAAATGCAACCTAAAGTTGTCCAAGCAGAAAGAGCCCTTATATTGCTGGTGTGTGAATCAAGAGAAGGAGGAAGAATTCATGCCTCCAAATTCCATTCAAACAAAGCTCAATTATTTCTCGGTTCCAAGCTGGTAGCAGTATGGGGAAAAGGCCATGGCAACCAATAAGAAATTTCTCAACTCTGTTGCCGCTTTATGGGGTTCATCCTGGCTACATGTTGAGACTTCATCCGTATTCGCCCTACTGCTTGTTAGCCCGTGTCTCTGGTAGAATAAAATTATCTTTCTTTAGACTGCTTGAAAAAGTATAGTGAATCAAAATTGCAGCTCCTCCACTCTAAAACCATAAACTCTAGATGACCATTTGCTGTACGAAATACAGTGTAGTGGTTAAGTGCGCGGACTCTAATCTGGGAGAACCGGGGTTGATTCCCCACTCCTTCACTTGCAGCCGCTGGATGACCTTGGGCAAGCCATAGTTCTGGCACAGCTGTTCTTGAAAAGAGCAGTTTGTGTTAGAGTTCTCTCGGCCCCACCTGCCTCACAGGGTGTCTGTTGTGGGGAGGGGAAGGGAAAGGAGTTTGTAAGCCGCTCTGAGACTCCAAGTGAAGGGTGGGGTATAAATCCAATTCTTCTTCTTCTTCTTCTTCTAAATGGTTGCTGACTACATTGGGGGTGGGGAGGGGGGAAAGCTTCCTTCCCACTACAAGAGGTAAACTGAGTCGCTAGGACTGTTCAAAGAATATCCATCTTGCTTCCCATCTCAGAAAGTGTCAGAGGCCTACATATTCTGTATTGGGAGGGAAGAGAAATGGAAAGGAGGTGAAAAAATTGCTTCTAATACCAAAAAAGGTGGGGTGATGGGGTGGGGGCTTCATTCTGCCACGGTGCTGGCAATCTCAGTCACAGCAGATAATGAAGGAGCAGAGAGAAGAACCAGGACACAGCTAGGCGGTCAGCCTCCAGGCCATTGAACACAAGTTTACAAAGTTGCTTTCTAGGACTGGAAACTAACTTCTTACAAACATGGAAATCGGTGGCTTCCACATATGCCTGCCATTATGCTGAGAAGGACTCATATAACCATTTCATAAGATGTTTGTACACCGACAAAAACAAAGGAGTCTAACCATTTTAATCTGATAGCATTTGACGCAACTTATTTAGAAAAATCTCTCTCTCTCTCTCTCTCTCTCTCTCTCTCTCTCTCTCTCTCTCTCTCTCTCTCTCTCTCTCTCAGCCAAAACACACAGCTACACCTAAAATACCTGCTGAACCTTATGGCTAAAATCAAATGTGCAGTGATGAAAAATAACTTACTCTTCCAATTATGCTTTTAAATGTAATCTTCACTTCTGTCACCAACCTTTATTTGCCAACGAATCTTTGCCCTAATTCATTAGCATCTCTATTGCATATTCCTGCAAAAGCGACCTATTGAATTCATGCCCTCCCCAGGTTCAACAGCTAAAATGCTTACATGGGGATCGGCATGTTCACATTCACCACTGGATACTAGATTGCTTTGTCCTGAACGTGGATCCTGCGTCCTCTTTCAGCACATCCCAAGGTCAGTTTTGATAGCATGGTTACTGAAACCAACAGTTAAACAGAAAAGCTATGCAATTTTTAAAGCTCTTCTGTAATTATGGGAGAGTCTGTCGTAATATTGGACAATCGACTATGAATCCTGGAAACGGCAGGACATAAAATGAAGCGGAGCTGTGAGGTGCCCAGTAACGATGCTGCTTCTGCTTCGCCTCACCACTGACACATTTTACTACCCAGCCTCAAAGATTCCCAAAGCGCGGACCAGCTCCCATTCAGGCTTGCCAGCTCATTTCCTTCCCACCTCATTCCTCACCCGCATTTGTGACCACAAGAAATGCTACGCTGAGAAACAAAGGAAGTTAAAATATAGTTCTGGACAAGTGCCACCATTCATTAAGCAGAAAAAAAAGTGAGGTTCCACGGGAAAGGTCACAGTTCAGAGTTTGCTTTTTCAGAGCTGGGGGAGCAGACAGAGGCACACAAGAGACCCCCCAGCCCACCCCAGCTTCAGACTCTCTAGTGAATCCTACGATTATGGGGGGTTCTGTTTCAGTTCCTTCACTAGCTTAACAAAAACCTTAATTAAGAGGCGTCAAACTCGTTTGTTGCAAGGGCCAGATCTGACATAAATGTCACTTTGTTGGGCTGGAGACTGCACACTAGGGGAAGGGGGGCAGAAGAACAAACTCAACCCAAGACAACGCTAGAAACCAAGAGGGTTGAGCTAAGGTAATATTAAGCAGTTCAGAATTTAATAAGGTGTACACAAGTTAAAATACGTTTAAAATCCACCTGTAAACAGGACTTTCACACATTTATACACATGATGGGACAATGCATATGATACTAAAGACCAGACGCGTTTCGGCCATGAAAGGCCTTCTTCAGTGGTCACAAATACAATCTTGTCTAGACACACATTCATACACTAGTATACAAATTCTTAAAAACCCTTTGTATAAAAACCAGATGTGAATGTGTGTCTAGACAAGATTGTATTTGTGACCACTGAAGAAGCCTTTCATGGCCGAAACGCATCTGGTCTTTAGTATCATATGCATTGTCCCATCATGTGTATAAATGTGTGAAAGTCCTGTTTACATGTGGATTTTAAACGTATTTTAACTCGTGTACACCTTATTAAATTTTGAACTGTTTAATATTACTTTGTTGGGCTGGGCCATGTGTGCCATAAAATATAATACCAGGTACTGGAGATATAAACTTTTATACACAAGCAAACTCCACTAACAATATTATTTTTTACTCAAAATACAAACAGGCTTAAAACATTAACACTCTTGCGGTGTCTCCTTACAGTCCCTCTCCAAGGCCCCGCCCTCCCACTTCCACGGCCTCTTACACATCAGCATGGGGACAGGATTCCAGGACATTATACACAGCCTCTGCCATCTGTCGATAAAGGAAACCAGTTGCCTGAGGACCAGATAAGAGCCCTGAGTAGGCTGGTTCCGGCCCACGGGCCACATGTTTGATACCCCGCCTTAATGATTTCTCCACTCTCTCTTTAGGGGCACTTCACGCAACAGGGTCTCAAAATCCAAGGGTCCTGATACAGCTACACATAAGGAGGAGCAGAAGTGAAGCTGGAGCTACTGGCAGCATTTAGCGCAAGCATAGGTTTTAGAACATGCAGAGCACTTCCTTTCAGCTTTTTAGGCAATATGTTACAAACACACCCGTGCGAGAGCCTATGCAGCATGCACCTGCCTCAGGAAGACCAGGGGTCAGTTCCCCTCAGTCTTTTAATCAGACACACACTTGGTCCAATGCCTCTCTCAAGACTTGCCATGATTACGAGTGATAATCTATACTTTGGCCACCCTGAACTTCTTGGAAGAGTCAGGGGAAATCAATGAATCTTCGTTTCATGAACACTGATGTGCCATTTTTTCCTTTCCCAGACAGCAGGGGAAACCATGTCCTCACCCCCTAATTCTAGCATCACTCGTGGAGAAGAAAGGAGGCTCTATGTAAAATACTACCCTTTCTAAATAAGACTCAGCCTCTAAAACCTACTAGCTGGAGCAGAACCCGGGCCTACATGTGACATTTTAGTCAGTGGTATAAGACATCACCTAACCACAAACCTGGAGTGAACATAGGTTCGTTATTGCTCCCCGCCCCCCAGAAATGATTGCATTTCCCCATTGGTGTAACGTTGGTAACACAAGCTACAAGGTAAACCACAAAGCTCTGCTAGAGAAAGCAAGAATTGTCTACTACTTCTAATAAAGTTAAGGCCATCTTGATCGCTGAACGCCTTGGACTGCTTCACACTGGTAGACATAAGAACATAAGAGAAGCCACTGTTGGATCAGGCCAATGGCCCATCCAGTCCAACACTCTGTGTCACACAGTGGCCAAAAATACCAGGGGCCATCAGGAGGTCCAGTAGTGGGGCCAGGACACTAGAAGCCTTCCCACTGCTGCCCGCCCCCAGCACCAAGAATACAGAGCATCACTTGCCCCAGACTGAGAGTTCCTATCTATACCTTGTAGACAATACAAAGCAAGAGCTCAGTTTTATTTTTTAACCAATCACAGCCACACCACATTCACAGCCTTTCCCTTTTCCAACTTAAGAATGTTTGCACACTGCCAGATGCCACTGCTAAACAACTCCAAGGGACAGGGACACAGCTGGATGTATGACCAACCTCAGAAGAGAGTTCGACCAAGTGCTGAAAAAGGGAATCAAATTTCTCTCAACAGATGTTTTACAGTGAGCAGGGACTCACGAAAGCTCATGGCCTGTCACAAATTTTGTTAGTCTTTAAGGTGCTACAGACAGTCTAAGACGGCATCCCATCTTGATTTATCTTTAAAATGTTCATGTAACACATCTTATTCGTTTGTGTAGTGGTCAATATGTTAGTGTGCGCATGGGAGGAGGTGCAATACCAGTGTCTTAAGAAGATATCTGTTACGCATTTCAGGCAGCCCGGGATGGCTGTGATTCCCCATTACATGGAAGGTGAAACACGTTTGTCAGAGTAACATCATGCCATGCAAAGCCATGCTCAGAGGTCAGGTTTTATTGAACCGCAATGGAATATGATGACTAAATTTTTAAAAAGGAAACGAACACGACTGACGGAAATGAATTATTTGCAGCTGGTACATATACTTCCACCAACAGCTCTGAGCACAGCAAGAGTGTTCCGGTGATGGACAAGGAGTTTTGTTTCCTCTCAAGTTCCGTGGGTGGAAATAGTTCATTTTCAAGAAAATCAGCAATTAAAAAGAAGCCATCATCACTCAGTGTAAGAATGCTGTATTACATAGTAGGCTATAACTATCACGAGGGCAAGGTCTAATCCCGCTTAAGCAGGCAACTAGGTCACTGCCTGTTCCACCATAACAGGTCTATACATTCCTGTTCAGCGATGAACACTAGGAGACTGCTGCAGGCAATAACATACCAACTGAAGAGCAAAGAAGAAAGACACCCTGGAGAAGAGGCAGCAGCTTACAGGATTCACGGACAACTGAGTTTTGGGGGATGGAGAATCAGCTTTACATAGCGCCTTAATGAAAGATACCAAGTTGCAGTCCTACATCTGCTTATTTGGGCGTAAGACCCAGCAACTTCTACAGAGTTGTGCTTCCAGGAAAGCACATATCAAAGCACTGCCAACAGCTCATCATAAGTTCTCCCACTGAACAACACACCCCATTTCAGTCCAAATACCTGCCCCCAAATCCTATTACAAGGCACCTGAATGCAGTAAGAAAGTGACCCAACAAATAGATCACTGATTTAAACTGTCCTGTCTGTAACACACATCCCCTGGCTTTGTGCCACCCTTCTGATATACCTCTCACCTCCACCTCACACACACAACCCCCCCTGCCCCATCTCGGGGCCCATCCCCCTAAAGGTAAAGGTAAAGGTTCCCTTGCTCGAAAGCCAGTCGAATCCGACTCTAGGGTTGCGGTGCTCATCTCCGTTTCAAAGCCGAAGAGCCAGCGCTGTCCGTAGACATTTCCGTGGTCATGTGGCCGGCATGACTAAACACCAAGGCACACAGAACGCTGTTCCCTTCCCACCAAAGCAGTACCTATTTATCTACTTGCAATTTCTTGCTTTCGAACTGCTAGGTTGGCAGGAGCTGGAACTAGAGATGGGAGCTCACTCCGTCATGCGGCACTCTTGGGTCTTGAACCGCTGAACTACTGACCTTCCACAGCCTGCAGTTCAGCGTCTTAACCACTTGAGCCACCACAGCTCCTATCCCCCTAAGAGGCATCCAAAACCCCAGCAGGGTTCACCTTTCATTTTGACGGTGGGGGAGTTGGGTCCGGCCGACTGCTTTCGCCATCCTCTCCAGTTCTGGCACAGGCTCTCGGCCTCCGAGATGAAGGAGCAAAGAGAGTCCTCCTCGAAGCGGTCCGAGTCCTCGAAGGAGAACCTTTCCCCGTCCTCCCACTCCGCGAACATGAGTTCCATCACATCCACGAAACTTGGGGAAGGGGGGGGAACGGGCTTCTCTCGCAAGGAGAGGCGGCGACGGGGCTCCAGGACAACCCGCGCTCGGCTACTTCAGGTCCAGCGGTCCGGCCGTCTCCGAAACGGGAGGAAGGAGGAGGAGGAGGAGGAGGAGAGGTGGCTGCAACGAGGACCCGGTCCGGAGAAGTCGCGGAAGTTTGACGCTCGGCAACAGGAGGCGCCGCCGAATCCCGGGGGAAAAAGCAACGTCTGGACCGGACTGGCTTCCTCAGTCCCCCGAACTGTCGACAGACCCCCCCCTCTCGGAGCCGTCGGGAGCACGCCAGGCGCCCCCCCAGGAGAGACCCCCGAGGCAGGCGACCCGCCCGGCCCCCCCCCGGAAAAAGAAGAGGCTGCAACTGCCGCGAGGGGGGGGGGCACAGAAAAGTGTGGGGTTTTTTTTTTGAGGGGCCAAGGTGGGGGGGGGGCTCGGGGTTGGGGGTCCCGCACAGAACTTCAGGGGCTCAAGTCCCGCCAGGGGGCGGCCAGAAGGGGCCCCGCCCGGAGGCAGGCGAGAGGAGGCGGCGGCGGGGGGGTCTCCCTGCGGCCGGGACGGGATTCAGGGAGGGGTCCGGGAGCCCCCCGGGGGGACCAAGCCTGCAAAGCGGGAGGGGGGGGAAGCGCCCCCACGCGCCCTCCCCCAGTGGGGGGCGGCGCCCCTGGCAGGGCCCTCCCCTCCGTCGCGCGGGCCTGGCGGCCGCAGGGAGCCCACACGAGCCCCCCGGTCACCGGCGCCCCCGCCAAAGGGGAAAGGGGAGGGGGCGCCTCCTCCCGCGAAGGGCCCGGCCGGGGGCTGAGGCGCCGGGGCTGCCGCCGAGTGAGCGCTCAGACGGGCCCGGCCCGGCCCGCCTCTCCTTCTCCTTCTCCCGCCCGCCGCTTCTTCTTCTCCTTCTCCTCCTTCTCTTCCTCCTCCCCCCTTCCTGGGCCCGCGGACCCCGGGGCCCTCCCCCTCGCCAGCTGAAGCCCGCTTCCGCTCGCGCAGCTTCCTGCTTCCGGCAGCCGCGACCATCGAGAGGGACGCTCCTAGACGCGGTGGGGGGGGCCGAAGAAGAAGCCGCCGCCGCCGTCCTTGCGCTCACCGGAAGTTCCGTCGGCAAGAGCGCCGTTCGGCCTGCACCACGGAGACGGCGAGGGCTAGAGCGGCACCGGCCCTTCCGGTGACCCGGCGGTCGTCCGGGAAGTGGAGGCCGCGTGGGGGCGGCGGCGGCGGCGGCGGCTGGGTGTTCCCGGGGGGGGGGGGCCGGTGGCCGGAGGAGCCGCCTAGGTCGACGAGGTTTCTGGTGTCCCTTCGTGGGGCTGCCTGGAGGAGGAGGGAGGACCCCCAGGACCCCCGTGCTCAGCCGCCCCCATCCCCAAGGCAGACGGCCTCCCGGTGCGGCCTGGAGACGGCCCCTTCTGACGGCCACGAGGGACCCCCCGGCGGGTGTTGCACAGGGCCGCCCGCTCTGGACGGGGCAGCGCCTGGAGACTTTGGGAGGGGGGTGGCCGGGGGCCTGGGGAGGGGAGGGGCCTCAGCGCAGGACGAGGCCCTCAGAGACCAGCCTCCAGAGCAGCCGTTTTCCTCCCGGGGGGAGCATCTCTGCCCGCTGGGGTCAGTTGTGACGGGGCTCACACAAATCCAGCTCAGAGGGAACACTGCTCCAGTCCCCACCTGGAGGCTGGCAACCCTTCCCTTGCAGGCTGGGGTGCCTCCGGGTGGGGTGGGGGTCGCATCCCTCCCCGAACTCCGCCCTCCTTCCCAGGGCTCGGTTGCCAGCCTCCAGGTGGGGGACTGGAGCAGTGTTCCCTCTGAGCTGAGTTAGTGTGAGCCCCCTCACAGTTTTTTAGCCTCCAGCTCACATGTTTTTGCCTTCGCTCAGGAAGGGAGGGCTCCAGAGCAAAGTTATTTGTGCAGTAGCCAAATCACCTGCTCACAACTTTAATACCAGTAGCTCACAAAGTAGAAGTTTTGCTCAAAGGACTCCATAGCTTAGAGGGAACATTGGTGTGTGTATGAGCCAAATCGCTCGCTCACAACTTTAATGCTGGGAGCTCACAGTGTAGAGTTTTTGCTCACAGGGACTCCACAGCTTAGAGGGAGCATTGGACAGGAGGTCTCCCAGAATTGCAGCTGGTCGCCCCACTGCAGAGAGAGCCCAGTGGTTTGTTCCCCCTCTCCTGGAGATGATGGCGGCTTCAGAAAGTGGGCCTGGATGGCTGGGTGCCCGACAGAGGTCCCTCTCTCCTCCCCAAAGCCCACCCTCCAACCTCCAGGCATTTCTGAGCCCAGAGCCGGGTCTTGGAGCTCAAGTTAGGAGGCTGAAATGACCAGCCCAGAACACTAAAGGAGGCACTTTTGCTCCTGAGAATGCCTGCGGCCAGGCTAGTGTTCAGGTACAGAGGAAAAGGGTTCACTGGTGTGAAGCGTCTGCTTGTTTCTTAGCTTTCCAAAGACACAGCAGGAGTGTGACTCGCAGGGCCCGTTTATATTGTGCTGCTGCTCTGAAAGCATCGGGTCCCTTGCCCAAAAGAGTAGAAGCCAAGCTACATCGCCTCCCAGATATTGGAAGGGGAGGGGGCTCTTCCTCTGCCCTTTGATGCTGTGCTGCAGACAGCGTTCCTGTATGTGCAGCCAGTGTCTCAGGAGGAAGTGGGCGGGCACATGAGAGCGTATCCCTCGAACAAAATGTCCTCGGTCTCGAAGGTGCCTGACTGAACTCAGACTTTGTTCTGGCAGGACCACACTTAGGGAAGTCTCAGCTGTGGATTAAAAGGTCCGTTGAGGGGAGCCCTGGTCACGTAGGCTTCCGATGCAGTGCCGGTCCCACCATTTCCGGTTCTGTGTGTATCTGCTCAGATGCTGGAGGGGGCTTGCTTGCTATGGCCTGCCTTGTGAATGGGGGTCCCCTGTTGGCCTTTGACCTTTCCATCACCAAGTCCAGCCCTGAGGGCAGCCCTCCAATGATGGAGATGCATCCTTTGAGCGAAAGAACTTAGGTGTGGAGTTTGGGTTGGGAAACTCCTGGAGATTTGGGGGTGGAGCTTGGAGAGGGCAGGGTTTGAGTAGGGTAGGGAGCTCAGTGGGGGATAGTGCCCATAGAGTCCTCCACCCTGTAAAGCAGTCATTTTGTCTGTCATCCGGAGATCAATTACAATATTGGGAAAATGCCAGGCCCCACTTGGAAGATGGTAACCCCAGCTGGCAGTCTCTCTCCAGGTAAAATAATTCCAGACAGTTAGCCATGTTTAAGTTTCCTTTAAAGTCTATGGTATACCACAGAATCTACCTTCCAAAAATGCTATTTAAGCAAGAAATTGCAAGTAGATAAATAGGTACCACTGTGGTGGGAAGGTAACAGCGTTCTGTGCACCTTGGTGTTTAGTCATGCCAGCCACATGACCACAGAAACGTCTTCGGACAGCGCTGGCTCTTCGGCTTTGAAACTGAGATGAGCACTGCAACCTTAGAGTTGGATTCGACTGGCTTTCGAGCAAGGGAACCTTTACCTTTACCTGTAGTCTGGAGGTTGGCTGATTCCAGGATCTCTCCCGACCCACCTGGAGGATGGCAGCCCGAGATGGAGCAGAAGGCATTTTTATTTCCTTGTGCTGCCCCAAAAGAGGCGCCTCGGTCCCACATAAAGGAGGAGTTCGGCAGCACTTCAGAAGACTAATAAAATGCCGGCCAGCATAAGCTCACTTCCTCATCAGAGGCAATGTCATCTGCATCCACGAGGCTGATGCATTTGTGGTCACAAGAGAAAAACACACACACCCTCCCCGGGGAGGCCGCAAAAAGAGACTGGTTCCAATCCCAACAGTTGTCACTTGACTCAGAGTTGGTGTGAGCCAGTCCCACTGCTAGGCAAATGAGAATTAACGCAGACTTTAGCGCACGATGGGCAACACGAACTGGTCCAGGTTTGCAACAGGGCAAGGTCCCCGAGCGTCTTCTCTCGATTAGGCGGTCCGTTCCCTAGGGGGGCTGTTCACGCAGGCTGTGATGCTGCAAGGCAAAAGGAATCGTGAGGCTTTAGGATTGGGCACTCTGCTTCTCCCGCCTGCCTGCCTGCTGTGGGGGGAGGGGGGAGATGCGAAGTGCTGTCAAGCAAAGTCTCAGCCAACTTGTGGTGACCTCACTGGGGTTCAAGGCAAGAGAGTTTAGGGGTGGCTGGCCATCGCCTGCCTCTGCTTAGCAACCCTGGACTCCCTTGGTGGCCTCCCGTCCAAGCACTAACCAGGGCCGACCCTGCTTCGCGTCTTGAGATCTGAGAAGATCGGGCTGGCCTGGGTCATCCAGTTCAAGGCACTTGGAGAGTGGCGTCAGCTGTCTCTTGCATGCTTTCCTGGAGCCCTCTGTGATCTCTGCACTGCAGGCACGCTGGGTCTCTCAGTCCAATACATATAAAGATTTATTTGTTTCTTCAGTAGTCAAAAGTGTTTTTTCTCCCCTTTCGTGTGAATAGATAGCCTAGAATGTACTTCCCAGACGGAGAGGATGAGATGGTAGCAATTAGCATTTGCAGCTGTAATTACACCGCATGCTAATAACGCAAAGCAGACAATTTGGTAATTACAGTGCCTTTTTTGTCTGCTCTGCTGAAGGGAGGAGAGAGTGTTGAGTTTAATTTAATAAAAGAGGAAAGCCTTCGGAGGGTGTAAGCAGAAAGAGGAGTGGGTGTTTTGCACCAGCTACGTCCTGGCCCTCAAGATACATTACCATTAACTAGCATAGTAGGAGTTTCTAAAATTGATAGTGCCGCCAGTAGAATTTCTGGAGCAACCATGTTTTCACTTCTACTCGGAAACCTGATAATTTAAATTTCATACATTTGTTAGAACGTAAGAAACCACTTTGCTGATTTCCTTCTTCTGGTGTACTTAACAGATATTCCTTTAACCACATCCCAAGGAGAAAGGTGGTTAGGGGGAGGGTGTCATAAGAACATAAGCCAAAGCTGAATCAGGCCAATGGCCCATCTAGTCCAACACAGTCACACAGCGGCCAAAAATACCAGGTGCCATCAGGAGGTCCAGCAGTGGGGCCAGGGCACTAGAGATGGGAGAGATGCTGAACAGATTCTCTGGGTGGGCCTCATCTGTGCTGTTGAAGGCTCTGGTTTGGTGAAGGGGTCATTGGTCTGTCGGGAGGAGGGGGCTCGGCCACGGGCAGGGCAGATGGGGTCTTCCAGGCTACCAGCAGTGGGAGGTGGGGGGACTCCCCTGCGGGATGTGCAGGAGAGGCTGGGCCGGCCGGGTCTCAAGGATCCGTGGCTTCACTGTGAAGCATGGAGGCACTCCAGCGAGTACGCCAAGCCTGGCACGCTAATGGGAGCTCTCTTCAAAGGATTCAGATGGGGATTTGTGGCCTTCGTGGCCTCCCTGGTGGGGGAGTGTGCTTTTTTCCCTCCAAATAAAGACGAGGGGCATCCCTGAAGATCGGAACATCCCTCCCCCCCCCGGTGTGTTCTGACACGGCAAGATGCACATTAAAACATTTAGGAGACATAAAAAAAAGATTCTGGGTGTGCCTCTAACAACAAGAAGAAGAAGAGGTTGGATTTATACCCCACCCTTCACTTGGAGTCTCAGAGCGGCTGACAAACTCCTTTCCCTTCCCCTCCCCGCAACAGACACCCTTTGAGGTAGGTGGGGCCGAGAGAGCTCTGAGAGAAACTGCTCTTTTTCAAGAACAGCTGTGCCAGAGCTTGTGACTGACCCAACGTCAATCAGCAGGTGCAAGTGGAGGAGTGGGGAATCAAACCCGGTTCTCCCAGATTAAAGTCCTGACACTTAACCACTACACCAAACTGAAAAAGAAAAGATTGGATTTATACCCCGCCCTTCACTTGGAGTCTCAGAGCGGCTGACAAACTCCTTTCCCTTCCCCTCCCCACAACAGATACCCTGTGAGGTAGGTGGGGCTGAGAGAACTTCTGACAGAAACTGCTCCTTGCAGAGAACAGCTGTGCCAGAGCTTGTGACTGGCCCAAGGTCACATCAGCAGGTGCAAGTGGAGGAGTGGGGAATCAAACCCGGTTCTCCCAGATTAGAGTCCGCGCGCTTAACCACTACACCAAACAGACTTTTCTTGGGCATTTGTTGTTGGTTATTTTGAGGTGGGAGGAACAGAGCCAAATAAAGATGACAAGGCGATGCTCTGGAGCAGGGGACCACAACATGTCACTCCCTAACACCCTTCCTGGTGCCTGCCAGGTGGTTTTAGGAAGTGGGTGGTGCTGACGCCCTGCAGATCCTGAGGATCGGATGGGCTGTGCTGATTTTTAGTTACTGCAGGACCAGCAGCTGCCACCCACAGCGTGAGGGTCTTACCATCAGGCGGGCCTTGAAGCTGTGTGTGTGTGCACGCATAAGAAAATATGTTTACAATATGCTCATTTCAAAAGGCTTTCTGTTCAGCAGAACTGCCTGGAACGTTGGAGCATTCCTGTTGGAGCTCTGCGTGACCTCGCTCCCTGACACCTCCTGTGGCTGGCTCTGCCTCACGGGGTGGCCCTGTTGTGGCTGTGCCCACCACCACCCCGTGTCAGAATTCCAGGGGTGCCCACAGGCTCAGAAGGGCTGGGGCAGGGACACCCCTGTTCTAGAGGTCGGTGGTGAAATAAACGTTAACAGGTTACCAGATTCAAGGTCTCAGGTGTGAAGTTCCCAGTCTCTGCTCAAAAATATGCCAACTGTAATTGAAATCAGCTGCTGTAGATTTTCTGGGTTGTGTGGCCGTGGTCTTGGCCAAGACCACGGCCACACAACCCGGAAAATCTACAGCAACTAATGAACTCCAGCCGTGAAAGCCTTCGACAACATATTGTAATTCAAATTGTTTTTATTGATTTTTATCTGTTTGATTTTATTCGGATTTCTGCCTTCCCAGCTTGCTCATGAATCAGTTAGGGTTTTCTTTCGAGAATCTTGCTACGGTGGTTGCTGGCACTGGGTGTCATCTGTGGAGCCTGCCAGTAGGGCCCGGAGCCAGCATTCCTGCCCGGGGCTTTAGCCCCCAGGAGCTGGGAGTCCAGCCACCTGAACAGCCCTGGCTAGCCAGGCCCCTCCTCAGAGCTGGGAAGCTCAGCAGGGTCGGCCGCGGTTAGGGCTTGGACGGGAAAGCACCAGGGTAGGGCCGGGCTACTACACAGAGGCTGCAAGGGCAACCCACCTCTGCTCGTCTCCTGCCTTGAAAACCCCAGTGTCCGAGTCCTGGGGCTACTGTGAGTCAGTTACAGCTTGACAGCACACAACTATATATGACTGGGAAGCCAGAGGTGTATTTCTTGGTAAAGGTAAAGGTCTCCCTTGCTCGAAAGTCAGTCGAATCCGACTCTAGGGTTGCGGTGCTCATCTCCGTTTCAAAGCCGAAGAGCCAGCGCTGTCCAAAGACGTTTCCGTGGTCATGTGGCCGGCATGCCTAAACACCAAGGCGCACGGAACACTGTTCCCTTCCCACCGAAGTGGTACCTATTTATCTACTTGCAATTTCTTGCTTTCGAACTGCTAGATTGGCAGGAGCTGGAACTAGAGACGGGAGCTCACTCCGTCATACGGCACTCTTGGGTCTCAAACTGCTGAACTACTGACCTTCCACAATGAGCCTTTTGAATCATAATGAGATCCGGCAGATACACCTCGCGGAAGATATGCTTGCCAAGAAAACCATGCAAATGGACCTCTCTCTCCGCCAGAATAATTTGAAACTGAGGGGGTTGGGCGAAAAAATTGAAGGGAAAGGGGACCTGGCAATGCACATTTCCAACTGGCTTGCCTAACAAGTAGGAACTGAAGGGGAGCAATCCCCCATCATAACCAAGGCTTACCATTTGGGTCCCCTCTCTATACTGAAGACGAGACCGTCTAGAGACATCCTGATAACGCTGCTTGATTTGCGATATAAAAAAAGAATCCTACTGATTGCAAGGCAAAAGGGTCATCTAACATACGATAACGAAAATATTGAGATATACCCTGACTTGCCAAAAGAGGCGATACAGAAATGGTGGGAGATTAAAGCAGTGACCAGTCGTCTTCTTGAAGCAAATATTAAGTATACCTGGGTGTCACCACTCACCTTACAGATTTCCTACAAAGGCAAACTCTTCAAGATCTCCAACCCTGAAGAAGGTCTCCGGCTGCTGCAACAGATGGACATTGAGGTTCCGATGGAATTGATCAGAAGAACGCAAAAACGCCGATTGTCGGCATCTCTCTCTCCACCGCCGAGAGGGGCACATCAAGCACCTTGCACAGATTCAATGATCTGATAAGTACTCAGAGGCAGCTCTAGAGCTCTACCTGATATTGAAAAGTCTTGCTATCCTGTTTTGTTAATTCGTTATGTTAAGCTTGTTATTGATGTTACTGAAGCTGCTGCTGATTTTTGCCCTTGATTGCCAAGTTAAAAGACTGACCAAACGTTTCTTCGGCTTGCACTTTAATGGGCAATAAATCTAAGCCGAGACGGGCGAATAGACAAGGACTACTTGCGTAGGAAAGATCTTATACTGTTCTCTTTTTGTATTGTTTATACTTTACAAAGCCTTTGTTTGCACGATGTTGCTATTATACTATACTGGTTCCTACAAAAAAAAATAGACCTTTACCTGTTAGACTACATTGGCTTTTACCTGATTGGAATAGAAAAAAGTTTGGATTCCCTTCACTATTTGCTATTGGTTTTGGATCTGCTCTCCTTTCAGTTTACACTTGGAATATATTTGGAACTAACTAATTTCGAACTGGAACTTAACTGTGATCTGGAGAATTGTAAAGAGACCTGAAACAGAATGTGCTTGGATTATTGAAGAGATACAGAAATGATTGAAGAGGCCTGTAATCTAACCACTATTTCTCCCCTGGGTCTGTTTACATCTGTTTTTGTATGTGTGTACTAAAAGATGCCTAGAGAATCTTTATTTGATGAATGTCGGATCTAAAGTGTTATAAATTAGTAGAATAATTGAAGTGAAAATTTTGGGGGGGATCTGGATTGGGAAGATACTTTTCATATTGAATTTTATGCATGGTTTGATACTGGCTTTGATATTTTAATATTGAGCCTGGTAAGATAAAAAATAAGGGGGAGGGGTAAACAGTAAAGACATTGGGTGATTAGTTATATAACAGAATTTTTTAAAAATCCCTCTCTTTTTAAAAAATCTCTGAGCTACCGGATAGGGCGGGGTATAAATCTCAAAATAAATAAAATAAAATAAATAAAATTAATTGGAGACCCAGGTTGCTGCCATTGCTTGATTGGCCTTCTATTATCTACAGCTGGTCAGACAACTGGTTTCCTATCTCACCCCCCCCAAGACTTAGCTACTGTGTCCCATGCTATAGTCACTTCCATACTAGATTACTGTAACTCACTCCTGTAACCCTTGAATTTGACCTTGGAAATGCAGCTAATGCAGAATGTGGCGGCACATATGCTGACAGCGATGCCTATGCGGGCTCGCATTCAGCCAGTGGTGTGCCAACTGCACTGGCTGCTGATAGAGTACCGGATCCAATTCAGAGTTCTGGTGTTAACCTTCAAATCCCTCTACGGACAAGGAGCTGCATATCTTCGGGTTCATCTTTCCCCATATGTGCCCCGCAAAGCATTGTGCTCAATTGACCAACATTTATTAGTTGTCCCCAACCCCAAGGATGTCCGACTAACCTCAGCCAGGGCTTTTTCTGCCCTGGCCCCAGCCTGGTGAAACAAGCTCCCACTTGAGATCAGGGCCCTGCTGAAATCGCTGACACTCTGATCAGCCTAAACTGAGCACAGTGACATGAACCTTGATTGCAGTTTCTATTATAGTTTTAAATTTACTGCTTTAATTAACTATTGTTGTTGAGATTTTGTGACTTTGTAACCTGCCCTAAAGCCCATCTGTAGGGAGGGAGGGATAAAAATATAAATAAATATCCAGATAGGAACAGGGAAATCCAATCTTTTTTCTTTTAAACAACTTTTCAGAATAAGCCAAAATAATTGCCTCAATGTACATTGTGCTTGTCAGAAGAATCCACCCACCCACCCTCCCAAGAAGAAGTGTGCTTGCATACAAAAACTTATAGCTGGAATATAACGTTGGGTCTTAAACCTGCTATGCTATGGGAGCAACCACACAGAAGGAAGCAGAAGCTGTATATGTGTGTCTGTGAGAGAGAGAGAGAGAGAGAGAGAGAGTGAAAGAGAGGCTTGTCTTTGTATCTCTCCTGCAGGAAGCAGCCACAGATCTGTGTGTGTGTGTGTGTGTGTGTGTGTGTGTGATGGGGGGGGACGGAGGAGGAGGGAGGCAAGAGGCAAAAAGCCACTGAGGGAGCTGGGGAAAAAGCAAGCTATGGTGTGGCTGCAGTAGCAGCCCTGGGAAAGGAAGCAGGTGAAGGAAGTCACTCGGGGGCTGGATTTGAGCCCTACGTGAGCCAGATCCAGCCAGGGGGCCACACGTTTGACACCTTTAGTCTGAAGCAACAAAACAATCAATGTCGCTAAAAATGTATCCCTTATATAAAACAATTTAGTCTAAAAGCAAGAGCCTTCATGAAACAAAATAATGCAACAGGACCAGGACTGAAGAATTGCTGCCTGAGGCCACAAAACAAAGTAGGAAAAGTTTGCTCCTTATTAGAAGTCACCTCCTGAGCTGAGCTATACTATAGTTCTGCTCCCTTTATAAGTTTGCCCTCCCGAACAGTTCCATTTTGTGCATTCTGAAAAGCAACAGAAGCAGGGGGAGGGGGGCCTTCCTGATAGCTTCACCCATTAAAAGCCAAGGGTAGACTAAGCAGGTGGAGAGAAGTCCTCAGAACAAGGGGCCAGCAAGAATGTCCGGTTTTGCAATAACGGAATGTGCGAGGGGTGTGTTCATAGACCTTCAACTTGCTGGAAAGGGTGACCGCAGCCACCCGTTGCTTTATAACTGGAAAGACTTATCATCATCATGGTGTACATCTTCCTTAAAACAGCTGGGACATAAACACACCACACTGTCTTAATATAATCCATTTATTGACATATTTCGTGGATACAGGCTTATCTTAATAGGCTGCCAAGAGGGCAGAATCAGACACAAGAGTTTTGGCACTTAAGTAGCTGCAGGTGTCCATCGTCATAGCACTGAAGAGAGGAAATTGGGAGCTTGTTGGACTGCGGTGCCGTTTAAACTGGCTTGAGCGAAACTCGCCCGGAGGGAGCCAGAGTGAGGAGACTGCACCGTCTGACAGGGAGACACTTCAGAAGTTTTAAATACACGGGGTACAAATAAGAGTATCTGACTCCTCTGCTATACAGCCTCAAGTCTGCTATAGTCCCGCTTGTCTGTCTATTTTTGAGACGTTTATTCTTCCCTCCTCAAAGCAGGCTCACAGCAGATCACAAGAAGCCACGTCCAAGACCCGTTACAATAAAATCACATTAAAATCAGTTAAGATAATAGTAAAAATGCATACAGGTAGGAAGAGTTGCATATCTGTTAGAGGCACGGGTGGAGTCCAACGGGCCCTCTCGGCAGATTAGGAGCCAGAGCAGGGAGGCCGACTAAGAGAGACGCCCACCGCCTCAACCGAAGGCATGGGGGGAGAGTCCATCCCAAAAGTATGGGGGGGGGCTTCATCTCTCTCACTAGGCCGTGATCACGAGTCACACGATTTGGCTGCACCTGACACCGCAGACAGGTCCGCTCGGAAAGGCCAACTGCACAGGCACTGCGGGGCCTGCCCACCACCCCGGCATCTGTCCTCCTTGCCACCAGCATCACCTCAGCTTGCTAAAAGGCACGTTGTTTAGAAAGTTTTGAGATGAGACTGGCCACTTCGGGTGTCCTCGGCCCGCTATACGGAGGACACTTTGCTTGGAGCGTGGCCCCCAGGGCCCTCAGCCCCAAGGAGACCTGCCCAGGGGGACGGCTTGCGCCACACGTCCCTCATGGCTGCCAAGTTGTCCATAACCACATCAATTCACGCACGCACGTTCTCACCCTGCCTCAAGGGGAACCTATGCTCCCCCTCCCCAATATGCCTGCAGACAAACCTTTCAGCTTTTTTGCCCTGGTAAAAGAGATGCTTCTCAGGGGGTTTGAAGGACCCACTCTTCCTGGCAATAATCCCCCGCACTGAAGATTAAAGGCAGCTGGACTGTCCCGACTGGAGAGATAAATTTGGATGTATTTTTGCACTGCATTGGGAGAGTTGTGGTTATTTTTTCTGGGGAAGGCCTGTTATTCCCAAGGCAAGTTATTCCAGAGGTAAAGAGACCAAAGCTGCTTGGCATGACGCTGAGAACAAGCATCAAACAACCATATCAAGAGGATCGGGGAAAAGGGTTTTAGTCGCATGCAAACCAGTTGATCTGGCTCCAGCCAGCCATTAGGCTTGTGCTGACGTTCTCAGCAATACGGCAGTAGTTTTCAAATCGTGTTCTGCGGGTTTCTGAGGTTTGGTCGCAGTTGCCCAGAAGCCAGAGCAGAAAAAGGCCTGTGTTCCCTTTGGCAAAAAAGTGGCCACACCTCAAGGCAAGGCATTTTCAGTGCTGTGAAGGATGGCAGAAGCGAACCGATCTGATTAATGGGCCAGTCTGCCTAATGTTTTAGGGGCCACGGTGGCTCAGAGGTTAAGATGCTGAGCTGCAGACCGGAAGGTCAGTAGTTCAGCAGTTCGAGACCCGAGAGTGCCGCATGACGGGGTGAGCTCCCGTTTCTAGTTCCAGCTCCTGCCAACCAAGCAGTTCAAAAGTGAGAAATTGCAAGTAGATAAATAGGTACCGCTTCGGTGGGAAGGTAACAGCATTCTGTGTGCCTTGGCGTTTAGTCATGCCGGCCACATGACCAGATACATCTTCAGACAGTGCTGGCTCTTCGGCTTGGAAACAGAGATGAGCACCGCCCCCCTAGAGTCGGATTCGACTAGCTTTTGAGCAAGGGAAACCTTTACCTTACTGCCTAACATTCTCATGCGCCTCATTGAAGCAGCAATGGGTTGAGCAAGAGTCATATGCACCCGGGGAGTTGGGGGGTTATCCCACACAAGAAGAAGTGCAGGGGTGAAGCGTTGCATTCACTGGCTGGATGAGCAAATCCTTGCCTGGGCCAACAACCCCGTAAGATTAGAGCTGGGTCATGTTACAAAGTCCACATGGCAGGCACCTGGCCGGAGTCCATTCCCAGGCATGCGCACACACACGCTTGGGGGCCTAGCTTGAATCGGGAAGAAGCACCTTCAGCCAGCCCTGGCGGCTTCCTTGGGTGGAAACAGCCCTTGGGAGCCAGGACAAGCGCCCTGCCAGGGAAACCCGCCTGTGGCCGCCCACTGGAGTACCAAGACATGTCTCCAGGGGCACAAACAGCAGCTCCCCAGGGCTGTTTTGGTTCAGAAAGATAGAATGGGGTGTGTGTGTGGGGGGGTGTTAACAGCTGTGGGAGTTCCCAGCAATGGCACTCCAGACACACAGTCTGATCCAAACACCCTCGATGGCCACAGGTCCCCTCGTGTGTCACGTGTGAATCACCCTAAGTTAGAGGGCTTTGGTGCCGGCAGCAAAAGTCCCCCCCCCCCGCCTTAGCCTCTGGCTGTTTCCTGCCTTGCTTGCAGCTGCCAAAAATGTCTTCCTCGGTCAAGGCAGGAACAGGGAAAGCCTCCCAAAGGACACCGGCCTCGTAAAGCAGTGAACGTCTAGGCCAAGGTCGCCAGTCCAATGCCCCCTCTAAACTGAGGAGTCCTGTGAGCAAAAATTCTACTTTGTGAGCTGCTGGCATTAAAGTTGTGAGCGAGCGAGCGATTTGGCCACTGCATAAATCAGTTTGCTCTGGAACCCTCCTTCCTGAGTTAAGACAAAAATGTGTGAGCCGGAGGCTAACGAACTGTGAGCTAGCTCACCCTAACTCAGCTTAGAGGGAACACTAGCTGCCACCATCTTGCCCCAGGTGGCTCTGCTGGAGGGGAAGCAGCCGCTCTAGGATGGTGGCGGCATCCCTGAGACTCTTTCCCAGACATCCTTCGGGAAGGAGGGGGGAGAGCAAGGAAGCGGAAGCCTGAGGGGTCCACTGAGGATTCGCTGCCGGGGGCGGGGGGCGGGGCAGGGGCTTTGCCACACCTCACAGGCAAGCAGAGTCTGTCCGGGAGGGTGGCCAGCTCTGGGTCGGCCTTTAGGGGCGGAGCCTGGGGAGGGGGGGATTTCCACAGAGTATAATGCCATAGTTCAGAAGTTCGAGACCCGAGAGTGCCGCATGACAGAGTGAGCTCCCGTCTCTAGTTCCAGCTCCTGCCAACCTAGCAGTTCGAAAGCAAGAAATTGCAAGTAGATAAATAGGTGCCACTCCGGTGGGAAGGAAACAGCGTTCCATGCGCCTTGGTGTTTAGTCATGCCGGCCACATGACCACGGAAACGTCTTCGGACAGCGCTGGCTCTTCGGCTTTGAAACGGAGATGAGCACCGCAACCCTAGAGTTGGATTCGACTGGCTTTCGAGCAAAGGAACCTTTACCTTTACCTTTTATAATGCCATAGAGTCCACCCTGCCAAGCAGCCTTTCTTCCACCAGGTTAGGTGAAAATTATTCAATTCCAAAGGCAACATGGAGCCAGTGTAATGAAAGTGTGTGTAGTGCCACACTACACACTATTTTGTGTAGAACTACACACTATTTAGGCACTGCACACTATTTCGTTACACGGGCCCCATATTGCTTTTGGAATTGAATCTCCTGGACCAAATTAGGAGGGTACACAATTGAAATATCATTTTGGTTATAAGTACCTGATTTGGACACAAGACTATGTCATATGAGGCCTATATAGGATATTCTTGCCTTGAGTTGCTGATATTTATCAGAGCATAATTTTCACTTGGACCTATATCGATTAAATATTAGTATTGCAATAATTGAACCTATATGCTGCATTTACGCTTGACCACTGAAGGGATCCAGTAGGTCGAAATGCGCCTGTTTTAGGGTTTTAAAAGTAAAGGTTCCCTTGCTCAAAAGCCACT
The DNA here is from genome assembly GCA_029375565.1 of Gekko gecko. Lineage (NCBI taxonomy): Eukaryota > Metazoa > Chordata > Lepidosauria > Squamata > Gekkonidae > Gekko > Gekko gecko. The sequence continues at coordinate 177,650,254 of JAPDNY010000007.1, read as the reverse complement.
CGAATCCGACTCTAGGGTTGCAGTGCTCATCTCCGTTTCAAAGCCGAAGAGCCAGCACTGTCTAAAGACGTTTCCGTGGTCATGTGGCCGGCATGACTAAACACCAAGGCGCATGGAACGCTGTTACCTTCCCACCAAAGTGGTACCTATTTATCTACTTGCAATTTCTTGCTTTCGAACTGCTAGGTTGGCAGAAGCCGGAAGTAGAGACGGGAGCTCACTCCGTCATGCGGCACTCTCGGGTCTCGAACTGCTGAACTACTGACCTTCCACAGCCAGCAGTTCAGCATCTTAACCACTTGAGCCACCGCTCAAGTTTTAGGGTTTTATAAGGTCCGAACTGTGCATCTTGTGTGATTTGAAATTCCTATTGAGGCTATATTTGGGCCTAAAATTGTTTTTGAACTTATTTTTAGTAAATACATGTATTTTCGATCATTTGTGATATTTATGTTGTATATTTATTGATTTTAACATTGGGGCCCCTAATTTGAACAATGCAAACTCAACACAAAGTGGTCAGCTCTACATAGCCGGCTAGGTTCAGAACTGTCAAGTTCAAGCAAAAGAACTCAGTGATTGTATCAAACCAGAATGGCCCTGATCTGAGTCTCAGAACGAATTCTCACCAGCTGCCAGAAAAGAAAATATTTCACATCATGCCAGAGATGGAAGCAGCCGTGGCTCTTTGGGTGGCTGGTAATGGCAAATGGGGCCGCCATGAGCCGTGGAGTGAGCACCACTGACGCGGAGCTACAGCACCATTTCCAGTAGCTTCGGAGTCGATTCACACAACACAGAGTCCTCCTGGCTGCTACTTGAATCACACACGTGGCCTGGGCGTTCCACGTTTCCCAGACACTCATGGGCCCAATTGAGATTGGTGTGCGTGGAGAAGGGACTTCAGCCCTCCCACTCATGCCCCTTTCCCAACTTGAAAGGGCCCCAGGATATTTTCTCAGCTTGGAATCTAACATGTAACGATGATGCTTCTCAGAGGAGCAAATCCTGGCTCCCCGGGGCCCCTTCATGGGTGGGGTTTTTCTTTTCTAGCAAGAAAAGGGTACGAAAGGAAAGGGTTAAAGCACCACAACAGCACAACTCCCTGCACAGTTATTCTGCCTGATAAAGAAACCCTGGCAGATAAACCTGCAAAAGAACCACAACTTTTAAATGAGCTTAACCTTGTTATCAACTTCTACAAAGCACTGTCCAGGGTCCTCCTATGTGACCCTTTTTCAGGGGGAGGGGGAAGGGGGTGGATGTATTTAATCAGCATGCTTTTCTAACCAGGAATAAGGACTTTTTTGTCCCTTGCATAGGACAGAAAAAGAGGAAATGGGAATATGTTTTTCAATGTCCCTATGAAATAACAACAACAACAATCCTCACACAAGACATTAACCTGAGATAAGCCCAGGGGTCTTGGGGGTGGGGGAGCGCACTGGAGCGCAGCTCCGGGAGCTCAGGAGCCAAGCCCCGCCCCCAGCCAGCGTCCCAGGGAGTCTTTCAGGCAGCTGAATGTCAATTTCAGCCCCATTATATCCTATGGGCCATTGAAGTCAATGGTGAAAACATAGGGTATATTCTGGGGGCTGGAGGGGAGGGGGTTTGAGAGAGAGGCTCCAAACTCACAGGGTAGCTTATGGAGCCTCTCCCCAAGATACCCACCAAGTTTCAAGAACATTGGACCAGGGGGTCCAATTCTATGGGCCCCCAAACAGGTTGCCCCCATTCCCTCCATTGTTCTCTATGGTGGGAAGAAAAGTTACTTTTTTCCTTCTCACTAGAGTTGGGCTTCTCTCTTAGCTCCCCCACCCAGGCCAGCTTTTGAAGATGCCTCCCCCCCTTTTGCTTCCCCTTCTGACATCACTTCCGGTGATGTCAGGGGGCATGGCATATGCTAATAGCCTAATAGCTCATTAGCATACCATATGCTAATGAGCTCCTGCAGCTCTTTTTCTACGAAAAGACCCCTGGATAAGCCCACAGCCTACAGAGAAAACAGGTCCCAAATGAAGCCCCCTTTCCACCCTGGCACCAGAGCCCCGCTCGGCAGCAGAGGGGCCCCTGCAGGAATGCTGACCCGCCTCGGCCACCTGACCGCGCGTGAAGCTCTCCCGGGTGCCCCCGGGAGGGCAAAGCTGCCCTTCTAGAATAGTAATACTATTACTCGGCATTTTATATGACTGCATTTAACGTTCAAAGCGCTTCACGTACATTAATGTATCGCAATCCTTTTGCCGATGGGAGGGGAGATGGAGGCTGAGCGTGGTTTTGCCTAAGGCCACCCGGTGAATTTCTGGCAGAGGTGAGGTCTGAACTGGTGACCTGTCAGGTAATCCTGACATCGGATGGATGGACGGGTAGGAGGGGGGGATGGTCTGTAACTTTTCACGCTCTGGAATGTAGGGAGGTGTGCAGGTTGCCTAGGAGATTCAGAATTCCACTGCCTGGGCAATCTGTTATCTCACCAAATGTCCTTGGTCTCACAGTTCTGGTTTCCGCTGTCTGGGACAGCTCTGGGGCCTTGTGGTTATTTACTGCTTTATTACTTTCGCACCTTTTCCCGCGCACGGGCTTAGTGCCCATTGGTAGATAGAGAGGGGGGCATTTCAAGCTGGTATAACGGTAAGTGTATCCTTAGAAGTACCCATCACTGACAAAGAGATGTTGCCATGCCTTTAGAACTGCTTTCAATAAACGCTATCTTCTTTATGAAGCCTGGTGTTTGACTGACCCCTGCTCTGTCTTAGGCGCTGGGCTACGCCAGCATAAACGCCTGCCATGGTTCCTGCTAGGTGCAACCAGTGTTCCCTATGAGTTCGTGTGAGCCAGCTCAGTTATTTAGCCTCCAGCTCACAGATTTTTGTCTTGGCTCAGGAAGGAGGGCTCCAGAGCAAACTAATTTATGCAGCAGCCAAATTGCTCACCCACCACTTTAATGTCAGAAGCTCACAGAGTAGGATTCTTGCTCACAAGGCTCCACAGCTTAGAGGGAGCGTTGGGGGCAACTGCAGATTGTGAGCACACAACAAGAGAGCACAGCATCCCGAATACTAGAGTTGCCCAGTCTGCACCTGGCACTGGCAGGAACTCGCTGGGGATTGTGGGAGGGAGCAACGGCCAATGCACTGAGGTCACTTCTGGGCCCAGTGACATCACTGCGTCAAGCAACGCTCTAGCCATTTCGGCAGTTTCTATGGTGAAGACCATAGAGATTGGAAGGCTTCCTTGACAGTCGATCACCACATTGACGTCACTTCTGGGTCTTCGCCCACAAGTGAAGTTGCCGTGCCATGCTCCATCATGCATCCCCGTTTTTTACCTGCTGCTCCACTGAGTGCCAGCGGGGGACAGGGAGCACCTATGGGCATTTGCCCACTTATATTGGACAAATGGCCAGCCTACTGATTACTGTGGAGAGCTGCCCCGCTCCACATCAGACCTGTGGCAAAGGCCACATGAAGCCAGCGAACTCCTGTAGCTTTTGGTGGAATTCAGACCTGCTCTACCAATGCAGCAGAATGAGCTGGTGATCACGGGGTGAGCCTCTGCACCATCCACTTCAGACTACAGGGGAGGGACGATATTGTTTTCAAACCTCCTACGAATCCCTCTGAAAATCAAAAACTAGCAAAGCTCCAAATGTGACAGGGAGTTTGTTTGTTGGTTTGTGCAGTGAGTTCTTACGTGGGGGAATATTAAGAATTTGACTCTGTCTCCCTGCCCGTAGAACAGCCCCATCTGTCACTGAGGAATTCTCCCATGTCATTCTGCTGTATGTACAGAACAGGCTGTTGTGACGGGTAACGGATGGTATATTTGCAGCTACTGAAGATCATGTGGAGTTATACTTCCTCTGATCAGCTGCTTTGGAAATATGTGACCAATGAAGGACAGAGAACTAGATCCTCTCCTGTAAGCAGCACATGGACAGCTCTATGAATCCATAAAAACATAAGAACATAAGAGAAGGCAATGTTGAATCAGGCCAATGGCCCATCTAGTCCAACACTCTGTCACTCAGTGGCCAAAATATACCAGGTGCCCTCAGGAGGTCCAGCAGTGGGGCCAGGACACAAGAAGCCCTCCCACTGCTGCCCCCTCCAGCACCAAGAATAGAGTGCATCACCTGCCCCAGACTGAGAGTTCCCAGCTATACCCTGTGGCTAATGGCCACTGATGGACTTCTGCTCCATATGTTTATCTAATCCCCTCTTGTCCATGCTTGTAGCTGTCCATGCTTGTAGCTGCCACCACCTCCTGTGGCAGTGAATTCCATATGTTAATCACTCTTTGGGTGAAGAAGTACTTCCTTTTATCTGTTCTAACCCGACTGCTCAGCAATTTCATGGAGTGCCCACGAGTTCTTGTATTGTGAGAAAGGGAGAAAAGTACTTCTTTCTCAACCTGCTCAATCCCATTCATAATCTTATAAACCTCGATCATGTCACCCCTCAGCCGTCGTTTCTCCAAGCTAAAGAGCCCCAAGCATATTAACCTTTCTTCATAGGGAAGGTGTTCCAACCCTTTTATCATTCTAGTTGCCCTTCTCTGCACTTTTTCCAATGCTATAATATCCTTTTTGAGATGTGGCAACCAGAACTCCTTCTTTGGAGGTTTCCAAACAGAGGCTAGATGGCCCTCTGACAGCCATGCTGATTCTGTGAACTTAGGCAGGAAGGGTTGCACCAGTGCTTGGTTCTTGTGGCCCTTTTTTACATACCTTGGAAAGAACTGTTACCACACTGATACTGTGTCAACAGCAGTGCATATGCTACGGGCCGTAGGTTCAGGACAGACAAAAGGAGGTACTTCCTCAGTTAAATAAGGGTATTCATCATTGGAGCCAGCGGTAGCCACCTAGCCTTGATGGCTTTAAAAGGGGAATGGACAGCTTCATGGAGGAGAGGTCCTTCAATGGCTACTAGCCATGGCACCTAAAGGGAAACCCAGGGCTAGGAGGCACTCTTATTTGCTATCAAAAATAGGTAGTGAGGCTTTGGATAGTTCCCGCAGGGCAAAACTGCTGCTGAAAGGCTCTGCAGGCCCCATCTCAGCAGGAGGAGCACGAAGCCATCCCCTTGTCATTATGGCAACACACCAACTGGCACAGGCCGCTCCAGGAGACAGCCAGCTGCATCCCCTACAGAGCTGGAAGAGGTCCCCATGACAGATGGTGGAAGGCTCTCTCTGCAGCAGAAGCTGAAGGCTAGCAGATGCTTTCCTCTCACTCACGTCCCTCCCTCAAAGGGTCTGTTCCCCTCATCCCCAATTTCTGCCACGGTTTTCCTCCTCCACTCTGGTTTGGCTGACATTCCTCTGTACAAGCCAGCCTGCCTGCCTTCCTTCCGTACCAGAATGATCAGGTGGTTGCCTTTGGATCTAGCCATAAACCCCATACTTTCCAAAGAATATTATTGCATGCTTCCCTAAGGCAAACCTCACATACACCATGACATGATATTGCACATTCTGCCTTTAAAGAAAAAGTCTTTTGATATAGGTAACATCCAAGAGCTCTGCATCCAGATGTCTATGCAGGAGTTACGATGTTTAGAAGAGATGCTGGTTTTATGAAAACGAGCCAAATGTTGAAAGTCAGGAGGATGGAAAAATTGAAGACTGTTTGAAACCCAAAAACTGTGATTTTAGCTTCCCCATATCCCCCAGGCAAATAGTTGTCCAGGGCTGCTTCTCTGCTTTTGTCTTCTCAGCACTCGGCTTCCTGTCTTCAGGGTGCAGCCATCTCTGGCCAGAGAGAGCTGGTTGTAACCAAGCCTTGCCCATTCCAGCATCATACCAAGCCACAGTTAGTACAAACCATGGTTTCCAAGCCATCAACTGCAATTTTGGTTTGCTGGCTGATCACAAGCTGTGGTTTGGGATTCTGCTCGAACTGAGCCAAGACCATTCTTTCCCATTTGCCTAAAAAGGAACTATATGGGGAGGGGGGTCTCTTTCCCACCCACCACCATCTAGTTTCTTCTTAAGCAAATTGAAAAGAATGGTACCGACTCAGTTCAGACATAACACCAAACCAAAATTGCAGTTGACGGTTTGAAGTGGTTTGGAAAGCACGTTTTTTTAACTAACTCTGGTTTGGTGTAATGAGTGATCCAATGTAAGGAACGGCGATTAATCTGAGTCCTAGTAGCGCTGTTCCCTGGAAGGCCAGATCCTGAAGTTGAAGCTCAAATACTTTGGCCACCAAATGAGAAGGGAGCACTCACTGGAGAAGAAGACCCTGATGCTGGGAAAGATTGAAGGTCAAAGAAGAAGGGGACGGCAAAGGATGAGATGGTTGGACAGTGTCATCGATGCAAGAACATGAAATTGAGCAAACCTCAGAGGACAGCGGAAGACAGGCGGGCCTGGCGTGATCTGGTCCATGGGGTCACGAAGAGTGGGACTCGACTGTGCGACTGAACAACAACAAGTAGTGCCGACTTGCATGCAAATGGATTATTGCTGACACATTCTAAGAAATTTCATTTTGCCACAGTCATGAAATATATAAATATGCCAAAGCTGGACAGCAGTGGCGTTTGTAGCAAGACCTCCTTATAGATCCCGAAAGAACATGTTGACTTATGAGAAACCTGAACTGCTGTGACTTCTTGCCTTTGGTCAAAGAAGGCCTAAAATTAACGTGAAGACAAAAAGTGCAAGGATTTGAAAGCCACACAAGTGGGCCTAAGTCTGTTCTTAGGGAGCACTGAAATCTTCTTTGGTTCCAGGGGCAGCAGCGGACAATGAAATACAGGCCGAAGGAAGCCAAATGGTCTCTTCCCTGTTTTAGATTCAGTGAGGAGAAACTGACATGAATCCATCTTTGGCTCGGCTGCTTTTCACTTCAGTTTGGTGACCTTCTTGATCCAAGGCACAAATTTGCTGACTTTTGTGTAAACACCGGGGGAATCTTTCTGGCCGCACCCATAACCCCAGGAAGTGACTCCCAGAATGACCCAGTGCCCACTTGACCTTTGACACATCAATGGCCCTCCGCTGTCGCCCTGGCAGCTGTCCACTCGGTTATCTTCAGAAAGATTTCCGGCACAGAGCATACGGTTCGTGAACTTCTTTCCGTAACGGGACTTGCAGACTTTCTGGGCGAGCAGGGGCACCAAGCCCTGGAGTAGCGTCCTCGAATAGGATTTCCCTGGAAGAAGAACAGAGTTCAGCTAGCACAGCTCCAGGCATGGAAGAGCAACCTTCTCCCCTCCTACCCTCTCACCGAGAAAGGACTAGAGACATTCCTTCTCTAGATGAGGATCAGAGTTTCATATGACGTGGATTTTAATGTCCTCCTTTCGAAAGTGTGTTTTTAAAGGTCTCCTTGGTTTTAAGCCACTTCAGTTCTAAACAACACTTAATACAGGGCTATATTGTGAACCATGGAGCTGTGGTGGCTCAAGTGGTTAAGATGCTGAACTGCAGGCTGTGGAAGGTTGGTAGTTCAGCAGTTTGAGACCCGAGTGCACCGCATGATGGAGTGAGCTCCCGTCTCTAGTTCTAGCTCCTGCCAACCTAGCAGTTCAAAAGCAAGAAATTGCAAGTAGATAAATAGGTACCACTTCAGTGGGAAGGTAACAGCATTCCATGCGCCTTGGTGTTTAGTCATGCCGGCCACATGACCATGGAAATGTCTTCGGACAGCGCTGGCTCTTCAGCTTTGAAACGGAGATGAGCTCCGCAACCCTAGAGTCGGATTCGACTAGCTTTCGAGCAAGGGAACCTTTACCTTTACCTTTATATTGTGAACCTATGGAGCCATGGTGGCTCAGAGGTTAAGACGCTGAAGCTGCAGACTGGAAGGTTGGTAGCTCAGCAGTTCGAGACCTGAGTGCCACGTGGCGGAGTGAGCTCCCATCTCTGGCCCCAGCTCCTGCCAACCTAGCAGTTCAGAAGCAAGAAACTGCAAGTAGATAAATAGGTACCACTTTGGTGGGAAGGGAACAGCGTTCTGTGCGCCTCGGTGTTTAGTCATGCCAGCCACATGACCACGGAAATGTCTTCGGACAGCACTGGCTCTTCGGCTTGGAAACGGAGATGAGCACCGCCCCCTAGAGTCGGATTCGGCTGGCTTCCAAGCAAGGGAAACCCCTTTACCTTTTACTATATTGGGAACCTACCCAGCCACTACAGTCATCTTCAGAGAACCTGCCTTCTGAGATCAGGCAGATGGCAACCCAGGAGAGGGCCTTCTCCATCGTGGCACCCAAAACTCTCGGACTCCCTCCCCAGGGAGACTCACCTGTCCCACCAAGTGAAGAAGAAGATGAAGAGATTGGATTTATACCCCTCCCTTCACTTCCCAAAGGTGTCTCAGAGCGGCTGACAAATTCCTTTCCCTTCCCCTCCCCACCCTGGGAGGTAGGCAGGCCTGAGAGAGCTCTGACAGAAACTGCTCTTTTTCAAGAACAGCTTTGACAGCAAGAGCAAGTGGAGGAGTGGGGAATCAAACCCAGTTCTCCCAGATTAGAGTCCGCACACTTAACCACTACACCACATAATAATATGTCAATTGCCAATTTTTCTAAAACTACTCTGGTGGAGAATGACTGGCCCCGATGGGGGACTGAGCCAGGACGATCACACGAACGTGGATGGGGCCGGAAAGACCCGGACCTCCCTGTCCACACGGGTGCCTCTGCAGCTGTGTTGTTTCCCCAAAACATCACAGTAAATCAGGTTTGGAGAAGGTGAGGGAAACCCAGGAGGGTCCATGGAAGCACCACAAGGCTTTGGGAAAGCAGGAGAACCGTCGGCTTCCCAGTAGCCTCCGTGCTGGGCAAACCCCCTGGGTCTCACTGACTCTAGCATTTCCTGCTTTTCTCAAGAGAGCTCCTTTCTTTCAACCGCCAGAGCTCCTTATCAAAGGGTTTGTTTCCCCCTGTAATCTCCTTTGAGCCAGTTTGGCGTAGTGGTTAACTGCGCGGACTCTAACCTGGGAGAACCGTGTTTGATTCCCCACTCCTCCACTTGCACTTGGCTGGATGACCTTGGGTAAGCCGCAGTTCTGACAAGAGCTGTCCTTGAAAAAGAGCAGTTTCTGTCAGGGCTCTCTCAGCCCCACCTAACTCACAGGGTGTCTGTTGTGGGAAAGGGAAGGGAAGGGAGTTTGTAAGCCGCTCTGAGACTCCTTTAGGTGGTGAAGGGTGGGGTATAAATCCAATCTCTTCTTCTTTGACTGAGTTTAGTTGAATGGTGTGTTAGTCTGGCCAAACAAAAAAGTACTTGGTCTGCACTTTTAATTGGAAACTTTACTGGCTGTTTCATCTCTTGCAGCCAGTGCCCTAAAAGATGACCCAAGGCTGGCTCTCTAAAGGACTGGCCTCTCTCCTCCTGTCGGTAGACAGTGTCTTCAATTTCACAAATGTTCCTCTACGAGAGATCACGGCACAACGGCCCCCCCACTCACCTGTGTCTCCCCAGCCAGATATGATACAGGACCACCTGTCGATGGCAGACTTCTCTTTCCTGCTAGGTAGGCAGATAGGAAGGACGTGGTGGCTGAAGGAGAGGCAGCGGCCATCTTTCCCCCGAATCCTGACCAGGGCAATGTCGTTGTCGTTGCTGCTGGACTGGTAGTTCCTGTGGAGGACAATCTTCTCCACCGGCAGCTCTCTCTCGAACTCGTCCCTCACGCCAGTATGGTAGTCCCCCACCCGCAGCAGGTAGCGCCTCACATCGACCCCGAACCTGTCCACAAGGGGGGGAGTCAGCCTGTTATTTCTCTCCACAGGCACCTCATCTCGAGCACACCGTGATACTACCCCAGGAGCTCAGGGCAACAAACACGCTTCTCCTTCCCAATTTCATCCTCACAACAATTCTTGCTGAGGTAAATTTGTGTGTCTGTATGTGTGTGTGTGAGTGAGAGAGGGACAGACTGGCCCAAGGTCACCCCGGTCAGCTTTGTGGCCGAGTGGGGATCTCAAGCTGGGTTCTCCTGTTGTAGCTCAGAACTCCGTCCCACTAAATCACGCTGGCTTCGTACTGCTTTCTCCACAGGGTCCCTTGAGCAGGGCTATGGAGGAGGTGCAGAAGAAGACGACTAAGACGATTAGGCCGCTGGAGCACTTTCCTTGCAGAAAAGGCTGGAGGGCCTTCTCCGTCTAGAAAAAAGGGCAGCTCAGGGGAGGCGTGACGGAGGTTTATAAAATCACGCGTGGGGTGGAGAGAGTGGATGGAAGGCACCTTCTCTCCCCCTCCCGTAACACTAGAACTCAGGGTCACCCGAAGAAATTGTTGAGAAATGGCCCTGTTCTTGATCCTCGAACTCATGTGTTATGAGGGCCGGGTCTGACATAAATGAGACCTTGTTGGGCCGGGCCATGCATGTGCCATAAAATGTGATGCCAGGTAGCGGAGATATAAACTTTATAAAGGACACAAACACAAAGGGGTTTTTTTTAAACTTAAAATAAAGACATGCTTAAAACATCAGCACTCTTGCAATATTTTGTTTATTTAACAGTGTCTGATAACTCTTGCTCGGAAATATTGCATCAAAATGCCTGTGCTGTTGCAATCTTGAGTGTGCCGTTCAGGTGTGTCTCTGTAAGCTGTAAACCTACGATGACGCAGCAGCAGCAGAACTGGGAGCAGCCAGTTCCACTACGGGCCTGACAGAAGCCCTCCGGGGGCCTGATCCGGGCCACATGTTTGACACCCCTGCTCTAGAGGAACTAGTGCTGGACTAGCAGGACCACTGGTTTGATCCCACAGGGCTCTTCTGATGTTCTTATCTTTGTTTTACTCCTGTTGTCATATAAAACACCATATAAACAGACGATGCCGTAGACATAAACCAGCACACTCGGCCACCTCCATCTCCAGCAGCCTATGCTCAGATGCAGTTCATAGTTTCTTGGGGCTTGGGGCAGATATTTTAGGAAAGAGGGTGAGAAATCCCTCAGCTGAGTCTGGTGAGATAAGGGAATAAAATAATAAACACACCTTAACCTGGAGATCTCCCATTATTACAACTAGGGTTGGCCCCCCCACACACGATAGGGGCAGGTTTCCCCCCTATTTCGGAGTCCCCAATCTGCTGCTGGCCATCTGGCCAGTGGGGGAGCCCTGCCTGGTGCGATGACATCATCCGGAGCTGACACCATCACACCGGGCACGTCATGCGGGGACGCTCTAGCATTTGGCTAAAAACTTTATGATGACCATAGAGTTTTTTGCCTAAATGCTAGAGGGTCCCACCCGATGTATCCAGTATGATGACGTCACCTCTGGGTGACATCATCACGGTGCAGGCATGAAGGAGGCACACCAGAAGACTCCCAGAGCAAGACTGGACACCCCCCAGGGTAAGACCTGGCAACCCGGATTACGACTGATCTCCAGGTGACCAGGATCAGTCCCCCTGGAAAAAATGTCTGCTTTGGAGGGTAAACTGACATGATATGCCTTGCTGAGACCCCTCCCCTTCCCAGGCTCCACCCCCAAAGTCTCCAGGTATTTCCCAACCCAGAGCTGGCAACCCTATGCCTCACCCTCCTGCCCTCCCACTGCGCTCCCGCGTTACCTCTTGAAACAGTGTGCCGCCGTCACCACCCAGCAGTTGCTGATCAGTGTGGCTCCACACAGCAAACGGGTGTCCCGGTGGAAGCCCTTCAGCCGCAGCGAGACCTGCCAGGGCCAGCCGCCTCTGGAAGGGAGACAGGGAAGCCGTGCCAGCGACAGAGCCGCAAAGGGTGGGCGGGTGGGCACGTAGGGAGCTCACCCCCCACTCTGCTGCCCACCTGGGGTCTCAGTACACACCAGGCAATCCATGTGCTTTGTGTCAACCCATGGCCCTGTCAGATCCGCGGAGAGAAGGGAGGGTCATGCCATCTGCCCCCGAAGAGGCAGTCCGGAGCAGGAAGGCTGTGAGGTACCTGAGGGATTTCCTTCCACCAATTATCCTCTTTTTGCGGTGATGAAGCAAGCGCCAGCCACACGTGCCCAATATTGAACCTGTTGACAAAGGGAAAACAGTTAAGTACCTACGCCATAGCCAATCGGCACTTCCTAATGAAGACAAAAACTACTTCTAGATGATCTCTGGAAGATACCAGTCTTCATGACAGAAGTGGTCTATAAACCACCTCATGATCGGGAACAAGGAGAATGTGGAGTGAGATGCCTTTTCCACCAGCATCCTCTTCAGGCTTGGTGGAGTTTGATTATCACTGAGAAAGATTCAGAGAAATGTAGGGCATTAGACAGAGTAAGCTTGATTTTTTTGAATAATTGGTAACAACTGGTTATCTTCACTGGGTCAGACCAGTGGTCCACCTAGTCGAGCACCTTCTCTCACACAGTGGCTAACCAGTTGCTCTGGAAGGCCAACAAACAGGGCAATACAGATCAAGGCCTTACCCCGATGTTGCCTCCTTGCACTGGTACTTACCAAGGCTACCAGCCACAGATAGATAGCAATGGGCATGAGCCGGGAAAATGCAATTCAGTTTGTGGTTCGTGGTGTGCACAGTTCGCAAACCACAGACCATCACAAACTTTTTTGTGCTAGACAAACCAGTTCAGTTTGCAAAGTTCACAAACGTGAACGCCCACCCCACCCCATGCACCCCACACCCATGCAGTAGAATGCCCACCCCACCCCAGGGTGCTGGAGAGACCAAATTCACAGGAGAACTCCAGCTGACTCTCCTCTACCCGCCCCCCAAGTTTGGTGAGGATTGGATTTACGGGGTCCAAGTTACGGCCCCCCAAAGAAGGTGCCCCCAGGAAAGTGCTTTCTGGGGAAATGACAGGGTGCAGATGCAGGAGTATACACAGTACACAGAACAGATCCTGTGCAAGCTAAAGACACCAAACTCACTGCAGTTCTCTGTCTGACTCTCCTCTACCTGCCCCACAAGTTTAGTGAGGATTGGATTTACGGGGTCCAAGTTACGGCCCACCAAAGAAGTTGCCTCCATCCTCTATTGTTTCCAATGGAGGGAAAAACAGCAAAAAACCCACACAAGGGCAATTAAAGCTCCGTAGAACGGAATCAAAGTCCTTAGAATCTCTGCAGTAGAAACTGAAGGTGGGGGGCATTTTTGCAAGCCCATCAGAAGCAGTGCGATGTGCCCAGCAGAACCAGTGCCACTGTAGCACTGCAAACCCAACTGGACTAAGGTCAAGCCAGGAAAGTGCTTTTGGGGGGAAATGTCAGACACAAGTTCAAAAGTCCATAGAATGGACTCCCTTGCAGGCTAATCAAATCAAATGCACAGGGTACCTCACCCTGCCACCTGCTCCGCTACAATCTTTCCAAGCTGAGGTGGATTATATTTCTGGGATTACAGACCCCCCCCCCCCCGCCAAAAAAAAGGTCTCCCCAGTGCTCTCTCTGGAAAAGACACCTGCAGTTACAGGAGTCAGCTCAGAAACAAGCCAGTGACACCAAACTCACAAGGAAACTTCACCTGGGTAGACCCCCCATTCAGACACTGTGAGCAAAGTCTCAGACAATCATCCCCGCTATGCTCACAGCTCATGGTCCCCTCCCATGTCTCCAAAGGCATCTTCCTTTAGCAATCCTTTTATTCCTCGTTTATCCAAAGGAACTACTACTTCTCTACCTGGTTTTCTGCTCTGGATATGAAAAAGCCATTAAGGAAAGACAGAACAGTAGGTGTCTTAACAGCGCTCCCATTTTATACTGTTACTCAAACTGAACTTAGGCAATGCCTCCACAGTAATCAAATGTAGTCAGGCACCATGGATTGCAGCACTGAACTTGCCTGCAGCAGGAGGAGGTACAGAACTATTTCCAGATGACACCAAATTGGGAGGAGTAGCGAACACACCAGAAGATAAGAGACAAAATTCAACTAGATCTGAACACGCTGGAAAAGTGGGCGGATGTGAACAAGATGCAATTTAACAGGGATAAGTGCCAAGTTCTACATCTGGGTAACAAAGATAAGGAACATGCATACTGGATGGAGGATACACTTCTGAGTAGCAGTGTGTGTGAAAAAGATCTTGGTTAAGGGTGGACCAAAACTTAAATATGAGCAGCCAGTGTGATGCAGCGACATAAAAGGCTAATGTGATCTTGGGGTGTATCAACAGAGGCATAACATCCAGATCACAAGATGTCATAGTCCCGCTGTACACTGCATTGGTCAGGCCACACCTGGAGTCTTGTGTGCAGTTCTGGAGGCCTCCCTTCAAAAAGGATGTGGACAGAATGGAGCGGAGGCAGAGGGGAGCGACAGGGATGATCGGGGGCCTGGAGACCAAGAAGCCCTGTGAGGAAAGGCCGAGGGACCTGGGGAATGTTCAGTCTTGAAAAGTACTGAGACTGACGAGTGATTTCAGCTCTCACATACTTTATTAGTTGAAGAACAAGACAACTAAGCCGGCTCGCAGGCCGGCTTTTTATCCCCGTGAGCCCACACCCCAAAACACACAACACCCAGTGATTCGCTATTTACATTGATTGAGTTATCTCCTGCTCCTCCATTGGAAGGGAGCTAGGATCCTCTAGTCCATTGTCTTTCGGGGCGAAGCGCAGGCCCTTCGCCTGGCCACATGGTGGACCGGTTAGAACCAGTCCAAGCACATGGCTGCCCTGAGCCCATGTCCTCAAGTGGATACATTACTGGAGAAGAAGTTGAGGGGGGGGACAGGATTGCTCTCTTGGAGTAGTTGAAGGGCTGTCACTTAGAGGAGGAGGGCAAAGAGCTGTTCCTGTTGGCAGCAGAGGAAGGGACTCACAAGAATGGGTTTACATTAAGGGTGGGAAGGTACCAGCTGGATATTAGGAAAAAACTGTTTATAGTAAGAGTTGTTCAACAGTGGAATCAGCTGCCTCGGGAGGTGGTGAGTCCCCCTGCCCCCGCCCCGCCCCTGGGCAGTCTTTAAGCAGCGTCTGGACAAACACTTCAACAAATTTAGAGTCAACAGTTGTAAAGCAATAAATATGTCTAACTAGCAGATAAATGTCTAAAGGTGTCTTTTCTAATTGTGGGAAGTGTCTGAGAAAGACACTTCCCACAATCCTGCAAAAACCTTAACTTTGCAGATCTTGATCATCATCATGCTGCATGTTAACTTGCTGTTCGTTCTCTGGCTATAAGTTTGAACCTTACCTGACATTCTAATGAATTTGATAAAGCGTGCATAGACACAAAAGCTCATACCTTGAATAAACCTTCGTTGGTCTTAAAGGTGCCATTGGACTCTAAATTTGTTGTACTGCTTCAGACCAATACAGCTGGCCAACTGGACAAACACTTGTCAGGGATGGTCCAGACTGGCTTCCGGTTTGTGGCGCAGCGGTGGCGGACCAGCCTCGGGAGAGCTCCCGAGAAGCTGTGTCGGATCGCCAGATCTGGAACTCCTCTGGGCTCCTTGAGAGCCAGTTTGGTGTAGTGGTTAAGTGTGCGGACTCTAATCTGGGAGAACCGGGTTTGATCCCCCACTCCTCCACTTGCACCTGCTGGAGTGACCTTGGGTCAGTCACAAGCTCTGGCACAGCTGTCCTTGAAAAAGAGCAGTTTCTGTCAGAAGTTCTCTCAGCCCCACCTAACTGACATGGTGTCTGTTGTGGGGAGGGGAAGGGAAAGGAGTTTGTAAGCCACTCTGAGACGCCTTTGGGCAGTGAAGGGCAGGGTATAAATCCAATCTCTTCTTCTTCTTCCTTGGAGAGGGCCCCAAGCAGGGGGCTTGATCTTGGACTCTCTGTGAGTGGCAGTGAACGGATTGAGTCTGAGATCGCCCTGAAGCCCAAATCCAAGCGAGTGCAATTATGACTCTCCATAGTTGCAGAGCCGTGACTACCAGCATGGAGGGAAGCAGGGTTTTTGGCCCCATCTGAAATCTCCAACAACTTCAACACCATGAGTATTCTACAAAGTACTGCAATTAGAATAGACTCTGATATTATAGCCCTCTTAAGGAGACTGTAAAAAGAACAGAAGGAGGAAAGGGATTCCCCCCCCCTTTCTCCTGAAGCGGCTATGTAAAGAACCACAGACTTTGACATTTGGAGAGCTTTTCAAGGGCTACAAGTCTGGGAAATGGTGGAAATCTGGGATTGTTTTTCTGATATAACACTTTATTTTTTAACTGTTATTTGACCTACTGTGACATAGTGGATTACAATAATATGTTGGGATAAATTTTGGCTCTATCAAAGCCTTTTTTGGAATTACAATTTGGACTGAGTTTGTCCCCTCTGAACAACTTCTGTGAAGATACCCAATTGGATTATAGTTTACTTCAATCCTTTATTTGGAATACAATTAAAAGATAAGGAGACTGTATTGAAAAGAAGAAAGGAGAAAGGAGAAAAGAAACGGATATAGACTTGCTTGGAATTTACTTTCACTTTTCAAACATCATTTCCGTGTAAGATAGGTTCCAAACTTGGAATTGTTATGTCTTTGAAGTTCATATGTTGTTGCCTTTAGAGTACAGTCTGTGCAGAATGTAACTGTTGATAACTAATTTTTGTGACTGCATTGACTGGGAGGGTGTTTATGGGCAACTAAAGATTCTCTAATAGAACAGCTATTTTATATACTATTTCACATAGATGTGTATTGGGTTAAAGGTACAATGCAGAATATTGATAAGAAAGGGGGGGAAACCCTCTCTTCTTCATCTCCCAGCCAAGGTAAATCAGTGACTGCTAGTCTGGCACAGATTTCAGTGAAAGATCTACAAACTGTGATCCAAGATGCAGTAACAGCAGCTGTTAATCCTCTGTAAGCTAAATTGGACACCCTGTTACAACAGATGACACAACAGATGACCAAAGTACAGGAGCAACTTATGGAAACTGAAACACCTTTCCAAATAGAGGAGACAAAAATAAAAATCTTAAAGGAGATCCCTTGGAGGGTGAGAGAAAAGGAGAGACTACACAGAATTTGCAAGCATTCTTAGAAAGAATGGAATTACATATAGACGGTTGCTTCCAGAGGGCCTCCTCTTTACTTACAGAAGGAAAAGATGCAGAATTAATTCCATATTTAAAGTGGAAGAGATTTTTAAAACACAATAGGGAATTTCACATTACTGAGCTTCTGATGGTTTGAAGCCATTTCTGATTCATCTTGAGGTAAACCAGTACAGGGCTGCCATTTCACACATGGCTTTTTCCGACCGGAAAAGAGACGAATCAGAAGCAGTTTGGCAATTCAGACTGCACCGCTTTGTTTTCCCACCGCGCCTTTTTTTTTTTTTGAACATTCGCTTTAGAGCGCTATAGCGCCATAGTGCTATAACACAACACTCCAGGCATTCCAATGGGGTTGCTATAATGCTATTGTGTTATAGCAATCTAAAGCGAACGTTCAAAAAAACCCCAAAAACCAGAGATCGCCCGCACGGGTGAAAAAAGGCGGGGAAAAAGTGCATCGGATCCAGGAGAAGAAACTGACGACTACTTGGAAGCGGTTGATAGGTAAAATGCTTCAGCCCCATTTCCTGAACGGGACAGAAGCGTTGCTGTGTGAAATTACAAATATATTCTGGTAGGGAACCGATTCTAAAATGGTTCTGTCTGAAATCCCAGACCAGAAACCGTTTGGGAACCATTCCTCTTCCAGATTATATCGTCTGTCTGAAATTCCCCATGGTGATGAGCTCAAGATAGAGGAGGAACAAACAGAAGCCAGCAACGAACAGCTAAGTGAAGAGGACCAACAAGCAGCACAAGGAGCAACTAGAATAACTCGAAAAACTACAGTACCCCCAGATGGTTACGAGATTCAAGTTGAAGAACAAAAATGACCACGAAACACAAAATAAAGATGGATAGAGGGGGAAACAAAGATAATCTCAATAAACGTTAATGGTTTAAATGCACTCTTGGAGAGGGGGAGGGGGGAACCACGTGCCACGCACACACCTGCATTCCTGACAGCCTGGATCTCCCTTTCCACGTAGCTGCAGATCACTCCGGCGTCTTCACTGTGCCAGCAGTTGTGACTGCCTCTCTTAGGGACGACACATTCCCCCAAGGTGTGCTCCGTGCCACTGCACTCCACGTTGCCCAAGTGGATGGGTCCGTGCCCTTCCCCAAAATAGGCCATGCTCTTGGCTTTTGCAGCTCCACTGCAGGGAGAGAATAAGGGGAAGGCAAGGTCAGCAAAAAGGAGGCCCCCAGACCTTCAGGCAGGCCTCTCCAGACATCCACTTTCAACCGCGATCCCCAATATGGCGCTTGGGGGCACCACAGCACCTGCTGATGTGTCCCCGGCACCCGCTGGCTTCTTGAGCTCTGGGAACAAAATCCAAAGGGTTTTCAGGGGAACAGAAGGGAGCAGTGTTAAGTATGCCACTCAACAACAGGGTTTCAGCAAAAAGTGATTTCAACTTTATTTAACAGCAAACTCCAACTCAGGAACACACCAGGAACACACAACAAAACAAGTGGAGCACAGCTCCCTTTTAAAACTGTCCCGGGCTGTCAAAGACACACCCATAACAAGTTAAAGACCAATCATAATACAGGGATAAAGGCCAATCAGGACCGTTCCTTCTTTGATACATTTTCACACAGTGATTGGATATTTACAATGGTTTCGCAGAAATCAGCCAATGGTAATGCGACAGATTAAGAGCCACTTTCAGACTGAAGCTTAACATAAGAATACATAGGATGGATTCACACTTCAGTACATAACAAACAGCACATTGCTCCCTACCAGCCAACAGACTAGGAGAGACCTGAGCCCATTCTGGCCAGGCACATCACAGCTGCGCACCTTTGGCTCAGCCACAGACACGGATTTTCTGGTCTCCCTGAGCTTGGCCTTTGGCTGCACAGCAAGCAAAGCCTCCCCTTTCTTTGGAAACTACTTCTGTGCCAGTGAAAAGGAAGTTGAATCAGTGTCATTGTGCACGTGCAGATTCCAGACAAGGCCACCACCTATCTGCCCAATCTTCCCTCTGAACAGTCCCAGTTTTCCCCCCAGAAGTGAGTTTGTTCTGAACCAGAAGCCCAGTCTCTGTGATGTGAGAATGACATGTTCCGTTAGTGCTGGAATGTCCTGTTTGATTGCAGAGTGGCACCACTCTGAAAGCAAACATCAGCTCTTCCCCCACCCCCCAGGAAAGAATTGTTCCTTGCCTTCCTCCTCCTCCTCCTCAGAATAGGAAGTTCTTCAGAAAAACCCATTTGGTGGCAGCTGCCTCCACCATTGAAGGATGCATACTACTGTCCTGCTCCAAAGTTGGTTCAAGGTAAAAGGTAAAGGTTCCCTTGCTCGAAAGCCAGTCAAATCCGACTCTAGGGTTGCGGTGCTCATTTCCGTTTTAAAGCCAAAGAGCCAGCGCTGTCCGAAGACGTTTCCGTGGTCATGTGGCCGGCATGACTAAACACCAAAGCGCACGGAACACTGTTACCTTCCCACCGAAGTGGTACCTATTTAACTACTTGCAATGTCTTGCTTTCAAACTGCTAGGTTGGCAGGAGCTGGCACTAGAGACGGGAGCTCACTCCGTCATGCGGCACCCAGGTCTCGAACTGCTGAACTACTGACCTTCCACAGCCTGCAGTTCAGCGTCTTAACCACTTGAGCCACTGCAGCTCCATTGGTTCAAAGCATTTACTAAAGAGATGCCTTTCATACTTTATAACAAACAAATTACTTCTAAATCATGAAAAATCAAAAATACTTGCCTTTTCCAAAACTTGGAAACCATTCAAATGGACAATTGGAGGCAAACCAACTGAACAAGTCAAAAATTTTAGATACTTAGGTTTGCACTTCCAAGTATAACGCATCTTGGACTGTGCAACAAAACTCAGTAATAAATAAGGCTAATGTCAAGGCGTCTGCCATTTCCCGATTTTTCTACACCAGAGGCAATCAATTTATACCAGCTGCATTAAGTCTTTAAAGCCAAAGTAATTCCACAACTCATGTACGGTATTCCAATATGGATAAGCACACTTAATGGCACCATCGAATGTGTTCAATCTAACATTCTCCGAAAGATCATGGGAATGCCGTGCTGTGTAACTTATGCAGCTCTATGTTTAGAAACCAGGTTAAATTCTGTGGAATCTGGTGCATGGCTTACAACTGTAAAATATTGGCTGCGTCTATATTACAATGCAGACCAAGGGAGCCTTACACAACAAATGCTCACAGAGTCAAATGAGTCTAAATGGCTATCATACATTGAGAATAAAATAACTGCTATGGATATCCCACTGGACGCATTGTTTATGCTCCCATTTATAGGTGCTTTTCAGATCATTACACGTAGAGCCCTTGATACTGAAACACAGAGTCTTTACAGCTTAGCCAATAAATCTTGTTCCCCCTTGAACTTTGAGGTGCCTCTTATGGTATACAAGCACTGCAACAGTGCAGAGCCTTCTCTCTAGCAAGATTCAATGAAATACCATCAGCAGTCTTGCATGGGAGATATAACAACATCGTATATGCAGACAGACTTTGCCATTGCAATTCTGGATGTATTGAAAGCGTTTCACATATTTGTTTGCATTTTCAATTTTATGTGGTTTTACGTGCTAGGTATTTAAAGCCTATCTTAGCCAATATGACAAACCTTCTGGATGCTTTAAAAGTGCACCGCCTTTTAAACGACTATGCTCCGGAAATATCATGTTTTTACAGTCAGCGATAAAGCTACATCAAGAAAACTTCCAGTGAGTAATTGTTTTATGCTACCTTATGCTTCATATGTCTGGCTATACATGGTTTTAAATGTATATTTCTTCTTATAGTAATCCTATTTAAGGTATTTTATGCCAATAAAGGTCAACTGAACTGAACTGAACTGAACACTGGAGGATGCTCAGCTTTTCCACGTGGTACAAAACCGCCCAACATTTTGTGCTTGGCCCCACCCCGGTGGCAGCCATTGTGTGGTGATGCTCACTAATCTTTCTCAAAATTCCAAAAGCAACCACAGCTCAACAAGTTTGGGGACCCTGGCTTACACTGTCCAAGTCGAAGCATCCCACATAAAGGACAGTGCACCACACCAAAATTATTCCCAAGGAGGAGGAGAATCGTAGGCCATATACTCCACACAGAGACCCTTGAGTACATTGAGGTAGTACTCTGACCAAACAACTGCTTATACGTGAGTAGTCCTAAAGCCCTCTGATTCAAACAAAAGCACATAAATCAGGAGGCCATTCCCCACCCCCAAACAAGGAGCCCTGAGTGCCAACCCATGTGACTAGGTAGCTAGAAAGGTAGTCATCAGTGTTGCCAACCTCCAGGTGGGGCCTGGAGATCCCCCCCCCCATTACAACACACCTCCAGACAACAGAGATCAGTTCCTGTTTTGTGTAGTGGGTTCGACGCATTAAGGAATCAGGAAACAGCGTGATAACCAGCTCATGGTTTACTAGTACACAATAGAACAACAAATACCAGCTGGGTGGCCAACTATATACAGTCCCCGTGGACCACCCCCCAGGTCCCATTGGTGGGTTTAAACTTCCCGCCAAAGTTCCTGTTGGTGACCGCTTGAGGTTTCAGGATCCTAGTCCCTATTGTCTCTTGAGCTCCAAGCTCTGGTAAAGGTTGCTGTCACCTAGTGGTGGTCAGTGGACACAACAGTTCCCATGGAGAAAATGGCCACTTGGGAAGGCGGGCTCTCTGGCATTACACCCAGCTGAGGTCCTTCTCCTCCACAAGCTCCACCCCCCCCCCAAAGCTCTAGGTATTTCCCACCCCAGAGCCGGCACCCGCAGTGATTCTACTTGGTTTCCTGGAACTCTAGGAGAGGACTGCAGGCAGTTGTGGACCCTTTCAGGGAAGGAGAGGAGACATTTGTGGTTTCTCTGTTCCTGTTACGGGCTGATCTAGGTCAGAAGCAGGGTGCTAGAAGAGCAGGGGAAAGGGAAGACCGGGGGGGGGGGGACCACACGGAGTGCTCTAAAGCGTCAGGATGCTGGAAGCTCCCCCGGGTCTGCCTTGGGGCCCCTCCTGAATCAGGGTCTCTGGCCATTCCTATGCAGGACGGGGCTGCAGAACCAGCATTTGCAGAAGCAGATGGGGAATCCACTGGAAGGCTTGCCAGGCCCCCAGTTGGAGTGGGGGCTCCCCCACGCCCAAGGCCCACTGCTCACTGCCGGCCGGTGAGGCCTAAAGCCGCCCTATGTACGTCCCTGCCAGGTTCTCGTGGGAAATGCGCACGCAACATCATGGCCCCGCCCACCTCCCCGCCCCTCAACCTGGCATCGCCTGCCAACCAGCAGGGGGCTCCGGGACGGTGGGGACATAGGTGGGGGGGCTACACTGTTTTGGGCGCCTCCTCCTGTAAGGAAAGGGGCTTCAAAGGGGCTGCTCTGCACAGCTGCTACACGGGAAAGGGAGGGTTGCCAACCTCCGGGTGAGGCCTGGAGTTCTCCTGGAATTACAGCTCATCTCCAGATTACAGAGATCTGTGGCCCTGGAGGAAACTCCACCTGCTCCAGCCCCCCAAATAACTCCCGAGTGGGAGCTGGCAGCCCTCGAGGGCCCCTGATCTCCCTGTCGGAAGAAATGCTGTGCATGAAGGCGTCCTGCTTCCATGCACCAGGCACAGCACTTCCCTACAACCAAACAGACAAATAGTTTGCACAGAGTTGCCGTTCTTGGTGGTGAAAGTCCTGGAGATTCGGGGGTGGGGGGTGGAGCCCGGGGCGGGTGGAGTTTAAGGAGGAGGAGGGAGATCAGCAGGGATGTGACGAGGCCATACAGCCCACCCTCCAGAACAGCCACTTCTCCCGGGGAGGTTGTTCTGGGGGGGTGGGAGGGCCACGTTGGCCTGTCTTAGAAGCCCTCGACTGATTCTGATTCGAGTCCCTCAGCTCCTCAGGGACCAGCAGGAAGCCTTCGAGAGTCACAATGAGGAACGGAGACCTTTAGGTCCTTTTATTCTACTCAGAAGATGGGAGGCATCCCGTAAACAATGTGGTAACCAATGCAAAGATAATGCATGGGATAATGCACAGGATAGATAATGCATGGGATAGATAATGCAAAGATAATGCATGGGATAGAGCAGGTAGAGAAAGAGGTCCTTTTCTCCCTTTCTCACAATACAAGAACTCATGGGCACTCAATGAAGTTGCTGAGTGGTTGGGTTAGAATGGATAAAAGGAAGTACTTCTTCACCCAAAGAGTGATGAACACATGGAATTCACTGCCACAGGAGGTGGTGGCAGCTACAAGCATGGACGGCTTCAAGAGGGAATTAGATAAGCATATGGGGCAGAGGTCCATCCGTGGCTATTAGCCACAAGGTATAGGTAGGGACTCTGGGGCAAGTGTTGCTCTGTCTTCTTGGTGCTTGGAGGGGGGGTCAACAGTGGGAGGGCTTCTAGTGTCCTGGCCCCACTGCTGGACCTCCTGATGGCACCTGGTATTTTTGGCCACTGTGTGACCCAGAGTGTTGGACTGGATGGGCCATTGGCCTGATTCAATGTTGGCTTCTCTTATGTTCTTATATTCTTATAGGGCATATTGTGATTGATGGGGGGGGGGGACAGAAAATTAGCATCTGCAGTGAGATAAGAATCCTTCTTTTCTGCCTCCAAGCATTTCCCCTCTGTTCTAATCAAGCTGATGACAATACGCACCGGACCTCCGCATCTTCTGTCTAGGATAAAAGGACTCCCCAGAGGTCTCCATTTCTACTCACGTCTGACGAAGGGAGCCTTGGCTCTCAAAATCCGAAAGCTCACGGTTGGTCTCTCAGGAATTTCTTTCACCGGATCAGATCTCTGTGCTCTGGAGAACAGTTGTGACTTCAGGAAACTTCCAGAAGGCCCCGCCTGGAGGTTGGCATCCTCATGTACCATCCAAGTGCTAACGAAAGGAAACTGAGGGGGAAGACTTCAATCTCCTCGAGACAGAACTCAACAGCCCTTAAACCAAACTCTGTTTCACCCGCCTGAAGGCTGCTAGAGCCGAGGCCATCAACATTATTTGTTTATGGAATTAGATATTTTGACCACTTTTCTCCGTTTGCAGGTGGCTCAGGGTGGTTCACAACAATTTGATTCAATACAGTGTAAAATAAGTTAATAAAAACATAGTATTTAAAACACTCAGAACATTTAAACATTTTAAAAACAAGATGGCACCGCGTGGGGAAAAGGGGCTGATGTGAGGAACTCAGGCAAAGGCCTGGCGGAGCATCTCTGCCTTCCATGCCCTGTGAAACTTTAATAGATCAGACAGGGCACAGATGTTGTTCGGCACAGAGTTCCACCAGGCTGGGGCCAGGGTGGAAAAGGCCCTGGCCGAAGCCAGCCAGATATCTTTTGGGTTGGGGACCACCAGAAGGTTCTTATCCGCTGATCTTAATGCCCTTCAGGAGACATACCAGGAGAGGCAGTCCCAAAATTACATAGGGCCCTGACTGCTAAGTGCTGTAAAATCTTGAATCTGATCCGGTGCTCCACTGGCAACCAATGCAGTTTGCAAAGTAGTGGATGGATGGATGCCCTCCGTGGGGTCCCCATAAGAACCCATGCTGCCACATTTTCTACCAGTTGGCACTTCTGGGTCAGTTTCAAGGGTAGCTCTACATAAAGCAAGTTACAGTAATCCAAGCTGGAGGTGACCATTGCATGGATTACTGTGGCAAGGTCAGGGCAAGACAGTCAGGGGGCCAGTTGTCTGACTTGGTACAGTTGGAAAAATGCCTGCCGGACAACACTGGTGATCTAGGCCTCCATAGATAAAGCAGGGTCCAAGTTCACCCCCAGATTCCTGGGGCTGGAATACTCAGCCAGGCCTTCGGGGCAAAGTGGCTTGACCAAAGAACAGCATCTGCTGTTACCAGATCCACATTTATCCCCACATCAAAAATAAGATCCATCATGGGACTCACTTGATGTGTTGGGGCCGATACAAATTGGGAGAGTCCCAGTGCCGCCATGGAGGACACTAGGTCCCTGGCCTGAGAGGAAACCATATCATCAGCATGGACATTGAAACCCGCCCCCCCAGACTAATAATCTAGGGTGCTCCAATGCCCATCCTGAGATGGTCTCCAACAAGCCTGGCAGGGTATCTGTTGGTGCGTTAGGCGGTCGGTACACCGGCCAGACAGCCAAACTCTCTTTGGCTTCCCACACAAGGCCAACACATTCCATGCTGGCAATTTTTAGTGCAGGGAACACCTTGAAGGAGAAAGACTCCCTGATAAGCACCCCCCCACACACACCCATTAGTCCGTGACTGGTGAAGGACTGAAAAACCTGGGGAGGCAAGCTGGTTCAGGACAACCATCTCACCCGCCCTCCCTCAGGTCTCAGTCATGGATGCCAGGTATACATTGCTCTGAAAGATAATCTCACAGACCTGGCATTACACAACACCAGTGTCAGAGAAGGGTATGTCATCCTAGCCCCACAACCAGCATCTCTTGGGATGGGATGCAGGTAAGTAGGAGACCGAGCGTTACCATATTTCCACCTCCTTCCTATATTCCACCTTGTCCCACTGGCATTCCTCCCCCGCCCCTCTATTACTGGAATCCTCAGCCCTAACATGGCTTCCCCACCAGATGTTTTTGACCCAAGAATGGGTCACACTAAGCATCCGATGGAAAAAATGAGAAGCAGAACAAACCCTGGCATACGATAGCTAAGACTAAAATTAAAGACTACCCAAACTCATTTCCAATACAGCATCAATCCACCAAGCCAGCTCCCATCTTTAGGTCTCTCCATTAATAAATACAGTAAAAATCCAATTAATTGATTAATAGAACCCAATTAATCACTTTGTTGCCCAGAGGCACTGCCTTTACTCTCGGGTAGTCCCAATAGCAGGGGCACCCCACTTTCTAACCTGAACCAGAGACCCACAAAACTTAAGCCAAGGAGGACAGAGGAAGCCATACTTCTGGAAACAGGGTCTCCATTTTCAGGTGGCAACAAGGCAACCCCCAAAGCAAACCTCCAGTCTTCTCCCCCACCCAGGAAGATATGCACATGAAACAATGGCAGTTCCACCAGGTAAAATATCTACATTTCTAAAGGCTATTCAGAGGCCACCTGGTGAATAGTCCTCCTATCTCCAGTACCTCACCCAGCCCTTTTGTGTGATCCCATGTCTGTGTGTGAATTCTTTGTCTCAATACTTGTCCTTCCTTGCTCCATCCCTCAGGATACCAAGATAAACCAATCTAACATTCAAATTTTTAATGATCCTTCCTGATGCTAATCAGGGACTTATCTCCCATCTTTTGTCTGTATCTGGGAACCTATTCAACTGCCTTGGCAGAACCATCAATGGACATAAAATCCATTCAGCTAGCTCCAGTACAGTCATCCAACTGGCTTCTGTTGTTAATCCAGACTCTGCCCCTCTGAGAGCTCATTGGTCACATCTAGGCCTTGCCCATCCTCATGCCACGCACCCCTGGGACTCATCATTGGCCCAGGTAATCTTTTGTCTTCACCTGAGACAAGCCCCTCAAGACCTCCTATTGGTCTGCATTGTTTTCCAATGTCTATATCCGTCCAGGCACATGACCTCAGACTGCATGCCTCTGCCCAGATGCCAACAGGCAGTCCACCCCCAAACCTTTGGGTCTGGGGCATAAATCTCTTCTTCATGGACCTCTGCATGTCTGGTCAGGTAGTATCACCCCATAACTGACTCCTCTATTAGCTATCAATCACCTCTGCTTTCATAGTTCTGTATTGTGTGTTTGAATGTTTGATTATTGTTTGTATGCTTAAGAATATTTAGTAAAGAAATCATTATTTTAGCTACCCAGTCTCTGTGTCTATTCCTGGGTTCTTGGGAATTCTGACTCCACTATACACAGGTCATGATTCACACTATATGCCTATTGCCATTTTATATTCATAATTCCGCAAACTACTACTACTACTACTATTATTATTATTATCATTATCATAATCATCATTATTATCATTACTATTATTACTATTATTATTAAGAAATAAGGCAATTTGACTAACAATTTACAATCAAGTTAATCAATTATAAAATCTAATTAGTCAGTTCATGGATTAGCAGCAACCAATACTCAATTCAAAAAATTCAAATTCCTAATTAATCCAATAAATTGGTAAATAAATATCTAATAAATATCAGCAGCTATCCAGCTGCCTATGAAGGTCATCCATGAGGGTGACCAACAGCGTCTCCATCCTGTGGCCGGGGCAGAAACTGGACTGAATGGATCCATTGTCAATGTTTCATCCAGGAAACTCTGGACCTGCTCAGCAACCACTCTTTCCCAGAAATGAAAAATTCAAGACTGGGCGGTAATTGGCTGGATCAGGAGGATCCAGAGTTGGCTTTTTCAAGAGTGGAATAACCACAGCCTCTTTCAACCCCTCCAGGTAGACCCCTGAATCCAGGGACAGACTAACAATGTCTACCAAGGGGCCCCGTATACCTTCACCACTGGCCTTCATCAGCCACAAAGGACATGGGTCTAGGAGACACGTGGCTGGCCTAACAGCACCCAGAATCCTGTCAACATCGGCTCGGGAAAGCTCACTGAAGGTTTCAAGAACTGAATCTAAAGACAGCCAAGGGGCCTCCAAGTTCGCTTACTGTATCAATAGCGGCTGGGACATCGCAGCGGAGAGACAAGACTTTTCCTGCAAAAAAGCTTGCAAAAACTTCAGCACTAAGAGCCAATTTCCTAACATTTTAGTTTTTCTCAGTAAGAGAAGTTAACAATCCAATTACCTAAATAATTGCACTAAGTGCAAGCTTGCGGAAGCGGCGGAAGCTGCTAAATACCCCTTCTTGGCAGCCTTCCCCGCCATCTTATAGGCTTTCATAAACATCCTATACGATGTTCTTGCCTCTTCATCATGAGTTTGCCGTTATACTCGGTCTAGCCATCTCAGCTCCTGTTTCCTCCCCCTGCATTCTATCGTGTAGGAGCAGAAAGGGCATCGGGGGGGCTATCTCATCAATAGCTTCAGAGAGATGGGCATTTCAGTCCTCTATCAGCGCATCTAATGAGCCACTGGAGGGCACTAGATCCTCCAGAACATTCTGGAATCCAACTGAATCCCTAAGTCTCCACGGGCAAGCAGAAATCCACTCATCACCTAGACAGGGGAGCTAGGATATCCATCTGGGCCTTTAGGGCAAAGTGAACTGTGACCACAGCACTTTGTCCTTATCTACCTGATCCATATTTATCCCCATGCCAAAAATTAGGTCTAGTGTGTGGCCTGCCTGATGCGTGGGACCAGATACCATCTGGGAGAATCCTAGTGCCACCATGGATGACACCAGGTCCGCAGCCTGCATGGAGTCTGCAGCGCCGGCATGGACAGTGAAGTCCCCGAGAACTATCAGTCTTGGAAACTCTGAAGCCCAGCCCGCTACTCACCCCAACAGGTCCTGCAGGCCGTCTGCTGGTGCACTAGGCAAACGATACACCGGACAGACAGCCAAACTCTCCTTAGTGTCCCAGACCAGGCCAACACAGTCAATGCCGGTGATTGTTGGAACGGGGAGTGCCCTAAAGGTGAAATTCTCCCGTATGACTATTGCCACCCCTCCCCACCCAAAGTTGGTGACTGATGAAGGATCGAAAAACTGGGGGGGGGGGTTAAACACTTTCAAGGTGACTGTCTCACTGTCCTGAGTCCAAGTTTCAGTCACACACGCCAGGTCGACAGTTTGCACAGCTACATAACTGCGCAGTGTTGTGATCTTATTCTTGATAGGCCTGGCATTGAACAACAGCAGTGATGGAGGGGGGGTCCCACTTTTGGGCAGCTCTTGCTGTCATGACTGGACCGATCTCTTGCTGTTCCTGGCCCAGACTGCCTGGTCAGTGATCTCGATGGACATTTCACCTGCCCGTGTCAGACTCGGGCCCTAGTATGCAGAGTACGGTGGCTATTGATCTTTAGAGAGTTAGTGCTTAGTTTCGTTTTTGTATCCCCGCCTGCTTTGCACATCTGGTTCTGCTCTATGCCCTTATCCGCCAGCCCTCGCTGACATGACATTCCTACAGGGGGAGAGTGAATGTGAGTCTCTTTGTCTGTAGGTGTGAGGATGCACCAATTGTAACTTTTCTCCACACAGCCCCCAGGAAGTTCTTGGGTTTTCACATGAGAGTCGACCTCGGGAGAGATACGACTTTGGGCATAGCTAGTTGGGTCGCACATCTTTCATGACCTTTAGTAACGCTGGTGTGGGTGACATATGTATGGAATGTGGGACCTCATCTTTATTATCGATTCCTAGGTCTGGCATCGCCAGTTCTGACAAAGGCGTTTGTCCCTACAGTTAACCAAATCTGCTCAATAAACTTTCAAATGAAGGACTGAGTTAAGAGTGGCTTTACTGGGAGCCTAGCAGCCTGTCAGTTCCGTCCATGATGTTAAACTTCAGCTGAGAGCAGGGCAGGGCGACCGGGTTTTCAGCGGCAGCACTCAGGCAGCAAAGAACCAGCCCTATACGTTGCCCGATCCCTCCAGCTCCCTGTACCCTCCAAGTCTTCCCTGCCACCATCTCCAGATTCTCACCTGACCCTTCGAAGCTGTCAGGTAATCCTGACATGAGATGGATGGATGGATGGGTAGGTGGGAGGGATGGTGTCAGGTAATCCTAACAGGAGATGACCGGATGGGAGGGATGGTCTGCAACTTGTCATGTTCTGTAATGTAGGGAGGTGTAGAGGTTGCCTAGGGAACCCAGATTCACACCGCCTGGGCAATCTGTTATCTCACCAAATGTCCTTGGTCTCACAGACTCTTGCCTTTGTTTGGGACAACTCTTGGTTGTTTGGTTATTTACTGCTTTTACACCTTTCCCGCGCGTGGGCTGGGTGCCTATTGGTAGATAGATGGGGGGGTATAACCGTGGGTGCTTTGTTAGATCTAGTTATTACTGACAATGTATTGCTAACGTATCTTTAGAACTGCTTTCAATAAACGCTATCTTCTTCATGGAGCCTGGTGTTTGACTGACTTTCTAGAGAACTTGACAGAAGCACTACTGTCTTCAGGCCTCCCCCGTCCTCTGCTGGCCTGGTCTCCGTGGATCCTTGGAGCCTTCCAAGTCTGCCCGTATCAAGGCTCTCCAGTCTGCCCCTGCCTTCCCCTCACGAGAAGTGGACCACATCACGCCAACCTCTCACGATGTGGAGCTGTGTCGATTTCCTCGCAGCTCCGAGTCCACCCAGCCACCAGGAGACGCCGTGGTCGCCCGACAGCCAAGTCTCTGGTCCCAAGAGGCCTCGTGAACAGGCAGATGGCCCCGGGCTGTGAGAAGGAGACACCGTCGCTGCGGCAGGTGTCTCTGCAACAGGCAGCCCTAGGAGGCCCTGTGACATGTCTGGCATTGGGCGTGAGGGGAGGGATGCAGGCCACAGCAAGGCCTGCGCTGCCTGCTTTCTCCCAGCAATGCTCAGGCAAATCTAGGAGCTGGCAGGGGCTGAGGGTTGCCACCCTCCAAGTGGGACCTGGAGACCTCCCGGGATTACAAGCGACCTCCAGATGACAGAGACCAGGTTCCCCTGGAGAAAACGTCTGCTCTGGAAGGTGGACTCTGTGGCATTATATCACCCTGCTGAGCTCCCCCTGCCCCGCCCCATGCAACCCACCCCCAAACCTCCAGGATTTCCCAGCCCCAGAGGCAGCAACCCCTTCCAGGTCTGCCTTTCAGCAGCAGCAGCAGCAGCGCCTTTGTGGCCTCCTTACCTGTAGCCCAGCTGCCTGCAGACCACCACGGCGTCTCTGTCTGTCCAGCCATCGTCGCAGATGCTGCCCCACTGCCCGTTCAGGAAGACCTCCACGCGCCCCTCTTTGGTGCTCTCCCCATCCACCAGCCGCACAGGGAGTCCTGGGAGATTGTCAAGACAGATGGAAGACAGTGTGAATAGCTGGACAGAGCAAGGCTGGCACGGCAGGGTGCCACCCATACCCAAAGGCCAAACAAAAACAAGGTGCGGGCAGACTAAGACCGGAGATCAGGCGGTCACCCTGCCAGTGCACACGACTGCCCGCCACTGATCAATTTGGCAGCCAAATGGAAAAGCGGGTAGGCAGCATCACTAACCTGCCCTAGGATGTCATTCCTGGGCAAAAACTAGGGTCTCACCAGGACACTGAAACAAAGTTCGATTCCTGTGGCACCTTTAAGACCAACAAAATTTTATTCTAGGTATAAGCTTCCGTGTGCAGGCCCACTTCTTCAGATTCATTGGAATGGAAGTCACCAACCACTCCATATAGGTAGAGGCTGAGGAGAGTGCTGCCAGGAAGGGCCAATTAGAGTCTGGCTATTCTAACTGCCATGGGAGAGAGGGGGGAACTCTGGAATTTTGACTTTTGTTTCTCCTGTGTCTCCTTATCTATGTAACCAAAGCCTTCAACCTTGAGTGTCTGGTGTACTTTTCTCCTGAAAATTATTGCCTGTTACTTTGGTGGGTTTCTACCTGGCCTCTGATTGGCCGTGAGCCATCGGGGGACCCCCTTGAATAACGTATATCAGCCAGTTCTAACACAAAAAGCATTAAGATATCTGCATACCCTCCATGTCTCAATAAACTTTACTTCTTTGAATGGAAGCTGTTGGGAACTGACTGCTGCAGGAGTCTGACACATAAGTAACGGAAGACTGGATGAAGGCGATTGGTAAGACCTGCGAATAGCAAGACGTTTGCAAGCAGACGTGAGAACTGGACGACATCAGCGTGTGTAGTGAGATAAGAAACTGATATATCCGTTAAGCCCTGGGGGGGGTTTCCATTGTCCTGAATGCTGTAATAACTTGTAACCCAGCAATCTCCCATTCTAGTCCGTTTCCAGAGTTCCTCAAAGTAGCTGTTTTATTGCAAAGGAACTTCGGAAACAGACTATCTGTTTGTGATGATTGGTGGCTTCTGTTGCAATGTACCTGAAGACGTACGCGTCTGCACACAAAATCTTATACCCGGAATAAAACTCGGATGGTCTTCAAGGTGCCACCGGACCCAGCCTTTGTTCTGTCGCTTCAGACCAACAGAGCCACCCACCTGAACCTAGGCCATGAAAAGAGGCACACGAAAAAGGGGTGGAGAACTTTCCCTTCTCACATTCCTAGGACTGCCCGCTCCGGGTTGGGAAATACCTGGAGATTACAGGGATGGAGCCAGAGGAAGACGGGGGACTGATCTCTGCCACCCGGAGACCTGCTGTAATCCCAGCTGCTCTCCAGCCACCGCCCGGAGGTTGGCAACCACACTTCTTGGAAGTTGGCAGCCCCCTGTGGTGCGTTACCTGGTGCCTCCTCTGTAACCTTGTTGTCCTCAGGGGAGCAGTGAATTCCCACGTCCTCCTCATGCGAGCAGTCGTGCCGGCCCCAGTTGCTGTGGGGGCAGTCCAGGAGAGAGCGCTCAGTGCCCACGCAGGCCACGTCGTCCAGCAAGATGAAGCCTCGGCCGGGAGGAAACTCCCCCTCTGACCCCAGCCGGGCTGGTCCCCTGGAAGAGGAAGCAAAGACACGGCACGTGACGGAGGCCCTGCTCTCAAAGCCTCCTTCGCCCTCCGGCAACCAGCCAGGAGCCCGGATCCCCTTGGGGTAGTGGCAGGGCCGCCGGACTGGAGACCCCATGGGATTATGGCTGACCTCAAACACAGAAGGAAGGCTGTGAGCAGGGAGAAGGACCAACCAGCCTCTCCGGTCATCTGCTTCAAACAAACCAGTGTGACTTCCGTATGGCCTTCCTGGGCTGCAAGCCCAGACACAGAGAAGGGAGAGGAAAACTGGCACCCACCCAGCCACCCCCCTCTCTCCAGTTCTTATCCCCGTCTCCCCACAAAAAGCTCCAAGTGGCATTTCCTTCCCTGCACATGCCCAAAGTGAGCTTCATAGTGGAGTGGGGATTTGAGCCTGGTTGCTAAGTCCAGCTTGGGGAATTCCTGTGGACCGCCTTTCCCCATATGTGCCCCAGAAAGCACTGAGGTCAGGAACTCAGAGTCGCCTGGCTCTCCCTGGCCCAAGAGACAGCAGGTTGGCCGCTACTAAAGCCAGGGCCTTCTCGGTGGCAGCTCCATACTGGTGGAATGAGCTCCCGGAGGACATCAGGGCCCTGCGGGACCTTCTACAGTTCTGCAGGGCCTGTAAAACGGAGCTCTTCCACCAGGCTTTCGACTAGGAGCTGCGACTGACCAACGTGCCATCGGAACACGCTATGGCCTACATAAAGATCGGCTGGATGCTGCTTCCTGTGCGGGGATTGTATACTGATGCCGCCATCATTTGCACTGCTTTGTTAGATTTTTATGATGTTAGGGACTTGTCTATGCATATTTTACTATATTTTATTGTACTGATTGTTTTATTGTTTTAATGTTGTTCGCCGCCTTGAGCCAGTTCCTGGCAAGGAGGGATATAAATTGAAAATAATAAATAAATAGATAAATGAATAAATTTGGGGTTTTTTTGGGGGGGGGGACTGAAGGAGACCAGAGAGCTCTGCGTTGAAGTCCAGCCCACTCTCCGAAGCTGCCGTTCCCCCCACCCCCCCCGGGGAACTGCTCGGTTGTGTTCAGCCCCACCAAGAGGCTGGCCTCCCTGACAGAAACCCTCGCCTCCTTCCTCGCCTCTCCTTCTGCTGTTTCCCTGACTGCCAAAATTTGGAATAGGTGTAGGATTGCCAGCCTCCAGGTGGGGCCGTGGAGATCTCCCGGAATTACGACTGGTCTCCAGAGCACGGAGGAGAAAACGGCCACTTCAGAGGGCCTCCCAAGAATCCATACACCACCACCCCCCCCAAACTCTCCAGGGATTTCCCAGCCTTCACTTAAAGGCCCTTTCTGCACAAGACCTTAAATCCTGGTTCAACCCTGACCCCGAACTCACATTCTGCACCACAGGTGAGTTCACCCCTGTAGTTATCTCAGGGTACTTTTTTTTTTGTTTCCATATTACACTGAGATCACCCCGGTTTCGCCCCACACTGGTCCTGGGATAAACGGATGCTGTTATAACCAGGGATAAATGCAAGGGATTGTGTCGCGAGTTGAACTCTGATAAAACCAGGGAAGAAGAAGAAGAAGAAGAAGAAGAAGAAGAGTTTGGATTTATACCCCGCCCTTCACTGCCCAAAGGTGTCTCAGAGCGGGTGACAAACTCCTTTCCCTTCCCCTCCCCACAACAGACACCCTGGGAGGTAGGTGGGGCTGAGAGAACATCTGACAGAAACTGTCCTTGAGAGAACAGCTGTGCCAGAGCTTGTGACTGACCCAAGATCACCTCAGCAGGTGCAAGTGGAGGAGTGGGGAATCAGACCTGGTTCTCCCAGATTAGAGTCCGTGCACTTAACCACTACCCCAAACTGGAGGCGATCCAAGTGCGGAAACAACCAGGGGGTGGGTGGGTCTTTTTTTGCTTGTGTTCTTTCATACAGTGCTGGGTATGTTGAGGACATCATTAAAATAATTTCAGCATTGATAGTCGCACCAGGTTTGTACACACTGTCGTCAAAACCGAAGCATTCTTTCTGCAACCTTTTCCTTTTTTTAAAGGATTGAACGTGTTTTCTAAGGTCAAATCTGCATTTGCATTTTTAAATCCATTGCGTGCTGCTGTGGCGCCATCTTTCTCTATGCCTGTTTGAATGTTGTTTGGAGAAGATTCTTTTAAAGCAGTGTGGAGGTGCCATGATAGTGGAGCCGCCACAAAAGGGCAATAAACATGTGGATGTGTGAAAGTATGCTAGCATTGTTGAGGTGTGAAAACGACACCGAATGTGGACAGCTTTTTTGAAGATGGAGTCAAAAGGCGGGGACGCTGGTGGGAAAGACAAATGCAGATTCGGCCTGAGGGTATTCTTGATGGTGTTTAAAAATTTCACTTTGGTTTGAGTCTGATCTCACACCAGTCAGGAGGCCTGGGCTGCTTCCAGGCAGGAGTGCAAAAACGTGTCAGTCCCGTGGGAACACCTGGACACCAGAGTTCCCCCTAAGCTGAGTGAGTGGGAGCTAGCTCACAGTTCTTTGGCCTCCGGCTCACACATTTTTGTCTCAGCTCAGGAAGGAGGGCTCCAGAGCAAACGAACTGATGCAGCAGCCAAATCGCTCACTCACAACTTTAATGCCAGGAGCTCACAAAGGAGATTTTTTGCTCACAAGACTCCGCAGCTGAGATGGAGCACTGCTGGGCACCACAGCCACGCCTACCTAACCCCCCACCCCCGTCATGGTCTGCCACCCCCCATCTCTCTGCCCCCTTTCCGCTCTCACGGCTGCATAAATGCACAGGGGTGATTGCAATGGCCCAGGCCCCCAAATTCCCCTCTGACCTCAGTTTCCCCTCAGCCATACTACAGCACAGCCCCTTAAAGGGCTAGAAGGGTGCACATGAAAGGAATAACCTCCCCCTCAAACACACACCCACTCCAAAGAGTCCCCCTTTACACTGGAGGAAAACAGTCTTCGTTCTTCCCCTGGTTTAAAGAGGAGAGCGCCAGTCACAGGTTGTGCTCAGAAGCGGGGGGAGGGGGGCTTTCCGCATTTCACGTAGGCTTGCCAACCTCCAGGTGCCGCCTGGAGATCTCCCACTTTCACAACTGATCTCCAGGCTATAGCGATCCGCTCTCTTTGAGAAAATGGCTGCTTTGGAGGGCGGAGTCTACGATACTGAACCCTGCTGAGGTCCCTCCCGCACTCAGGCCCTACCCTCACCTGGCTCCACCCCCAAATCTCCAGGTTTCTTCTGCCCCAGAGCTGGCAACCCAAGTTCCATGCCGGGAAAAACCTCCCACACGGAAGCGGCCTTCGTTCCGGCTCCCTGGAGCCACTGATCCAGGGCCAGAGCGATGGGGTTGAAGTGGGACTGCAAACCATTTACGGGGGATTCCTACAAAACGGTGTGTCTGAACTGACAGACGGTAGTCGGGAACCCCAGCTCTACCGAGAGGCTCCCGTGTCGTAACAGAGCAGAGAGGGAAGAAGACTGGAGCACCAAATGGCAGACATATTTGGCGACTTGGGTCTACGTTCCCGACCCAGCTCACCTTTGCTACCATCACACAGCAACTGCAGGGCAAGGCCTTCTGAAGGTCCGAGAGAGCCCTTTTCCGCTCAGAACTGTGGCATGAGGGGAGGAGGGGTTCCCCCCCCCACACACACACACCATTTCCGGAAGCTGAAACGACCCTGGCAGGGAGTTATTTACATACACGTGGAGGGGCAGGGGCGTGGCATCCTCCGTGTGCTGCCCCAAAGTTATGGCAGGAGCTCCCTGCTCAGGCCCTTTAAGCCCCGGGAGACAGGGTGGGGTGGGGAGGCAGGAGCGTCTCTTCTCCTCTCTTCTCCCCGTACCGCAGTTCCGAACTGGGACTGCAGGGAAAGTATGCTGGGTCAGGGTAACGCAGACTCAAGTTGCCAAAAAACGTCACCTGCCGTTTGGCCCGCAGTGACTTGGGTTTTAAGCTGGTTTAGTGCGGGGGTCCCCAACAGGGCACCCACGGGCAGCGTGGTGCCTGCCAACACTTCCGCTGGGGCCTGCCCAATGTTTGTATAAAGCGGGCGGGGCCAGGTGGGGCTTTTGCCCAGCAAGACTTCGGACTGGCCGTGCAGATTGTTTACTGTGTGACTGAAGGAAAGCTACAGCGGCTATTTTGTGGCGCTGTTCCAGAATTACACAGGTGTCCGCAGGTCTCAAGAATGCTGAGGCCGCCTGGGTTCGTGTGATGCCTGAACTGAGCCACAGCCAAATCACCCGGCTTTGCTTAAAGGGAGCTCTCTTCTGAACTGGACCCCAGAGACTTTTGACTTACCTGAAACCCAGCTGCCTGCAAGCCACCTGGGCAGTGATGCCTGTCCAGCCGTCGTTGCAGACACACCCCCACTCTCCACCGTGGTATATCTCCACCCGCCCTTCGTTTGGGGTGGGGCCTCCAACCAGGCGGATGCTGCCTTCTGCTGGGATGTGAGACACACAGATAAAGAAGCGATCAGTAAGGAAAACTCCCGTCCTGTCCACACATGGTACTGGCACAGATGAGCATTTTATGAATCTTAGCCTTTTAGAAGTAGCTTGACAACAACTATCTTGTCACCTGGAACTTAGATTCCTCATAGCCTTCTACTGTAAGGCTGCAAACATCATGGAAAAATGCCTTTGGTCCAGAGCAATGCTCCCTCTCAGCAAAAATTCTACTTTGTGAGCTATTGGCATTAAAGCTGTGAGCGAGCGATTTGGCTGGTGTGTCAATTAGTTTGCTCTGGAGCCCTCCTTCCTGAGCAAAGACAAAAATGTGTGAGCCGGAGGCTAAAAAACTGTGAGCTAGCCCACACTAACTCAGCTGGTCCAGAGATGCACAAGTGGACACATAAATGGAATCAGCGCAGTTCACTTGCACAAGACCTCACCCATTTGTCTCAATATATCCTAGCACCCAGAAATTGGGTGCACAACATGTCTGAAATGCAAGTGAGGATACAATAAGCTTGATTGAAAGTAAACAGCTACCATGTTCTTTTTCTTGTATTTCCACTTCTGCAAGAGCTCTAGCAGCAGCAGGGGAAATTTTGCACCAGATCCAGCCCAGTTTCTCATGCAGATTTTTGCACTGGACTGGTTGTTTTATTAGTGCACTGTAATAATTTTATCATGCCGGTTGTATTTCATCTGTTTTAATGCTGTAAATCACCGAGAGCCTGCTTACGGGGTTGGCCAATTCATAAATCTAAATAATAACAATAATAATAATAACAACAATAACAACAACAACAACAAAACAACAACAATAATAATAAATGTCTGATTCAGCTTATGGAAACCTTCTAATTCCCACTGATCTTCATGCTTAATGTATTTGTTTATTTGTTTGTTCAATTTGTATCGTGCCCTTCCAACAAGCGGGCACCAGGCGGGTAGCAACAAATAGCTTAATTCTCCCGTTCTTATTTATTCACGGTATTTATATTCCGCCTTTCTCACAGGGACACGAGGCAGATTCCAGATAGTGAGCCAAGACAATCGGCAAAATGGGAACCACCAGAAAGAGCGGAAGCAGAGCCCGAGGATCAGCACGATGCATCAAGCAATCCGGAGCGTACATAACGTGATCCTACTCACAGCCGTACAGAGCACAGTGCCAATCATTTATCCCAGTGGAGGCAATGAGAGTGTAATGTATTGGCTGGAAAGCACCCGGTGGTTTTAAAGAATTTAATATTATGAATTAAACTTTCCTGTTATATTATATTGCAATTTTAATTTATTCGTATAATAACTTAATAGTGTGTATCCAACCATCCACAGACTGCCTGGCCACTGTAAGGCAGGCTTCGAAATATGTGAGAATGCTGAACTTCTTAGCCTTCCTTTTTTAAAGGCTCCAGCAACTTTACAACTCTTTCCCCAGCACCTATAGAGACACTGGAAGTGTATGTAGTTTTCACTAAAGTCTTAAACCAGAAATGGCCCATGTGCTTTCTGTGTGTCTCTTTTTGGCCCTGTAAGATAGGTAGAGAGATGTTGGAAAGGTTGTGGTAGTCTGAGCTCCTTTAAACATGGTTGGTGGGAATGCCCCACAATTGCTGATTTCTGGTCTAAAATACTGCTACCGATAGAGAAAATCTTAAATTGTTCTATTCCATTCACACCTGAATCTGTTCTTTTAAATTACTGGCCTAATCTTAACTTCTCCAGGAATGAAACTGAATATCGATGTTCTTAATTGCTGCAAAAATGCTGCTCGCCCAGAACTGGAAATCTACTAAAATACCTTCTTTACAACAACGGTATTTGAAACTTTGGGGCCTCGCAGCAATGGACAAATTAGCACTTCAGATTTCTGAGAAGAAGAAGAAGATTGGATTTATACCCCGCCCTTCACTGCCCAAAGGGTCTCAGAGCGGTTTACAAACTCCTTTCCCTTCCCCTCCCCACAACAGACACCCTGTGAGGTAGGTGGGGCTGAGAGAACTTCTGACAGAAACTGTCCTTGAGAGAACAGCTGTGCCAGAGCTTGTGACTGACCCAAGGTCACACCAGCAGATGCAAGTGGAGGAGTGGGGAATCAAACCCAGTTCTCCCAGATAAGAGTCCGCGCACTTAACCACTACAACAAGCTGGCAGAAACATTTTTTAAAAGCAACAATTTTGGGGGAAAATGGTTTCCTTTTTTTCAATATGTTTCAAACTCTTCTAACAAAAATTGTTCTTTACCTAAAAAATATGTACATTTAATATTTATTGATTGTATTTGAGTATTTCTTATATGTCTTATGTATTGTAAAGGTACTTTTAGATTGTTTAATTTTCTACTGCTGTTAATAATATTGCATTGTTTATTGTTATTATTGTTAAAATAAAAAATTAAGTTTTTTTTTAAAAGATAGATAGAGAGGAGTCAAATTACGCTCCTAAAGAGGCTGATAAAGAGTGGGGAGGCTACTCACTCTACTGTTTCCTCTCATTGATAATAAGGAAATTGCTTGCCGAGCTGGAGCCAAATGACTAATACATCAGAAGAGTTAATACATCAAGCAAGGCATGTTTTTAGCAGCAAACGTAAGATATACAGATATATAAAGATCACATGCAGATTGTTTAAGATTTTAAAAGATGATGCTTTGAGTCTAATAAGTAAGACCTTTGACAGGCAAACATGATTAAGGCAGTTTGGTGTAGTGGTTAAGTGCGCGGACTCTAATCTGGAAGAACCGGGTTTGATTCCCCACTCCTCCACTTGCACCTGGCTGGATGACCTTGGGAAAGCCATAGTTCTGATAAGAGCTGTTCTTGAAAAAAGGGCAGTTTCTGTCAAGAGCTCTCTCAGCCCCACCTACCTCCCAGGGTGTCTGTTGTGGGGAGGGGAAGGGAAAGGAGTTTGTGAGCTGCTCTGAGACACCTTTGGGTAGTGAAGGGCAAAGGGGTATAAATCCAATCTCTTCTTCTTCTTCTACCTCACAGGGTGTCTGTTGTGGGGAGGGGAAGGGAAGGGAGTTTGTGAGCCACTCTGAGACACCTTTGGGTAGTGAAGGGTGGGGTGTAAATCCAATCTCTTCTCTTCTTCTTCTAAAAGCCATAGCAACAAGTCCCCCTCAATGTTTTTAATTAAAACATAAATTATGGGTAATTAGATGGTAGTTAAAATGATGGTGCCATTAACTGGCTAACATTCAGTTGCAGGCCAAATACAAGCTGGTGGTGTTTGATCCCTCGTTATTTGGTTCTTATAAGCACAGCACCAGACGCAGTCCCAGGAGCAGTCATACCGTTGCCGAGGATAAAGTAGACGCGAGAGTGGGGCATCGTGTCATAAGAGCGCGGGGGAGGGGGGGGCTGAGGCTTGCGCCTCCGGGGGTGGAGCGCTGGAGGGAGCCCTACCTGCAAAAGGGTCACAGGTCACCCCAGCATCTTCAACGTGGTCGCAGTTGTGCTCCCCCCAGTTAGTCTTCCTGCACTGGTCCAGGAAGAGCTCGTTCCCGGAGCACGCAACTTCGTCCAGGAGGATCGGGCCTGAGCCCTGCCCAAAGGGGGCCCAAGACGCAGCCTTCGGGTTTCCACTGGAGAGGAGAAAAACACGCACCCCATGAGGGCCAAAGGTCCTTTGGCGGGGCTGGCTTCAATGTCAGCTGGGTAGGGCGGCCCAGCCCTTACAGACCTGAGGCCCAGCTGCCGGCAAACCACCTCGGCGTCCCGGTCATCCCACTGGTCGTCACAGATGGTGCCCCAACGGCCGTCGTGGTAGACTTCCACTCGTCCCTCAAAGCTCTCCTTTCCCCCCACCAGACGGAGCGGGGTCCCTCCACCTGCTCTTCGGGAAAGTGAGGGGAGACTGATAAAGGAAGGGCCAAGAACAACCACTCCGTGCTGACTTCCTGCCTCCCGTTTCCTCCGAGGGCCCCGGCTCCTGCGGCGCACCCCTCCACGCCACCAGGGCAAGGCACGGGGCTGCCCCTTCCCAAACTGGCTGCCTCAGAGTAACTCCTGAAACACAACACCCCCACCCCGCATCCGAAAAACAATCATTTGGGATAATTCTTCTACCAAAAGGGATGCCGTGCATGTGTGGGTATGAGTCCCCTCCTCGCCACTTTCCCCCCAGTTTAGCTTGCTTCCAAAGTCGTCTGGAATTATGGGTTGCAGGGAGGTAAGGTGGAAGAGTGGGAGGGGCAGTGTGGTGTTGAAAAGTACTGAGACTGACGAATGATTTCAGCTCTCACATACTTTATTAGTTCAAGAACAAGACAACTTTACCTGGCTCGCAGGCCGGTTTATATCCCCTGAAAACCCCACGCCTAAAACACACCCCACTCAAGACATTGGCTATTTACAGTGGCCGAGAGTTCCATAGGCTCTCGGCCGGGAACCTTACTCTGTGATTGGAGCGGGCTAGGATCCGCTGAGTCCTTTGTTCAGGTGAGCGAAGCTCAGATGCTTTTGCCTGACCGCATGGCTTCCTTGCCTCGCATGTTGTCAGGTCCAATTGCATTATGGCTGACTGCATTCTGTCTGATTGCATTATGTCTGATTGTCTTATGTCTGAGTACATTACAGGTGTAGTAGTTACAGTTTCTGACTGAGATCTGGGAGGCCAAGGCTCAAATCCTCACTCAGCCACAAAGCTTGCCGGGTGACCCTGGGGAAGTCAACCATACACGTGTGGAGCTCCCTTCTACCAACAGAACAAAGTTCGAGTCCATTGGGGCACCTTTAGGACCAACAGAGCTAAGTTCTGGGTATAAGCTTTCATGTGAATACACCTGATGAAGTGTGCATGGGCATGAAAGCTTATGCCCAGAATTAAATTTTGTCGGTCTTAAACGTGTCCCCGGATTCAAACTTTACCCTATGGCTTCGGACCCACACGGTGACTCACCTATAGTCACCAAGTGAGACCACTGGTCTACCAAGGTCAGCATCATCTCCTCTGATCGACGACGGCCCTCCACCGTCTCAGGCAGAGGTCTTCCACATCACCCACCGCCTGATCCTTTTCACAGGAGATGCTGCCTGGTGCATCGCCAATGCTCTGCCACTGAGCCACGGCCCCACCTCCAATCCACCACCCCACTCCGCAGCCACGGCCCCGCTCTCTCCTTAAGCCTACTCTGCAGGGTTGTTGTGAGGGCTAAACGTGGAAAGGGGGGAGCACACACGCCACCCTAAGCTTCTCGGAGGAGGAAGAGCAGAGTAAAAAATGGGACGGGCCAACAGAACAGAGCTCCTGTCCCTTTTCCTGCCCTCCTTTTGCAATCAGATCTTCTCCGAGTCTGCTTCACAAGCTAATGTGGCAGAATTATGACAACGCACCGAGGCCTCTAGTGGCTGGACTGCACATACAACTGAAAAGAGGGTTCTTTTCCCCTCAGGGTTGAACATGAGGAGAAGGAAACAGTGCTCTTTCCTGTAATCTGCGCACTAACCCTGCTGGCAAACCCTTTTTCATTGTGCTTTAAAACTCATATGCCCTCAGAGGACCCAAACGAGTGAGTGCACGGCAGAAATGCGACTCTCTCACCACTGACAACGATCCTTAGAGGTCATCACAGGTGTTAAACTGCAAAGGGCCGGAATGAGGGGGCAAACATGTACCTTGAGGAGGAACGCAGGTTGTGGCCCCAACTCCCTGGAGGCAGGTTCCGAACGTCTCTCTGTACCCACACTGCAACAGCATCTTCTCATCCCCACGGCAGTTTGCAGACTGCAGGTGGAAGGGCATCAGGCCCAGACCAGAACGGCTCACCCGTCGAGCTGTGCCAATTTCACTGAGTGAGGCAGGAGAAAATGTAAAGACCACAACGAAAACCCCTGGCAATGGACGACTTTCGCTTCCCTCCGCAGCCTCAGTTTCTGCAGCGGCAACAAAACGATTTGTCAGGCCACTGGCCTGAGAACAACTCTTTTGCGGCTTGTGCCTCTCAGTCAAGTTACAGCTACGTACAGGGATGTCCCATTATCCCTGCTGGCTGCAGTTATAACAGACTGTTAAAAGGGCCAGACTTCTAAACCCACAATGGGATAGCACGAAGGAGTCAGGCAAAAGGCCACCAAGGAGAAACACCCTTTCTATAAAACCTAGGGTTCCTTGAGATCTTATGGGAGGTCTTATTCTTGGCCCCTTCCAGGCATCAAAAACCTTAGAGGATGTCAAGAGCAGGACCTTCTTTGCAGTGGCTCCCCAGCTCCAGAGTTTCCTTCAGAGACAGGCTTGTCTAAGGGGAACTTTGAAAAATCTCTCTCTGCAGTCTGAAGTGGTACAGTCTATTCTCTACCAGTTCAGCACTCTGCTGCCTTACAACCAGGCCAAGGGGCAGTGTGTGTGTCCACTAAGGGAAGGGACGATTTGCAAAAGCAAACGGGTGCCAGGAAAACCAGGCCTCACCTGGAGTCCTGTGTCCAGTTTTGGGCACCACACTGTAGGAAGGATGTTGACAAGCTTGAGCGTGTCCAGAAGAAGGTGACCAGGATGGTGAGAGGGTTGGAATCCAAGTCTTATGAGGAAAGGCTGAAAGAGTTGGGTATGTTTAGCCTGGGAAAGAGAAGACCTAGAGGGGACATGATTGCAGTCTTCAAGTATTTGAAGGGCTGTCATGTAGAAGATGGAGCAGATCTCTTCTCTCTTGCTCCGGATTGCAAGACTAGACCTAACGGGTGGAAATTACAAGGG
Organism: Gekko gecko; assembly: GCA_029375565.1. Classification (NCBI taxonomy): domain Eukaryota; kingdom Metazoa; phylum Chordata; class Lepidosauria; order Squamata; family Gekkonidae; genus Gekko; species Gekko gecko. Next base: position 177,606,664 of record JAPDNY010000007.1, on the reverse strand, counting down.
AGTCGTTACCGGCTAGATATCAGGAGAAACTTCCTAACTGTAAGAGTGGTTGAGCAGTGGAACAGTCTGCCTGGGGAGGTGGTGGATGCTCCTTCGCTGGATGTTTTGAAGCGGAGGCTGGACGACCATCTTTTGGGCATGCTGTAGGGCTCTCTTTCGGCTCTGTTCCTGCAGAGTGCAGGGGGTTGGACTAGATGACCTGCAAGGTCCCTTCCAACTCTAACATTCTATGATTCTATGATAAGCGGGGACCACTGTGACGGCATCCACCACGCTGGGGATCTTCAAGCTAAGTGATTTCCTGTCAAACTAATCCATGGCACAAAGTTTGACTGTACTGGGTTTTGTTGCTGTTCTGGACACTTCTGTGGTATTTTGGGTCTCACAGTTGAGTTTCTATAAGGCTGTGCTGAAATGGGAGGGGGGGGTAATTTTCCTCAGGCCCCTTCTGCACTGGTCATTTCCCTTGCTTTCCCCACGCATCTCCTGCCGCGTCTTCTCTTTCGGTCTGCACCCCCCTTCCCCCCACGCTTTCAACTTGGGTTATCTTTTTTGTTCCGCACTGATTTTTGTCCCGTTTGCTTTCCCTTTGCCATATCCTCGGTTTTTCTGAAAGTGGTTTTGTGCCGGGCCTTTTCATTGCTTTGCTTCCAAGCCGAAGGGAATTCAAAGCAGAAATCATTCCCCTGGATTTCACCTCCCTGCCCTTTCCCCGCCCCTCGGAGGCCACTCCTCCACAGCCCACCCGGAGGTTGTTCCTCCCGCTCTGCACCTTCCGCCTCACATTAAAATGGCACCTTGTTGGGCGAGGGGAGGACTACGGGTGTACAAGTTTTGCTTTCCGGCTGGGCTGCCTGCTCCTGCCACCCAGTTTAAACCAGGCGGCTGGCGAAGGCAGCACAGAGCTGCAATTGCCAAGAGCCATCGGGTCCCTGCAGGCAGTGAGCCCGGCCGGGCTGCCCTCTTGTGCCACCCAGCTTAGCATCACAGAATCACAGAGCGGGAAGGGAACTCCTGGTTTAAACCAGGTGGCAGGAGAGGGCTACCCAGACAGGCTCACTGCACTTGTGGGGGCTGACGGCTGCCTGCAGGCACAGCTCCATGCTGTCTTCTCACCCTCTTTTTTTAACAAATGGCATAACTCTAGCACTAGTCTTATGCTGTTTGTTAAAAAAAAAAGGAATGACTCCCATATGCAGGACACGACCCCTTCTTTTGGGGGTGGGACGGCTACAAGCAAGCGCTCCTCTGCCATCCTCCACCCTTCATCCATGTACAAGCTCCATTTCCCCCTATTTATAATTTTTAATTTTTTCCCCCAAACAATCTGAGTTTTAGCATAATGAGACTTTCAGCAGAGTGGAAGGGGGAGTTTGAAAGGAGCTTGTTCCCTGCCGATATTGATTCAAAAGGGGGTTGTAGAGGAGGAAAACAGAAGCACCCCCAGTGCAAACAAAAAAAGGATTTCAGTGCTGTATGCAAACTAAATAAAAGGGGGGAGCTCGTCAGCCCAGATGTAAGAAGAGAGACACTGGGATGGGAAGCCTAAAGCTTTTAAATCTTTTTTCCCTTTAATGCTTCAGGCAACAAAGTTTGGGTGGGAGGACCATTTTGGCAGCCTCTGGAACAGGGCTGCCAGGTACTCACCACGCGCTGGCGGGGGATGGGAGGGAGCCTTCAGGGAGTGGGGTGGGTGTCTGCCCCCCAAAAGCAACATTACCATGCAACATCACTGACACAATGATGTCATGCAGAAGTGACATCATCACGTTGGACATGTTGTATGGCGACACTCTGGTTTGAGGGCAAAACTCTATGGTAAAATTGCCCTCAAACCATATAGTTTTGCCCTCAAACCAGAGCATCACTGTGCAACATCACTGATACGATGATGTCACTTTCGTGTGACATCATCACACACTGGCAATGTCACGCAGCGATGTCGCTGTTTGGAGGCAGGGTTTCCCCCTCCAGGCAGAAGCCCCCAAAGCCCAGGGATTCCCCGCCAGGACCTGGGGGAATGGCAGCCCTGCCCTGGAAGCCTTGCATGAAAATGGCGCCTCCCTGTTTTTACTTGCGCGGTGACCTGTGAGGAAATATGCACAGGCTCAAGCTGGCATTTTTTTTCTCAGAACAGATTAAATCATGCTTGCAAAGCTGGCTGGTTCTCCTGAAGCCCTGAGCAGCCTGGATTTGCCGCGATCGGTGTTTGTCTTCCCTGCCACAGTTGCAAAACACAAAGCAGAGAAGGAAAGATTCTGATACCCCATGTGAGGCTCGAACTTTCCAGTGTCAGATTGTGCCCAATCCCGTTTGCTGGTCTTTCTAAGCAATGCTCTTTTCAGCTGGCTGGAAACTTTTCCTTGGGGGAGGCGGGGAGGTGTTTTGGAGGGGCTGAGCAACGTAGATTTTGCAGAAAGTGACTGTCTTTTGGGAATTCCCCCACCTGTTGCTTTTTCCAGTGGCAAACCGGGATGTAAATGGTAGGAGGGGAGGCGGGAGGGGGGAATCAGTACGCTCTCCACCCCTGGTGTGGGCAGCCTTGCTCCTTCTCCGTCCCTCAGTGGGTCCTCACCTCCTGGGACTGCAAGCGGGGTTCTCCAGGGCATGGGCTCAGAGGCAGTGCCCTGAAGCCGAGAAGTCAGTTTGGGGAGCTGCAGGAAAAAGCCCCGCTCTGCAGAGTAGCAAAGATGCGCTTGAGGGAAGTGGGTGCCAGCAGCCCACCCTCAGGGATTCTGCAAAAATAAAGGGAAGGGACGGGGGGGGGGGGAATCCAGGCCCTCACATGCAAGACTGACACATTTGGAAACAGAGAATCCCCTTGTCCTTGGCAATACGGAAAACAGGGCTTCGCAGCTGCTTGTAAGTTTCCAAAAAAGTCTGGCCAGTTTAAACAGTCGGTTTTCCCCATTTGCCTGCATTCCTTTCGGTTCCCCTTCGTTCAAGGAGCTAAGACTTAAAAGGCATGCCCAAACCCTGAACCACAAGGACTTAAATGGAAGGTGATTGCTGGAGGCTACGGTGCAGCTGCAAGAGGACAACTGCAGTTTTGTTGTTGTTTTTTTAAAAAAGACCCTTTGGAGGCCATCCCCAAAAGACACACAGGTCACAAGTGACGTGTCCACCTCAATTAAGCAAAAAGTGCAGGGCTTGGTTGTAGATGTAGACTGAATACACAGAATATACAATAAATTAACCAGAGGGGGGGAAATTGTGCCGAGGGGCAAGGGCACACAAATCCAGAGTCCAGGGATTCTCCACAGGAAGAACATAAGAACATAAGAACGTAAGAGAAGCCAGTGTTGAATCAGGCCAATGGCCCATCTAGTCCAACACTCTGTCACACAGCGGCCAAAATATACCAGGTGCCATCAGGAGGTCCAGCAGTGGGGCCAGGACACTAGAAGCCCTCCCACTGCTGCCCCCTCCAGCACCAAGAATAGAGTGCAGCACCTGCCCCAGACTGAGAGTTCCCATCTATACCCTGCGGCTAATAGCCACTGATGGACTTCTGCTCCATATGTTTATCTAATTCCCTCTTGAAGCCGTCCATGCTTGTAGATGCCACCACCTCCTGTGGCAGTGAATTCCATATGTTAATCACTCTTTGGGTGAAGAAGGACTTCCTTTTATCCGTTCTAACCCAACTGCTCAGCAATTTCATGGAGTGCCCACGAGTTCTTGTATTGTGAGAAAGGGAGAAAAGTACTTCTTACTCAACCTGCTCTATCCCATTCATAATCTTATAAATCTCGATCATGTCACCCCTCAGCCGTCGTTTCTCCAAGCTAAAGAGCCCCAAGCGTTTTAACCTTTCTTTATAGGGAAGGTGTGAGTGCAGATGAAGCAGATCTTTTCTCTCTTGCTCTGGATTGCAAGACTAGATCTAATGGGTAGAAATTACAAGGGAGTCGTTACCGACTAGATATCAGGAGAAACTTCCTAACTCTAAGAGTGGTTGAGCAGTGGAACAGTCTGCCTCGGGAGGTGGTGGACGCTCCTTCCCTGGACGTTTTCAACCAGAGGCTGGACGACCATCTTTTGGGTATGTTGTAGGTATTTGGGGCTATCTTTCGGCTCTGCTCCTGCAGAGTGCAGGGGGTTGGACTAGATAACCTGCAAGGTCCCTTCCAACGCTAACATTCTATGATTCCATGATTCTATGATTCTATGAAGGGGCCTCAGCCAGCAGTGATATTTCAGGGACGGCACCAAGCCTGACAGTTCCCTGGAGGGGGAAAAGAAACTACTTTTGGCTGTGAAACTGGGCACAGCACGGAGGCTGGACTCCTTGGAAAGCAGCTGAAACAGAATATTCAGCCACAGGCACAGCATGACTGCCCCCCCCCACACCCCGGTATGTCAAAAAGAAAGGCGCTGCTCCCTACCCAGCCCTGGGGATGTGGCCCTCCAAACAGGCAACTGCTATCTAAAAGGAAATAAGCACTGTTGCCTTTGTTGCGTTTGTTGATCTGATGCCCCAAAGCCTGCCAAAAGGAGGGGATTCCTTTTGTGGAAAGGGGCCCCCTTGCTTCGGCCCTCCCCTCCACCAAGACGTGCCTACCTGAGGCCCAGCTGCCTGCAGACCACGCTGGCATCCCTGTCCGTCCACTTGTCCCCGCAGACCGTGCCCCACAGGCCATGGAAATAGAGCTCCACCCGGCCACCCTCGGCCAGCCGCACAGCACCTGTCAAAGCAGAAGAGGCTGAAAGGACCGCATCAGAGGGACCCCCTTCGGGAGGCTTGGCGGCTCTCGGGGCCGGCCTCTCTTCCCGCCACAGGATTTGGCCTCCGGCTCGTTTCCATCAGGAGTGACCAAAGCAACTGTATGGGAGCGAGCCGCTGTAAATCTCTGGCTGCTTTTTTTTTTTGCGCTGCCTGGTACAGTGATTATGAAGGCAGCAAGAAGAGGGCTTGAACACCCTTTCCCATAGTTTCACCGGTGGGGGGGGAATCAATTATGCGCAACACATTCCCAAAGTGCATAACCGCAAGAACAACACGCAGTATTCACACAGCATTTCAGAGCTCTCAAAGCGACTCTCAGTCCTGGCAGGCCGGCGTTATGCCTTCCAGAAGGGGCCTGAATGGGGAAGAACCTGGGAGCCCCCGGGAGCCCCTCTTCTCAGCCCTTCCCTGGCAAGGTTCAGATTTGATCGGAGGATTTGCTGGGCGGCTCTTCTGCCGCTTGGGGGCGAAGCCGTATCAGCTCCAGACGGACGACAGGACTGTGCAATCCAAGCCACCCACCTGTAGCATCGATGTTAATGCGTCACATCTATTGAAATATGATGCGGGTCAGCAAACACTGGACTCTGCAGGCCACCCGCATCTCACTTAAACTGGACTGTCATCTATGCGGCGTCATTATGCGTGCAAATGTCAGCTTGTGAGCGCAACTCCACCTTCCATCACATATGCACCTGCACATGCTATCCGTGGTCTGGTCTCAAATCAAAACACCAGCCTGTCCAGGCAGTTTCCCTTGCTGATTAAAATCCAGGGAGACATAACTGACAAGCCCTTTAGACAAAAAATGACTGATGACGCTTACGCCAGGTACGCTGGAGAAGGCAGCAAAGCACTTTCTCTCACTTTTAAAAAACTGTCATGCACGCGCACACACGCAGACGGAGAAGGTGCACACTAGGCGGGAGAGCTTTCGCACTCCGTCAAGAGGCGAAGTGGAACAGAAAGTGGGCTTTCAAAGGACTGGGCCCGCGTTCCACTGCTCCCGGGGGGCGGGGGGTGCTCTTCATCACAGCCAGGGCTGTGTACTGCTGGTGCCGGACAAGGAGCTGGGAGAGACCCAGGTTCAAATCCCCACTCCTGCCAGAGAAGCTCACAGGACTTTGGGCCCGTCACTCTCTCCGCTTAACCGTCCTCCTCATGGGATTGTTGTGAGGGTAGAATGGAGGCAAGGAGAACACTGCAAACTGCTTCGGGTCCCGAATGGGCAGAATGGCAGGGTGTACATGAGGCAGGTAAATGAGGAAGAGATAAATGAAAAGCAAAGCGCTGGGGCTTTCTTGCATGCCTTCACAGGCAACGCACAGAATGCTTGGAATTAAGCCCACCTCAGGATAGGTCAGCAGTTCAGCAGTTCAAGACCCGAGAGTGCCGCATGACGGAGTGAGCTCCCGTCTCTAGTTCCAGCTCCTGCCAACCTAGCAGTTTGAAAGCAAGAAATTGCAAGTAGATAAATAGGTACCACTTTGGTGGGAAGGTAACAGCGTGCTGTGCGCCGTGGTGTTTAGTCACGCCGGCCACATGACCACGGAAACATCTTCGGACAGCGCTGGCTCTTCGGCTTTGAAGCGGAGATGAGCACCGCAACCCTAGAGTCGGATTCGACTGGCTTTCGAGCAAGGGAACCTTTACTTTTACAGGATAGGAGAAGGGCTAGGGTACTCTTCCTTTCCTTTCCTTTCCTTTCCTTTCCTTTCCTTTCCTTTCCTTTCCTTTCCTTTCCTTTCCTTTCCTTTCCTTTCCTTTCCTTCTGAGACCCTGGCCTTGAACCCTCAGCAAAGCTCCCTTCTAAGTGGACTTCTTGTTTAAATACATCCCTTCATCTCCCAGGCGGTGCTGCCTAGGGGACAGGGCCGGTTCCAGGTCTGGGGGGCCTGGGCAGACAGTTCCTAGGAGCCCCCTCCCTCCTCTGCCCGCCCACCTCCAGACCCTCAGGCCCTCCTCCCCTCCCACCTGCTGGTGCGTCCTCCCCTTGCCTGCCCAAAAGCCCTCCCACTGCCCACGCCCGCAGCTACCCACAGCCTGTTCCCCAGTGGCACGGGGCGGGAGGGCGTGCATGCAGCAGCAGCAGGGAGCAAGAGAATGTGGGAGGGGCAACAGCAGCGGGGGGGGCACTTCTGCAAATGTGGATGCCCGCCGGCCCTGCGTGGGGGCTTCCATGGGGTAATACCCTTTAAAAGGCCCATTCGAACAAACACAATCACCCAATACAAATCTCGCTGTCAGAGAAGTAGTAAAAGAAAATATACAGCTCAGCCAAAGACAATCAGCATGAAGCCTGTTCACCTGATGCTGAAAACGGATCCCCTGGGGCAAGCAGCCACAGGCATCCTTCCTGGAGGAGAAAGCCCCACTGCCTGGGGGGGAGGACACATGCAGGGATGCCTTCTACCAAAGGTCCTAATGAGTGAGTGACACATACGGGGACGGACTCCTATGCATTTACTGTGTTTATGTGGGAAACATCCTGGCCTCAAACTGTTCAAAGTTTTAAAGGTGACAAAATAAAACAAATGCCCAGCAGCACCTTAAAGATGAACAATATTTATTTTGATAAATGAACCACTGATTTCTTTACTTATTTCAATGAACTGTGATAGACTGAATTATCTGAGCATTGCTACACCCTCTTCTGTGCTGCATGTAGTTAAACATGTCAATGCAAGATACGGGAAAAAGATTTGCTTAGATAACTTTGGGCTGAAGTTCCTCTCTGAAATCTTTCCTTTCAGCTGTTTGGAGTTCCAACATGTGAAAAATGCTCTATCGAGAGACCGGCTGCAAGCCCTTCCTTAACTGTCCTACAAGCTTTCCGAAACATTCCGCTGCGGCTTGCTCTTTCGGAGACTCGGTGAGAATCCAAACACGACCCGCGGATTTAGCGCCGGGTACTCACCCTGGTTGCAATCACAGTTAGCCCAGCCGATGGCTCCCGAAGCCAGCTGGTAGAAGCACCAGGGAGCGCCCCCTCCGTCGGGATTCCTACAGTAGTTGTGGTTCCCCAGTCCCCGGTTTGGATACTGCAGGATGTAGTCAGGGAAGTCCGACCAATTTAAGCACGCCAAGCCAGAGACGGTGACGGACAGAGACCCGTTGTAATACCCGGAGGACTCCATCCCGCACGCAGGAGATGCTAGAAGGAAAGAAGGTGTTCCGTGAATAGCTGGGACAAGTTTGTTGGAGGGAAGACATTCTGTCCTGGTCTCAAGCCCCCGCCTTCCCGGCTGTGTTCACGTATTCTGCAACTCTCGTGACTGTGTTTGAAGCTCCAAGTTCTGCACCACGAAAAGCTACATTCTGTGATCTGTATAAATTATGCAAATTAAGTTTAGGGTGTATGTATGATTTCTGCAGGAGCTGCGGTGGCTCAAGTGGTTAAGACGCTGAACTGCAGGCTGTGGAAGGTCAGTAGTTCAGCAGTTCAAGACCCGGGTGCCGCAAGACGGAGTGAGCTCCCGTCTCTAGTTCCAGCTCCTGCCAACCTAGCAGTTCAAAAGCAAGAAATTGCAAGTAGATCAATAGGTACCACTTTGGTGGGGAGGTAACAGCGTTCCGTGCGCCTTGGTGTTTAGTCATGCCGGCCACATGACCACGGAAACGTCTTCGGACAGCGCTGGCTCTTTGGCTTTGAAATGGAGACGAGCACCGCAACCCTAGAGTCAGATTCGACTGGCTTTCGAGCAAGGGAACCTTTACCTTTACTATGATTTCTGCACCTGCTAACGATAGGGTGAGGCAATGGTTTGTATCTACGGAAGATTTCCTCAAAACAGAAGGGGGGGCAGTTTTCACCAATTCCTTCTTCCCACTGCAGACCCCCCCCCCCCCCACATAGACTTCATCTCCATGCTCTTCCTGGCGGTCCCCCACTCCCCCAACAACAACATTTCAAGAGCATCTGGATTACAGTGGGATGGAGGAAGAGCGGAATTTCTGTTCTGTTCACAAATACGCCTCCATTAGTGGAGATTTACTGCAGGATCTAAGCCAACGGGGGATCTTCAGCCAGCAATTATCCTGAAGCCTTCCCCGCACGGATAGAGTGGGGGAAACCGCGCACGCCAGGGCAAGGTAGAAATCTGATAAAGAAAGACACGACAGCAGGCCACAGAAGACTGACTGCTGGGGATTCTCCCTCTACCTTCCTGAGGTTTCGGCAAGCCTTGCCCTGCCAGGGGGAGAGCACCTGCGGTTCAGGCAGAGGCCCAAGGTTCAGGCTGCGACCTTCCGAACACTTACCTGGGAGTAAGCCTTATTGAATAAAATGGCTTACTTCTGAGTAAACATGCACAGGATTGCACCGTCTGTTTCTTCTCATTCCATTTAAAGTAAACAGGGTCAGAAAATACCCTTTTTGCATAATTTCTGACTTCTGTGGCCCTAGTCCTCGTGCATTACTTATGAGATCTCCCATGCTATGCAACTACATTGCTTTACACCACATAATCCACCTTGAGTGTCAGTGAGAAAGGCAGCCTATAAGATAAAGTAAATAAATATGTGTCAGACCCTGCTTTGCTGGGCTTGCTGGGGTTGCCATAATTCATGGGGGGAGGGCATTCCTGAGGGTGGGGGCGAGTGCGTCAGTGCGTGAGACCTTTGCTTTTAGAAGATGTAACCTTTCCACAAATCATTCTCCTTCCCCTCCTCTGTCGCTTTCCCAGGGGAAGGTGGCCTTGAGCACATTCCTGTACCATCTTGGACTCTAGATTACCAGGACATGTATCTCCCCTGGCTGGAATGGCAATGTTAGGTGGTGTGTGTGTGACGTATACTTGAGGGACGGATGGGAACTGCTTGAATTTTCTGTAATAAGATTGTGCCCGCCAAAAGACCAAGAGGACATTGAGTAAGATGGGACTTTAACTCAAAGAGACGACGAATGTTTGTAACACCAAAATAAACTATCTGTGCCCGAATCCCTTTGTGGGGGGGAGTACTGACTATGGGGCATGATAACAAACTCTCAGGGCATTTTGGTTATTTAAAAACATTGAACCTTATACAGTGACAATTCTGGTGGCCCCGCATGCAGGGAGATATCTCTAAATATGTGTCTTCTTGCCAGACATGCCTGATGAGCAAAGGACGGGTGGGAAAGGTTCCTAGGCTGTTGCAACCCCTGGAAACCCCCGAAAGACCATGGTCTGTGACTTCTATGGACTTTATCACTGACCTGCCACACAGCCAGGGGGAAAGGGCAATCTGGGTGGTTGTGGACTTGTTTTCTAAGCCAGCTCATTTCGTCCCATGCAAGCAGGTGCCAACTGCAAAGCAACTGGCACACATGTTCATGCAACGTGTCATCGGGCTCCATGCCTTGCCCCACGAAATAATTTCCGACAGGGGGACTCAGTTCATTGCCAAGGTCTGGCAGGAGCTGATGAAACTTTTGGGTGTTGAGCAAGGACTTAGTAGCAGTCATCACCCCGAAACCGATGGGCAAACCAAAAGGACCAATCAGGCGCTGGAGCAATTCCTCAGATGTTTTATCAACCACCAACAGGGTGATTGGGTGGATTTACTCCCGTTGGCGGAATATAGTTACAATAATTCTGTACACAGTTCTACAGGCATGTCTTCCTTCAAGGCAGTACAGGGGTACGAAGGGGGCCTGTTGCCAACTTTGTCTGTGCCCGGCCCTTGGGCGGGAGATGCCCACACATGGTGGTCTAACATAACATGAGGATGGGAAAGCCTGCGAAAAACTCTGGAAAAGGCTAAAGAGGAATATAAATGTCATGCAGACAAAACCAGGGGCCCGGAATGGGACCTGAAGCCTGGGGATTTGGTGTACATTTCCACCAAACACTTGAGGGGCATGCAACCTGGGGAAAAGTTGGGGTGGAGATATACTGGTCCCTTTGAGGTGGTGCATTTGATCAATAAAGTCACTGTGGAGGTTGAACCGCTAAAGACCCTCCATCACGTGTATCCTGTGTTTCATTTTAGTTTGTTGAAGAAGATCCTGGACCCTTGAAATGGAAATCTTATCCTCCAGCTCCTCTGATGATCAACCGAGAAGCCCGCCATGAAGTGGAAGATATTCTTGATTCTAAAATCAAGATGGGACGTCTCTTTTACCTGATTAAATGGAGAGACTTTGACCCCTCCCCTAATGAATGGGTTGAATCTAAGCACATAAAAGCTTTAAAAGTAATTTGTTCTCTTCATAAGCAGAAACCACTCAAGCCAGGGGGATGAGGTGTTACTTGAGGGGGGCAGAATGTCAAACCCTGCTTTGCTGTGCTTGCTGGGGTTGCCACAATTCATGGGGGGTGGGCATTCCTGAGGGTGGGGGTGAGTGCGTGAGACCTTTGCTTTTAGAAGGTGTAACCTTTCCACAAATCATTCTCCTTTCCCTCCTCTTCCACTTTCCCAGGGGAAATTGGCCTTGAGCACATTCCTGTGCCATCTCAGACTCTAGATTACCAGGACATATATCTCCCCTGGCTTGCATGGCAATGTTAGGTGGAGTGTGTGACTTATACTTGAGGGACGGATGGGAACTGCTTGAATTTTCTATAACAAGATTGTGCCCGCCAAAAGTCTTTAGTTCTGACATGGTGACTTCTGGATCTTGCATATGCTCTAATAAACTTATCACTGCCAAAGCGCGAGTTATTGAATGTAACTGGCCCGGGGTCTGACAATACGTACAATACGTACATACAAGAGCAGCTGCCGGCCAGGACTGGTGGTCTTGGGTGATCAATGGTTTGGTGATAGACACACAGACCCTCATGGTCTTAAGGGCTAGACATTTCTGCACTTGAGGCAAAATTCTGCGCTCATGCACTCAGACCTGGATAGCCCAATCTCATCGCTCAGACTAGGACTTCATGGGAGACCATCGGGAAGAATTCCACTGTTGCTACGCAGAGGCAGGCCATGAACGTCTCTTGCACTGAAAACCCTACAGATTGCCATTAGTCAGCTGCAGACAGGGCTTGTGCGTGGAAAGAATACACAGAACCTCCCCTGCACAGACCTCTGGCAAAAGAGTCCAAAACAGAAAGGAGGACAGGGAAGGAAGTCTTGGTGGAGAGGAAAACAGACAGCTTGAAAAGAGTTTGGAAATGGAGGATGCAAGGCAGCCGTTCTCATTGAAGGACATGACTGCTGTTGTAAAAAATAGGACTGATACCTACACGAATGACCCCTTCTTCTTACCTGCATTCTGCAAATGGTTCTGACCAGGCTGGGATCCCCAGAGGGCCTGGAAAAGGAAGCAAGAGAAAAAGCAGAGAGATGGTTATCCCAAAAAGTCAACATGGGCTCATCATTCAGAATTCAAAGGGAACACAGACTGAGGAATCTGCTCCTGCCTGCTGTCTGTTTCCTCATTTTCATTTCTGTCCATGAGAAACTGTTGTGGGTCAGCCAGGACTCAGCGACAGTGAGGACTCCTCAGGAGAAGGACAGCCTCAGGAAATCAGCTCTGAACCAGCAGAAACCAGCAAGCAAGAAGATGAGCTGCAGGCTTGTCAGAGTTCACAGCTGATGCAGAGCCACCAGCACCTTCCAGCCTGGTTCCAACAGAGGGAACCCAGGTGGTTGTTACCAGCCCTCCAGTTTCACCCACACCCTTTGAGCACTGGAGATAAAGGCTTAGAATGGAGCTTCAGGAAAGAATCACAGAATTACAGAGTCACAGAGTTGGAAGGGGCCATACATCTAGTCCAGCTCCCTGATCAATGCAGGATCAGCCTAGAGCATCCCTGACACGGGTTTGTCCAGCTGCTCCTTAGAGATTGCCAGTGAGGGGGAGCTCACCACCTCCCTGGGCAGCCCATTCCACTGTTACACAACTCTTAGTGTAGAAAGTTTTCCCTAAGATCCAGCTGGTATCTTCCCACCCTTAATTTAAACCTATTCTTGTGAGTCCTCTCCTCTGCTGCCAACGGGAACAACTCCCTGCCCTCTGCTAAGTGACAGCCCTTCAAATACTTCAAGAAAGCAAACATGTTCCCCCTCAACCTCCTCTTCTCCAGACTAAATATTCCCAGGTCCCTCAGCCTTTCCTCATAGGGAAGACAAAGCCCAACACCAGCTCCTTCCTGATGATGAGTAGTTGCAGGGTTACTCCCAAGCAGTTGACTGCAATCAAGACCTATAAAGCAGAGGCCTATAAAAGGCAACCCATCAGAGGCCTATAAAAGCCAATCAAGGGAGACTGCTTGATATGGAAGCAACAAGTCACCAGCTAATGAACTCTGTGACCACTGCTCTGAACTCTGCTCCTGTGACCCTTGGACCGGCTCTTGGTTCTGGAACCTTCCTCCCTAAACTCATAAATCACTTTGGACCATTGGACCTTGCTTCCTGTATAATGCTCTGAACTGGACTCTGCTCTCTCAGTAGCTGATCTTTGGATGAACTTTGACTCTGGCTCTGGAATTCGGCTTGGACTGACCCTCAAGTCTGCCAGGAACAAGACTGCGAACTGCCAGGCTGTGACTAAGAAGGAAGTGCAGCCAGAAGGGTGCTTTGGAAGCAGGAACAGGAGCTTTGTGGAGGGGAGAAAAGGAGAGAGTGTTGCGGAAGGATCCTGGCAGTGAATGATGCTTCCACTGAATGACCAGAGAGGAACTGCTGCCCTGGCGGCTTCGGTGCATTGATCCATCCGGCAGAAGGCAAAACACCTCTCAGGAGTTCTCCCCCCTGACCAATCATGTCGTGTTTGCCAGATTCACCCTCTGGACTGCCCTGCCCTGCCCTGGGCACACAGACACCCTCACAAGCCCAAGAAGAGGCAAACCCTGAGGCCCAAACCCTGAGGGCTTACAGGAGTTCCACAGCCAGAGTGCTCCGCAATCTTTTCGAACTCAGTTCTAGGCATGCGGAGCTCCAAATTCCCCGGCACACGGCTCATTGGGCCCTGAGGCCGTAAAGGATGAGAGTTCAGTCCACTTAATTACCTTTCATCAAGCCAGAGGAAGGGATCCTGGTTTTATCCAGTCCCTGGGGCCGCCTTCTGCTCTCTCTCTCCCCCACCCCTTTGGAGATGTGGTACCCGGAGCTTCCTCAGGGAGTGTGCTGAGGATTGTTGATTGGCTGGCTCACTAGAACCACACCCATTATTTCACGGAATCCTTTTGTGGTGCCTCTGAAGACCAAACTAGGCCCCAGTTGAGGAATTTGTGGTTAGAAACTCTTTGCTGTTTTTCAGTCCTCTTTATGACATTATTAGACACTGATATTTTCAAGTGTTGCTTTAAATTAACAGTTTTCAATTAATTCCTCAGCTGTGAATGCTGCGCACCCAGCCCCCCCTAAAATCTTCTCTTCCCTGCCCACTCCTCCTGAAACCTGAAAGGGCCCACCCGGTAAGTTTTTAGGGGCTGACGACTTTAAATCACATCCACTAACCACCACCACCCTGGGAGAGAACAACTCAACCTGAAACCAGTAGCATGCTGCAGATCAACAAGATTTGAGGAGTAGAAGCTTTCCATAGTCAAAGCTCCCTTCATCAGGTGACTAAGGGAGCTGTGACTCTCGACCAATGCTCCCTCTAAGCTGCGGAACCTTGTGAGCAAAAATTCTACTTTGTGAGCTACCGGCATTAAAGTGGCGAGCGAGCAATTTGGCTGCTGCGTGAATCAGTTTGCTCTGAAGCCCTCCTTCCTGAGCTGAGACCAAAATGTGGGAGCCGGAGGCTAAAACACTGTGAGCTGGCTCACACTCACTCAGCTTAGAGGGAACACTGCTCTCGACAGCTCATGCCCTGGGAATCCCGCTGGTCTCTCTCTCTCAGGTGCTCCTGGGTGCAAATGTCGCTGCTCTGAGGCAGACCAGCTCAGCAGCCCTCTGAAAGGACCGGTGGAGCTCCTCACCACTCCAGAAACAATTCTTTCATGCGGTCAAGTAGTCCTGCAGAAACCCCAGGAGACCCATCCTAAGGCCATCCCTTTTTGTGTTCCACAGATCCACTCTGTTAAGACTTGCTCCCTCCCGTGCTCCTGTCCAGCCTGAAGGTGACTGTCAACTGAGGGCCTGAGATTTGACAGGAGGCCTGGAATCTGCCCCAAGCCCTGGCCGGGGGGCTCCCCCAGGAGACTGGGGGAGGGCCAGAGAGACAGCTATGAGCAGAGGAAGGAGGGGTGGGGGAGCGAACCTCCCCGGCAGGGCCAGACCAGGCATGCCCCAGAGTCTCTCCCCTCTGAAGGCCTCCCTGGGTGTGCCGGAGAAGGGGGCCCTGGAGCACCGTTTGGAGCCCCGGGCAGGGAAGGGCCCAGGACAGATCCGAAGGCGAGGCAGCCCTTGGGGGCACAGCCGCTTGCCCTGGGGACCGGAGGGCAGGGGGGATGCTGGCAGCGGCAGGGGCAGCCCGGGGAGGGGAGGGGCCTCGGGAAGGGCCCCGCCCGCTCTGCCTGGGCACGAGGGAAGATGCTGCGAGTCCAGGGCTGCGGGGCTTCTCCCTTCTCTCCCTTTTTTAAACCTAGAGGCTCCTCAGGGCAAAACGGCTCGGGAGGAAGCTCCATCTAAGAGAGCGATCCGGCAGGGAGCCCTGGAGCAGGGCTGGGAGCGCGGGAGCGGGGGGGGCCGTCGGGCAGCGATCCGGACAAGGCGGCCAGGCGCCCGGGGGGAGGGGAGGGGAGGGGAGGGGGCGGTGCCCAGGGGCTCGGCGGGGGGGGCGCCTCGCCTCCTGTGGCGCCCCCCTCCCGGCTGCCCCCTCCCCGCCGGCGCTTGCCCGAAGGTCTCCCCCCGCGTCGTGGGCTGGGAGGGACGAGACAGAGCCCGGCTGCCGGCGCGGGGAAGGGGCGGCGGGGGGGCTTCTGCGGCAAGCGGGACTCGGGCCCCCTCCTTCCCTCCCTCCCCTGCGGCAGCCGGACCGGGGGGGAGGGGTGTCCGTCGGGGAGCCGGGGCGGGCGGGCGGGCGGGCGGGGGCTGCCCAGGGAAGTCGGTCCGGGGCGCCTGGCCATCCCCCCGAGGAGCCCCACTCGCCCCGCCGGGCACACCCCCCTCCTGCTGCAGGGGCGCTCCGTCGGGGGTGGGGGGGGGCTTACCTGCCCCAGCGCGGGAGAGGCCAGCAGCAGCTGCAGCAGCACCAGCCCGGCGTGGCGCATCCTCCCGCCGCCCGGCCGCACCTGCCGCCGCCGCCCGGCTGCTGCCGCTGCTGCTTCCCCTGGCCCCCCCGCCCCGCCGAGCGCCAGCAGGGGGGAGGGGGAGGAGGGAGCCGCGCCCGCCCGCCCGCCCCGCCTCCCCGCCCACCCCCCGGGGGTCTCCCCGCTGCGCGCCTTCGCCGGAGGCCACCCACGTGCGCCCCGCTCCCCCCCCCCGCGCCGGGCCGCTCGGGCAGGAGGCGGCGGCGGCGGCGGCCTGCAGCGCCCGAGGGGAGGCCGCGGGAAACCGCCGGAGCCGCACCTGCAGCCGGCGGGAGGCGAGGCGGGCTAGAGAGCGCCGCCCGCCTGGACTCCTCCTCGCGGCTCTCTCCTTGCCCCGCCGCCCAGGCGCTCAGGAGAACATCCTGGCCTTGCCTTCAGGCCTCCTTTTGGAAAACCACACGATGACCGACCACCCCCCCACACACACCCCCTCCCCCGGCCAGCCAAGCCAAGCCTGCCAACAGCTCGGAGTCCAAGCGGGCGGTGCTGGTCACACGGGCGGCTTGGCACCCTAGGGCACTACCTCTAGGGGGCGTATCACCCAGACAGCACACCCTGCTGCGGGTCACCCGCACCGACATCCTGTGCTCCAGCATCCACATGACTGCCGCATCCCAGCCAGGGAGCATGCTTCTTGCCCCTTTTTAAAAATCCAGGTTGGTGCATATGTGCTCATGCACCCACAGGTGCACATATAGGCAAAAACTCAAAAAAGAAAACCCACCCTATCAGTGGGGATGGACCTGCCGTCTCCGTTCTGTGGAATCCGTTCTGTGCGCACTCCCCTGCATTCAGACATCCAGCCATGTGCAAGGCATGCAGGAGGAACCAAAAACACCACTTGTGATGTGGTGCCTTTTTAACCTGGCTCCAAGATGTCCTATGCTGGGGTGCCTCTGCCTGGAGAATGCCTGACAGATATGGCTGTGTGGCTGCACCCATTTGATGGGGAGGGGTGGCTATGGCAGGCCAAACTGCTCCTGTGATCATACCCAAAGATTTGGCACCCCAAAACAAAGCTTCAGGGCCTCCATTGTCACCTACCAGATGTCTCAGTATTGGGTTTGACTAAAGATTCATAGTGTGCAAACATGATGCCCCTGGGCCAAAGAGTGGTCAAGACTGAAGTCTGTATTGACAACAGATACCAAAAGTTCCCATTCCTGGCCTGATGGACGTGTGTGGATGCTGGAAAAGGCATTTGTCTTTGTGGAGTGCGTCGCGATGGCTGCGTCCCCCTGGGTCAGAGAGGTCGCTCCTTTTGGGCAAGCGGCTGGACTCATGAGCAGAGGCAGGAGGCCAACGTGTCTGTCCTCCTCCCGAGGAACCCAGTTCTGCACAGGCACAAAGAATTAAAACCGACAACTAGACATGAAGCTTTGGATTCCAAGGGGAGGTGGCGCTACCAGGACTTGCCACGAATGTCTGCCTGGCCACTCTCTGGAGACTCAGTTTGGTGTAGTGGTTAAGTGCGCGGACTCTAATCTGGGAGAGCCGGGTTTGATTCCCCACTCCTCCACTTGCACCTGGCTGGATGACCTTGGGCAAGCCGTAGTTCTGATAAGAGCGATCCTTGAAAAAGAGCAGTTTGTGTTAGAGTTCTCTCAGCCCTGCCTACCTCACAGGGTGTCTGTTGTGGGGAGGGGAAGGGGAAGGAGTTTGTCAGCCGCTCTGAGATGCCTTTGGGCAGTGAAGGGCGGGGTGTAAATCCAATCTTCTCCTCCTCCTCTGGGTCACCTGGCCATGAGTCTCCTTTCTGAGACCCCTGCAGTCAAGCAGACACGGATGTCTAATACTCCCGAGTAACAGCTGTTTCCTTTGTTGGCAGAGGCCACCTGCGTCACGGAGATGTCTCTGATGATGGCCTGCTGGAAGCAGAATGAGTTCAGCGATTCAGTTTGCAGCAGGGAGATCCAGGCCTTCCTCGACTGCACAGCAAAAGCAGAAGTAATTACGATTCTTGGTGTGTCCCACGTCTGCACTGCAGGAGAGGAGTTTCACCAGGGAACACCAACGAGTCTCCTGCCACCCCTGTCTGTTTGGTGTCGTGGTTAGGAGTGCGGACTCTAATCTGGGAGAACCGGGTTTGATTCCCCACTCCTCCACATGCAGCTGCTGGTGTGACCTGGGGTCAGTCACAAGTTCTTTCAGAACAGTTCTCTCAAGAGCTCTCTCTCAGCCCCACCTACCTCACAGGGTGTCTGTTGTGGGGAGGGGAGGGGAAAGGAGATTGTAAGCCGCTCTGAGACCCCTTCGGGGAGTGAAGGGCAGGGTATGTATCCAGTCTCCTCTTCTTCTGCCCTTGGGCTGGCCTTTATTTGGCCTGGGCATTGTGTGCTGCTATCCAAGGATAACCTGTACAGGTGAAAAGGGGGTTACCTGTTGCTAAGTCTCCGGAGATCCCTGGGCATTGAACACCTGAACCTACCTTATACTGAATCAGACCCTTGCCATTATCCAAGGATAACCTGTGTACGTGAAAAGGGGGTTACCCTTTGCTAAGTCTCTGGAGATCCTCTGTCCCAGTGAAGAAATGTGCGAGGGGCAGGCAGCATGAGAGGGGATAGAGTTCTCTGGTGAGTTATGCTATCAAGCTGAACACGTGAGCTCACCCTACCTGGGAGCCAACATCTGGACAAGGTGTTTCATGACTGTCATGAGCCTGGCAAAGTAAGTCTTGGCTCGCTAGAATAAAAATGTGTTTGCCTTTAAGATGTCACAAGACTGCCGTGGTTCCATCGATTTTAATACACACTCCAGAATGGTAGAGCTGAAATCCAGGGTTGTGTCAGACGAGATGCAGCTCATTGACAGAACACCTGCTTTGCACGGAGACCAGTCTTCCACAGCTCCATTTGAAGAAAGGATCAGCTAGTGGAGGCTTCTCGGGACCCGGGCTTCTCGGGACCCGGGGGGAGCCGCTGCCAGTCAGGGATGACAACGGTGAGGCAATTTGGTGAGGGAGGGTTTGGGGATAAAAACACAATCAATGCAACCATGTCAGTCCCAGCTGTCTTTTTGCGTCATGCACTGCTTGCATCCTAGCAGCAAGTCCTGCCCCTGAACAGTGTTCCATTAGTGTGCTTTTCTGGTTGGTTTGGATATTTTGGGCAGTATCCTTTATACTATAGGTAAAACAAACCGGGGAGATATCCCCTAAAATCCAAGCCATGTTCCTAAAGTGGAATCTGCAGTTCCTTTTCAAGCCTATATAAAAAGGGTGAGACTGCACAGTGTACCGTCACAGTCAACGTTCCCTCTAAGCTGGGGAGTCTTGTGAGCAAAAATTCTACTTTGTGAGCTGCTGGCATTAAAGTTGTGAGCGAGCGATTTGGCTCCTCCATAAATTTGTTTGCTCTGGAGCCATCCTTCCTGAGCGAAGACAAAAATGTGTGAGTTGGAGGCTAAAACACTATGAGCTAGCTCCCACTAACTCAGCTTAGAGGGAACAGTGGTCCCAGTTCCCCTTGAAAACGGAAGCCTTCAGTCCCTGCGTGGATGAAGCCCACGGGGACAGATGCAGGGGGTGTAAACGGGCACACCAAGCACTTCACGTTGGCTCGATAAAGAGCTGTGCTTCTAACTGTGCCAGAGACACACACCCATTGCTAACCACCACGCTCTGGCTTCTAGCTCAGCAAGATAAAAGAGAAGTTTGGCTTCTGTTCAGTGAAGTAAAAAAAACCCATGGAAAACTGCTCTGCGAGTCTTGCTAGAGACTGGTGTAGACACACGGGGGATGACATGCCTCTTGGCCGAATCCTTACCCTTAAAACCTGGAGTTAGCTGGAAAATGCAGCCAGAACATCAGGCCCAGGCAACGTGCCTCTTTGGAGAGAGAAAGCCACTCTGCTGGGTTATCGGCAGCCTCACGTAGTTGTGTTTGGAGCATCTGAGCAGGATCTGGGAGAACTGGGCCCCAGGCCCTACTCGCACCAGGGAAGCTGGCTGGGGGACCTGGGGCTACCCCTCCTCTCTCAGCCTCACCTACCTTGCAAGGTTCTTGTCAGGATAAAATGGGGGAGGGGGAAACAGTGCAGGCTGCCCTCCCCTCCTAGGGAGAAGGGTGGGATAAAGGAACAATAACAAGCACCCAGCTTGCCGTTGAGAAGTAGAAGAAGAAGAAGAGATTGGATTTATACCCCGCCCTTCACTTGGAGTCTCAGAGCGGCTTACAAACTCCTTTCCCTTCCCCTCCCCACAACAGACACTCTGTGAGGCAGGTGGGGCTGAGAGAACTTCTGACAGAAACGGCTCTTTTTCAGGAACAGCTGTGCCAGAGCTTATGACTGACCCAAGGTCACATCAGCAGGTGCAAGTGGAGGAGTGGGGAATCAAACCCAGTTCTCCCAGATTAGAGTCCGTGCACTTAATCACCACACCAAACTGGTTCTCGTCGGTTTTTGTTTTTTGTCTGCAGCAAATGAAAACAGAAATCTAGATTGGAAAGATTTCTCATAAAAGGGACCTGTACTAACATGTGCCCGATGCCACCTGATTTGGCCTCAGAGGAGACAGAACCACGCACTCTAGGGAAGGGAGGGAGAGGAGAGCTTTTGGTGTGTCACTAGGGAACAGGTAGTGAATACTCTGGACTCGGATAGGGGGGACCTGTATGTAAGTCCCCCTTATGATGATGATGAAGAAGAAGAAGAGATTGGATTCATCCCCCGCCCTTCACTACCCAAAGGAGTCTCAGAGCGGCTTACAAACTCCCTTTCCCTTCCCCTCCCCACGACAGACACCCTGTGAGGTCGGCAGGGCTGAGAGAACTCTTGACAGAAACTGCCCTTGAGATAACAGCTCTGACAGAACTCTGGCTTGCCCAAGGCCATCCAGCAGGTGCAAGTGGAGGAGTGGGGAATCAAACCCGGTTCTCCCAGATTAGAGTCCGCGCACTTAACCACTACACCAAACCGTGGCCATGAAGCCCCTGGGAGGTCTTGGTTGGGCCAGGCACACTCTCTTGGCCTCGCCTATGAGGATAAAATGGGAAAGGGAGTCTTGCGTATGAAGGGCAGAACAAAAATGTACTCGAGGGGGATGTTTCCTGGAAAGGTGACTCTCACCTGGATGGCCCCGGCTAGCCCAATCGCAGCAAATCTCAGGAGCTAAGCAGGGTTGGCCCCGGGTAGCACTTTGAAGGGAGACCACCAAGGATGCCCCGGGTGGCAATGGCAAAACCAGCTCTTTCTCTTGCCTTGGAAACCCCTGGAGGGGCTGCCGTAAGCCGGCTGTGGCTAAGCTGAGCTCCCTGACTCCCGAGGGTGCCTCTTGCTGTTCACTCCTGCCTGCAAACTACACCAGCTAATCAGTCACCAGTTTAGGCGTTCTTACCTGAGAGTAAGAGGACTGGCCTATAAACCATCACTTTGGAAACAAGGTGAGAGACAGAAACCTACATTTGTTCTTTGTGATGAAACAAGTTAATAGCAATCATGGTCGGTCCAGGAGACAGAGCAGATCTCCCTGGGTTCTCAGCCTGGGGCTCCCCAGGGAATGGCCCAAGCTCCCCCGCCCAGCCCTCCCGCTCCTGATCTGCCTCAGTTCACAGAGCCAGCGTGGCGGTCGGATGGCCACCCAGCCTCTGCGTACAAACTTCCAGAGGAGGAGAGACCACCACCGTTTGCAGTTTTGCAGACTATTTGGCTGTGCACAGGGGCTGAGTCAAAACCCTGCCACCAAGAGGCAAGATTTGCCACATCCCCAGTTCTGTGCAGTCCTCCTCACTCCCAGAGCACAGGAACGACTTCTGAGCGAGCAACCCTTGGACCATTCAGCAATAGGCTGGAGGCAACCATGAGAAGGTGGGAGAAGGAAGAGGCGACGAGAGTGGCCGAAAGAAGAGGCCCTGGAGGAAGCCTCTTGCTCTGTTCCAGAGGACCTCTCTCCGTTTACTTCGGCCACTCCGAGTCGGTCTTCTCTTCTGTGGAGCCGGGCCATTGCTGGGTGGCTGAGGCTTCTGTATTGTCAGTCACGTCTGTTCTTGGGGAAATGGGATCCTCTGCCCTTGCGACACAAAATACCCCTCTCACCAGGAAACTGAACTGACACGAACAAACGGCACCGAAACAAGGCCTCAAGGAGAAGCGGCCCTGCTGTTCTGAGGAACAGAGAGTCCTCAGTCCCATGTGGCTCTCTTTGCTGAGGAGCGTTGGTTCATTTTTCTCTTTAAAATAAATAAAATGCGATGCCTCGGTGTGTCAAGGGTTGTCTCTGTTTCAGAAAGGATAGAACACTGATTTGAAGTCCCTGTCAGCAACTGAGCACTGAGAGCTTGGTACATCTCCTTGTGCCCCAAACTGCACCACCTAGTTGGTAGGGGAAGCTGCTACTCGGACCTCTTCTCTTTGTCCTGCAATCAGCAAGTATTGCTGGAAAAGGGGTGGGGGTGGGGGCACAGTTCCCAAGGCATCACCTGTGGATCGAGACCAGCGGCTTCTGGAACAGGCTCGGGTACTGCCGGTTGCATAAACAGACCGTGGGCGGGAGGTATACGGCCGGTCGTTCTGTTCTTCTCTTTACTCTCTGTAAGCAGAGCCGTCTCGTGTGACCCATATAACAGAGTTTGCTGCCCTGGAACGCGACAACACCCTTCTTGTGGCTCCCGTTTGGAGCCAGCCCAGGTGGTTTCTCGCCCAGTTCCTGCCCCTGCCCTTCAACACGCGCCTGGTGCCTCAGTCCCGACGGGCCTCCTCGAGAGAGAGACTGCCCTGCGAAGGGGAGGAAGAGGCCAGACATGCTGCAGTGGGAAACACCCAAGAGAAGCCCCTCCCGCCTCGTACCAGCGGCTCCTGTCATGAACTCATCTTCGGGGTGGGGTAGGGGGATGACGACGAAGACCTGCATTGCCTACCCAGCTGGATGAAGTCCAAAGGGAGAGGAGTCGTGGGAGGAGGCCGGAGAATGCAAAGGAGCTGGGGAGGCGGAGGCCGTGTGGGAGAGAGAGAGAGACAGAGGGATCTTAGCTCAGGCTTTGATGGAAAACCACCTTTCATCCGCATGCCTTCCTCGTGTGTTTGTATTTTCCCCTTCCGCGTGCAAGCTATCTTTTTCAACATACCTGAGGAGGAGTTCACCAAGTGGGCAGACTCTAGAAGAAACCCTTCCCCCTTCTGCTTCCCTGCAGATGGGCATGAGGCCACCAAATTTTTTGTTAGGAGAAATAGGTGGTTGATAGAGGCCGGAAGCAAGAAAAATAATCTTACTATTGCTGGGAATGCGTTTCATCTGTTCAGCTGGGTATGTTTAGCCTGGAGAGGAGACAACCGAGAGGGGATATGATAACCACCTTCCAGTACTTGAAGGGCTGTCATACAGAGGATGGGACGGAGTTGTTTTCTGTTGCCCCAGAAGCTCAGACCAGAACCAGTGGGTTGAAATTCAATCAGAAGAGTTTTCGGCTAAACATTAGGAAGAACTTCCTGACAGAGCGCTTCCTCAGGGGAACAGGCTTCCTTGGGAGGTGGTGGGCTCTGATAAGAACATAAGAGAAGCCCATGTTGAATCAGGCCAATGGCCCATCTAGTCCAACACTCTGTCACACAGCGGCCAAAATATACCAGGTGCCATCAGGAGGTCCAGCAGTGGGGCCAGGACACTAGAAGCCCTCCCACGGCTGCCCCCTCCAGCACCAAGAATAGAGTGCAGCACCTGCCCCAGACTGAGAGTTCCCATCTATACCCTGTGGCTAATAGCCACGGATGGACTTCTGCTCCAGATGTTTATCTAATTCCCTCTTGAAACTGTCCATGCTTGTAGCTGCCACCACCTCCTGTGGCAGTGAATTCCATATGTTAATCACTCTTTGGGTGAAGAAGTATTTCCTTTTATCCGTTCTAACCCGACTGCTCAGCAATTTCATGGAGTGCCCACGAGTTCTTGTATTGTGAGAAAGGGAGAAAAGTACTTCTTTCTCAACCTGCTCTATCCCATTCATAATCTTATAAACCTCGGTCATGTCACCCCTCAGCCGTCGTTTCTCCAAGCTAAAGAGCCCCAAGCGTTTTAACCTTTCTTCATAGGGAAGGTGTTCCACCCCTTTTATCATTCTAGTTGCACTTCTCTGCACTTTTTCCAATGCAATAATGTCCTTTTTGAGATGTGGTGACCAGAACTCCTTCTTTGGAGGTTTCCAAACAGAGGCTAGATGGCCCTCTGACAGCCATGCTGATTCTGTGAACTTAAGCAGATCACGAAAGGGGGAGGGCAGGAAGGGTTGCCTCAGTGCTTGGTTCTTGTGGCCCTTTTTTACACGCCCAGGGAAATGCTGATTGCCACTTTGGGGTCCGGAAGCAATCCTGGAGGGTTTTTTGTCCTCTTCTGGGCATGGAATGGTGGTCACTGCAGGTGCAGAGGGGGAGGTATTTGTGAATTTCCTGTATTGTGTAAGGCAGGGGTGGCCAGACTTGTCTAACGTAACAGCCACATAGAATAAACGTCAGATGTTTGAGAGCTGCACGCCATGAACAAAGATTACACACACATTTGTATTTAAAAATATGCAAATTTGCTTTTTATTAAAATTAAATTAGACTGTGTGGAAGAACCACTTGCAATTTGGCCACCCCTGGTGCTGGGGGGGTTGGACTAGATTGCCCTGGAGGTCCCTTCCAACTCTGTGATTCTATATAAACTGAAAATCAAATGTCTCACAATTTATCTTTGTTTCTATCCCACCTCTCTTCAAAGTGTCACAGTTTATTGAGTATGTACTTTTTTGTGGGTTATCCAACACTTGTTCAGTCTAGTCCAAACTGGCCCAGATGTTTAAGGGAAGGTAGGCCTGTGCATAATCAAAGTCTTCTGGTTTCTGCACCTTGCTTTTTTGAACAAAAGAACGCTGATCTGAAGGGTCTTCTGGACTGAAATTAATCGAACCATTCAAGCAATCCCATGAATTCTTTCCGGGCTCTTTTGCTGAGCCATCAGCATTGGCGGTATCAAAATCTTCAGAATTCTTACTGGATCATCAAGACGGATCCGTCTATTGACCCCTGGGTGAAGCTGCCCAGCCTGGGCCTCCCCAATACATCATTAACGGCGCAATCCTAAACAGAGTAACACCCATCTAATTCCAAAGACCTCAACGAACACAAGAAGCTCCCTTCTACGGAACCAGACCCCTGGTCCATCAAGGTCAGTATGGTCTACTCTTGCCTGGAAGAGGCTCTCCCGGATTTCAGGCTGAGGCCTTTCACATCACCTACGTATCAGGCTCTTCAGAAAATCAGTCAAACACCAGGCTTCATAAAGAAGATAGCGTTTATTGAAAGCAGTTCTAAAGGCACGGTAACATCTCTTTGTCAGTGATGGGTACTTCTAAGGATACACTTACAGTTATATCAGCTTGAAATGCCCCCCCCTCTATCTACCAATGGGCACTAAGCCCGCGTGCGGGAAAAGGTGCGAAAGTCCTAAAGCAGTAAATAACCAAAATGCCCCAGAGCTGTCCCAGACAGCGGAAACCAGAACTGTGAGACCAAGGACATTTGGTGAGATAACAGATTGCCCAGGCAGTGGAATTCTGAATCTCCTAGGCAACCTGCACACCTCCCTACATTCCAGAGCATGAAAAGTTACAGACCATCCCCCCCCTACCCGTCCATCCATCCGATGTCAGGATTACCTGACACTACGACCTGGTCCTTTCAACTGGAGTTGCTGGGGATTGGCTGGGACCTTTTGCATGCCCAACAGAGGCCCTCCCACTGAGCCACAGCCCCTTTCAGAGATCTTCCAGAGTCCCAGAACTTGTAATGGCATACACTTATTTTGGGGTGCAGAGGTGTGTTACCTTGTGCTCCTTAGGTGGGCTGGCCATGTGGCTCTCTACTGAATAAGGACCTGTGACCCCCAACCCAACTTTGGTCTTGTGAGATTAGGGGGTATATATGGACCCCAGGAAAGAATGGTGGAGAAAGCCAAATGGGGAAGGGAAACTGGCCCTGGAATTTGCCCACCTGCTGTTCTCCAGTTTATATTTATAGCCACATTTCCATACAAATGCCTACCACTAGGAGGGTGTACCACGAGCTCCTATACATAGAATCACAGAGTTGGAAGGGGCTACACAGGCTATCTAGTCCATCCCCCTCTACTCAATGCATGATCAGCCTAGAACATCCCTGACCAGTGTTTATCCGTACGCTGCTTAAAGACTGCGAGTGAGAGGGAGCTCACCGCTTCCCCGGGCAGCTGATTCCACTCTTGCACAACTCTGTTGAAAAGTTTTCCCTAAGATCCAGCCGGTACCTTCCTGCCCTTAATTTAAACCCATTCTTGCAAGTCCTCTCCTCTGCTGCCGAGAGGAACAGCTCCCTGCCCGCCCTCCTCTAAGTGACACAGCCCTTCAAGTGCTTCGAGAGAGCCGTCCTGTCCCCGCTCAACCTCTTCTCCAGAGTAAACATCCCCAAATTTACCTCAGAGGGCTTCTTGGTCACCAGGCCCTTGATCATCCCCGTTGCTCTCCTCTGAGCCCGCTCCATTCTGTCCACATCCGTTTTAAAGTGCAGAACTGCACACAAGACTCCAGGTGCGGCCTGACCAAGCCAGCGTACGGTGGCCATTCCCTTGGGCATTAGACACTCGAGCGGTGTTTGCTTTTTTCAGTCTTTCTACTTGGCTGTTCCGTGGCTCTCTAGCTTTCAAGATGGAGTAGAAGAAGAAGAAGAAGAGAAGAGATTGGATTTATACCCCACCCTTCACTGCCCAAAGCAGAGCGGCTTACAAACTCCTTTCCCTTCCTCTCCCCACGACAGACACCCTGTGAGGTAGGTGGGCCTGAGAGAACTTCTGACAGAAACTGCTCTTTTCTGGAACAGCTGTGCCAGAGCTTGTGACTGACCCAAGGTCACATCAGCAGGTGCAAGTGGAGGAGTGGGGAATCAAACCTGGTTCTCCCAGATTAAAAGTTCGCTCACTTAACCACTACACCAAACTGGCTTTGAGTAGTCGAAGAGCAAGGGTTAAGCATGCTGAGCTTGGCAAGGGCCACCTCTAGCGTTTCAGTGCTTTTTCCATGACACTTTTCAGTGTCTCCGAAACAGGCAGCACGGCAGAAGGCCAAGATTTCCCAGCATGGCTCACTTGTTTAACAGCCGCTTGGTGAGCAGGCGCTCAAGGCGTTGAGAGGGATGCCAGGAAAATAAACAGTCGCCCCCTTAAACTACTGATCTGATCCTGAAAGAATATTCTTTGGGGGAGGGAGCCCATGGCTCGATTGCAGAGCATCTGCTTGGCATGCAGAAGGTCACAGGTTCAATCCCCAGCATCTCCAGTTAAAAGGACCAGGCACAAGACGATGTGAAAGCCCCTTACCTGACACCCTGGAGAGCTGTTGTCAGTCTGACCTTGATGGATGGACCAAGGGTCCGATTCAGTATAAGGCATCTCCGTATGTTCACGTGTACCTGATAGTTTAGGGGAAGGGACCTGTGGCTTGATGGCAGAGCATCTGCTTGGCATGCTGAAGGTCACAGGTTCAATCCCCACCATCTCCAGTTGAAAATACCATGCAGCAGCTGGTGTGAAAGACCTCCGCCTGAGACCCTGGAGACCCGCCGCCAGGCTGAGTAGAAGGTAATGACCTTGATGGACTAAGAGGGTTCTGATGCAGTAGAAGGCAGTGCCATGTGTTAAGTCTCAAAGATTTAGCTAGTAGGCCTTACAATACATTGGTACTACCAGTCTTTTCTTCCCCCCCGCCCTTTTATTATGCTGAGTCTGATCTGCCCTATGGAACTGGATAGGGCCTACTCTTGAGTAAAGCCCCCTTTCAGGACCCTTCATGGCCTTGGTTCAGAGCAGCTTGCCAGGGCTGCTGCGGCCTCTTAGCGGGCCAGCAGTTTCCTGCCAAGGCGGGAGATGGGGATGCCGATTGGGGGGGGGGGCAGGTGAGAAGGGTTCCAGTCAATTTGCCTGCTCCGCAGCTCTAGACTGTCTGCTTCCTGCCCATTCGGGGTGGTGACAGGCAGCTGGGAGAGGCCGGCCAAGCCCTTGCCTAGGCGGTTACCTCACTCTGCAAGGTGTACTCAAAGTTCTTTGGCACTTGCTCAAAAACACAACGAACTAGGATAGAGACACCCCTGCAGGCTGCATCGTTGCCGAAGATGTCTACTTCTAGGGAAGGTCAAAGGGCAAATAGTCGACCCCTGCCTCCTCTTGGTCCCGTTCATTTCCTAGGTCCTTACCTGTCTGGCTTTTGACCTGTCTTAGGTGGTGACTGTGACATTAACTGGCAACTAATAGGGGTGACTGACCCACCCAAGTTGCTCTGGTTATACTTCAGGACGGCTGCAGAGACAGTTAACCAGCAGAGACATGTTGGCCTTGGAGACTGCTGGTCTGGCTCCGTGAATTTCTGGCATGCAGGCTCCCCCAAACACGGCCGTCGTTGGTGGCTGCTTCTCAGCGGGGAAAGCGACCGTCTTCCCAGAGAAGCCTGGCTCCACCGGCCTCCAAGTAGCTCTCTCTTCTTCCGACTTTTAAAAATGTCCTCCTACGGAGCTTGCAAGAGCAAATAATGAGCAAGATCTCCGCCAGCACTTGCTGGGATTTTCCCCTTGAGAACTCTAAAAATAAACCAGTCCAAATTAAATGGAAAGGATTTTATCCAAGGAGAATGGAAGAGCAAAGCACACCCAAGAGCACACGAGGAAGCTCACATTCAAGGTTAACAAAGTGGCGGGATACAGATTGAGGGTGGGTGATGCTGACCTACCTAGGCGAAGTCCGCGGAAGAGCAAGGAGGAAACGACCCGCGTGAGGTCTGGATCCAGGAGGACACAGACACCCCTGAGGCTCGGAAAGCCCGGCTAGAGGGGAAATTCTCCCTGAGGCAGGACGATGTGGGTGCCCCCAAAAGAATACTCCTGATGAGTTTTCCCTGAGAGGAGCAAGGTGCCAAGTGCCGCTTGATGACCAGCCCATTGTGCCGGATGCGAAAGCTGCCAGTGTTAAGCACAGCTACGGAAAGGTGGGCGTGAGAAGGGGAAACTGAGGGGGTCCGGTAGTTGTTAGGGTTAGGTCTGAGGTTAATTTGGGGTGTGGCAACCTGTTCTGGGAATCCCACTGTTACGACTAATGCATACCTTTTAGGGTGGGGAGGAAGGTCGCAGTGGGGTCAGACGCCTTCCACAATCTGTGCCCAGGTGTGCCCCTCTCCCTCTCTCTGGCTGGTCACCCTGGCATCCATTTTTGTGTGTTTTCGACCAGACTGCATGGCATGTACGACACTGAGATGTTATTAAACAAAGGGTGTTTGCATGCAAACGACCCCTAAATAAGAGGAGGGGGTCTGCCCGCTAACACTCCTCCCTCCCATTGTATAGCCATAAACCAGGGGTGGCCAAACTTGCCCAACGTTAAGATCCACGTACAATAAACAGCAGATGTTTGAGAGCCACAAGACATGAACAAATATTACACACACGTTTCCATTTTAAAATATGCAGATTTGCTTTTTATTAACATTAAATGAGACTGCCAAAAATAAAAACAGAAGGGGTAAAGACAGGTATTGATAATTATATTTATTTGTCTAATGATATTTGTTTGCTAATTACATGTATTTGTCTAAGGGAGAGAGGTGGAAAGAAAGAATGAAAGAGGTGGAAAGAGAGAGAGAGAGAGAGAGAGAGAGAGAGAGAGAGAGAGAGAGAGAGAGAGAGAACCAAGAAAGCAAACGGGATGGGAGGGAGGTGGGAGGAAGGGAGGGAGAGAGAGGAAAAGCATGCCTCCCCTTCACTTCCCCAGCTGCCCTGCCGGGAGCCGCACAATATATGGCCACACCTGCCATAAACAGTATTGACAGAGGAGACAAGAGGTGGCCACGGTGGCAGGGAAGCCACAGCAATAAAAATACAGCATTGTCCAGGCAACATACATGCATTTAAAACAGAGACAAAGGTAAGAATGTGTTGTACTTACCCACCCTCCATCCTAATTTTGCAGTTCCTAGTAAAGTCAAACTTTGTGGCCCTATGTCAATCAGCGGAGGAGGAAAACAGGGCCTTCCCCAGGCAAGGTTTCTGGATTCTGCCTACCTGGTGACCTCCTGGTCAGGGAGGTAGAAAAACACACACACAAGACAGACGTGGTGATGACTGAGCACGCCCCCTGCCCTTCAGGAGACAAAGGATACTGGAAACACTTGAGCATCAAATAAACGAGAGCTGAAATCAGCAAAATGCACCTCCTTGGGTCCCTGAAACCGATGAAGAGCTGAGGGCTGGTAGGGGGAGAAATGTCATGCCTAGGCCCTAATTCGCTCCACCAATCCATGGATTTTCAAGCTCTGGTCACACTGGAGACGAATGTGCTGGCAGGGGATTCACTGGGATAGGAAGAAAAGCACTCCCCCCCCCAAAAAAAAAGGGCTTTGCAAAGTGTGGAAGTCCATCACACCCCTCCACTGGAGAGTGACAATGCAAAGGGAAGCATATTCCCCAAGCCCAACGCCCACCCCCTTTAAAAAGCAGTGCCAACACTGTCCAAATGGCAAGCAGCACCAGCCCCACATGACATCTCCTGCTGCTGACGTTGGGGCAATTGCCCTGCAGCACCGGTTCTTGGAGGTTCAGGGCCAGCTCAGAGGGGAGTGAGAAGAGTCCCAATTGCTGACCCTTCCACAGTCTTCCCACTTGTTTACTGTTGGAGGGAACACTGCTAGTGACCCTTTTTATTTTTTAAAAGGAGGTTCTCCATCAAAGCCCAAGCCGAGATCCCTCTCCCAGGGGCCACGGGCCTCCCCTCTGCTGAGGGCCGCTCCGTCTCTCTCTCTCTCTCGCACAGCCTCCGCCTCCCCTCCCCAGCTCCTTTGCATTCTCCGGCCTCCTCCCACGACTCCTCTCCCTTTGGACTTCATCCAGCTGGGTAGGCAATGCAGGTCTTCGTCGTCATCCCCCTACCCCACCCCGAAGATGAGTTCATGACAGGAGCCGCTGGTACGAGGCGGGAGGGGCTTCTCTTGGGTGTTTCCCATTGCAGCATGTCTGGCCTCTTCCTCCCCTTCGCAGGGCAGTCTCTCTCTCGAGGAGGCCCGTCGGGACTGAGGCACCAGGCGCGTGTTGAAGGGCAGGGGCAGGAACTGGGCGAGAAACCACCTGGGCTGGCTCCAAACGGGAGCCACAAGAAGGGTGTTGTCGCGTTCCAGGGCAGCAAACTCTGTTATATGGGTCACACGAGACGGCTCTGCTTACAGAGAGTAAAGAGAAGAACAGAACGACCGGCCGTATACCTCCCGCCCACGGTCTGTTTATGCAACCGGCAGTACCCGAGCCTGTTCCAGAAGCCGCTGGTCTCGATCCACAGGTGATGCCTTGGGAACTGTGCCCCCCCCCACCCTCCCCTTTTCCAGCAATACTTGCTGATTGCAGGACAAAGAGAAGAGGTCCGAGTAGCAGCTTCCCCTACCAACTAGGTGGTGCAGTTTGGGGCACAAGGAGATGTACCAAGCTCTCAGTGCTCAGAAGTTGACAGGGAACCAGAGGGCACCTCTAGAGTCGCCCACAGTGAGCTGTCGTGTCACCATAAGAACATAAGAGAAGCCAATGTTGAATCAGGCCAATGGCCCATCCAGTCCAACACTCTGTCACACAGCGGCCAAAATATACCAGGTGCCATCAGGAGGTCCAGCAGTGGGGCCAGGACACCAGAAGCCCTCCCACTGCTGCCCCCTCCAGCACCAAGGATAGAGGGCATCACCTGCCCCACACTGAGAGTTCCCATCTATACCCTGTGGCTAATAGCCACTGATGGACTTCTGCTCCATAGGTTTATCAGCACATTGTCTGTCCCCAACTGAGATCCAGTTCATAACCACTGGAAAGCAATACACACCATAAAATGTGAGCGCCACTGGATCTGCTTGGGAAATCAATCACGTGCTCTATTGATGGTCATGCTATTATTTGACAGAACCAGGAAATGAGCTTGTAAGGGGAATCACTATTTACCCCTTAAAAATAACGGGAAATCAGTGCCCACTTTTACTGCCCCATCAGGCTCAAGAATGACACAAGAACTGGAACTGGAAACATGCAACAGCTCCAGCTTTGGCACACGGCGCAGTAAGTGGGGGAGGGAAGGAGGAAGGGAGTGTAAAATGGAAACAGAACAACACATCATTTGGGTACCAAAGCTGGTAAAATTTATGCACCAGTACTAAAAGAAGGGTACATATGGAACTCTTAGCCTCAACTCCTGCTCTAAGCAGCATGTTGGGAGTTCCATGTCAGTAGCTCCTCATCTTCTGTTTTTTAAAGTATCTTACAAGATATGTGGATTGGGGCTGTGGCAGAACAAAGGGGGGAGGGTTTACAAGCAGGGTAGGTACAGTTTTCCTGATCTGACACACACAGACCCCGCCCCAGGAGGCACCATTAGACCAATTACACCCATTAGTATCAGTACATCTATGTTCTCCACCTGGAGCAGATGGCTCATACTGGTTTGGCCAGTGCAAGCCAGCAGTGAGTTTGAAAAACCCTTCCCTTCTCAGTGCAGTCCCCAGTTCAAACTGGGCCACATCCACCGGTGACAACGTTGGGAGCTCCTGCCACAGAATGCCCAGGGCATCACCTGGACAGGGCCCGAGGCTTTCTGAAAAACCAGTTCCTCCCCCAACTTTGTCTGTCGTACCTTCGCACTCAAGACTGGACCTTTTCCGGTGGTTCTCCCTCTAAGCTCCAGTGCTGTGAGCAAAAAAAGCGAGTAGCATTAAAGTCTACATTTGACTATCAAAGACATTAGTTTTTTAGATTATTTCCACAACGTAAAAATCTCAGAATGAATTCTTTCAATCTATATTTAAACTATATATTAACAATAATTTAAACATTATAAGAGGAAACAGAATCAAGTCAAACTTCGTTACAGAAAATATTGTCCTCTGTGGGGGGTAGACTAGGCCTCAGGAGAACAGGTCTACCCTCCCCTTTCCACTGTATTGGTAGACCTGGCCTCCAGATAACAGGTCAACTCACCCCAGTCCACAATATTGGTATTCCTGCCTTCAGACCGTCACCCTGCACTGAGCCTTCAAAAACATACTGGCACTTGGGGGGATGGGACTCTTGCAGTCTACTTTGGGTTAGTTTAGTGAAATATGACAACTTTACAGGTCAAGTATAACAGAGGTGGAACAATCACTGTCAGAACTCTGCCTAACCTAACAAACAGGAAGTTGGTTAAATGTTATCAACCTTCCCAAGTAACGTATTTATCCAAATATTTATATCCCATTTTTACTGTGACTCAAGGCATATTACAAATCATACTGAAAAGCATAATAGGACTGCCCCCCAAAAATATTTTTTCCTGCTCCATTATAGCCTATGGGGACCATTATAGTCAATGGACTCCATAGGCTATAATGGAGAATTGATCTTGGGGTATCTGGGTTCTGGGGAGCTGTTTTTTGAGATAGAGGCACCAAATTTGCAGCATAGCTGCTGATGCCTCTCCTCAAAATAACCCCCAAGTTTCAAAAAGATTGGACCAGGGGGTCCAATTCTATGGGCCCCAGAAGGAGGTGCTATCACCCCCATTGTTTCCTGTGGAAGCTTGGTTGTGAGGAGAAAAAAAATCCTGAGCCAGCCTCCAAAATGTTGTGCACCAGCACCCCCTAGCACAGCTTAGAGGGAACTGTGGTACTGTCTACTCTGAGTGGCAGTAGATCTCCAGGGTCTCAGGCACAGAGGTCTTTCACATCCCCTGCTACCAGGTCCTTTTAGCTGGGGAGTGAACGTGGCCCCACTGCTGGACCTCCTGATGGCACCTGATATATTTTGGCCGCTGTGTGACAGAGTGTTGGACTAGATGGGCCATTGGCCTGATTCAACATTGGCTTCTCTTATGTTCTTATGGGACCTTCTGCATGTCATGTAAAGACTCTGTCACTGGGCCACAGCTCCTTCTCTGAATACTGGCCCTCCTTCCTGCTGGCAGTGGTAAAGAGAGAAGAGAGCAAGAAGCTGCCCCATTCCCTTCTCTGCTCCTTTGCCCCGGCTTACAGAGGGACAGAGAGGGCCTGCCTACCTCCTATTGAGCACAAGGGCAACTGTCCCACATGTAGGTTCTTTGGTCAGCCTGAGCCCGCTTCCCACATCCATGCCACTGCTGGCTGAGTCCTAGCGGTGGTATCAGTCACCACTCAGACCAACCTACCTCACAGGGGTGGTGTGCAAAAAAAAAAAAAAAAAAAGAACAGGGAATAAGCATGTATGCTGACATGAGCTTCTTTGGAGGAAGGAGGAGAAATATTTGAGCCAGGCCTTGCTCAAGGCAACCAGCCCACCTTCACACTGTCTGGCTTTCAGGTGTGAACAGATCCAGGTTCCTGGCACGCAGTGGGAAGGCAACACAACAGGCTCTGTCATGTCCCCCTCCATCTTTCCTGCAAAATCCTGTTCCTTAAACCAACAACTGCTTCATACTCTAAAACATCAGGTGTACACCTAGGAAGTGAAAAGTGCGCACCTGAAATATTTTTTAAAATCTGCTTTCACACGCTTGTAAATGGGAGCTCTAGACCACAGGCTCCTCGGGAAGGCATCGCAGGCTACAAGCCCTGCTCTGCATAGACCTGACAGCAACTCTGAGCATGCCCCCACCTGCACAAGGAGCGGCCCCTTCCACAGGAAGCACAGAGCTTTGTTCACGGGAGATGACAGGCCCGTGATTCAGAATATTCAGAATTCAGGTTGTGGCTCTCATCCACTCATTAGCCATCAGGAACTTTATCAGGCCTTCGGCCTCCAGCTGGAAGGGAAAGTAACCAGGCCCGTAGCTAACAACTTTTTGCTCAGGGGGCCCATGTTTTTCTCAGGGGGCCCACCACCAATGTTCCCTCTAAGCTGTGGAGTTTTGTGAGCAAAACTTCTACTTTGTGAGCTACTGCCATTAAAGTTGTGAGAGAGCAATTTGGCTGCCGCATAAATTAGTTTGCTCTGGAGCCATCCTTCCTGAGCTAAGATAAAAATCTGCGAGCTGGAAGTTAAAAAAGTGTAAGCTAGCTCACACTAACTCAGTTTAGAGGGAACACTGCCCCCCCCCCCTTCCATTGGGGAACCATGATTGCAAGGGGAAAAATATAGACCAAATTCAATCTCGTCAGACAAATTCAGTACAACTGAAAGAGAGATTTGATTTTATGTTTTTAAAACCGGACAGCACAATCACAGCAGTATTAATCTTTGTGTAACAGAACTAAGTTTTCAAAAAGTTTTCATTGAGACCTGATACTGAAAGGCATGCAAAGCAGCAACAGAAAAAAGGAAAAATATTTTATTAGAGAGCAGAGAAGACTATTAAGCCAAAACCAGAAATAGCTTCCCCCCCTAGAATTCAGTTTCATTTTACAATTAAAAAATACTGAACTTCTTCCTGCAAGGGGCTGCTACTTTGATTTGAACTTGTGGGCATTTTTTGGAATTTTAAGAAAGGGCAGTGGTCACAATCACAAAATTGATACCTTGGGAAGCAGGACCAATCACAAAATGGCTGCTAAAATATTGGGAGGTTTCAAGCAGAGCATCCACCTGTGATCAGGACAACTGTTTCCAAATGTGCACGCTCTGTAAGACCAAAAGTGATTTCCCTTGGGGTCTTCAAAAACACCTCCTGCTTTACTGAGGTGAAAGATAGTCAGAACTGGCTGTTTGCTTTGGTGAAAAAGTGCTGGGTAAGAAGCAAGTAGCCACCAGCAAACACATTGTTGGGCACCACATTGGAGTTTACCACTCTAGTTACTACGTATATATATATGTATATATATATATATATATATATATATATATATATATTTCTACCCTTAAAATATAGGAACATTCTTTAAAAGAAGAGAAATGTTGATTGAAAGCCTTCCCATTTAACAATGGGAACCACAATTAAGACCTTATCGGAAGCAGGGGTCTTTTCATAGAAAAACAGCTGCAGGAGCTCATTAGAATATGGTATGCTAATGAGCTATTAGGCTATTAACATATGCCACACCCCCTGACATCACCGGAAGGGGAAGCAAAAGGGGGGGAGGCATCTTCAAAAGCCTCCCCTTCCCTAGCTGGCCTAGGGAACTTTTTTCCCACCATAGAGAACAATGGAGGGAATAGGGGCAACCTGTTTGGGGGCCCATAAAATTGGATCCCCTGGTCCAATGTTCTTGAAACTTCGTGGGTATCTTGGAGAGAGGCTCCATCAGCTACCCTGTGAGTTTGGAGCCTCTCCCTCAAACCCCTCCCCTCCCGCCCCCAGAATATACTGTATGTTTTCACCAGTGACTACAATGGCCCATAGGATATAATGGAGCTGAAACTGACATGTGGCTGCCTGAAAGACTCTCTGGGACGCCGGCTGGGGGCGGGGCTTGGCTCCTGAGCTCCCGTAGCGCGCTCCCCCCAAAAAGACCCCTGATCGGAAGGAACTGGAAATGCAGCTCCAGGACAACTTTTCTGTCAGGAAAAAGGTGGGGGGGTGAAGAAGCCTCCACTCCGTGCCGCACAACCCTCCCGCCGGACAGGGACCTTCCCCTCTTGAGGGGGGAGCTCCGACTTCCCCTCAGCAGCGCTGCCGACCCCCGACTAGGACGGCGGCAGTGGCGGCTGCCCTCCCGCTCCGCTCGCCCTCCTCCCCCACAGCTGCCACATCCTCCGCGCCATATTGGGGGAGAAGGTGCTGCCGCCGCCGCCGCCTCCAGAGCTACAGGGGGAGCCGGCCCGGGCCATCTCCTTTCCTCTTCCCTTCCCCTCTCGGAGCGCCCCAGCCGGCCTTGGTGACCCCGTAGGGAGAGGGGCGAGGGCCAGGGGGAGGGGGCCGGAGGGAGGAGCAGAGGCTCGGGGGAGGGGCCCCGCAAAACCAGCGGGGGGGCCGGGCCCCCAGGGCCCCACGCAGGCTACGGGCCTGAAAGTAACCTTTCCTACTTTTTCGCCAGTGGTTGCTTGCAGCTCCCCTTCCTCATGTTTACTGTTTTGGGATCTCTGGCTGGATTTTATGGTAAAGTGGTCGGAGCTTTGCTATGGAGCAGCATAAGAATTCAAACTGTATCGGTGGAAAGAAACAAGACTACCAGGACACTATTGTTGTGCTTAACCACGGATGGGCTGAAAGTACACTCCAGCATGGAATCAAAAATCCAGGAAGAAACTGCTGTGCATAATCGTATCAACACCAAAATACAATTCGCAACCTGGCAACAGATCCAACTATATATTTAATTAGAAGATACTTTCACGCGAGGCTGACATGTAATGCTGATTTGAGCCATGTTTCAAGAAAGCATTCTTCTACTTGAAACACGGAGGAAGTTTCCTGTTAGAGGAAATGTCTTTCTTCGGCAGCTGGGATTCCTCTCCCTCTCCAACAGAAGGGCTCGGCCAAACCCCTCAGCAAGACGGCACAAACCTCAGCAGCTGCCAGCACAAAGGCATGCCAACAGGGAACCTGCACAGGTGCTCCGATGTTAGCCACTGATGACCAGCCTTTTGCAGAAACAAGTCCTCCTTTAATAATAGTGAGTGATGTTGGGAAACTGACGGAGAAGCCTGTTGACTTGTTTCGCACCGAGGGTTCCTGATCGATCCAGGGACTCTTGAAGGCGTTTCGCTTTGTGTTCCGCCTGAAAAAGAGCACACAGATCAATGTGCAATACTTATGGGAGCAGCAGGCTGCATCGCAGGAGCTGATAACCAGGGCACTTTCCTACAGCACAAGAAATCCTCCCATGAGCTACGAGTCACGTCTGCATTCAGGAAAGCCTCTCGCATCGACAGAAGGGCTCCTTGCAGCAGGGGAAAGTGCTGCCACTAGTGGAAGTGATCCCTGGGAATCCACCCAACACGTCAATGCTGGCAACACTCTAGCCAATGATGACAGCAGCAACCACTTTCTAGACTTTTAGAAACCAGGTCTGCTTTTTGCGTGTTTACTTCAGACAAAGCACTGCAGGATTCTGCTTTGGGAACTAGGGGGAAAAAATGCCTGGAATGTTAAGGAACCTCTCCCCCATCTTCCTATAGACATCACAAAAGACGTTGCAAGAAATTCAAAACACCCAGGACTGCAGCACTACCCAGGAACAGGGCTCAGCTGAAAAAAAATGTCAGCCATTCATGGTATGCTCAGGCAAACAGACAAAGGTAGTACAGGCATTCCCTTAAATGCATATCCTTCCTGAAGGCAACACAGGGCCACATTTATAACCCACCTCTCTTCCAGACTGAAGCTCAGAACTGATGACTATACTGACAATTATAAAAAATCCACATATAACACCCCAAAGTGTTACTTTTTACTAAGTTACTTGTCATTAAGCAAAGGAACCAGCCACAGCTGCCACAGAAAACAGAGGTTCTGCCACTGGGGAAACCACATCGCCTTCCCTAAGTGTATTTGAGACAGAGGCCAGTCCAGTTCCCAGCAGCTCATCCAAGGCAGCTTCTGGTTTCCGCTCAACTGTCCTGCGGGGCTTTCCACAGCCTAATTCACACAGGAGCTCACAACACCTTAGAAACAGGCACATCATTACTCTAGCAAAAACTTCCAGGGATTCACTTCATCCAATACACAACAGACATGAAATACCTTGTCCATTCACTGGATGTTGGCTCCCAGGTAGGGTGAGCTCACGTGTTCAGCTTGATAGCATAATTCACCAGAGACCTCTATCCCCCCTCATGTTGCCTGCCCCTCGCACATTTCTTCACTGGGACAGAGGATCTCTGGAGACTTAGCAAAGGGTAACCCCCTTTTCACCTGTACAGGTTATCCTTGGATAGCAGCACACAATGCCCAGGCCAAATAAAGGCCAACCCAAGGACAGAAGAAGAGGAGACTGGATACATACCCTGCCCTTCACTCCCCGAAGGGGTCTCAGAGCGGCTGACAATCTCCTTTCCCTTCCCCTCCCCACAACAGACACCCTGTGAGGTAGGTGGGGCTGAGAGAGAGCTCTTGAGAGAACTGCTCTGAAAGAACTTGTGACTGACCCAATATCACCCAGCTGCTGCATGTGGAGGAGTGGGGAATCAAACCCAGTTCTCCCAGATTAGAGTCCGCACTCCTAACCACGACACCAAACAGACAGGGGTGGCAGGAGACTCGTTGGCGTTCCCTGGTGAAACTCCTCTCCTGCAGTGCAGACGCAGGACACACCAAGAATCGTAATTACTTCTGCTTTTGCTGTGCAGTCGAGGAAGGCCTGGATCTCCCTGCTGCAAACTGAATCGCTGAACTCATTCTGCTTCCAGCAGACCATCATCAGAGACATCTCCGTGACGCAGGTGGCCTCTGCCAACAAAGGAAACAGCTGTTACTCGGGAGTATTAGACATCCGTGTCCGCTCGACTGCAGGGGTCTCAGAAAGGAGACTCATGGCCAGGTGACCCAGAGGAGGAGGAGAAGATTGGATTTACACCCTGCCCTTCATTGCCCAAAGGCATCTCAGAGCGGCTGACAAACTCCTTCCCCTTCCCCTCCCCACAACAGACACCCTGTGAGGTAGGCGGGGCTGAGAGAGCTCTGACACAAACTGCTCTTTTTCAAGAACAGCTCTTGTCAGAACTATGACTTGCCTAAGGTCATCCAGCCAGGTGCAAGTGGAGGAGTGGGGAATCAAACCCGGCTCTCCCAGATTAGATTCCGCGCACTTAACCACTACACCAAACTGAGTCTCCAGAGAGTGGCCAGGCAGACATTCGTGGCAAGTCCTGGTAGCGCCACCTCCCCTTGGAATCCAAAGCTTCATGTCTAGTTGTCGGTTTTAATTCTTTGTGCCTGTGCAGAACTGGGTTCCTCGGGAGGAGGACAGACACGTTGGCCTCCTGCCTCTGCTCATGAGTCCAGCCGCTTGCCCAAAAGGAGCGACCTCTCTGACCCAGGGGGACGCAGCCATCGCGATGCACTCCACAAAGACAAATGCCTTTTCCAGCATCCACACACGTCCATCAGGCCAGGAACAGGATCCACTACCTGACGTCACATAGGGCTGTTCAGTGGGCTGAGAACTAACAAACCATTTTTGTGACTGGCCAGTAAACCCAACAAAAACAGATCTACAGAACTCTAACGTTCGACAGACTTTTCAGATCATTTACACACTACATAGTAATAGGCAATTTTGCTCAAACAGAATCAAACATAGTATGTAACTACGGTGTTACATACCAGAGTACATGCCACAGATATTAGTTGAAACAGATGACACTTTTCTAAAAAAACATTGAGCACTTGTATTGAAATTGTATATGGACCGCTTGATATATCAACCAGCATACTGAATGCTTACTTGATACTGTTTGGATTGTCTATTATTTATTTCATGTAGTGTGTCACCCACATAGTAGCAAACTAAATCTTGCTTTAGCCCTCGGTTTCTTTCATTCCTGTTCTTTTTATCGGGACTTGTCTTTCTGGCCACAATCGAAAGCTGCCAGAGGTTGAGCTAGCTGTGGTCAGGTGGGATGTCTGAACTGGGAAATCCACAATGGCTGTGGCACAGTCTCCAAAGGCGAACACCCCAAGAGATTATGGCAATGAATTTTCAAACATTTATTTCAGTGTGGCATATTTTGTATACAATCAATAGGCTATAATGTGTACAATATTGAAGAGTTCAGTGCTTTCAATGTTATAAAGTTTAACTCCGTATCCAAATAGTCTGCTAACCCTACTATAGCCACACGAGAGTGAACAAACACTACACTTTTCCTTTAGCACAAAATTTGGGTCATCTACTGTCTCCCTCCTCCTTTGGTAGCCCAGAATGCCCTCAGAGGTGCTGCTCCTGGAGGACAGGGGACCCCCCCCCCGAACAGCAAGAAGGTAGAGTTGGAAGGTTTGGGAATCAGCGGAAACCAATCCATCTCGCACGCACACACATTTGCAGGCATTCTCCATGGCAGGCATTCT
Source organism: Gekko gecko (assembly GCA_029375565.1). Lineage (NCBI taxonomy): Eukaryota > Metazoa > Chordata > Lepidosauria > Squamata > Gekkonidae > Gekko > Gekko gecko. The sequence goes on along the minus strand of JAPDNY010000007.1, from coordinate 177,565,900 downwards.
CCATAGTTTGCAGCTCACTTGCTCTCTATTACTGGATTTTAAATGGCATAAATATGCCAAACAGTATAATTTCATATCCTTTTGATGTGTTTTTGCAGTAAAAACAGTAAAACCAGTTTAAGCTTGATAAGAAATTCTTCCCAAAGAGGCTCCCCACAAATAAAAAGGCGTGGCCCCCAACTTTAAAGTCCCCCCCCAAAAAAGGGGGTCTCTCTAGAGTCACCATATCTCGCTGTGAGCAGGTGCCATTGATTTTTGGCTCTCAGTACTTCAAAGGCTGAAATTTTGTACTTAGGACAGCTAAATTCTGCATGCAACAGAAAATACATACACACTGTTTATTTTTCAGAAAGCTACCAATCTCTTTCATCCTGTTTTCTTTAGGGCTTCACATCTGAGTCATTGAAGAATCTGAAACGGCTCTACAAGGAGTGCTGTGGAGGAAATGTCTCTGTAACCTGTAAGGAGCCGAGCGGAGGAACTGGAGTGGGGCTAAGAGGTGAGCGAGCAGGCGAGGTACCCAGAACCCCGGAACAATGGAGATTCCTGCAAATCTGTCATGCTGTAACTTTTTCCCCCCCAGAAAAAAGCCAAGATTCTCAGAAGCCCACATCAAGTTTTTCAGATCTTCTCAGAGTTCAGACAGACGGAAACATAGAAAGTGAACAGCCCCGATCAGAACAAAAACATTGCTTTCTTCGTCTGGCTGCCAGAGAGAATATTTACTACATCCAACGCATGGTTCCCCCCCCTCGCCTCTTATTTCAATTTTATAAATATTGAGGGAGCCATCAGCATGTTCTGTAATGTTCCAGCCTCTGGAATTTATTCCCCTTGGCTCTCAGCCGCAGATGAAGTCTCCAGGACTCCAGGGCACGACGCATGCTTCAGTCCTTCCACCAAACAGTTCTATTCCATCTATCTTAGCGTGTGTGTGCCCACTCACGCAAGGGTGTGGCACTGTCTCAATGTTTGCTCCTACACTTGAGAAAGGCTATTTAAAACAGTTGCTTAAATCTCTCTTCCCTCTCACGATCTGAAGCTCAGTTTGACAAGATCCATCCTAATCAAAAGGCTTGCGCTGTTTTGACACTACAGCTGTTTATTCCAGCCCTGTGGGGTGGTGCTCTGCCAAGCACACACCACTACTTTTCTCTGTTATTTATGACTTATTTACTGTATGTATAGCCCACCTTTCCCACTGAGATTCAAAGCAGAATGATCACACACAGCGTGAATCGACAAGACTTGTTTCATGCCAAGATCTACTTCTAAGTAGACCTGCTTAGTAATGCTCCCTTACTGTAGTGTAAATTCTCGTTGGCCAGATCCCACTTCACTAGCTAGATCCCACCTTTATACCCAGCATATAAATACATAAGGGTACCAGATCAGTAAACAGGGGAGGCAAAAAGCCACGAAATGCTGCCTCTTAGATTTCATGGACTGTTCTGACTTCCCCCGCCGGGTGTTTAATTTGTTGATTAATACAATGGAGAAGAAAAGAAGAAAGTAAGCCACTTTGGGTCCCTACTGAGGAGAAAGAAGGGGTATCAGTGAAGTAAATAAATAATTTTTTAAAACAAAGCTATGATTTGCACATAGAAGATTGCAGGGATGGAGAGGGAGAGAGAGAGAGAGACAGACATATGGACCTGCTACAGCAAAAAACAAACAAACAAGGAGTCTTGCGGCACCTTAAAGCCCAATAAGATTTCATTCAAGGGAAAGGTTTCATGCCCTAGAGTCCCTTTCATCGGATGCACTAGGCAGACATTTATTTTGGCTGCCTTTAACAAAAAGTTTTATATGCTTTTGGATTATGTTACAGAGTAACACAGCTAAATATCGCCCCACCACTCCGAATGAGGTTATGTGGGGAAAGAGCAAATCTATGAACAACAAGGTGAAAGGGCCATGAAATACACAAAGCACTAAATAAGGAAAGGGACTGTTTGCAAGAGGAGGTACGGGCAAGATCTCAGGGAGTGGGCCTTGTGAAGAGTCCTTACACAGGACCTTCGAACCCACCAGGGGAGAAAAATACAGAGCTTCATGTGCCTCCCCGTTATTCCACATTTTTGTGTTAACTCAGACAATGACCCAGGAGAACCAGGTTCCAATCCTCATTTTACTACAGAAGCTTGCTCTCTCAACCTAACCTACATCACAGGGCGGTGGAAAGGAGAACAAGGTAAGCTGCTTGGGGAGACAAGTGGAGAAAAAAGTCAGTTTGGTGTAGTGGTTAAGAGCAGTGGACTCTAATCTGGAGAACCAGGTTTGATTCCCCACTTCTCCACAAGCAGCCAGCTGGGTGACCTTGGGCAAGCCACAGTTCTCTCAGAGCACTTACCTCACAGGGTGCCTGTTGTGGGGAGAGGGAGGGAAGGAGCTTGTAAGCGACTCTGAGACTCCGAGTGATGGGTGAGGTATAATTCCAACTCTTCTTCTTCTAAATGTAGTAACATTTATTTCCTTATTCATTCATTTAGTCAGATTTTTACCCTGCCCTCCCAGCTGAGGCTGGCTCAGGGTGGCTTACATAAAACATAAAAAATACATTTAAAATTTAGAAAATCACACTCTGTTACTGGGCTTAATTCAAGGTACTGGCTATCACATGCAATCACCTTCATAACCTAGGTCCACCATAGCCGTGGGCAGTGTTCCCTCTAAGCTGAGTTAATGTGAGCTAGCTCACAGTTTTTTAGCCCCCGGCTCACACATTTTTGTCCCAGCTCAGGAAGGAGGGCTCCAGAGCAAACTGATTGATGCAGTAGCCAAATCGCTGGCTCACAACTTTAATGCCAGGAGCTCACAAAGTAGAATTTTTGCTCACAAGACTCCATGGCTTAGAGGGAGCATTGGCTGTGGGACCCCTTCTCTCACGATGGTCTGCCAGGGAGAGCTTTGCTCATTTGAGCAGGGCCTTCTGCTGTTGCCAGCCTTCGAATGGGCACAATCAACAAGTACCCCTATGAGGGAGGCTCCCACGCTCCTGGCTTTCTGAAAGCTCTTGGAAACGGGACTGTTCAGGAGGGCATTCTGACCCATCCAAGAGAGCTCATGAAATGATTGAGAAGGACCCTTGGGTAATGGGGCCGGGGCTCTGGGCTGCCCCTTCGTGTGCTCTTCCTGGGCTACCCCCCACGTCACTTCACGTGTTGTACATGAAGGCCTGGGCTTTGGGGCATCCTGGCGGTGCCAGCTCTGTGGCCAGGTCTTCTACAGTCCATTCCACACCTGGAGGTTACGCGCTGTTTGTGGGACTCAGCCTTGCACGGCCTGCTCTGCCTGGCGTCTCTGAAAGGAACTGAAACAAAAGGTCCTCCCCCCGCCCCCAGTGGCAGATTCACCAGTAAAGTGGACTAAGCACTTGCTTAGGGCACCAGGGGCAAAGGGGGCACCACGAAGTTGGGAAAAGGGTGAAAAGAAAAAAAACAAAAACAAATGAAGATTTGTAAAAAAAAAAAAATCGATAAAACCAGTGCAAATTGATCAGGGTGCACCCCCAAGGGGTGATCTATTTTTTGTGGGCGAGGTGCAGCATCATAAAGGTAAAGGTTTCCCTCGCTCGAAAGCCAGTCGAATCCGACTCTAGGGTTGCGGTGCTCATCTCCGTTTCCAAGCCGAAGAGCCAGCGCTGTCCAAAGACGTTTCCGTGGTCACCTGGCCGGCATGACTAAACGCCAAGGCGCAGGGAACGCTGTTACCTTCCCGTGGAAGGGAAGGGTATTTATCTACTTGCAATTTCTGGCTTTCCAACTGCTAGGTCGGCAGGAGGCAGCATCATGGGCTATGTTTAAAAGCCAAATGATGGAGCCAAATCCAGTTGTCATGACAGTCATTTCAAATGACTCCGCCCCAGGCCCCGCGCCTGGCTAGTTCTGCACACGCCCCCACCGAAGGCGTTTACGCACGCGCACGACTGGCCAGTGCTGAGGGCACCAGAGAGCCTCCCCCGCCCCCTGTTCCCCCCCTCACCTCCCGTGTCCCGGCGCCGGTTGGAGACGCGGTCGGCCAGCACGAAGGGCCGGTGGGGCTTGAACGGCGGCGGCTTGACCCCCCTCTTCTTGACCCGGGCCAGGCGGACCACCCAGGCCGGGCAGGCGGGCCCGCTCGACGCCATGAGGGAGCGTTTGCGACACTGAGGAGGCGGGGGGCGGGGCCACGGGCCGCCAAGCAACCGCCGCGCGGGATCAGGCGCGCACGCGCGCGCCACCGAAGGGCCGGCTCGCCACCACTGCGCGTGCGTTGGCCCCGCCCCTTAGTTTCTGCGCATGTGCAAAACTAGCCGGGCGCCGGGTGGGGCCTGGGGCGGAGTTATGTTTGTTAGCCCCGGGCGCAAGTAAAGACTTTCGGCTTCGCAGACAGAGACGTGCGGTTGTGTTTTTGTGTAGCCGCCGTGAGCCTGCCTAGGTGGGAAGGGCGGGGGGGGGTATAAATCGAAATAAACAAATAAATGGGTTTTTTTTTAATGTGCCCTCAGGCATAAAATGTACGGTTGTTATTGATTTTTGTGGTGGTTGTTGTCTGGGGGGGGCGGTGCAGTCCCAAAATAACATTTGTGCAGTATCAGAAATCGAGCCCAAAAATTAGCTGATATGCAAAGCGTGTAGCAGCAAGGAGAAAAGGATAAATGAGGAGTCCAGACTCTGGTAGAGCCAGTTTGGTGCAGTGGTTAAGTGCCTGGACTCTAATCTGGGAGAACCCGGTTTGATTCCCGACTCCTCTACTTGCAGCTGCTGGATGACCTTGGGCAAGCCATAGTTCTGATAAGAGCTGTTCTTGAAAAAAGAGCAGGTTCTGTCAGAGCTCTCTCAACCCCACCTACCTCACAGGGTGTCTGTTGTGGGGAGGGGAAGGGAAAGGAGATTGTGAGATGCTCTGACACCAGTGAAGGGTGGGGTATAAATCCAATCTCTTCTCTTCTTCCCAGTTTGGTGTACTGGTTAAGTGCGAAGACCCTAATCTAGGGGAACCGGGTTTGATTCTCCTCTCCTCCACTTGCACCTGCTGGATGACCTTGGGCAAGCCATAGTTCTGACAAGAGCTGTTCTTGAAAAAAAGCAGTTTCTGTCAGAGCTCTCTCAGCCCCACCTACCTCACAGGGTGTCTGTTGTGGGGAGGGAAAGGGAGTTTGTAAGCTGCTCTGAGACTCCTCTGGGTAGTGAAGGGCGAGGTATAAATCCAATCTCCTCTTCTCTCCACTGAGTGTGTAGCGGCAACCTTTCCAGGGCAAAGGACGATGAGGATCCTTTCCCTGACCACAAGTTATGAAGCTGCCATTGTTATGGTAAGGACCATGATGCACATACAAGGGGAAGGCGCAGGTGTGTTTCAGGATGGCCAGTGCTGTGCACACAGGATACTTTCACCTGCCAGTTGGCTAGTTCTTCCATTAAGGAGCCCCAAGACGATGCAACAGTCTGAACAAAGAAGTTCATCGCTGAACACGGTGAACACCTTAAAGTCTAGAAATGTACTAGGGAATAACCTTTTGTGACAAAATAATAAGGACCAATTTTGGAAAAATACTAACTTCGAAGCATAAGCAAATCACACCTTGCAAATTCAGGTGGGCAGCTGTGTTAGTCTGAAGCAGCCAAACAA